>CM053567.1:151410250-151569763 GCA_028646485.1 Cryptoprocta ferox
TAATCCATTCATCCGTTGATGGACATTTAGGCTCTTTCCATGATTTGGCTATTGTTGAAAGTGCCGCTACGAACATTAGGGTACAAGTGCCCCTATGCATCAGCACTTCTGTATCCCTTGGGTAAATCCCCAGCAGTGCTATGGCTGGGTCATACGGGAGTTTTATTGATAGTTTTTTGAGGAATCTCCACACTGTTTTCCAGAGCGGCTGTACCAACAGTGTAGGAGGGTACCCGTTTCTCCACATCCTCGCCAGCATCTATAGTCTCTTGAGTTGTTCATTTTAGCCACTCTGACTGGCGTGAGGTGGTATGTGAGATATCTTTCAAGCAGAGACTTCAAGGAAGTAAATTATAAGTCTTGCGGATATCTAGGACTGGAACATTCCATCCTAAGGAAAGGACTAGTTGTTCAGAGATTACCTATGTTGTTAATTTGCTTTTCCCTAATGGCTAATTATGTTAAACATCTTTTCATATACTTATGTTCCATCTGCATATCCTTTTTTTCTTTTGACAAGTAACCAAAGTACTATATTTTCCTCTTTATATGTTTATATGGCTGATCATATTACATAAAATAGTATAATTAATTCAAATTATAGGTTTTTTTGTTCTTTCCAAGTTTTTAAATTACAGTTATTTAACATACAATGTAATATTGGTTTCAAGTATAGAATTTAGTGATTCATCATTTACACGCAACATCCAGTGCTCATCACAATTGTCCTTAATCCCCATCACCTATTTCAACCATCCTCCCCCCCACCTCTCCTCCAGCCTCCAGTAACCTCAGTAACCTTCAGTTTGTTCTGAATAGTTAAGAGTCTGTTTCTTGGTCTACCTCTTTCTTTTTGTTTCCCCACTATGTTCATTTGTTTTGTTTCTTAAATTTCACATATGAGTGTAATCATATGGTATTTGTCTTTGTCTGATTGACTTATTTTGCTTAGCATAGTACTTTATGGCTCCATCCACATGGTTGCAAATGGCAAGATTTTATTCCTTTTTATGGCAGAGTAATATTCATATGTGTGTGTGTGTATATATGTGTATATATATGTGTATATATATATATATATATACCACATCTTCTTTGTCCATTCATTAGTCAATGGACATTTGGCCTCTTTCCATAATTTGGCTATTATTGATAATGCTGCTATAAACATTGGGGTGCATGTATCCCTTTGGATTATTATTTTTGTATCCTTTGGGGCGGTAAGGAGGTATTTGGGTAAATACCCAGTAGTGCAATTGCTGGGTTATAGGGTAGTTCTATTTTTAACTTTTCGAGGAACCTCCATGCTGTTTTCCAGAGCCGCTGCACCATTTTGCCTTCCCACCAATAGTGCAAAAGTGTTCCCCCTTTCTCCACATCCTCGCCAGACTGTGTTGTTAATTTTAGCCATTCTGACTGTTGGGAGGTGATATCTCATTGTAGTTTTGATTTGTATTTCCCTGATGAGTGAGGTTGAGCATCTTTTTATGTATCTATTAGCCATCTGGATGTCTTCTTTGGAAAAATGTCTATTCATGTCTTCTGCCCATTTTCAAATTGAATTATTTGTTTTTTGGGTGTTGGATTCTATAAGTTCTTCATATATTTTGGATACTAACACTTCATCAGATATGTCATTTGCAAATATCTTGTCTCATTCCATTGGCTACATTTTTCTTTTGTTGATTGTTTTCTTTACTGTGCAGATGCTTTTTATCTTAATGAGGTCCCAAGAGTTCATTTTTGCTTTTGTTTCTCTTGCCTGGTCATGTCTAGTAAGAAGTTGCTGTGGCCAAGGTCAAAGACATTGCTACCTGTTTTCTCCTTTAGGATTTTGATGGTTTTCTGTCTTACATTTAGGCCTTTCATCCATTTTGAATTTATTATTGCATATGGTGAAAGAAAGTGGTCCAATTTCATTCTTTTGTATGTTGCTGTTCAGTTTTCCCAACACCATTTGTTGAAGAGACTGTCTTTTTTCCATTGGATATTCTTTCCTGCTTTGTTGAAGTTTAATTGACCATATAGTTGTGGGTTAATTTCTGGATTTTCTCTTCTGTTTTGTTGATCTGTGTGTCTGTTTTTGTGCCAGTACCATATTGTCTTGATCACAACAGCTTTGTAATAGAACTTGAAATCCAGAATTGTGATACCTTTGCTTTTCTTTTTCAAGATTGCTTTGACTATTCAGAGTCCTTTGTGATTCCATATAAATTTTAGGATTGTTTCTTCTAGCTCTGTGAAAAATGCTGGTGGTATTTTGATAGGAATTGCATTAAATCTGTAGATTGCTTTGGGTAGTATAGACATTTTAACAATGTTTTTCCTATCCACGAGCATGGAATGTTTTTCTGTTTCTTTGTGTCTTCAATTTCTTTCATAAATGTTCTATAGTTTTCAGAGTACAGATCTTTTACCTCTTTGGTTAGATTTATTCCTAGGTAGCTTGTGGTTTTTGGCACAATTATAAATAGGATCGATTCCCTGATTTGTCTTTCTGTTGCTTCATTATTAGTGTATAGTAATGCAACAGATTTCTGTATGTTGATTTTACATCCTGTGACTTTACTGAAATCGTGTTATCAGTTCTAGCGATTTTTTTGGTGGAGTCTTTTGGGTTTTCTATACGGAGTATCATGTCATCTGCAAATAGTCAAAGTTTGACTTCATCCTTGCCAATTTGGATGCCTTTTATATCTTTTTGTGTCTGATTGCCAAGGCTAGGACTTCCAGTACTATGTTAAATAAAAGTAGTGTGAGTGGACATCCCTGTCTTATTCTTGACCATAGAGGAAAAGCTCTCAGTTTTTCCTCATTGAGGATGATATTACCTGTGGATTTTTTGTCTCTGGCCTTTATTACGTTGAATTATGTTCCCTCTAACCTTACTTTGTTGAGGGTTTTTTTTTTCAATCATGAATGGATGTTGAACTTTGTCAAATGCTTTTTCTGCATCGATTGAAAGGATCATATGGTTCTTATCCTTATTTTTATTAATGTGGTATATCATGTTGATTGATTCGCAATCATTCCAGGAATAAAACCCATTTGATTGTGGTGAATGATTTTTTTAATGAATTATTGGATTTGATTACCTAGTATTTAGTGAGAATTTTTACATCCATGTTCATCAGGGATATTGGCCTGTAGTTCTCTTTTTTAGTGGAACCTTTGTCTGCTTTTGGAATCAGGGTAATGCTGGCCTCATAGAATGAATTTGCAAGTTTTCTTTCTACTTCAGTTTTTTGGAACAGTTTGAGAAGTCTGGGTAGGGGTTTATCAATTTTATTAAGTTTTTCAAAGAACCAGCTCCTGGTTTCATTTATCTGTTCTATTGTTTTTTTAGTTTTTTAGTTTATAGTTTTTTAGTTTTAGTTTCATTTATTTCTGTTCTAATCTTTATTATTTCCCTTCTTCAGCTGTCTTTAGGCTTCATTTGTTGTTCTATCAGTGTAAGATTAGGTTGTTTGAGATTTTTCTTGCTTCTTGAGGTAGACCTGTATTGCTATATACTTCCCTCTTATGCCTGCTTTTGCTGGATCCCAAAGGTTTTGGACCATTGTGTTTTCATTTTCATAAGTTTCTATATTTTTAAAAATTTTTTCTTTGATCTTCGGGTTGACCCATTCATTATTTAGTAGCATGTTGCTTAACTGCCATGTATTTATTTGTGGTCTTTCCAAAGGTTTTCTTGTGACTGACTTCAAGTTTCATAGCATTGTGATCAGAAAATATGCATGGTATGATCTCAATCTTTTTGTACTTGTTGAAGCCTGACCTAGTATGTGATCTGTTCTGGAGAATGTCCCATGTGGATGTGAAAAGAATGTGTATTCTGCTGCTTTAGGATGAAATGTTAATATATTTGTTAAATCCATCTGTTCCAGCATGTCATTCAAAGCCATTTTTCCTTGTTGATTTTCTGCTCAGATGATCTGTCCATTGCTTTAAGTATGGTGTTAAAGTCCCCTATGTTAAAGTCCCCTACTATTATTGTGTTATTATCAATGAGTTCCTTTATGTTATTTATTGTTTTATGTGTTTGGCTGCTATCATGTTGGGGCCATAAATATTTATAATTGTTAGATCTTCCTGTTGATAGTCCCCTATAATATAATACAGTGCCCTCTTTCATCTCTTGTTACAGCCTTTGGTTTAAAATCTAGTTTGTCTGATTTACAGTATTGCTACTCTGGCATTTTTGTTTGCTTGTTTGTTTTGTTTGTTTTTATTTATGTTTTGAGACAAAGAGCATGAGCATGAGAGGGGCAGATAGAAGGGAAGACAGAGAATCTGAAGCGGGCTCTGTGCCCACAGCCTGACAGCAGTGAACTCAATGTGGGGCTCAAACTCATGAGCCCTGAGATCATGACCTGAGTCGAAGTCAACCACCTGAGTCACCCAGACACCCCTGGCTTTCTTTTGGTGTCCATTTGTATTCTAAATGTTTCTCCTCACTTTCATTCTACAGGTGTCTTTATGTCTAAGATGAGTCTCTTGTAGGCAGCATATAGATGGGTCTTGTTTTTTTTTTTTTTTCCATTCTAACACCCTATGTGTTTTTAGTGGCTGATTTAGTCCATTTACATTCAGAAAATTTTTGATAGATACATGTTTAGTGCCCTTTTATTACTTGTTTTTTCATTATTTCTGGAGATTTTCTCAGTTCTTTTCTTGTCTTTGTCACTTTGGTCTTTCCTTTCTATTCAAAAAGTCCCCTTTAATGTTTCTTGCAGAGTTGGTTCAGTGGTCATGAACTTTTTTAGTTTTTGTTTGTCTGGAAAACTCTTTACCTCTCCTCGTATTCTGAATGGTATTGCTGGATAGAGTATTCTTGGCTGCAGATTTTTCCCATTCAGCACGTTGAATCTATCATGCCACTCCCTTCTAGCTTGCCAAGTTTCTGTGGAGAGATCTGCAGCTGGCCTTAGGGGTCTCCCTTGTAGGTTAGGGACTTCTATTGTCTTGCTCCTTTTAGGATATTTTCTTTATTACTATATTTTGCAAATTTAATTATAATATGTCTTAGTGTTGGCTTACTTTTGGTGATTTTGATGGGAGTTCTCTGTGGCTCCTAGTTTTGGATGTCTGTTTCCTCCCCCAGATTAGGGAAGTTTTCAGCTATTATTTCCTTAAATAAATTTTCTGCCCCCTTTTCTCTCTCTTTTTCTTCTGGCACTCCTGTGATGTGAATGTTATTACATTTGATGGAGTCACTGAGTTCCCTAAGTCTATTCTCGAGATCCATAATTTTTCTTTCTTTCTTTTGTTCAGCTTCATTACTTTCCATAATTCTATCTTCTCTATCACTTATTCATTCCTGTTTCTTCCAACCTTGTGTTCATTATATTCAGTCTGTTTTGAATCTCAGTTATTTTATTTCTTCCCTTCTGACTGTTTTAACTCTTTTATCTTTGTAGTAACAGTCTCCCTGATGTCTTCCATGCTTTTCTCAGGTTCAGTGAGAATTGAGAATGTTGCTTTAAATTCTCCATCTGGCTATTTCTTATATCTGTTTCAATCAGATCTCTGGCTATGACGTTATCTTGTTCTTTCATTTGGGATATATTCTTCTATCTTGATATTTTGTCTAAGTATCTTTCGTCTTCTCTGTGTTAGAAAAGGCTGTTACGTTTCCTGCTTCTGAGAGTAATGGCTTTATGAAGAAGTCATAAAGTGTCCAGGGCTGGTGCTTCAGGGAGTGTTTTGGTATGTGCTATGTGTGCTCTGCTGTTGTGTTTTGGCTGCTCTGTCCTTCATGCCAGTTGTCTGTAGAGGCTCTCCTTGCTCGCAGTGGGTAGTGTTTAGACCTTGGCCAGAGTGTGGTGAGTTTTAAGTCGGTGTGCTCTGCTCAGTTTGTTAAATGGGACCTGATGCTACTTCCACCAGAACTGAAGCCTTGCAGAAGTCTCTGGTCAGAGGATGTAGTGAGAGTGTGGGTTTCTGCAGGTCTTCTAGGGAAGGGGTTTGCTGTGCTGGTTCTTAGACACACTTGCTTGAAAAAAGCAGTACCAACAGAGCGCCAGGGGGCAGGACTTGGTGTAAGCATGTTTGGCACCCAGTGTTGGCACTGTGCTATTTTGTGAAGTTGGTTTATGCTGAGGAATGGGAGAGGGAAATGACGCCAGCCAGCTCCTTTGACCCTGGAGAGGGGTCTCACAGGGAAGCACTCCCAGAAGAGTGAATAGTCTCCCCCCGCTATGTGTCCCAGGCATTTTTCACATCACCTGTTTCACACTCCCTGTCTATATGAGCAGCTCAGTGCCCTCCAGACTATATCTCAGCCAAGCTTGCTGACTTTTAAAACTCCAAACTTTAGGGACTTGGTGTGGTGGGGAGCTGTACTGGACTTCTGAGGTAGGGTCTCACTGCCCTGGGACTGATGAAGGTTTGACTGAGAAGGACAGATGTGTCACAGTGCAGTGGTGTGGGACTTGGAGTAAGCAAGTTAGGCAGCCAGTGTGGGGCCAAACTGCCCTCAGCAATGGTCTCTGTGCCTATGTTGATGGGTGGGAGAGGGAAATGGCAACTGCCAGCACTTTCCTTCCTGGAGAGGCATCTCTGTGAATGCCACCTCTCACAGATGTGCTCCAGCAAAAACAAACAGTCTCTCCCCACGTGCTGTAGGCAATCCTCAGATCTCCTTGTCTGCCCTCAGGTTGCACGCATGCCTTCTGTCCAAGAGTAGGGCAACACCCTCAGGGCTCTATCCCTGCCAAGCCTGTGGACCTCTAAACTCCAGTCTTTGAGCCTTGCTGGTTGCACAACTCACAAAAATTAGCCCCTCTTGTTTTCCTAGCCAATGGCTTTGGGAAAGTATTCTACTTGTTTTACTTGTGCGATTCCTATGTGCTCCTCCCCCTGCCCTCCCACCCACTTCTTTCTTCACAACCAGGGCTCCCTCCCCTTTGCAGCACCCATGATCCATTTCTTCCCCACACTGTGTCTGCATGCTTCCTACCTTCCTTGATGTGGCCTTTTGTCTTCCTCTAATTGTGCAGTTTGTTCTGTCAGTCCTCAGGTCGATTTCTTGGGAATTCAGAATGACTTGAAAGTTATCTACTTGTGTTCCAGGGACAAGACTTGCCTAAGATCTTCCTTCTATGCCGCCATTTTAGCTCCCCTCCCAGCTGCATATCCTCTTAAAATGTCTCTACATCTTCTGCCCACTTGTTGTTGTTAAGTATATATAAACTTTTGTCAGATAAGTAATTTGCAAATATTTTCTAGTCTGTAACTCATCTTTTTATCCTCTTAAGAGGTCTTTTCACAAAGTAAAAGTTTAAAAATGTTAATGAAGTTGAGTTTATCAGTTTTCCATCTTATGGATTGTGCTGTGGTGTCAAGTTTAAGATCTCTGCCTAATCTTTATATTCTGGAGATTATTTGTGATTTTATCAAAAGTTTTATAGTTTTATGTTTTCCGTTTAAGTCCGGGATTACTTTTTTAGACTTTTTTTATTCAAGTATAATTAACGTACAAACTAACATAACAAGTTATATTAGTTTCACATGTACAATATAATGATTCTAACAATTCTGTACATTACTTAGTGCTCATTATAAGTGTATTGTTAATTTCCATCCCTCCACCTGCCTCCCCGTCAGCAAACCACCAGTTTGTTCTTCATATTTGAGTCTGTTTTTTTGGTTTCTCTCTCTCTCTCTTTCTTGTTCATTTGTTTCTTAAATTCCACATATGACTGAAATCATGTGGTATTTGTCTTTCACTGACAGACCTATTTCAATTATCATTATGTCTTGTAAATCCATCCATATTGTTGCAAAGGGCAAGATTTCATTCTTTCTTATGGCTGAGTAGTAGTCTGTTGTGTGTGTGTGTGTGTGTGTGTGTGTGTATACCACATCTTCTTATCCATTTATCTATTGATGGTCACGGGTTGTTTCCATAACTTAGTTATTATAAATAATACTGCATTAAACCTAGGGGCACATAATGTCTTTTTGAATTCATGTTTTTATTTTATTTGGGTAAATACCCAGTAGCAGAATTACTGGATCATATGGTAATTCCATTTTTAATATTGGGGAAATATCCATACTGTTTCCCACAATGGCAACACCAGCTAGCATTCCTACCAACATGGCATGAGGTTCCTTTTTCTCCACATCCCTGCCAACACTTGTTATTTTTTGTATTTGATTTTAGCCATTCTGACAGGTGTGAGGTGGTATCTCAATATGGTTTTGATTTGCATTTCTCTGGTGATTAGTGATAAAGAGCATCTTTTCATGTGTCTATGACCATCTATATGTCTTCTTTAGAAAAATGTCTATTCATTTTCTCTGCCCATATTTTAATAGAATTATTTGCTTCATTGGTGTTTAAGTTCTTTGTATATTTTGAATATTAATCCCTGATTGGATATGTCACTTGCAGGTATCTTCCCATTCACTAGGTTGCCTTTTCCATTTGTTGATGCTTTCCTTCACTATGCAAAAGTTTTTAATTTTGGCATAGTCCCAATAGTTTAATTTTGCTTTTGTTTCCCATGCCAAAAAAGATAGATCTAAAAAAATGTTTCTAAGGCTAATGTCAAAGAGATTACTGCTTATTTTTTCTCCCAGGAATTATATTGTTTCAGATCTCACATTTAAGTCTTCATTTTTTTTATTATTTTTTACAAATGTTTATTTATTTTGAGAGAGAGAGCAGGGGAAGGGTAGAGAGAGAGGGAGATAGAGAATACCAAGCAAGCTCTGCACTGTTGACACAGAGCCTGATGCAGGGCTTGAACTCATGAACAGTGAGATCATGACCTGAGCTGAAACCAACAGTCTGTCACTTAACTGACTGAGTCACCCAGGCCCCCCTCACATTTAGTTCTTTAATCAATTTTGAGGTTATTTTTAATTTTATTTTTTAATGTTTTTTTTTTAATTTATTTTTGAGAGACAGAGACAGAGCATGAGCAGGGGAGGAGAGGCTCCAGGCTCTGAGCTGTCAGCACAGAGCCCCACGTGGGGCTCGAACCCACGAACCATGAGATCATGACCTGAGTCAAAGTCAGATGCTTAACTGACTGAGTCACCCAGCTGCCCCAATTTTGGGTTTATTTTATTTATTTTATTTCATTAAAAATTTTTTTTAAAATGTGCATTTATTTTTTGAGAGAGAGAGAGAGAGAGAGAGAGAATGAGTGTGAGGGGAGCGGCAAAGAGAGAGAGAGGGAGACACAGAATCCTAAGCAGTTCCAGGCTCTCAGCTCTCAGCAAAGAGCCCCACATGGGACTCCAGCTGATAAACCCCGAGATCATGATCTGAACTGAAGTCAGACACTCAACTGGCCGAGCCACCTAGGTGCCCCTAGAGTTTATTTTTGTGTATGGTGTAAGAAAGTGGTCCAGCTTTGTTCTTTTGCATATAGCTGTCCATTTTTCCCAACACCATTTGTTGAAGAGATTCTCTTTTTCCCACTGTATATTTCTGCCTCATTGGTCATAGATTAATTGACTGCAAAACTATGGGTTTATATCTGGGTTTTCTACTCTGTTACATTGATGTGTCTGTTTTTATGATGGTACTATACACTCTTTTGATTATTACAGCTTTGTAGTATATCTTGAAATCTGGGATTGTGATACCTCCAGTTTTGTTCATTCTTTTTTCAAGATTTCTTTGGCTATTCAGGGTCTTTTGTGGTTCATACAAATTTTAGGATTATTTGCTTTAGTCTGTGAAAAATGCTGTTGATATTTTGATAGGGATTACAATCTTTAGATTGCTTTGGGTAGTATGGGTGAAATTATATGGTATTTGTCTTTCTCTGACTTATTTTGCTTAGCATAATACTCTTAGCTCCATCCATGTGGTTCCAAATGGCAAGATTTTCTTTTTTATGGCTGAGTAATATTTCTATGTATATATATATAATATATATTATATATAATATATATATTTTATCCATTCATCAGTCAATGGACATTTTTGCTTTTTCCATAATTTGACTATTGCTGATAATGCTGCTATAAACATCAGGGTGCATGTCTTCCTTTGAATTAGTATTTTTGTATTCTTTGGGTAAATACCTAGTAGTGAAATTTCTGGGTCATAGAGTAGTTCTATTTTTAACCTTTTGAAGAATCTCCATACTGTTTCTATGTAAATGGGTTTTTAAATATTAAAATAGCCTCACATCCCTGGAATAAGTTCCACTGGGTCATGGTGCATGTCTTTTTATTTATTATTGAATTCTATTTTCTAGTATTTTATGTATTGTGTTCTAATATTGCTAATATTTTGTTAGACATGTTTGAATCTGTATTTATGAGGACTATTGTTCAATAGTTATTTCTACTGTCTGATTTTGTATTTATGAAGTTTCATGAAATAAATTGAGAAGTGTTCCCTCCTCTTTTAATTTCTAGAAGAAATTGTGTAGAAATGGTATTAATTCATAAATCTTTAGTAGAATTCTCTAGTGGAATGATCTGGGACTGCAGATTTTTATTTTGGTGGTTTAAAAATTTTGTTTTAATGTTTATTTATTTTTGAGAGAGAGAGAGAAACAGAGCATAAGCAGGGGAGGAGCAGAGGGAGAGGGAGAGACACAGAATCTGAAGCAGGCTCCAGGCTCTGAGCTGTCAGCACAGAGCCCAATGTGGGGCTCAAACTCACGAACAATGAGATCATGATCTGAGCCAAAGTCCGACGCTTAACTGACTGAGCCATCCAGTCGCCTCTATTTTGGTGGTTTTAAATTTCAAATTTAACTTCTTCAATAGTTATAAAACTATTCAAATTATCTATTTCATATTGATAGTGATAATGTTTTTTTTTTTAAATAAATACACTTTAATGTTTATTGTTTTTGAGAGAAAGAGCATGAGCGAGGGAGGGGCAGAGAGCGAGGGAGACACAGAATTGGAAGCAGGCTCCAGGCTCTGAGCTGCCAGCACAGAGCCTGACGCGGGACTCGAATTCATGAACAGTGAGATCATGACCTGAGCTGAGGTCGGAGACTTAACCAACTGAGCCACCAAGGGACCCCAGTGATAATGTTTTTTGATCTAAAAACAAATTGGCCTATTTTATCTAAGCTGTCTAATTATATATGTGGAATTGTTCCTAATGTTCCCTTATTATCTTTTTGTTGTATGTGGAATCTACTGATATCTTCTGTTTCATTCCTGACATTGATAATTTATGTGTTCTCTTTCCTTTTGTCAGTCTTGCTAGAAAATTGTTAATTTATTGGTATTTTTCAAGGAAACAGTTGTTTCAGTGATTATGTATTTTTATTTCAATTTCATTGATTTATACTCTTTATTATTTCCTTTCTTATGCTTGTTTTGAATTTATTTTGCTCTTCTTTTGCTAGGTTATTGAGGTAGAAGCTTAGATTGTCGGCTTGAGATTTTTTTTATTTTCTATATCCTGAATATGAAATATTTCTAAACTAAAGGTATGTAATTAGTGTTGTAATATTTCCTCTCATTAATGCTTTAGTTGTATTCCACAAATTTTGATAGGTTGTATTTTCATTTTTATTGTGCCCTCTCTCTTTTATGATGTCTCTGGAGACTTTCTCTCTCTCTCTCTCTGTCTCTCTTTTTAAAGCTTTTCTTTCTTTTTTTTTTAATGTCTATTTATTTTTGAGGGAGATAGCATGAGCGGGGGAGGGGCAGAGAGAGAGGGGGACAGAGGATCTGAAGCAGGCTCTATGCTGACAGTAGAGAGCCCAATTTGTGGCTCGAACTCATGAACCATATCATGCATGACCTGAGCTGATGTTGGACGCTTAACCAACTAAGCCAGAGCCAGCCAGGCAGCCCGATCTCTCTTTCTTTCTTTTTCTTTTTCTTTTTCTTTTCCTTTTCCTTTTTTTTCTTTTCTTTTCTTTTCTTTTCTTTTCTTTGACTATTAACAGTACAATTTATTCAGGTCTAAATTTAAGACAGTGTAAAAGAGGGAACCAATGTGAGAAAGTGGAAGTAGAACAATATATGACCCTTCTTGGAGAAAGAAAAATGCAAATTCAGAAGTGTGTGATGTCTATTAAGGTTGTTTTAGCTTTAATGACCAAAACAAACAAACAAACAAACAAACAAAAAACCCATAAAGCAAAGTCACTGGAATGTACAGGGACTCCGTTTTTTTTTTCTTTTAGGTTGATGTTATAATCTTTTTCTTTTAGCTGGTAAGAGAAACTACAAATTACAGACTATAGGATATTTACAAATATGGGTGCTTTTTAAAAAGATTTTATTTTTAAGTCATTTCTATACCCAGTGTGGGCGCTCAAACTCACAACCCCAAGATGTATTTGGGTTGTGTGCTTCACTTACTGAGCCAGCCAGGTGCTCCCAACATGGATGCTTTTTAACTGATCAGATTTTACCAAAAGACTTGAAACTTTGTTTTTAACTGATGGATTATTTAGGGTTTTTTTCCCCAAAATGTTTGAAGATTTAAAAATTTTTTAATGTTTATTTATTATTTTTGAGAGAGAGAGAGAGACAGCAAGCAGGGTAGGTGCAGAGAGAGAGGGAGACACAGAAACCAAAGCATGCTCCAGGCTCTGAGCTGTCAGCACAGAGCCTGATGTGGGGCTCGAACCCACGGACTGTAAGATCATGACCTGAGCCAAAGTTGGACACTTAACTGACTTAGCCACCCAGGAACCCCTGGAGATTTTTCCTTTTATATTTGTGTTGTTGATTTAAAAAAAAATTTTTTTTCCATTGTGGATGTCAACTATTTCAAATTTGTTGAGGTTTGGTTTATGACAAGAATATTGTCTGTCTTTATACATATATATCATAGGTGCTTGAAAATATGCTATTGTTGGGTGGAATGTTCTATATATGTTGATTATATCCTGTTGGCTGATGGTATTGTTGAATTCTTACTTTTTTTTCTCTGATTTTTTGTAGTTTTCTATCAGTTGGTCAGAGATGAATAATGAAGTATACTATATTTAACAACTATAATTGTGAATTTGTCTATTTTTCCTTTCAGTTCTGTCAGCTTTTGCTTCTCATATTTTTCAGCTCTGTTATTTGGTGCATACACTTTTGGACTGATCTGTCTTTGAGCGTTTGACCCTTTTTTCATTATTTCATGTCCTTCTCTGTCTCTAGCAATTTTCTTTGATCTAATGTATACTTTATCTGATATTAATATAACTACCCCTGCTTTCCTCTGATTAATATTTGCATATCATTTTACTTCTCTTTACTTTCAACTTGCAATATCAAGTTAATTTGTTATAAAAAGCATATGGCTAAGTCATGTTTTTAAATCTACTCTGCAAACTTCTTTCTTTAATTGTTGTATTTAGGTCATTTACATTTAATGGAATTATTGGTATGTTAGAGCTTGAGTTTCCATTTTCATTTTTCTTCTTTTTTTAATTTTATTTTTATTTAATTTGAGAGAGACATAGAGAACAAGGAAGGGAGGGGCAGAGTTAGAGGGAGACAGAATACCAAGTAGGCTCTGTGCTAATAGCACTAAGTTCGATGCAGAGCTCCAACTCATGAACTGTGAGATCACGACCTGAGTTGAAATCAGGAGTCAGACACTTAACTGACTGAGCCACTCATGCGCCCCTGCCATTTTCATTTTTGATTACTGTTTGTTATCTCTATTTTTCATTTCTCTATTTCTTTTATTCAGTCTTTCTGTTATATTTTTTCAGAATTCCATTTGATTTATCTGCATTGTCTATGATTGTATCTTTTTGTATGTTATTTCCAGTGGTTGCACTAATTATTGCAATTTATATATACATAGCTTATCACAATGCACTGGTGTCATTTTACCTGTTTTAAGTGAAGTATAGAAATCTTGCCTCCCATTACTTTCCTTTACCTTTCTACACTTATAATCATCTTAAACATTTTCTCTATATGCATTTGGAACCACATCAGACAGTGTTATAAGTTTTGTTTCTACCATCAAACATAGTTTAGAAAACTCAAGACAGGAAGGAATGTTTACTGTATTTATCTATATTTTTGCTTATTGTGTTCTTTCTTCCTTCCTGATGTTTCAAGACTCTTTCTTCTTTTCTTTTTAGAGAATTTCCTTTTGTCATTCTTATAGAATACTAGGTTTCCTAGTGATAAAATCTCTTAGTTTCACTCATCTGAGAAGATTTTTACCTCCCCTCACATTTGATAATATTTTCACTGGATATAGTATTCTGGGTAGACAGTTCTTTTCTTTCAATACTTGAAAAAGGTGCCAATTTTTTTTCTGGCCTCCATGGTTTCTGATGAGAAATCTACTTTGATTTGAATTTTTTCCCCCTGAAGATAATCATTTCTCTCTTACTGCTTTCAAGATATTTCCTTTGTCTTTAGTTTTTAGAAGTTTAATTGCAATGTTTCTTGGTATGGATTTCTTTGGAATTATGTAATTTGGGATTCACTCAGCTTATTTATTTGTAGGTTTATAACTTTCTGTATTTGGGATATTTTCAGCCATTATTTCTCTTACCTTTTCAGCCCCACCCATTTCTTCTCTTCTGGAGCCAATGATAAGTGTATGAATTTTCTATTGCTGCTGTAGCAAATTACCATAAACTTAGTGGTTTAAAACAATACAAATTTATTCTCTAGTGCTCTGAAGGTCCAAAGTCTAGAATCAGTCTTAAAACCCTAAAATCAAGGTCTTGGCAGGTCTGGTTCATTCTGGAGACTACAGGGTAGTTTCTGTTTCTTTCTTTTTATCTTTTTTAGGTTTGTTTCTTTAATTTGAGAGCGTGTGCACAAGCAGAGAAGGAGCAGAGAAAGAGGCAGAGAGAGAGAATCCCAAGTAGGCCCCTCCCTGTCAGTGTGGAGCCCAATGTGGGACTGAAATCCATGAACCATTAGATCATGACCTGAGCCAAAAGCAAGAGTCAGACAATTAACCAAGTGACCCACCCAGGCACCCCTAGTTTCTGTTTCTTGCCTCTTCCAGTTTCTAGTGGCTGCCTGTAGCCATATCATTCTAATCTTAACATCCATTATCATGTTGCCTTTTCTTCTGACCCTGACTCCTTTTGTATCCTCTTATAATGATGCTTATGATTACATTAGACCAACCTGTATGGATTTTTGGAGCAAAATTTATGAAATTGTGAATTGCACAAATGGAATCATATAGTATGTACTCTTTTGTGTCAGTCTTCATTCACAGCATAATAATTTTGAGATTCACCACATTATTTTATCTGTTTTTAATGCTGAGTAGTAATATTCCATTGCATGAATATATCACAGTTTGTTTAGCTATTTTCCTGTTGATAGAAACATGGTCTCTTTCCAGTTTTTTACTATTATGAATAAAATTACCATGAACATCATTGAATAAATGTTTGGGGGAAGATATACTGTCATTTATTTTTCCTTTCAATGGAATTTCTGGATTATTCTTTCATTTCAGTGGAATGGCTATGTCTTAGGGTTGGTACATATTTAAAGAAAACCTACAAGATGGGGGTGCCTGGGTGCCTCAATTGGTTAAGCGTCAGACTCTTGATTTCAGCTCAGGTCATGATCTCATGGTTCATGAGTTCAAGCCCTGTGTCAGGCTCTGTGCTGATAGTATGGAGCCTGCTTGGGATTCTCTGTCTCCCTCTCTCCCTTCTCCTCCTCTGCTCATGATCTCTCTCTCTCTTTCTTTCTCAAAAATAAATAAACATTAAAACCTACTAGATAGTTTTCTAAAGTCACTGCACTATTTTATTCTTTCACCAACAGTGCACGGGTTCTGATTGATCCACAGTCTTGCTGACATTTGGTATTATCCATTGTTATAGACTGAATTGTGTCCCCACCCCAAAATTCATGTTTCTCTTCTAATCCCTAGTACCCGAAAATGTGACTATATTTGGAGAAAAGGCCTTTAAATAGGTAATAAAGTTAAAATGAGTCCCTTAGTATTTCTTAATCCAGTAAGAGGATTAATCTTATGAAAGGAAAAGATTAGGATTTACTAAGGAGAAACCAGACCTGCTGACACATTAATATTGGACTTCCAGCCTCCAAAACTGTGAGAAAATTAATTTCGATTGTTTAAGCCAACAGTCTGTGGTATTTTGTTTTGGCAGTCTGAGCAGACTTTTTTTAAAAAAAGATTTTTAATGTTTATTTTTGAGAGAGAGAGAGAGACAGAGAGACAAAGAGACAGAGTGTGAGTGGGGGAGGGACAGAAAGAGAGGGAGACACAGAGTCTGAAGCAGGCTCCAGGCTCTGATCTGTCAGCACAGAGCCCAGTGTGGTACTCGAACCCACGAACTGTGCAATCATGCCCCAAGCCGAAGTCAGATGCCTAGCTGATTGAGCCGCCCAGCTGCCCCTGAGCAGACTTTTTAATTTTAATTTCAGTCATTCTTGGGAGTGTGAAGTGGTTTCTCACTGAGCTTTGAATTTGCATTTTACTCATGACTAATCATACTGAGCACTTTTTCATGTAGTTATTGTGTAGAGAAATTGGAACCCTCATAAATTGCTAGTAGGAATATAAAATCATGCTGCAACTGTGAAAAAGTTTAGGAGTTCCTCAAAAAGTTAAACATAGAACTAATATATGGCTTAGCAATTCTGTTTCTAGATATACCATTGACCCTTGAACAAGGTGGGAGTTAGGGGTACTGACTTGAGCAGTTGGAAATCTGTGTATAAGTTTTGACTCCCCCAAAACTTAACTACTAATAGCTTATTGTTGACCAGAAACCCGATACTACACACAGTAGATTAACACATATTTTTATGTTATATGTATTATATATGTGTATCCTTACAATAAAGCAAGGTAGAGAAAAGAGCTATTAAGAAAATCATAAGGAAGAGAAAATATATTTACTGTGTGACTACTTACTGAAAAAAAAAATCCACATATAAGTGAATTGAGACAAGTGTTAAGAGACATTACATCTCTTTTCTCTTTGCTTCAACAGCTGGCAATGTTCAGCCTGGATCCTAGAGTGGAGATGAGGCATACCATAGTAAACTTAAAACATGAGTAGAAAACACATCTTTGTTGTTGTAAGCTACTGAGAGTTTCGGAGTCCTTTATTACCACCATAGCTTATCTATTGATACATTAGAATAGCTTATCTTGATTGATACATCAAATAATAAAATCCCAGGATGGTAGAATGTCAGGTGACTTTTATCTCCTTTTATTTTTATGTATTTGAATTCTTTAAAAATAGCACATATAATTTATATATTCAGAAAAAGTACAATTATTTTCATTGTGGAAAAAATTTAAGAAGTTGAAAAATAATTACAGGCAATATTTATTGCTAATAATCTTTCATAAATTGCAAATGATGTTTTTATTGGTAACAATGAACTCATAGAGAGTATGAACTTTATTTTATGGATTGAAATGCATTACCCTCACCACTTCTGAGTTTTTAATTATGATTATCTCTATTTATGATTACAAGTTGTTTTTTTTCATGGTAGTATAACTTTAGAATATTTAGGGTTTTAATTACTTAATTAATATTTAGTAATTTCTTTACCTAACATGGGACTTGAACTCACAATCCTGAGATCAAGAGTCACACACTCTTCTGACTGAGCCAGCCAGGTGCCCCTAGAATATTTAGTTTTCTTAATGACTCAGTTTGTAAAGTATTATTTTGTGCATTTTCATAAATGATTATGAAATAATATTCTTTGGCAGAAACACTGATCCCCCAAATTTAGATCTCTCTATAATTTTTCATAACTTAGATATTTTGCTCTTCTTCTTTGGAAGAGCAAAGAGTACTTCATAAGGGCTTGGTGTGCATTAGGGATTAGCTACCTTACTTATGCACTTGAAGTAATCACCCAAACAATCCTTAAAGTGAGTATCATTTTTATGTTAGAGGGGAAAAAACTGAGGCTCATAGAAGTTAGTGACCTTGTTGAAGGTTTTAGAACCAATAAGAGTACTCTGTATTTTGAACCCAGATTCTCATTCCAGAACTCATCTTTATTTTTTTTTCCACATTAAAAGCTGCGTCCATATTTGCACTTTATTTACCGAGGCTGTCACTTCTTTTTTTTTTTTTTTTTTTTTTTTGAGAGAGAGAGAGAGAGAGAGAGAGAGAGAGAGAATGTGTGCACTTCTGCATGTGCATGTGTGCATGAGCGGGGGAGGAACAGAGGGAGAGGCAAAGAGAGAATCGTAAGCAGACTCCATACCCAGCACAGAACCCAACCTGGGGCTCAATCTCACAGCTGAGAGATCATGACTTGAGCCAAAATCAAGAGTTGGTTGCTTGATGCACTGACCACCCAGGGCCCCCCAGCTGTCACTTTTATGTAGAATAATATCACTTCTCTTTTCCTGCCGGAATTATACTTTATTTTTTCTCCTTCTGGGACTTTATCACTGAGTACTATTGCATAACTCTTCCGATTATGGCTTTTCCAGTATTAGAATTAAATTTGGATAATTGCTTTATGAACGATGATAATTGCAGGATGAGAAAAGGGATTTTCAGAATGCAGCCCAAATCCATTCATACCCACCACTAGTCTGTGACTAAATTTCTCCCTTGCTCTGAGGAGCACAATGTAGTCTCTGTGGGCTTTCCCAAGCCAGAGTTTGGCTTTGCTTATTATTTAGGATTTTCTTTGTTTCAAGGATTCCCATGCTTTAAAAAATGTTAGGCTTCCCATGGAAGAAGCCACAGGTCCTCAGAGCATATATTTGATACAAAGATTACTCTGAGCATTTTGCATTTAAATTGTTTCAGCATCTCCCAGCATAGTTTTTAATTTAGGATAAGGGTTGTGAGCATTTAGGTGCTTGGTATTGCTGAATTTTCTTCTTTCATTTACTTAGAACAGCGTTTCCAAACTTTATTTGGAGAGCACCCTGTTCATACTGAACTTTTTTTTTTAACGTTTATTCTTTTTTGAGAGACAGAGACAGATTGTGAGCGGGGGAGGGGCAGAGAGCGAGAGAGGGAGACACAGAATCTGAAGCAGCTCTAGGCTCTGAGCTGTCAGCATGGAGCCCGACCAGGGGTGGAACTCTCGAACCGTGAGATCATGACCTGAGCTGAAGTCGGACACTTAACTGACTGAGCCACCCAGCTGCCTCTCATTTACTGAACTTTGAAAGCTACTTGACATTTTTCTTTGAATTGATTGATAACTTTTTAAATTTTTTTCAAGTAATTTCAAGCATCCAAAAAGTTGCAATAATAGTACATGAAACTTTTTTCCTCCTTGAACCATTTGAGAATAACTTGTGTATACCCATCATTTCCGTATACATTAACATGTATATCCTTCAAAGGGATATTCTCCAATGTGTCACTATCACAAAATTAACATTGATACTCCACTGCTATCTGATACACAAGTTTTGCCACTTATCTCCATATTCTTTATAAAAGCAAAGGGATATTGCTCAGAATCACACATGATATTTATTCATTGTATCTCTTTCATCTCTTAATCTATGACAGTTCCTTAGTCTTTCTTTGAGATTTATGACCTTGACACTTTTGAAGAGTACAGGCTAGTTATCTTGTAGAATGTCCCTCAGTTCATATTTGCCTCATGTTTCCTCATGATTAGATTCAGATTACATGTTTTTGACAAGAATATCAAACAAGTGATACTGTGTTCTCTTCATTGCATCCTATCAGGTGGCACATAATTAACCTTGTCCACTCATGGTGATAACTTTGATCACTTGAGTAAAGGAGGCATTTTGAGATTATGTCAATATGCTTTTCCTCATCAAACATTAATCCAATGGCTTTAGCATCTATTAGTATTTTTTGGCTAAATTATTTCCATGATGGCTGTTCCTTTTGGGGTACATTCCAGACATGTGTACTTGTAATCCCTTCATTTTGGGTTTTTACTCCAAATTCCTATCTCCTTTTCTAACAGTGATTTTGGCTGCTGAAATCTAGAAGAAAACCTGAAGATTGCGTTTTACTCTGTTTCTTAGGTATTGAGCTCTGTGAAGTGGGTTCCAGATTTTTGCATTTCATGGAATAGAAAAATTAAATAACAACATAGAGCTCCCTACTCTTTATTAGTCAAATGAGATCCTCTAGTTTTGCTACACAACACACACACACACACACACACACACACGATTATTTATCTTACAATGTTGAAAACACTTTAAGTCAAGTAACGTAGCTTTGTGAGAAAATCTACCCCATTCTTACTCTATGTAAAAATTGTGTGCTTAGTGTGCAAATGCAACTTCAAAATAAGTCTTTTCTACACCTAAACAGATGGTGGCCCATAACCCCTCCTGTGGAAGGAACTATTGTGTGTCCTGCTCTCCTCAGAGTTGTGTCCCCATTAACACTTCAACACTGTTCTGTATTTCTAAGGTGTCAAGGAAGACGGGAGTTATATGGGGGTTAAGGTGGTAAATAATATGAGCAACACAGATGGACTCTCCACCTGAACCACAACTGAAAGCAAAACTAGTTAGGAACAAAATAAGACTATATAATACTGTTAGGAAATCAAGTTTTCCCAATTTAGTGTCTTCAAAGACTTCCCAATTCAATATACATTTGTAATCTGGAAACAATCACGCAGATTTTCTGTCTACCTATGTATAGATAAAATGGTGTCACCAATGGTGAATAGAGCAATAAATTCTGGAATCGCTGTGTAATAATAGAATAAAAGGTTAAGCTGATTTTGAAATGGCCCTTCTTCATGGAGTGGTATGAAGTGATATAGTGACCAGATGAGTTTGCTTCTAGCAGCATCGATAAAACTGTCAGTACCTCTTCATCTTAGAGTTTCTTGCCACATGAACCAATCCTTAACTTTTCAAGTCTGGAATTCAAACCAAAACATACAAATGTCCAGCCTAGAGTTCCCCAGTGGAGCCAAGTGCTGGCCTTTGGAACGGGTCATGGAAGTAACCTACAGGAACTTGAAGTATATCCTCAGAGTCAGGAAAATGTGCATAGAGGGAATGTGTGTTTGGTTGTTCAGTAATCTAATTGTGTTAGTAATTTAAAATCCTCATATTGAGTTAATCTATTTATGCATTTAGGAATCCATATGAAAAACAGTCTTTCCTGCTTTGTTTGCTGTGAAAAAATATGAATACGTTTGTGTTGATTATGGTGTTATGAGTAATGAGCTGGTAGAGATAGGAATAAAAAATGTTTACCTGTACTGAGATGAAGTTCAGTTATCCATACTTATTTTATAAGATGGTTAAACAGTTTATATGTTATGTTCTGATCCATTTTTTACTCCCACTTCTACTATGGTCTTTATTTATTTGGACGTTGGTGTTTAAAAACTGTTTTCTAATTTTGCAGGATTTTTTTTAAGTTTCTATTTTAATCACCCAGTGCTCATCATGACAAGGGCACTCTGTAATCTCCATCAGTTCTGGTCTATGTTTCAAGAGGTTTCACGGGCCTATTGCAGTGCTGAATGAAAGCATCACAATGAAGGACGAAATGATAAACTAGAGTATTCACCGGAAAGAGATGAAACTTTGATTATATATCAGTTGGAGATTGTTCTTTTATTATTCTGAGCATTATAAAGCCTGTGTGCAACTGTTTATCCTGGAATTAAACAATGTTTTATCCCAGAATTTTTTTAGTTTCCTTAACAGGTGGTTGTGATTTCTGCACTGTTAAAGACATTCCAGTACATTTATAATCTGGAAACAATCACACAGATAGATTTTTCTATTAGCTGTGGACTGATACAGAAGGAGCATGCGTTTTTTAAGGACATTTGTTGTTTTCAAATACCAAACCAAGAATAGAAGTCACAACAAGATTATTATGTTAATGAAAAGTTTGTACCAGATAATACATTTATTCATGCTTTTAAAATGACAGCTTTTTCCTCAGAACAATAAAAACTAAATTTCTGTGGCGCTTTATTCTTGTTGAGCGAATAACAAAAATCACTTTTCTGTAGTCTGAGATCTATTTTATTAATGAGACTCGACAGGTACACACCAGTGACTCGCTGCATCAGTGACGAGCTGCATCAGGGTTTGTGTTTTTTCCATTCGACTCTGCTTCTTCCCCAGATATGCTCCAATGTGATATTTGAATTAAACATTTTTGAAACGATCTTATCTTTTTCAGGAATATGTTTGATAGTTATGAGGATGTTCCTTAACAAATGTACCAGCAGATACAAAACCTCCTTGAATCAATCTCCTCCTTTTAGTTGTTGAACCACGAGAAACTTTCTGTTGATGTGATTTTTTTTTTTTTTTGGTGTCCTTGAGTAGCTTCTGTGCAGTTCTTATTTTTTAGTCACTATTGTGGCATAGTTGCTTTTCCACCAAAACCTCATGACCTTGAACAAGGTACTTAATGTCTCATGGTCACAGTTTGCTTCTCTGTAAAAGTGAAGCACGCTAGGTGATTTCTAAGGAAGCTTTGATCTGAATTCCTCTTACTTTATGATTTCCATATGCTGTGTTCAGAAAATAAAGTCCAGGACCAGGAATTACATGAAGACAGTGGCTTTATGTCTGTTTTGTTCACTGCTATATCCTTTTACCCAAGAATGGGACCTGTGCATAGTAGGAACTCTTACTTGTTGAATAAATGAACAAAACCGAATATACAAACCTCTAATAAGATAAAATGGGTGAATTATATTTCCATTAAAATTAAATTTTATCTTCATATTTTGAAAGCATTATAGTTTTAGAGTCCAGCTGGGGGTTATGTTTATAAGACTGGCTGTATGTGTGTGTGTGTGTGTGTGTGTGTGTGTGTGTGTGTGTATACATATATACCATATGCCCCCCCCCCCACACTTATTCAGCAGCTCGAGTAGTAGTACATCTGATTCTAACCCTCCCCTGGTAAAATCGTTAGTGGCTCTCCATTGCCCTCTGGGTAAAGACTACCAGTTTTAACTTGTTTCAGAAAGCCTTCCTAAATCTGGGCTCTGCTAATTTTTCTGCCCTAATCTTCTCTGTTTTTTCCTGCTCCTTCCTTCCTTTCCCCTCTATATGTTCACACGCTTGGCTGCAGCTACACCAAACTTCTTTCAGACCCTCCATCTTCTGCCAGCCCACATTTTGATCATCCTACGTGTTGCTCTTTCATTCGCCCTACCCCCATTTTTATCTCTGCTTCCAGAGATGGTACCTTTTATTTCCTATATCATAGTGTATTATCTTCAAATGACTACTTCAATGTCTCTTCTCTCCAGCCTGACTTTGGAAGCTTGCTCAGAGAAGGTCTGTGCCTGCCTGACCTGTTCACCCTGGTACCCCGTTGCACCTCGAGTGCCCAGCACAGTCTGTGGCCCATGAGATGTTGGTGGTCCGAGTGCACTGCCACCCATGTACCCAGGATGCTCATTCTCATAAAGCAAGAATGCTTCTATCCTTCATACCCTGTGGCCACTGCCACTCCCAACTCATGAAAACAAATTTTCTTTAATAATACATACTTTGAGTTCGTCATAAATGTTATAAATAAGATAAAATGGGGCAAGTGGGATTTAGAATAAGAAGTGCCACATTAGCAAGTGCCTGGGTGGCTCGGTTGTTAAGCATCTGACTTCGGCTCAGGTCATGATATTATGGTTTGTGAGTTCAAGTCGCACATTGCAGGAGCTCAAATCCCACCTCGGGATTTGCATGAACACAAGCCCCACTTGTGATGAACTTGAGCCCCGCTTGGGGCGAACTCGAGCCCCACATTGTGTGAGCACGCGCTCTCTTTGGGTGAACTCAAGCCCTGCTTTGAGTGAACATGAGCCCCGCTTCGGATGAAGCACGAGTCCTGCTTTGGGTGAGCCCTGGTTCTCTTCCTCTCTCCGTCTCTTCCTCTCCCTCTGGGCCTCCTGGGATTCTCACTCTCTCTTTCTCTCTCTCTCTCTCCCACCCCCTTTCTGCCCCTTGCTTAACTGCATTCTTCCTCTCTCTCTCTCTCTTCCAAGAAAAAAAAAAGGAGTGCCACATTAGCTAGCTAGAGCAGTCAAGGAGTGAACACTTGAGTGATACCTAGAAAAAAACTAGCATTTAGTAGGTGTTCAGTAAATTTTGTTGAATGAATGAGACCTTATTAGTGAATATCTGGAAGAAAAGGGTTGTAGGCAAAGGAATAGCAAATCCAAGGGCCCTGAATTGGGAATACACTTTGACCTACTCAAGACGCTGAAATCAGGCAGTGTGACTGAAGCCTAACAGACAAAGCTGAGAAGATGAGAGATGAAGTTGTAGATAAATAAGGAACTTGGGTTTTAGTGTAATGGCAGTGGGAAGCGTGGAAGGGTTTTGAGCAGGAGAATGATATGACCTGATAGCTTTAGGAAGTCACTCTAGACCAAGCCATCCTCAATTCTTGCTTGGACCATGTAGTAGCCTCTCACCCAGAACGCAGATCTATTTTCTACAGCGAGTGATCTTTTTATTTAAAAAAAAAATTTTTTTTTAGGGGCACCTGGGTGGCTCAGTTGGTTAAGCATGCGACTTCAACTCAGGTCATGATCTCACACTTCTTGTGTTGAAGCCCCACATCGGGCTCTGTGCTGACAGCTCAGAGCCTGGAGCCTGCTTTGGATTCTTTGCCTCCTTCTTTCTCTGCCCCTCTCCCATTGCACTCTGTCTCTCAAAAATGAATAAACATTAAAAAAAATTAAAAACACTTTTTTTTAATGTTTATGTATTTTTGAGGGAAAGGGGAGGGGCAGAAAGAGAGGGAGACAGAGGATCTGAAGCAGGTTTCCCACCAACAGCAGAGAGCCCTTTGTGGGGCTTTAACTCACAAACTTCCAGATCATGACCTGAGCTGAAACCAAGAGTCAGATGCTTAGCAGACTGAGCCACCCAGGTGTCCTTACAGTGAGTGATCTTTTAATAATGCAAATGTGACCCAGTCAGTCTGTTGCTAAGGACTCTTCAAGTGCCCTTGGAAGAAAGTCTACAATCCTCCCAGGCCTTGGGTAAGATTCCACTTCCACTTCCACTGAGGGAGTGGCATACTAGGTCTTTATGCTCCGTTCATATTTCTCATGTCCCTGCAAAGTCTCATATTCTCTTCTCAGGACTCCCGCCCCGACGCTTTTGTTCCTGCCTGGACTGGGCTTGCTCAGGTCTTTAACTGGCCAACTCCTACTCTGCTTTTGGGGCTCCCTATCACATCCTCAGCCACCCTCTGACTGCCACACCCAGACTGGATTAGGGATTGCACTCTTCTGGGTTAGCTCCCATTCTCTGCTTTGTCACCTCTGCGGGAGCATGCTCAGTCCTAGCATCCCTGCCAGACTGCTCAACTCATGAGGGCAGGGCCCTGCAGCGCCTTGCTGAGCCCCTGGCCTACAGCAAGAGCTTTTATTCTGAAATACAGAGTGCGTGAAGGACTGCTCTCCCATGTGGAGGGTCTACTTGGTATGTCCTGTGTTTAACTGCTTTCTCCTCTATTGAGACCAAGGGTAATGGACAATTTAGTTAGATGTGAGGTAATTGTTTAAAAAATAGTCAGGAGGACAGATGACTGTTGAAAGCTCTATGAATAATTTAATTAACAACCATACCTTCAGAGCTCATTAGGCTCACCACTGATGGAAGCCATTATTCCCTGCTGTGGAGAACTTGGACTCAGATTGCTCTGTGTTTAAAATTAGTTGACAGTGCTTTGTTGTTGTTGTGATTGTTATTGTTGTATTTATGTTGGAATCCTGTGACTGTTACTGCAAATCCTGTGAGTAAGCCTAACTTCCCCTGCACTCCACAAAGAGGCCATTTCTCTGAGTTTAGTCACAAGATAATGGCGTGCATTCACATTTCACCCTTCGTCTCCTAACTGCACGTCTTCTACTTGTTTGAAGTACACTGTGATTCAACATTCAGCCGTCTCTCAAAAATTAATGCTGTCCTCTTTATATTTTATTTGGTGATGAATATTTCCTGTTAGGTTCTAGCAGACTGCATTTGACATTTTATACATGCCAAACCAAGGCAGCTTCTAAGATTTCATTCATCGTTGAGTAATTCTGGTGAATAAAGAGCCAGGAATTAACTGAAAGGAACATATCTTCATGAACAGAAGTCTCCTGACACTTAACGCTAACTCTAGCAGGTTATTACTATGTGTATATTGTTGGCCTGTAGTCTTCTGCAAACATGACAGTTTGTCATAATAGTTTAATTTTTAAGGATACAAGATAATTAGTTTATCAAAAAAGAGCATACATTTTGTATGTATTTGACTTTTATGTAGTTACTGACAACATTGAAACTAAATTTCATGGCAATAAAATGGATCTTTTCATAGTACAAATATTCTGCCTTGTGTTATATATTTCAAGGAATCTATTGAAACAAAATTGCGTTCTGGTAGCTACAATGAAATAAAGTTTATCCCATTGGAAAACTTGACTTTAAAAACAGAGAAAAGGGTAGAAATTGTTTAATAAATTCTACAAGCTTTTGGGAATGTTCTTGTTTTAACTTTTTATTACTATCACTGGATTTGCAAGAAGGAAAAGGGTTTTAATAAAAGAAATAACAGCATGGAATATTCACCCATCTTTTACTGAGTTCCACAGATTTAATCAAATTGATACCTGTGAACTTGGAGCACCAGAGTATAATGGAAACGATATAAATATAGCTTGTTAGAAATCCTAAAAATTAGCATTCTAGTTCAAGCCTTTTATTTTGCTGAATGGTGTCGAATCGTGGTTAGTAAATGGATTTTGGAGTTAACAGAGACCTGGGTTCAAATTTGCACATATTGACTCTGTGATTGGGGCAAATTATTTTATCTCTTTAAGACTCTGCTTTCTCACTAATGAAATGAGGCAATGATACTTATCCTGGAGGGGTGTTATTCAATGAGATAATATAGTCATGTTGCCTATGACATAGTGAGTTCTCTCAGCAAATGAAAATAAGAAAGATTAATTGAATTACCCCAGGTCACTGAAGCAGCCCATAGTCCTCTGAGTGGTGGCCCCAAGCTCTAAACCTTGCCTCGTTTCTTGTTAACAATAGATGTTAGGCAAGTGGCTTCATTCTCTCTCAGTTTTTAGCTAGAGGCCATTTCTCCTCTCTTTCCCAAGGATATAATGAAAAGAAAATAAGTGCTAGATTGGAAATAATACGTTGGGACAATTTAGACTTTAGTTTCTTTTTGTTTTTTTGCCTTTTCAGCTATATAAATGATATTTAGGCAGAATGATTTAAAATTCAGCAAAGTCTTGTAGGGAAACATTTAGAGAAAGCTGAGTAAAAGTGGAAAGTGATTGGCATTGTGTAGCAAAGTGACTGTCAATGGCTATAGGTGACCTACAAGGGGAATAAAATGATATTGTTTAAAACAAAAAGTGGAAAATCCTGAGAGTGAGCTTTTCCTGCTTCATGAATTAATATAGATCTACTTCTTATACTTCATTCTTTACTCTGTTTCATTCTATCTTATATGAGGCCCACACATAAAAGAATAGAAGATGTATTCAGGATTAGAAAAGAAAACCAACATGAAAACTTTAAAATTATTGATATTGTATATAATCAATTCTCTTTGATGGTTTGCAAAACACAGGCCTGGCGTGGTTGAGTAAATGGATGACTGAGCTCAGAAGCCAGTTGTCTAGGGGTGAGTCCTGGGTTAGCCACTTACAGGTTGAGTGTACTTAATTAAGTTAGTTGGCTTCTCTGAGGCTTTTTAAATTGGGTTGGCCTTTCATGGCTTAGCTCATGATGTGAGGATCAAATGAGACATAAGAAGTTGTTTTGTAGACTCTGAAATGCTTCTAAAATAGAAAGTAGTGCTGGTATTTAAACGTATTTTTAAGTACTATATTTTATTTACCTTTCAAAAGTCTTCCTTAAGTTAGCCAGGAAAAAAAAGAAATAAGCTGTTTTTGGCTGGGTGTGATTATGAAAAAGATGTTGTCCAGCTCTTCCTGAACTGACGACAAAAGACTCAGCCAGACAAGTTAGGTTTACAGACAAGCACAAAGCGGTTGTTTTAGGTGTGATGGGATCTACTAGCAGTTTGATTTATTTGAAACTGTAGTGGTCTTCTCAGGCATATTATAACATTTTCTTTAGGTGTCTTCAGAATCTAAAAGTAGATTTTCATGTGTTTGTGTTGGGTGAGGCAGTGTCCTGATGAAGATGTAAAGGTGGTTAATATACTGCCACCTTTAATGTTCACTTCTACCCCAAATGTCGTAATCCACTTTCTAAGTCAGGCTGGAAATATTTATGGAATCTGAACTCCTCATAAAAGTAACAATTCTCATTTTAAAATATCCTGTTGTGTGCATTCATTCTGCAGAATTTCAATGTAATTAATGAGGCAAGAAGCTGGCCCAGAAGTCATTGTGTAAAAACCTTCCTTACATTTAGCCGTTCTGACTGATATGAGGTGATATCTCATTGTAGTTCTGATTGCATTTCCCTGATGATGAGTGATGTTAAGCATGTTTTCATGTGTCTGTTGGCCATCTGGATGTCTTTTTTGAAAAAAATGTCTATTCATGTCTTCTGCCCATTTTTTTAAAAAGTTTTTTCATGTTAGTTTTGAGAGAGAGAGAGAGAGAGCGCGAGAGAGAGAGAGCGCGCACAAGCAGGGGAAAGGCTGAGAGACAGAGGGGGAAGAGAGAGAATCCCAAGAAGCCTCCACACTGTCAGTGCAGAGCCCGACTTGGGGCTCGAACTCACAAACTGTGATATATGACCTGAGCTGAGATCAAGAGTTGGATGCTTAACTGACTGAATCACCCAGGTGACCAAGGTGCCCCAGTCTTCTGCCCATTTTTAAAAAATGCTTATTTTTGAGACAGACAGAGAGAGAGAGAGAGAGAGAGAGAGAGACTGAGTACGAGCAGGGGAGGGACAGAGGCTTAACTGACTGAGCCACCCAGGCACCCCTGTTCTGCCCATTTTTTTTCCTTCTGCCCATTTTTTAACTGGTTTATTTGTTTATTTATTTATTTTTTTTTGCTTTTGATAGTTGTAAGTCTTGAAATAATCTGTAGTAAAGCTTCTTATTTTATTCCTGCAAATCAAAATTCTGTATGTCAACACGTCATATGTAGGAGGATTGCTTGAGTTGGAGTTTTCAGTGTTTTGATGTGTATCATTATGAATTCTAGGGGCGCCTGGGTGGCTCAGTCGGTTAAGCGTCCGGCTTTGGCTCAGGTCATGATCTCAAGGTTCCTGGGTTCGAGCCCCGCGTCAGGCTCTGTGCTGACAGCTCAGAGCCTGGAGCCTATTTCAGATTCTGTGTCTCCCTCTTTCTCTACCTCTCCCCCACTCTCCCTCTCTCAAAAATAAATAAAAACATTTAGAAAATTAAAATAAATTTAAAAAAGAAAAAAAAATGAAGCTATTGGCTGTGTTTATCCATACATGTATGCAAGTAGATAGAAAAGACTGATGCACTTCCCAAACAGGCTTCCTTCTATATCGTATGAGAAAATTCTGACCTTTGATTTTTTTTTATTACCATTGCTGTTGCTGCTACTGCTGTGTTTATTGAGCACTTACTATGTGTCAGGCATTGTTTTAGGTGTTTTAGTTACATTAGCACTTCAACTCTCCTAATAATCTGCTGAACTTGTACTATTATCATCCCCAAGTTAACAGAGCCTCAGGAGACATGTACAGAGAGGTTAAGTAACTTCCCGGTGACATAGAGCTAACAAGTAGCAGAACCAGACCCTTTATTGTTTGGTTCCAGAACCCACGCTTCTAAGTACTGCCTACCACTGGTCTATTACACTGGCCCTGTTGCAATAGCACTCTGTGTATTGCTTAGTCCCTCAACGGGAAAATAGAAAATTTGTATAGTTGGAGAGGGTAAATAATTGCATATATATATGCTATATAATTATAGTGTGGATTTCAATGAACTTCTCTTGACTTACAAAATTTGACATCAGCAATTGATTTCATATGAAACTTCAATAGTGTGAAATGACTATTGGAGCCATTTTATGAGCATATTAGAGAAAGACCATGATTAACTTGTACATTCAACTCAGATGCTGATGGAGGAGTCAGTGTGTAAACCACCCAGCAGGAGTCCCAGAGAGACTGGGGGAAGTGGGTGCAGGACACGGCAGGAGCTGCGAGCAAGTGCAATGGGATCTTCTTCAGTGCCAGTCATTCAGAGAGCCGACACCAGTTCATGCATGTCTGCCTGGTAAACTTAAAATGCCCGTGTATTACGTGGGGTCAGTTTGGTTTGTTTAGGAAACTGTTTTGTTTAAGAAGTAAACATTAGAAGCTGTCACACGTATCTAGACAATCAGAATTGTTTATACCAGCAAACCAGTTTTCAAGGAAACATGACCTGACTCTGGATCAATGTTAGAGATCGTGGAAACCTTATGTATTTCTTGTAAAATGTTGAAATACATTGAAAAAAATGAATTGAAAAAAGCCAGGGTGACTTTAGTACAAGCTCAGAGTGACTTTAGTTCCTATGAGCAAATCAGGATGGTATGAAAAAAATACTCCATGTAATTAAGTGAGTTCACTGAATATCTTACAAATCCTTGAACATAGTGGATTTTAAGACCATTATCATTCATAGCAATAGTAACAACCATCACAATAAACACAACTACTCGTATTTATTGTGAATCCAGAAGGTGCTTTCTGTGCACTGTCTTATTTAATTAACCCTCACAACAACCTTGTCAGGTAGTCACTATGGTTACCTCTGTCTCACAGATGAGAAAATGGAGACAGAATTACATGCGCTAGGTTATATAACTAGCAAGCGTTATTCATTCATTTACTCAGCATTTATTGAGTAAACCTCCCATGGGGCCTGGCACTGTTCTAAGTAGTGGGGACTTTGCATTGGGTAAAACAAAGCCTCTCCTTTCAAGAAGGACCTTACCTTCTGTGAGGGAGATAGACAACAAACAGATAAACATGGACGCCTGTGATCGGTCAGATAGTAATAAAGATTACATAGGATAGGAAAGCCTAGGAAGGGAGAAAAGGAATACGAGGATAAGGTGCTGGGATGGGCTGTTGTTACTTTTTTATGTGTGTTTTAGTAAGGGGGCCTCTCTGATAAGGCAACATTTCGGCAGACCCTCGAAGAGAGAGAGGGGTATGCATTCCTGGCAAAGGCAGAGAAGAGGTCCATGTGCTTGGACTGCCTGAGGAAGATCCAAGAGGCTGTGTAGCTCTTAGGTGGGTGGGTGAAGGGGAGAACAATCAGAGTGTGAAGCCAGGTTTGATCGGACCCCAGAGCCCACATTTTAACCACTACACTAATCTGAGGGAGCAACCACAGCCTCACATGACCTAGTGTGATTTTGGAGGCACTCTGTATTAGCAAAATACACACTCCCATAGAAAAGAGGAGGGCAGTGACGTTCTACTCTAGAAGTTGTGTGTAGTGTTGAGAATATGTGAGAAATCCCTGTGATTTGGGGAGAAGTGCTTTGGAGAACAAAAGTAGGGAACAGCTGTGGACCATAAACTTGTGAGTATCCCTCCACTGCTCAGAATAGTGGTTCTCTATTGCCTTCAGAGTTTTGGAGAAATGGTGTAGCTTTCCCAAAGTCCCATAGGAAATAGACCTAGTTTTGAATGATGATAAAGACTGTTTTCGTTACTGCTAAGCTATGCTGCACTTTTCAGAATGTGAAATCGATTGCATACTCCGTGGCTCCCTGTCACCTACCAAAAGATAAGCCTTGGCAGTGAACGTGGGGCCCTTATAGAGTAGCGCCTTCCTTCCCCTTTGCCCTTACGTCTACTGTCCCTCTTCTTGCATCTTAGCATGGAGCCGAACAATACTCATTAGCGCCATGTACGGGGGACTTTGTACTGAAATGTCTGTAATATCCTTCTTCCCCTTGTTTTCTTGTTTCGTAATGAAGATTTTACATCTCCCTTGAAGGCTTTACTGTTTTCCTTCCCAGACCGAGTTACAACTTCTTGCCTTGGCTGCTTTCAGAGCTTATGTATCTCTGGACTCGCTCATCATTTCTATTGGAAATAATTCTTTGAGTCCCTGTCCTCCTACCCAGGATTAGAGCCTTTGCTCTGTGCTACCAGAAAACACTATGCAAGCATGGATCTGCCTCTTATCACATTTTTGGGGGTAATTTTTTAATGTAAATATCTGCCTCTTCTTTCAGACTCTAAAGTCATTGAAAATTGTGGCCCCCTTTTTATCTGTATTGCAATCACTGAGAAGAGCACTTGGCATATAGTTTACAGGCTCATTTAAATTAAACTTAGACTATTGGATGCTGAGTAATAATGATGACAGTTTCGATCAGAGCAAAACAAGGAGAATATGTTGAACAGTGATGTTGGTTCACTCAGAAAAAATAGATGGCAATAAAAACAGTACTATTTAATGAAAGATTATTGTGTGCCAGGTATTAAAGTCAGTGCTGAAACACATCGTTCCATTATTCCAAATGAAATTCAAACTTGAAAGATATACCCTATTAGGTATAACTTTAAAGCTAAATTAATGTCATAAAACCAAACTATAAAAAATACATTCATTTTCAAACTATTGCTAACTGGATTGCAGAATGGGTTAGTGGGGCTTTAAGTGGAGGAAAAATGTCCTTAGAAAGGGACAGAAGTCATCTTTGTTTTTTTCTTTATACTCAGTTTTTAGAACGTATTACAAATGTGTATACTTGGCTACATGCAGAGATCTTCCGGAAAGAACACTGTATTCGTTTATAATTTGGACGTGGCGTGGTGGTTGAGACAGAGGGCTGTTGGAAAAGTGAGCCCAGATGAGACCCTGCATAATGCAGTGCTTCGTGCTGTATCAACGGTTAATTGTGAAGGCTGCAGAAGTACCATCCTTACAACCTAAGGACCAAAGTGGGCTACTTAAGGCCGTGGTTACTTAGCCTAATTCCTGATTTTCATTCAGTAGAAAACCCATTCATTAGGAATTCTATTGAGTAGTTTTTGAACAGGAATTCTCATTACTGATTGCTTTGCGTTTCCCTGACAAGTATTCTCAAACTGACATGCTCCTAATCACTGAGAAATCAGTTTTAGACATGTCTTTAACTTTGGCTTACAACCCATGTCTTTGTTACTCTAGCAATGTTAAATTATACTCTGAAATATTTTTAAACACAAAAATCAAACAATTTATCATATGTTTCTCTCACACTTCTCAGCACAACGTAGCTTTTCTTCCCCCTCTTTTTTTTCGGGGGAGGGGAAGCTTGATTTTATTATCTCCATTTCTCAATATTTTATGCTGATTAAAATGGATTAGGTATGCTTTGTTTAATCTTAATACTTAGAGCCTAGCAGTAGGAAAGACTATATTAGTGCTCAGAAGAGATATTTAAGAAGTTATTTTGCTTTCAACTCTTTTCATTATCCTGCAAAAATTTATTCTAAAGCTCTTTTGTGGTTTTATTACAGTGACACGGCCGCCAAAGCCCTGTGGGAAGCCTTACTGAGCACCAAGCACAAAGAGGCAGTGATGGAAGTCCGGAGACATCTAGTGGAAGCAGCAAGCAGAGAAAACCTGCCCATCAAGATGAGTATGGGTAAGCCCATCCTCTTCTCTGAGGACAGACAGGGACCACAGGCTCTGGGAAGTTGATTGAAGCTCGCTCTGAACTGTGGGCCAACTTAGCCAGCATGGCATCCCGGTAGAAGCAGTCAAGATATCTGTAAACTGTTGAAAGAATAGGGAAGGAATATGGACACACTGCCCTTGGGGCTCAGCATTGACCCCCCTGTGTTAGACTCAACTTTGGGAACTCCAGGAGAGTCCTTGCTTACCAAGAGTAATTCTTTTAGTTTCTTTCCTTGATCTGGAGCTATCAAAATTGGTCTGGACCACCTCCTCTTCATTCTATTCCATTCGTGCTCCTCCGCTTGCCCCCCAACCCTCTTATTGTGGAAGAAGGAAGGGTCTTTTATTGGTTTTCAGTTAATGAGTGAACTACGGTGCTGATCAAACAGTTGAGCGAGTAGACATGTTCCAGCCTGGTCCTTCCCCCTTAGTGTCGTTGGCTGATTGTCCAGTCACATGAGTGCTGTGCCATCTTCAACCAGGGGGCTGCATGCTTTATGATTCTCATTTCTCATTTCTCTTCGCATTCAGCTTTGTCTTCAGTCTTAGAAGAATCTGGCTGCAATAGAATTGTGTGTTTTTTTTTTTAATGTTTATTTTTGAGAGAGAGAGAAAGCACAAGCTGGGGAGGGGCAGAGAGATGGAGACAGAGGATCCAAAGCAGGCTCTGTGCTGACAGCAGTGAACCAGATGTTGGGGCTTGAACTCACGAACCGTGAGATTGTGACCTGAGCCAAAGTCGGGCACTCAACTGACTGAACCACCCAGGCGCCCAAATTTGGGTTTTAAATGGCTTTTTCCTTTTGATGAAAAAGTCAGAGAACTTGGTGTTTTGATTGATTTTAGAAAATGAATTTGATGTTTTACTTATTTTTTAAATTAAATAATTTTATTAATATGGAAATATTTAAAATGGATATTGAATCTTGTTAATAGGTAGAATTTAATTCTAGAAACTTGCAAAAGTTTCTTTCGCTGTTTTTAAAAATAATGCTTTTCTTGGGGCACCTGGGTGGCTTAGTTGGTTATTTCCAACTTTGACTCGGGTCATGATCTCATGGTTCTTGAGTTGAAGCCCCGTGTTGGGCTCTGTACTAACAGCTCAGAGCCTGGAGCCTGCTTCGGATTCTGTTTCTCTCTCTCCCTGTCACCCCACCCCCTGTTGCACTCTGTCTCTCTCAAAAATAAATAAATATTTTTTAAAAATTAAAAAAAATAATGTTTTTCTCTTATAATCTGCTTTTAGGTAGTCAGTTAATATTAGTACATTTTATTGGAAGGGAGAATTTTTCTTTGCTGAGATTCATAGTCCAAGTTCTCAATCATTTAGGAGTATGAAAATCAAACTACCAAGTTGAAATAGAAGAACAAAATTTTGAAAGTGAAAGAATATGGATGAATCTAAAAGGAAAAAAGGTACAGGATCATAATAAGGAAAAAAATGATTCTGAGTGTGTTAGGCAACTCCATATAAGGGCTTTTTGGAACATAATGATAGAAAAATTAAGGTAACTAATGCTTATCAAGTCAGGTTTTTATCTTATTCCATGTGTTAATCTTATTTAATCCTCACAGTAATTTCTGCGAGACGGGGACCATCAGTATCCCATATTTCAGATGAGGAAACTGGACTAGAAAAAAAACTAAGTTGCTTAAGGCCATATATCTGATAAGGGGTAGGACTAGAATTCATATCAGATATTCTGAGGTGAGAGAGTATGTTTTTTATTTATAAAATCATCCCATTTCCATATAACCAATGCCAGAGGTCTACGTGTTATTTTGGAATAGAAAGTGCTACTTTGACCTATCCTTGAATTTTACTATTAATTTTCCTCCCTTCTACTTTCTGCTTTTTTTCTTTCTTCCTTCCTTCCCTCCTTTCTTCCTTCCTTGCTCCCTTTCTCTCTCTCTCTCTCTCTCTGTCTTTCCACAGTTCTAGATATGCATTAATAACAAGTGTGTTTACTTTATGTTGTTCCTTATCCATGAGCATGCTGAAACAAGAACAAATTCATATAGTGAATCAAGAAAAGTAGGATTGCACAAAGGTCTTGGTGATAAGGTTCATTTATATTACAGTTCAGTGATATAACCTTATGATGGTGTCACAGAGCATAAATCAATTTTTATTACTCAATATACGACTCTTGAAAGATCAACATACTTTACTTTTCTAAAGCATTGTATCTTTTAAAAATAATCAAAGACAGAAATAAATTTTTTAAAAAGACAGGTAACCCCATAAGGAATTAAAATTTAAATGTCTGAATTTTTGGTTGACCAAAAAACCAAAACAAACAAACAAAAAACCCACAAAAGAACACCCAAAGCCTCAGATGAAGTGATTTGCATTGTCCCCAAATTCCAGAAATAAAGAAGGAAAGAAACATAAAATTGTTAGCAAATTTTAGTTGTAAGAAGGACCAAAAAGATTGGCCCAAACCACACTTTATCCATGTGCCAACTATAAGCTTGGTAAAAGCCTAACAGTGCGACTCCCCATTTCTGCTTCATATCAACTAGTCAGAATTTGTGCTGAGTCTCATTTCCATACACCAATGGATATATAACCATCAACAGTAAGGAAAAGATCTGGAGCTTAAACATAATAAAACATTGGTATTTGAAAATTCCTTATCATGCAGCTTATCACAAAAACAAATCAGGCTCTGGTGTCTTAGACGGCTGGAATGCTTTTTCCAGCAGCATTTAAAACTATGAAATATGCTTTACATTGTGTACTCTTCTCCCAACCCCTACTGTAAATTCTACTGAAGTATCCATTTTTCTGTTATGGAGGCTTCTAGTACTTTTGAGACATTAAACAGAAATTTTAATTTTAGATTGAGGATTCTCTTGTATTTAAATTCACTGAGAGGGATCCTATGCTTGAAACCCCATATCTTCAATAGAAAATTTCTCAGTATAAGTTAAGTTCATATTAAAACATTATGAACACTAACAGAAATAAACGTCTTTCTGTTAAAGGAAAAAAGTTGAATTGCTAAAACGAAGAGAAAATTCATTTTATCACTTCGCATATAAACATATGCCCTCCTTCCAAGATCTTATTAAATTGTCAGTTAGCTAAATAAATGTGTTCCAGAAAAGTGATGTTTGAAACATTGTGGACCGAATTGTATTTTCAAAATGAAAAATGTATCCTGCAAGTACAGAAGAAATAGACTCGAAGAAACCCATTTGTTTGGATCCAAAATGTCCATTTCCAGAAGAAATGAACAGAACATGGCTGTCTTAGTTTCTACATTTTACATTTTAAACAACACACACAACATCTGTGGTTGGAGGACCTTCGCGAGTTTGCACTCTTGCTCTCTGCAGAGTGGACCTGCTCCCCAGTGTTTCGTGGGTGGCAGGAAGATCACACTGGAGCTGAAAGAAAACAGATCTCTAGAACATTGTTCTATCTTTTGCAGTCAGATTTCTTGAGAAAGTATTTCTACGCTTGATGCCTCTGGGTTTTTTTTTTTTTTCATTGTTTTCTTGCTTATTAACATAGTGCAGTCTGGCTTCTGACACTTTTTTGCTGAAGAGTGTCCCAGGCCACCACCCATAAGGAGGTTTTCTCAGTCCTCATTCTGCTGGACTTCTTTGCAACATCAGTGCTAGACTCGCTGTTACCTTGTGCCTGCGCGTGTTCTGTGATTGTGATGGGGTGCAAAGTCAGTTATGTCTCGTTCTGCCACCGAAACGCCACGCTTCAATTTCTGCATCCATAAACACAGGGAAAATATCTATTTCCTAGACTACCAAAGGAGGAAGGAAACTGTGAGCAGAGCGAAGGTTCTGACTGAAGCAGACTGGGATTGGTGTGCTGTGTGCCTCAGCCATAGAAGCTGAAGTCTGGGCGAGTGAATCTACGCGGGAAACCTAATAGAAGAAGGTTGTTTGAGGAGAGGGAAATCAAAGCAAACAAACCCAGTTAGATAACTTCCCCCGTTCTTTCTGGGAAATATGCTTACTCATTCTTTCCAGTTCACTTGTCCTTTTCTAGTCTTTATGCTGAGTGTCTGCCTTTTGATAATGCATTCTTTCTTCATGCAGAATTCTAAATAGTTTTCCCATGTGCAGCTTCATTTTGATTACATTGTTACCTTGTCTCCGACTCTGTTCACCCCCCAAATCACCTTGCTTGTATCTGGGACCTCCAAGCTTCTGTAGTCACTTTTCATAGAAAAATCTCTTGAGCTGAATTTCCAGATAACAGTGTGGTCCATTATATTGACATACTTCTTCATTTCCTCTCCTGGTTCTGAGGCACAGTAGTGTCTGCTCCATATACTCATTATTAAATGGGATGAGTCCTTTCCACCATTTGTGAAAAGACGAGCCTTTCCCACCTTTACCATGGCAGTTGCCTCTAGTTCTGAGCCACAGACAGAGCCCTGGTTTGTTAATGTCCCTCCTACAATGTGATGTCCAGAGACGAACAAAGATGTCTTGGTCTTCACCTGTTTGGACACTACACTTCTCCTAATGAAGCTCCAAATGGGATTAGTGAGTTTCACTTCCCACCAATGCCAGACTATCATTTCCTCTTTCACTGCATCATGAAACTGGCTTTAGAAAACAGCAACAAATCAACATCATTGAGAATACTCTGCTTCCTTCATTGGTACTTGAGTTCATCCAGTTTTGACTGGACAACAACTATGTTTTGATCACATTTGCATGTTTTATAAACAGATACATACAGCATACACAGCCATGTGTATGTGTGTTTATGTGTATGTGTGTGTGTGAAATGGGTGGGGAAATTGTCAAACCGCACAAAGGATAGGTAAAAACCCAGATAAGACCCTCATACCATGTGATATATGGTAATTTATAAAAGATGAGAAAATCTGGATGCCTCATGGGACACATACACTGATTATTAACTCTCACATATCCTTGTCTTCATATAGAAGCCGTTACCACAATTTGGGGAATGGGGAAGCGAGTTGGTTTTTATTGGATTACTGCTTTATTTCAGGTCCTGTAACAGAGTTTTACATAATTTGTTTCATGTAATCCTTTCAATAATCTTATGAATTTGATACTTTTTATTTTACTCCCATTTCACAGACAAGGAAAGCCGAGGCCCAAAAAGGTGAAGTTTCTTTTCCAGGATTACCGTGCCAGTTGTTGAGTTGTTGTCTCTCAGGTCTACACTCGCCCCTCCACTCTGTAATGCAAAGGCTGGGACCCTGCAGACCATGTTTTGCTCTTCCCGCTGACTCCCTGCTAGAGGGAGACAGGGAGGCCGGGGGCATGAGTCACTCGTCCCTTCCTCTCTGCTTCCTGTGGACTTTCCTTCTGCTTGTCAGGGTCATGCCAGCACGACTTCACCCCTGCACTGGCAGGGCCTTCCTGTGGTAGCAGCCGAGTCCACTCTGCAGTTCCGCCCCTACGTGCAGAAGCAACTTTATGGGCCCGCCTCCTCCAGAGTGGCAGCCCAGCCGAGGAGCGCTCCGTTCTCAGAGGTCTCAGTTTTCGTGCAGACATTCCTGCGTTTCTAAGTTTTAATAATTCCAACCTCTTCCCTTCGTTCCCTCTGTCCAGTAGTGGTATCTGCTTCCAACAGTTGCTGTGACCATGATACCTGGGAGATTTATTTTATTTTATTTTATTTTATTTATTTTATCTTATTTCATTTTATCTTATTTTAGAGAGAGAGCATGAGCAGGGAAGAGAGGGGGGGTAGGGAGAGAGAGAGAGAGAGAGAGAGAGAATATGTAAAGCAGGCTCTAGGCTCAGCTCAGAGCCAGATGCAAGGCTCCATCCTACAACACTGGGATCATGATCTGAGCTGAAATCAAGAGAGTTGGATGCTCAATCGACTTAGCCACCCAGGCGCCGGAATTCTCTTTTTATCCTTTTAGTTACACAGTTAACAATTTTGTGTGTTACATTTTCTCTGTTCAGATAACTGCTGTGTTTTCTGCCTTTCTGGGCCTGGACTGATACAGTTTTACAGCAAGTAAGCCAGGATACAAACTGGGTCTGTTCATTTCTGTATCAGGCCTGTTGCTCCATAGAGGAGTCAAACCCCTGGGAGCGGGAGGGTAGCGGCTACCAAGCTACAAACACAGACATGAGTGTGCCGCTCCTGCGCTTAAAACCCTTTGCTTTTAGATAGTGTTCAAACTCCTTACCATGCAGATTATACAGTTCCTCTGCCTTCTGGCTGGATGCTTCACCCGTCATTTGCCATTGCCTTCCTTCCCTTCTCCCCATCTTCCAGCAGGAACCTCTGCAGAGCCAGGTCTTTCTTATCTTGACCTGAAATATTCTCATTTGATTGTCACTGCAGACCCACTTCCACCCTTTGCTACCTGTGCTTCTGGAGCCTTACCATTTTGGACGGCCACCAAAGCCTTTCCTGTCCTCCACCTCTCATGTGGATTTGTCCAGTGCGAGTCATGGGCGGGAGTGTGAGCAGGAGAGAGGAGAATATGGTTAAGGACTGGTTGTATCCCTCTACTCTTCCCGTATTGGTTTCCTTAATATTCTTGATCTTCCTTAGCCTCCATTATTGTACAGAGTCCTGTCATGATGCTTGCCTTATTTTTCCTGTTGAGGGCGCCATCTCCTTCCTGCCAGGAACTTGACTAATATAACCACTCACCTTCCAGTGCACGTGTGTGTACACGTGCACTCAGAATACCTTTCTTGTTAGAGCCCATCTTATTTTTCATGATCTAGTATAGAAGTCACTTTCTCTGCAAACCCATATTTAATCTCCTTCTGCTCTTCTTCCTAAACCCTTCCTCAGCAGGTTGAATTGATTGCTGTGGCTTCTGAGGACCCACCGCTCTTTTCCTTGTTGCACTTACCACAGTGCATTGTAGTTAGATGTGTGGATCTCAAACCTTGCTAGAGAGTGTCCATTTCATACTCTTGGCTGGCTGTTTAGCTTGGTACATAGCAGGTAGCTGAGTACTTGTAAATGGATTGCTTAATCAGTGTGGATGAGTAACAGAGGGACAATGACTATTTCTACCTTCACTTACATGTATGGATATATTTTTTTAAAGTATTTATTTGTTTTTGAGAGAGAAGGAGCATGCATGAGAGGGGGAGGGGCAGAGAGACAGAGAGAGGGAGGGGCACAAAGGATCTGAAGCTGGTTCTGCATTGACAGCAGAGAGACTGATGTAGGGCTTGAACTCATGAACTGTGAGATCATGACCTGAGCTGAAGTCGGATGCTTAGCCAACTGAGTCACCCAGGTGCCCCCGTATGAATGTTTCTATTTGCAAATTTCCTTTCTGATAGTTCTTATTCCTCTTGGTGTCTGTGTGCATCTAATCATGTTCTTCCCCCCGGGTTCTTTTCCCTTTGTGACTCTGCTCTTCTGATTATCTTCCTCTTTCTGGTAATTGTTTTGTGCCTTCTGTTCCTTACTTCTAGTTTCCTAGAAGACTAGATATTTTTGTACCCCTCTTGTGCCTTCTACATAGATACTCGGTTAATGACTGCTACTGATCTTAAAGGCTTACCCTGCTTCTTTCCCTCCCCACCTAAACTGAAATACCCATTCAGTCTCCTGACTTGTAAAATTCTCATCCAACACTTTCTCTATGATATCTCTCATCCCCTTCCATCCTCTCTAATACACAGCATGTTATATACCTGCCAGTACTGTTTCTGTTCATATTGCTATCACAGCAGTTACTAGCAAACCCTCAGTAGCTGGACCTGAGAACCCTTATCTATGCTTCTTAGTATTCTCCACACGTAACACAAGACTTTGAACTTACTCTATACCCAATAAATGTTCATGAAATTAATAAGTACATTAAAAAATTTTTTAATGTTTATTTTTGAGAGAGACAGAGCATGGGGGGGGGAGCAGAGAAAAAGAGAGACACATAGAATCTGGTGCAGGCTCCATTCTCTGAGCTATCAGCACAGAGCCTGACACAGGACTTGAACCCACGAACTGCGAAATCATGACCTGAGCTCAAGTCAGATGCTTAACTGACTGAGCCACCCAGGTGCCCTTTAATAAGTACATTTTTGAATTAATACTATCAGTTCAGTTGATATTTGTTTTATGTTTATTTAATGGATTGCTTTTCCTGTCACTCTCTTGTAGAGTCCAGGAGTGACATTGATTTAGAACATTATTTCTCAAACTTTTTGGTCTTAGAAAGCCCTTTACATTCATTTTTTTTAATTTAAAATTTAGTTAACATATAGTATGCTATATTAGTTTTAGGAGTGGAATCTGAGAGTGACATTGATTAGAACATTAGTTCTCAGAACTTTCGGTCTCAGAGCCACTTTATATTCTTAAAAATTGTTGAGGACCCCACAAGCTTTTGTTTATGTGATCATATCTATTGACTCTTTGGAACGTAGAAAACATTGCATTAGAAATTCAAGCAGGGATGACTTTTTAAAATATTTATTTATTAATTTATATAAAAATATGATAAACCTATTACATGTAAACATGAGTCACATTTTTATGCAAAATAACTGTTTTCTCAAACAAAACAATGTAGAGTACCACTGCTTTACATTTTTGCATACCTCTGATGTCTGGTTTAATAGAAGACATATTTGCTTCTTCAGTTAATCTATTGTGATATAGTATTTTGGATGAAGTGTATAAAGATAAAATGGCCTTACAAGGATAAGGCCTTTTCCTTTTGGGAGAAGGAGGACTATTTTAATACCTTTTCAGAAAATTGGGAGCTCCCGGTGGCTCACTTGGTTAAGCGTCTGGCTTCGGCTCAGGCCATAATCTCGCGGTTCATGGGTTCCAGCCCTGTGTCGGGCTCTGTGCTGACAGCTCAGAGCCTGGAGCCTGCTTCTGATTCTGTGTCTCCCTCTCCCTCTCCCCCTTCCCTGCTTGCGCTGTCTCTCTCTGTCTCTCAAAAATAAATAAAAAACATTAAAAAAATTAAAAAAAAAGAAAATTGAAGACATTCTTCTTTGGTATTACACCAACTTTACAAGAGGCAATTTCTTGGATTTATTTCATTGTGGAAGATGATGCCAGATCATAGAATTTTCCATACTCAGTTACATTTAAACCCATTGATGTCTCTTGCACTTTAAATGGATCTTTCACACACACATTATTTTATACCATGTGCATTATCACTTGGAAAATATTGGTTCTCTAAATTATGCAGATCTTCCAGATAGTGACACATATTATACAATATAAAAAACATATTGTTGATATCCTCACTGATATCATTAGAAAATGTTTAATTATTTGGAATGTAAAGATACAAGTTTTCCAAAATTGTAATTTTCACATGAAAGCTTGACTTTTGTCATTGACAAGACAACTGTCATTTTCCATGAAGTGACAAGCTCACTTCATTCATTTTTTGGGAAAATGTATAAAGAACCAGAGTTTCTCAGTTGTTTCTCCCAGTAAAAATTGTGTGGCACGAAAAAAGTGGCAACTCAATTAATCATGGCAGTCCTTTCCCTCAAGTCCTTCATTGTGTTACAGTTTGTACCGGAAGTGCTTTTTGTATATTTCCCATTCTTTTACACAGGATATTGATGTTTTCTTAAAATTGACATTTACAGTTTTCTCATGACCATCCTGAAGTGAGACTGGCCACTTGTGTAGTTTGGCACCATTGCCTCTATTGGTGCTGAGGCCCCAGCACTTGTACTCACCATTGTTTTTGTATCATATGGAAACACTGAACAGTAACAAAACAAGGAGCATCTTAGTATTATTATTAAAACAACTGACTTTTTTGACTACCTGATAGTGTCTCAGGGACCCAGAGGTCTGTGGAACATCTTTGAGAACCGTCATATGAAAAAATTCCATATTCCCTGGGGTATAAGATTGGCACAATTTCCTAGAGATCATTGGAATCATAGTTGGGTGTCAAAATAGAAGGAGAGAAAGCTCATTGAAATTTTTTTCTAGATATTATCCAGGTCTACAGGTAATAGAAAATCATTTTTATTCATTTAAAAGATATTTGTTATCTGCACATATTCTATATTAAGTCTTTGTAGGGGATAAGAAATGTATAAAATATTATTTTGTCTTCAAATAAGTCATTTAACTCTTCTGAGTATGTTTTTCTGTCTGCAAAATGGGGGGTTAGCAGATTATCTGCTAATCTGATAATTAGATGATTTATATGAACCATAGTGTTTATGAAGTTCAAAGTATTCTGTAAAAGGAGGGTATAGTATGATGGGATTATTTATTGACTCCTGGGCATGGAAGACACATTTATAAGCATAATGACCAGTGGTTATGTAACTGCGTATGAAGAGTATTCTACCCACTGCAGAGGTGGAATTGTTCTGTCTGAAGGATTTGTTCCCTGATCTTTTCAGGTGGAATATGTGTGGCTAGAGTAATGGTTTCCAGAAGCCAAAGTAGAGATTTGGGATTTAGTTACCTAGAGATTATTTTGAAGCCTAGGTAGTGAATTTCTAAAGGAAGTATAAGGTTGACCAACTAGAGAGAGAGAAGGTAGAATGTTTGACAGAAAGGGCGGAGGGCAGAACCCTAAACAATACCTCTGTTTAAGGGTATGAAGGAAATAAAGAATCCAGAGAAGAGGACAGAAGGAGTTTTCATTTAATTAATAATAATGCCTGAAAGCTTTAAGGTCATTAAACAAATGCTTCCCTGTTACACCCCATCACCTAAAACAGACCTTGATTTGCCCATGTTTCTCTGTGTCCCTCATTTGCAAAATGGAAGTCTGAATTTCTAATGTCCCTTCTTCAAGCATCTACTTCCTGGCCCTATATTTTTAACTTAAATTGGTGCATCTTTTTTTCTCTTCGTTTTCCCTCCTCTGCCTCTTTGTCTTCTTCCTCCTTCTCTTCCTCTTCTTCCTTATTTTTATGTTTTAACATAAAGGATCATCAACATAAGAATAAGGGCTAGGAGTTTAAAAACACAAGAGAATGATATGATGAGAAGGCTCATGGCTACAAGATGGGAGTTTCTTCATATAGAGGCTCCCCTAAGAGCAGAAATTCCTTTCCAAGTCAGAGTAGACCCATCAAGGAAATGCTCCTTCCCTGCCAGCCTGTGATACTGCCCTCTAGAAAACAGAGGTAATCTATCTGTTTCCTTCCATGCTTTCTTCTGAGTTTATAAATGTTGATGCAGTGTTTAAGTTAGCCTCAGGAAGGCTGCATTTCCAAGGAAAACCAAACCATAAATGTTTCTGGTGGTTTTATATTTCACTGTTTCGTATAACTTTAGGGGAGAGCTGTTTATTTTCTATTTGTGACCCCTGGTCCCACAGCAGTTATGCTTTATTCCACGCTATCCTGAAAACATATCTTGCAATAAACTTCTGAATTTTGGAATGATTTGATTGAATTGATTTGTATAATTAAAATGCTCTTTTCACATTAGTTTCTTACTCTATCTTTGTAGCACCATAGAGCTCAAAATTTGTGTAACAAGAAACATGCACGAGCTAAACGATATCCAGGAAACCTTCAGAACATATATATGGTGTGATAAAAATGGACATCAATTCCCACGTGGACTTTATCCAGGTTTCACTATACAGATGGCTGTATATACTGCCCTTCAGATCCTTACAGGAGAAGATTTATAATGTCTTCCCTCTCCCTTCTTTAATAACTTGTTTCAGCATCTAATAGTCATCACGATCGTGAAGTTTGTTTCTCATTTCTGACTAATCTCTCCACCTGGATGCTAACCATATTTCTTTGCCCTTTGCCCTCAATAGAGGTGGGAAGCAGGCAGTTATTATTACTCTCCTATTTCTTTATCTGTTGAAAGTCAATGCTTCATCCATTGTATAAATCAGTGATAGTAATAAACTCAAATTTCCCAGACAAAAATACATATCTGTTTCTTTTACCTGAGGCATACATGATTTTACTTCAGAAATAAGAGACTATTTAAAAAGTAATACTAGCACATGCTTCTAGAAAATTGAAATCATAATGAACATGAACTAAAAAGTAAAGGTATATCCTCCCTGCCCACCATCGTGCTCTTCAGCATACTTGTTCATCCTAAATTAGTATCTTGCTTTCCAGGCCTTTTTCTATTTAACTTGGGTAAGAAGGTAAGTAAATAAATATGAAAAATATTACGAGAAAAATAAAATAAAGGTGCATACTAATCACATGGCAATATGGTTTCCATTGTGATTCTTTTCTCTCATTCTTTTCTTAAAAAGTTTTTTTTAACGTTTATTTATTTTTGAGAGGCAGAGAGTGAGTGAGGGAGGGGCAGAGAGAGAGGGACACAAAATCCAAAGCAGGCTCCAGGCTCTGAGCTCTCAGCATATAGTCTGATGCAGGGCTCAAACCTACGAACCGCAAAATCATGACCTGAGCCAAGGTCGGATGCTTACCCGACTGAGCCACCCAGGCGCCCCTCTTTTCTCTCATTCTTATTAGTGTCTTGGCTACCCATCATTAAAATACCAGAAGGAAACTTAGTCATACAATTGTGCCTAGTTTTAACATTACATGTACACTTTAAAAATATGTTAAATTGTTCATTTTTTTAATTAAAAATTTTTGTTAAATGTTTTTTATTTTATTTTTGAAAGACAGAAGAGAGAGAGAGAGAGTGAGTGTGTGAACAGGGGAGGGGCAGAAAGAGGGAGACACAGAATCCTAAGCAGGCTCCAGGCTTCAAGCTATCAGCCCAGAGCCTGACATGGGGCTCAAACTTGTGAACTGTGAGATCCTGACCTGAGCCAAAGTCGGACACTTAATTGACTGAGTCACCCAGGCACCCCAATTAAATTGTTAAATTTAATCAAATTTAAAATGTGTGAAGACATTGATACAACTCTGGAAAACTGTTTCAACTAAAGCCGAGTATATACCCACCCAGCAAACTCATGGGCATATAACCAATAGAAATGAATGCTTATTCCACCAAAAGACATGTGTTAGAATGTTCATAGCGTCATTATTTATAATGGCTCCAAACTGTAAAATATAAGCAAAAAAGATGAAAAAAATCAAAGCAGAATAGATGAAAAAACCCAGTACAGTCATCTAGAGCAATAAAGCACCTTAAAAAAAAAGAGATTAAGATTCTGGATAATGTTGAACAAAAGCTAGACACAAAAGAGTACATATCTATAATTTCATTTATATAAAGTTCAAAAGCAGATAAAAAAAGATCTGTGGTGGTAGAGGTAGAAGTAATGGTCGACCTTTGTGGGATTATTGACTGGATAGGTATACAAAGGAGTCTTCTAGAGTGTTGAACGTATTCTATACCTTGATCTGAATGGTGGTTACATGGTAGATGCATGTAAATATCAATTGAACTATACACTTAATATTTGTATGCTTTGCTTTATGTTATACTCCTCACTCTCCACCTCTTATGCCTGAGGCTCCTGAGCCTGGAGTTGCTGGTATCTTCTAGGGAGGTGACTTCCTCTTTGCTGGCCTACCTTTAATGTATTCTAGGCAAAGCCTTTTTTGGGTGGCTGAGGTTAGGAGGTTTATTTTTATTGTTTGTTTTTCCATCATTTAGTATACTTCCATTCCTCTTTTACCTTCCAGGAATTTATACTTTAGTTAAAAATTTTCAATATGATTTCAATATAAATATATATATATATATTTATATATATAAAGTTAGAGTTAAATATATATGATATATATCATATTTATATATATAGTTAGAGTTCAATTATAGTTATAATTACTTGAATAGTCTCATTTCTGCTGTTTCAGTTGAAACTAAGTATAACTAAGTACAGTTGTGTCTCCCAATGGAAAATTTCATTCAGGTTATATTCTGATTTATATGGATTTATAGCAATATCTTTTTCATAACTGAGGGGATTTGGTATGGGCTTTTTCTTGGGGTGATGGAATGTTCTCTAATTATATAGTGATGATGACTATACAACTCTGTAAATATACCAAAAACTGCTGAATTGTACATTTTAAGGGTGAATTGTATGGTATGTAACCAAACAAAAATCAGCCAACGTTTAAACACAAGTCAAGAAACTCTCCTAAAATGTAGAAAGAAGGGCACTGAAAAGATGATAGAAAAGATAAAAGATATAGAGAACCAATCCAGAGGTCCAAAAACTATGTTAGAAGTTTCAGAAAGAAAGAGACAGCAGAGAATAAGAAATTAGCAAAGAATGAATGTGACACTTTCCCAGATGTGAGGAAAGTCAAACTGAATAGGCCTCTTGAGAAGAAAGTGGAAAGAATAAAAGGCCTCTAAACTAGACATAATCACTGTGAGTTCTTAGAGTACAAGAGAATAAGAGCCTCCGGGCCCCAAAACGGGGAAAAAAAAAAAGCTCACCTACAAAGGACCAGGAATGAGATTGGCACACATTCTTTATTAGCAACCATGAAAACCAGGATGTAGTGACAACACATTATTGGCAACCTAGAATTGCAGACCCAGATAAACTATTATGAAACTTTGAGGGCACGAAAATGCTTTTTCAGGGACACAAAACCTCTGCTTTCTTCAAAGTTTCTTTTCTGAGGAAGTTACTTGATGTCCAGCAAAGCAAGGCAGTATACCAAGAAAGAAAAGTCAGGGATTTGATGATTCAGCTCCAACAGAGGACAGCAGTAAAAGCAGTTCCAGGCTGCTGGCTGTGCAGAAAGGCCTAGAGAACAGTCTGCCCATGTTGGAATGGGACCATGAAGGGTTTGACAGTATTCAGGGAGGAAAAAACCCCACAGACTCCAAAGGTAAGACAATGTATTTGAGGTTAGAATACTTTAAAGCTTTGGTTAAGGCAGATAATGCCTTATCAGAACAGAGACAGAGAGCGAGAGAAAAAGCAAGGAAGGAAGGAAAGAAAGAAGAAAGGAAGAAATAAAAATATGCCTTAGAGGATTCTAGCAGCAAAGAGTATTATACGCATAAGGAAATATAATCATAGCACATAATTTGGCTCTGTCATTAGTAGTTATTATAGTTTATAATGTTGTAAGCACTACTGATTGATTTTGAACTTTTCTAATGGAACCATAGAAAAAACATATAAGACTAAGTTCTGGTCACAGAACAAAATATAAATGCCAGTCATTGTGACAAGGTAAAAATAAAAGTACAGATGATTTGAAAGATGAAAGGGGAAAATAAGAAGTAAAGGGAAGTGTAAGGGGGGGCTACTTTCTTCTTCTTAGAACATGAAAAGCTGTAGGATACCATCTGCAGTTGACAGAACAAAAGACAGTTTTAGTATATAATGTAGGTTACAAAGATAACCAACAGATGGGGGCAAAATGTTTGAAATCTTTTGTCTGCATATAGACTATCTTAAAATCTCTTTGTTGTGCGTTCCTATCCCTTTTTATTTTTTATTTTTTGTCATTCTGATGGAGTAAGGAGGGGATAGAAACCTATCTGTTCAGTCTACTCTCTGAGCCTTTTGTATGTCATTTACAAATCTCCTAAACCATCTTTCATGCACAAAATTCTGGCTCTCGTATGTCAACTGTTGAGTTTTTCTCTGATGGTGCTGCCTAATAACCTATCATTTAATTTTAGTAGAGTTGTCACCTTTAGTCTATATATTGTTGTGGGTGTTTTTGCTGTACTCCGTCTACATTCCTGGAAGAGTTGTTTTGCAGAATCACATACTAGGACTCAGGATTCATGATAAAAAAAAAAAAAACATTAGCAGAGGCCCATTCAAAAGTCTTTGCAAATTAATAATCAGAGCACTGACAAAACCAGTAAGAATCTTGATCAAATACTAGCATAGATAAAAAGATACACTAAATTTCTATAAATGGAGAAATGTTACAGCACCTCCAGGGCTGTATGTGAACCAAAGAGTTGAAGGTAGCTTATTGGAAGGGGATGTAAAGAGAAGGAGAGGCTGTTTAGTTGCGCTGAAGATCAAGGAGGAATCAAACAGGAAGCACTTCCAACAACGAGGCACGTGGCCAGGCAGAGCCCAGAGAAGGAGCTGGAGATGCGTCCGCACCGTGCCTGGTGCTTGATTCCTCTCGCGCCTTGCAGTGCTCAGCTGTGTTTGTTTACTTTGTGTTCAGCTGCTGTTATTAAGTGGCACAAAATGTTAAAATAATGAGAAAAAATGACAAATGAACAGATGTGACTTTTGTGTAATATTGAAATTATTCCGTTTGCCAATTGTGTGTGAACAATTAGGTTTTAGCAGGACATACTATATTTAAATATTTTAAACTGTGCCTTTATTAAACTAGAAAAATGATGGAAAAGGAGGGAAATGTAATGCTGATTTCTGGGAAGGCAAGACTTGAAATACAAAAGTTTGTTTATTCATATGTCACACACTGGGTTTTCATGAAAATGATGAATAAAAAACATGCAATGACAGTATTATTATTATTTCTCATACCAAGAGGTTTTAAAAAAAAGTAGCTAAATATGCTGTTTTAGACAAAATTTAAAAAAAAAATTTTATATAGTTTATTTTTGAGACCGAGAGAAGCAGAGCACGAGTGGCGGAGGGGCAGAGAGAGATAGGGAGACACAGAATCTGAAACAGGCTCCAGGCTCTGAGCTGTCAGCACAGAACCCGACACAAGGCTTGAACCCATGAACCGCGAGATCATGACCTGAGCCGAAGTCGGACGCTTAACCGACTGAGCCACCCAGGTGCCCCTGTTTTAGACAAAATTTCTGATGGTTGTTGCTTTCTACCATTAAGACACAGTTCTATGATTAAATCAAACCCAGCACTGACAGAGTAAGATGTGCAGGAAAGATTTACCTGACTTGCATCTAAGTTCAATCCCATTGCCGCCTTCCTGTCCAATGGAGAGAATCTGGTGTTCAGGAGTTTTGTGCACAGTACCAATGAATGGCAGGAATGCAGTCTGACACCTTGGAGAATGTGACACTCAAAGGACTGTTATAGGCGCAAGTTGGAGCTAGAGGCTCTGAAGGAGTGAATCTTCAACAGGCATTTTGTTTTGTTTCCTTTTTCTTAAAATCTGTAGTCCTTTATGAGATGGGGCTCTTGTTCTAGGTCTAGGCGACCACTATAGTGAATGTGCCAAACTCATGCCAAACTTTTTCTTCCGATGACTCGTCCTCCAGGGTTTAAAATTTTTTTTTTATTTTTGCCACCCCCATGGGTTTTTATTTCCTGTAACAGCCAGCTTTTATTCTCTTGAATATTGTCATGAACCCACGGATACCAGTGATAAGATTTTAGCTGCAGTCATAACAGATTTCTCCTCCGACTATCTATACACATGCACACTATTAGAAATTTGCCTTTTTGCTTCATCAATTGCTATGTCCTCAGTCTTAGAGAGGCCCCCTGTGTTGAGCTCACCAAATACTTGTGTAACTCTATTTGAGAACTTATTTATGGGGCATTGTAGAATTATGATAAACTCTACTAGCAATATGGCCTTGCCCAGATGGCTTAACATCTGTGTCTTTACTTGTAAAATGTAGGTAATAGTTTCACATTTGCTGTTGTCACCATGTTATTGTAAGAATCCCTATAGCTTAGGAAAGTTCGCAGTCAACTCTGAAGTTCTGCCTAGTGCAAGGCAGTAGTATTACTGATGACATTCTTCTCATGATTTCACCATTGATAAATTATTGTTTCTCCAGGGAGAGTCACTCCGGGGCAGCTCATGTCCTATATTCAGCTCTTCAAGAACAACCTCAAAGCTTTAGTGAATCACTGTGGGCTCCTACAGCTTGGGCTGGCCACAGTTCAAACTCTGAAACACCCGCAGACTGCCAAATGGGACAACTTTCTGGCTTTTGAAAGACTCCTTCTCCAGGTATGTTGCTATGGGAGTTTCTTGGGATATTAATAGTTAAAATGTTCACTTCTGGGGAAAAACTTGGATATTTATTTGTAGTCTTAGTAACAAGTCCTATTGTTGACATGTATCATATTCTCTAAGAGCCTCCAAATTAAAATTATTCTAGGAATTTTCCATACCTATTCTTTTTGTTTTTGTTTGTTTTGTTTTGTTTGATAGTGATCTCTTTGGCTTTTCACTCATACCAAGAATGTCTTTTGAGCGTTTGAGTAACCTTTGGGAACCTCTTTTCAATGTTATGCCATTTGCACCTTTCTTGATCTCCATGGCATCTTTATTCAATCCTTGCTACTTTTCTTGTAGAATATTACTAGTATTTACATTTCTTCTGACACTAACTAGTCTCTAATCCTCAGATAACATTTAGCATGTGGCTTAAAATGATGTTTAGTAAAAGATGAAAGAAGGCAAACTACATTTGTGAATGTAGTGAATTTGAAGTGATTTTGTATGGGGTCAGGACCTTTTCATGATTGGTGAAATATTTTGATGGAAAACTTAAGAAATTATAAAGCAATTCAAACTTAAATAAAATAATATGACCTATCCATGTACTCTCCACATAGACTCTATAATTTACCTGTTTTTATGTTTATTTTATATCCTTTTTCATTAAAGAAATAAAATTAGAAATAAAGTTGAGACCTTTCAGATACTATACCCTTCCTTGCTCTCATTCTCCTTTTTCCTTTCCCAGAGGTAGTCACAAACTCAATTTGTTGTTTTTATATTTTTATTAAATATTTATCCATAAATAATACAGAGTATTGTGCTCTGGGTTTTACTTTTTATGTAAGTAATATTGTATTATAAATATTCCTAAACAACTCGTGTTTTCCTCTCAACATTCTATTTTTAAGATAATTCAAGCTGACATGTATAGATCTAGTTCACTTATTTAAACTATACCATACTATTTCATTGTATGAATATACAACACTTTATTTACCCAATTCATATTTATCCAATGCAGATATTCCATATTTGTGTGTGTGTGTGAGTGTATGCATGTGTGTGTGTGTGTTTGTGTGTGTGTGTGTGGAAATGGACAGAGAGAGAGAGAGAGAGAGGAAATATAGGAGAGGGAGGGAGGGAGGGAGGGAGGGAAAGAGAGAGAGAGAGAGAGAATGAGAGAATATGGTGAATCTCCCAGGACATGTTTTTTGGTGTACATGTAAAAGAGTTTCTGTAGAATACATACCTTGGAAAGGATGTTAGATTGTTGACCATGCATACTGTTGAGTTTACTAAATATCACCAAAGTGATCACCAAAGAGTTTGAACTAGTTGACTCTTCCACTAGGCATGGAAGATATTTTGTTTCCCTACATAGTGTCCAGTACTCAGTTTTATCAAATTAGAACATTTTTTTAATAGCTGGTCAGTGCCATTTCTTTATATAAGTTTGTAATTCTCTGACTCCTGATGAGTGTGAACATCTTGTATAGTATTTATTGGCTTTTCAGTTTTCCTCTTCTGTCAATTGCTCATTCTTTCTTTTTTAAGGTAATTTTTTTATTTTGAGATACAGAGCATAGAAGAGCAGACAGAGAGGGAGAGAGAATCCCAACAGGCTCTGCACTGCAAGCACAGGGCCCAACGTGGGGCTTGATCTCATGAAATGTGAGATCATGACCTGCTGATATCAAGAGTCGGACACCCAACCTACTGAGGCACCCAGGCACCCCTCAATTGCCCATTCTCATATTGTGCCCATTTTTATCTATTGGGTAACAGAAAACTGTCTTATATCATTCAAATACTTCTCCAAGGGTGTGGTTTGTCTTTTAACTTTAATTCCAGTATATTGTACAGAAGTCTAACATTTTAATGTAGTCTAGCTGGTTAATATTATCCCTTATGATTTGTGCTTATTTATGTTTTATATTAGAAATCTATTTACAACCCTAATTTCTAAACATATGGTTCTATATTTTCCACTAAAAATTAATTGACATTTGAAATTTTAATGCACATGGAATTTATTTTTGTTAATGATATCATTCAGATCTAATTTTCTTTTCTTTTTTTTGAGAGAGAGAGAGAGGGCATAAGTGAGTGAGGGCAGAGAGAGAGAGAGAGAGGAGTGAAGCTTATTCGCAGCTCATGTTTACCCTAAGTGGGGCTCAAGCTTACGTTATGTGGGGCCGGTGCTCACCCGAAGCAGGGCTTGTGCTCACCTGAAGCGGGGCACGAGCTCACCCAAAGCGGGGCTTGTGTTCACCAGTCGTGAGACTCAAACTCATGAACTATGAGATCATGACTTGAGCTGAAGTCAGATGCTTAACGACTGAGCCACCCTGGCACCCCTAACTTTCTTTTCTTCCATATGGATAGTCTAGTCTCCCCACACTATTTATGAAATACTCCACGTACCATAAATTATTTATCTAAGTCATTTTCCTTTTTCTCATGTTGGCAAAGCATCAATTTTGTTCCAGTGTCTTCTCTTTTCCTAAATGATTCAGGCAAATCCCGATTGGGCTCAGAATACATTGGCATTCTCATTTCCTTACCTGATGATTAATTTAGCAGTTCAAGCCAAAGACCGGCGAAGGGTGGTTTTCTAGAAGTGTTTCTACGAAAGCTTTTCTTTTGCTCTGACAGAAGATCCATAACGAGGAAACAATCTCTTTTTTCTGCCTCTTGATGTATGTTTGTGACATGAGCATTTTGTGATAATAGAGGGAGTTCACTGAGATCCTGAGGAAGAAGGAGCCTGGATCTTTGATGACTTTGAACCTTAGCTCAAATATCTTGTTTTGTGATATAATAATTCTTCTCATTGTTTGAGTCACTTAAAAAATGTTGGTTTTTTGTTATTTGGAGCCAAAAGATGTGTATCCTTTTCCTACTGATATATAATATATACTAAGACGCCATATAAAAGTGAGCTTATTTCTCACTTTCTAGTATGTTCCAGGTAAGTCAGTTTATCCATCACAGAATTAATACTACAGTGTTTTAAAATCAGTATGTCCAGTTTTATGCTTTCTTTATAAAAGAGAATTATGAGGTTTATTTGTGGGTATTTTAAAGATTTTAAAACCATTGTGAATTGAATTTTGTTTTTTGTTTTTTTTAATACCATTGTGAATTGAATTTCTTAAGGTTCAATTTTCTAATTGTTTGTTGCTAGGATACAGGAATACTCTTGACTCTTGCCTGGTGATCACATGTCCAAAAGCTTTGCTTTTGCATTTATATTTGTTTCTTCCTTTCTATACTGGATACTGTTTCCTTTTTAGTGCACTGACTAGATACGCGGACAGTGTTCAATAGAGGAAGTGAAAAGAGGCATCTTCATCTCATTTCTGAGTTTAAAGAAAATGTTCTAAAATTTTACCATTAAATATTATGTTTGCTGAGGTTTTTCTTTTTTTTTTTTTTTTTACTTTTTTAAAATCAGGCTAAGAAAGTTCCTTCCTAAACCTAGTTTGCTACATTGTTGTTGTTGTTGTTTTTATTATATGTGAGTGTTGAATTTCCTTTAATGCAGATTATGATTTTTTTAGATGACTATGTAGGGTTTTGTCTCCCTTAATTGTTAATGTAGTGAATTGTATTTATAATTTTTTAATGTTAAATAATCATTATTACATTCCTGGATAAGTTCAACTTGGTCCTCCCCCCCCACAGCCCCTCCCCCCCACAGCTCCTCCCCCACTGCTGGATTTAGTTTGCTAATACTTTACTTAGCTATTTACATTTATGCTCATAGGTGAGATTAGCATATGATTTTTCTTTATTGTGGTGCCGTTTTCTGGTTTTAAAACAATGGTTATGGTAGTTTTTTTTTTAATCAGGGTGAGTTTCATTTTTATATATATACTTTAAAATTTTTTTTTAACATTTATTCACTTTTTGAGAGAGAGACAGTGAGCAGGGGAGAGGCAAAGAGAGAGGGAGACATAGAATCTGAAGCAGGCTCCAGGCTCTGAGCTGTCAGTACAGAGCCTGACGCGGGGCTTGAACTCCTGTACCGCAAGATCATGACCTAAGCTGAAGTCAGATGCTTAACCAATTGAGCCACCCAGGCACCCCACGTTTTTATATTTTCTAGAGCTATTTGTATAAGAAAGGAATCATCAGTTACTCAACAGGGAAATCTCTCTAAAGAATCATCTCCACATAGCTTTGTTGTTGTTGTTAGATTTAGATTTTTATTTCTGATTTAATTACTTAAATATTTCTAGGTCTATTTAATTTACTGTGTCTTCTTGAGATTTCGGTAGTCGATATTAGCTTAGGTTGGCTATTCATTTGTATTTTCAAATTTATTGGCAGAAATTTATTCATAGACTTCTCTTAAACATTTAAATCTCCTTTGAATAAATAGTTATGTTCCATTTTTAAATGCCTAGTTATTTTTATTTTGCTCACTTTGTTTTTTATTTTGGTACTAATGGAATTTTATTAATCATTCTAACGATCCAGCTATCTGTATATATCTACATCTATCTATTTCATCTATACCCATACCCATACCTATTTATTAAAGGCCATGAGTTCATACTAGTCACAATTCTAATGTAATACCATAGAGTTATTGTAGCTTTTCCCCTTTCCCTATTTGTAACTTCCATGTCTGATCATGAAGACCTGTCTCCCATTACCCTCAACATATTTAATGACATGATAAATTCTCCCCATATGTAACCAATCTTTCATTAGAGCTGCTGCCCCTCTCATGCCCTCCTCACCTCACCTGGGCTCTGTCTTCCTGCTGCAGGCCATGGCCGAGTCCACATAGATGTTCTCTTTCGCTTCACACACAGGCGGCCCTCCGGAAGCTCCCACATGGATGCCCTTCTTGCCTCGCTGGAGCTCTGACATCTTGCACTGTGCTCCCCCGGCCTCGCCCTCATGCATGGGTGCCTTCCTCACTCCTCTCAGGCTCCAGCACCCACCAGCAGACCCCACGGCTGCCCCCCCGGCACAGATGCCGCCTCACTCTGCAGGCTCTGACCCCACCCAGAATACTGCCATTGCCACTCCCCTGTTCAGACGATCTTACCTCCCTGCTCAGGCTCTGACACGGTCTTTGGATACTGCTCTTCTCCAACCTCCAGTGAATGCTTTCTTCACCTCCTTTGGTTCTAACAACCCCTGTTAGACCTGTTGCTTCCCCCATGGATCCCTTTATCATCCTTTGGGCTCTGATAATCTGCTCGAGGCCACTGCTCCAACTCCTTCCCTCCCCACTGCCCTGCCACACGGACAATGTCCTCACCTCTGCTACCCACCACTTATGTCTTCTAAGGTGGGTCTCTAGCTCCAAAATCTAATAAAAGTGTTTCAAAACAAGGCAGAGCAGTTTTCTCCCAGGAATGATCATCTTTCAACTCACTAGAAGTGTCTGTAGAAGCTTGACCCAGGATTAATTCTAAGCCATCTTACATTTATAATTAAGTTTTAGGATTCTGTTCCATATTAGACTGCCTCAGATGTGACCACAGGACTTGGTGTGGTTCTTTCAGCAAGTGGGAAGGAATAAAAACACTGGAAAAAAGAAGTAAGCATTTAAAATGCAAAAACGCGGGGTGCCTGGGTGGCTTAGTCGGTTAAGCATCTGACTTCGGCTCAGATCATGATCTCACAGTTTGTGGGTTCGAGCCCTGCGTCTGGCTCTGTGCTAATGACTCAGAGCCTGGAGCCTGCTTCAGATTCAGTGTCTCCCTCTCTCTCTGCTTGCACTCTGGCTCTCTCTCTCTCAAAAATAAAGAAATATTAAAAAAATTTTCTTTTAAAAATGTGAAAACCCTACTCTAATCATAATTGCACGTTACCCAGGCTAGCACTGTGTTCTCCGTCATTTCTAGGGCCTTGCACATTAGTGTTTTAGCAGAGGCAAACTTGTAGACTGGCCGTCATGATTGCTCTTTGTATATGGACATGCTTTTTTTATACAGTATACACTTATCCATTAGTGTAACAAGTCCTAATATACAGTGAGCTATCCCTTATACAGATGTTGGTTTGATAGTAACCAGTAGAGTTTTTTTTTTTTAACTTTTTTAATGTTTTATTTATTTTTGAGACAGAGACAGAGCACGAGAGGGGGAGGGGCAGAGAGAGGGAGATACAGAATCCAAAGCAGGCTCCAGGCTCTGAGCTGTCAGCACAGAATCCGACGCGGGGCTTGAACCCACAAATGTGAGATTATGACCTGAGCCGAAGTTGGAGGCTCAACCGACTGAGCCACCCAGGTGCCCCCAGTAGAATTTATTTTGAGGATGAAGCCAACTTCTAGCTTTTCCGAAAGAGCTTGAGAGCCACCTAGATGCAAATCTCAGCCAGCACTGAAAGTTGTTTATTTCTTTGGAGACTCATTTCCACCACTTTCTACCAGGCCTCTATCACTGGGACCTCAGTGTTGACTTTATGGCCTAAGTAACATTATAGACAATCTTGGTTAAGAAAAAGGAACCGGTCCTGGAAATTTATACTTAAACACAGGTTACTACATTTCCTCTACACTACCATCTTTTGGTTCAGTGGTTTAGACGATTTTATGACAAGTCAGCAACAGATCTGAGTACAATTCGTAAGACTTATGTTTGGCAGAGGCTTCTGAAAATGACAGAAAGATAATGTTATGTGCTCAACAGAGAAACTTTTTTGAGTGTTGTGGGGAAAAATCTAATATTTATTAGCAGTGAATATGCTTTTAAAGACCAAAGGAGATAAAATAGCTTCTCAACTCCTTTTCCTCTCCTTATCTCCAAGGTCCAGTATCTCTCAGTCTGTGTTTGAGGTGTTTGGTACACGTGTGCGTGCACATAACCAAATAATTGTTTCTGTATCAAGTTTCAAATGTAGAAAAGAGCAAATTTAACCTGAACATGGATACATTTATGATTCTATTAATGAATGTATTTGCTTGTAAGAGTAGCTTTGCTTTTTTTAAGTCAAAGTACGGATTTACTTAATTTGGATAGTAGTCTACAAAGAATTCTCTTTTTAGAGTGGAGCAAGAAAGCTTGATTTCATCACCTCATCTAATTAGGATTAAATTGCTTACCTCATAGTGTTTGTTGGTGTTAGGATCAAATGGAAATATATATGTACATCACTCGTACAGTGCTTGACGTTTAGTAAGCACTCAATAAATAGTAATTATTTATTCTTTCTGCTGAACCAAAAATCATTTTATAAGAGCAATGATTTTAAAATACTCTCACCTAGACTTTGTTTTTCTAACTTAAAATTTGTTAAGGAAAAATGAGGTCGTTACTTAGGCAAATGCTACTGCCTTTTTGTATTTACTGTTTGATAATTTTTAGCAGCATTTTTCTTTAAATCTAGATGTAAAGCTCAGTGTTTGGATACGCATATCTGGTGTTTTTATGCTAATTGTCACAAAGAAAAGCTTTATTGACCATAATTTATTGTGGTTATGAAACAGTAGCAAGCTCTGTGGTAGAAGAGGCAGCTGTGTTTATATTTCCTAAAGTAATATACTTTATACATATGTGTTTTCCATCTCCAGTTATTTCTTCAGGCAGAATGTACATTTCTAAATGAAAATATCTGACTTGGAAAGTGATTTTTAAATAAAATGATTTACAAAGCCGCTCACGATAACCCAGGTACATGTTGCTTTTGTCTTAAATTTCACTTGCCTTTGCAATGAAACGTAGCTATACCATTTTACTAGTTGTCAAACCAGTTTTTTTATGGGTAGAATGCACTTTTATGATATACTAAATTTCAGAATACCTCTTCTATAACAAATCACATTTCCCTTAGCTAAATAGTATGCCTGCTTGTGCTATAACAAACTGGGGGTTTACCTTCCTGGTCCTCTAGAGCTTCTGTGAGGTCCCCAGCCATGTGGTGCAGCCTGGAAGTGTAATGCCTAATTTCAGTTCCATGGCTGACCGCACTGACACCGTGGGAGGTCCCGTTTTGTTGTGATTTGTCACTTGCAAACGTGCTGGTCACATCATTTGGGTAAAGAGTGAGGTACGAGGCAGAAAGAAGATGATTCCTAAAGCAGACCTGACTGTCGTTTACACAGTAAGGAGATTTTTCATAGGATTTTTCCTGAGAAGGAAAATTGTGGTGCATGTTTAAAAGAAAACCTCTTATTTATTTTATACTCTACTCTCAACAGTTCTGACACCAGACACGTAGGACCCCCTATACCAACCAGTCCTCCAACTCTAAACAACAACTGGGTGTCCTCCAGTTCAATCATGACACTACCTAATGGAGCTATTGCAGACCCCACAGGTTGTAGGCACAGTCCCGCAAGACTGCCCCCCACTTTAGACACCAATTGCAAGTCTGGGCTTCTCATACTTCTGACCATCCGGTTATATATTGGGTCCCCCACAACCCCTTTCCTGGGTTTGATAATTGGTATAATGGCTCGCAAAACTCGGGGAAACATTTATTTAGCTTCACCAGTTTATTATAAAGGGTATTACAAAGGATACAGGTGAACACTCAGATTAAGAGGTACATAGGGTGAGGTCTAGAAGGGTCTTAAGTACAGGAGCTTTTGTCCCCATGTGGTTGGGATGTGCCACCCTCCCAGCACATGGATGTGTTTACCAAACCAAAAGCTCACTGAACTGTATACTTAAAGTATTTTTAGGGAGGCTTCATCATGTAGACATGATTGACTTCATGTAGACATGATTGACTATTAACTCAGTCTCTAGCCCTTCACCCTCCCTGGAGAAGAGCAGATAAGGCTGGAAGTTCCAAGCTTCTACTCAATGGCTTGGTCTTTCTGGTGCCCAGTCCTCAGGAACTATTCAGGAGTCCACTAAGAGTTACCTCATTAGAACAAAAGGTGCTCCTATTACCCAGGAAATTGCAAGGGATTTAGGAGTTCTGTGTTCCAGGAACCAGGGTCAACGACCAAATATTAGAACACATGATGATCCTTGAATTCCTACTGCTTGGGAAAATATAAGGGTTTTAGAGGCTGTGTGCCAGGAACTGGGGGCAGAGACTAAGTATATATTTCTTACTATGTCACAGTGTTTTTTACAGTATTACATCAAAATAACTGCCAAGGCAAGTATTAGAGAACAACTTTCCTCCATTCCTGATTTCCATGACAAGAGGGTTTTCATAGGCATGGTCATAGTCTGTCTCTGACCCTTTACATCCTCCTCTCTTGGGAAGAAGATGGTCTTTTGGTTGGCAAATTTGGGATGATTGATAGGACTCAACTCTGCCTTTTCTCCTCTTGAGAGGGGCTCTGTCTGTGGAGAGCACTGTGATACACAGCAATTTCAGCACCAGAATCTGCCTTCTTCTTTCTCCACTCTTCTTACTCCTTAGAGCAAGCTGGCAGCAGGGAGTAGGTGCTCTGCCCTGTGTCTTTATGGGAGGGCTTCTCTGGTGAGAGCTAGCCCCTGACCTGGAGGAAAAGGCTGCCTGATTCTGGAGCTCCATAGGAACAAGCCACTCGGCTGACAGACCCCCCCAAGACTGGCCTTTATCACTAAAAAAACTGATGTTTGGACTTAGGCCTTTACCTAGGTCTGCTTTATTTGTCAATAAGTTCAGAAGAGGGGTGCTATTTTTTTTTTTGGTGGCCCCCTTGGAGAGCCCAAAAGTAATCAGCAGTTGTTTTGAATGAAATGTCTTAAATATTTTGGGAGAAGAGTTAAATGGGGATTTATCAGTTATCTCTTTGGACATTTGTATTAAGCAGTTTTGTACCTACAAAGTGATGGAGGGGGGGATTGTAACATAATACACAGGAAAACTTTCTTTTTTAATGGTTCGGTTGAAAATAACAAAGGTAATTTTCCATTCTGAAAATAAAAGGGGTAGATTTGGTCAGAAGAATACACCATTTTTCATTGATTCTAAGATGTCAATTCTTCCCCACATTTTAGAATTTCTGAAATTGGGATACATCCTGAAATTCATGGTATTTCTTAGTTTAATGGCAGTATTCTCTTTCTTGCTGGAAGTATATAAAATAATGGTATGTATTATAATCAGTGGTATCTTAGAATCAATAAAATGGGGCTTTGAAGGTGGGAAGTCAGACCTTAGGTCTGACTTGGTGTCTTCCTGACTGCTGTATTGCCCATGGGGTTAAAATAATGGTATTTGAGTGGCAGTTTTCCTTCGCTGGCCATGACTATGACAAATGCCTTGTCACGTGAGGTATTCATTTCACTGTAGCACTTTTTGTAGGTTGAGGAGGTGATTTTTTTTTTCCCCAGCAAGTTTGTGCCTAGTGGACTATGCTGTGAATACCTTAAGATTATTTAAGTGACACTGAACTATCCCCCAAGCTGGAGGATAGTTTCCCTCATTTTTCAGGACCAGGGAAAAATGCTTTGGAGATGACCTTTAGGGCTGGCATTGTGAGGTTTTAGATTAAGATTTATCTGAGTGGAAATGTTGCATCACTTCAGAGGCTGGTTCAGAAAACAACAAGGAGCAAACCAGTGGTTCTTGGGCATGCTACCTCTGGGGTAATCCTGCTGCCATATAACTGCCCTGAGACCTCCATATTTTTAATGTTTTTTAATGTTTACTTTTGAGAGAGAGACAGAGAGAGAGAGAGAGAGAGAGAGAAAGAGAGAGAGAGAGAGAGAGGGAGAGGGAGAGAGAGGGAGGGAGAGAGCATGACCAGGGGAGGATCAGAGAGAGAGGGGGACAGAGGATCCAAAGCCGGCTCTGCGCTGACAGCAGAGAGTCTGATGGGCTTGAACTCACGAACCATGAGATCGCTACCTGAGCCCAAGTCAGATGCTTGCCTGAGCCATCCAGGTGCCCCGAGAGCTCCATTTCTGAGATGACAGGGACTCTTGTAAAATCCCCAACCTTGACTACCAACTATGTGAGGAAGCTATCTTAGATGCCCAGTTCATGGAGCTTTCAGGTAGGTGTAGCTCCCGTGGACATCAGACCACAACCACACAAAATGTTCCAAAACAGGACTGCTCAATCAAGCCCTCTTCAAATTCCAGTTATGACTCTAATATTGTAATTAAAACAAAGAGTTTAATTCAAGTAGAAAACACATTCTTTTTCTGAGTGGATTCTTGATAGCTTAAGAATGTGTTGACTTAGCTTTGGTCCCTAGAGTGAAATATAACTTGTAAAATATTTTAAATATGAAAACACTGCCTTTAAATTGCTGAAAATCATGTCAGATTATCTTAATTAAAATAAACCCATGATTACTGTTTTAAATAAATACTGATACATAAAATTTAATTATTTGTCTATTTCTTACCTATCTTGTTTGTAACTCATTTTGATTAAAAACATGTGAGACATTTTATTCACAACTGCTGATTACCCATTTTGAACTAACTAAAATTTAATTAGAACAACAGACCTTAAATTAGTTAACTTTATTTAAGAAATATAAACACCAAGAAACACTATTTAGAACAAGCGAAAAAAAAATAACTTCTGAATACAAAGGTTGTATGGTCGCTCAACTTTTCTAACCATTTGCTTTGTTTATCCTCCTTTCCCTATAGACTGCTGCAGGGCCTCTTTCTCGTAGTTCTGGAGTGTTCCACAATATGCCTAGTCCTAAGTATTAATTTCAGTATTAGATTTCCTCTTCCCAGCCACATGCACAGGCACATGTGAACACATGCACGCGCGCGCGTGCGCACACACACACACACACGCTTCCTCTTCCATGCATAACAGGCTTACATAAAGAAAAATAGAGCAGAAGTAACTTTGATTCTGATAAAGAGGGAGCTTTGGGATTTTAAAATATTAGGATTTTTTTCCCCCCAGCTTTTCTGATGGCCGGTCCAGATCAAAATTTCAATGCTGTCTCTTCCGGGAAGCCAAGCCTTCCCTGAGCAACTATGTCATCACTTCATTTTAATGTTGCTTCTCCTTTGCTGACATTTTTTGTTTACATGTTCATTATCTCCTTCGCTAGACTGTAAGATAAGTGAGACCAGGGACTTTGTTGACCTTGTTTACAAGTATGTTCCAGAATGTACACTCTTCATTTTCATGCTGGCCATAGCAGGCTTAACTGCCTGCCTGTGGGAATTTGAGAAGTTTGTTATAAACATGGAGTTCACTTGCCACAGAATGGCCCCTGAATACGAATAAATACTTAAGTGCTTTATTAGAGTTCAAAATGATGCCTTACGTAGACAGAAGCTTTTTATGCCAGCACGTCTTCTGACTTCTTACATAGCACACGGCCACCCGAAATAATGGCTGTGCTTCCCACTCACCTTTGCAGCTAGGTTCTGGTGAATGAGACACAAGCAGAAGTGACGTGGGCCACTTTCAGGCTGTGTGCGGAGAGGGTGGGTACACGCCTCTTACCCTTTCTTCCTGCGTGCTGAAATGCAGCCAGGATGGCAGGAGCAGGCGTGGCCGTCTTGGGGCACGAGAGGAAGCCGTGCGTTGGAGATGTTTGAACGAATGATGCAAGGACCATGGTTGGTTTGCTGAAGATGGTGTAAACACTGTACCAGCCCTGGACCACCTACCTGGACTTTACGTAACGGAGAAATTCATTGTCTTCCTTGCTAGACTGTAAGATAAGTGAGGCTAAGGACTTTGCTGACCTTGTTTACAAGTATGTCCCAGAATGTACACTCTTCACTTTCATGCTTGCCTATCTTGGAAGCCACTGGAAGTTTGGGTCTTTGTGACAGTAGCTAACCTACATTCTGATTAACACAGTCATCTCTTGCTGCCATTTTCATCACTGTGGTTTGTTCTGTGAGCCTTGAAATTCTGAGCATTTTATGATCTCGCGAGAAAGTGGTCAAAATAATGAAGTGTCTCGATGCCTGCACACTTAAATATCACCAGTTTCTGGGATGTTTGGAAATAGTATATGGGATTTAGGTGATGTAAATGCAACCATAAATTATTAGAGCTTTAAAATTTTCCAAAGTTGTTGGAAAAGTCCCAGATGAAAGACATTTGTAATTAAAGAGCTCTGAATAGACTAACATGTTGGTCCCTCAGGGGCTCACACAATTAGACTCTTTTATTAATTGACAAGACTTCTACCCCCTTGTTCCCCACCCCCACCCCGCCACAATTCTGAACACCTGGGGAGAAACTGTAACTAAAACTTTTCTGGTTTTCAGAAATATAAATCATCTCTTCATCACCTTTTCTCTTCTCCCAGGGAAGCCCCTGCCTTCTAGTTCTCTGCCAGGAAAGGTGTCACTTCCCGATGGTGGAGGGAAAATCAGCAGAAAAGCCTTTTTCAAAAGAAAATATTCTGTTCATTCCATGTAATAACAATCTATTGAGCCCATACTACCTGCTGGACAGTGAGGTTACATAATGGAAACATTTATGGCTTCTTGCTGCTGCATACAGTTTATCTTGTAATGTGGATTAGCTATGAATGCATTAGTACCATTTGTGCCATATTTGGGGATCTGGGACCAGATAGGATTTTCTGGTCTGAATGCATGAGTACTGAACTTAAGGTATTGCCTCTGTGAAAAAATGAGTCTTAGATATTCATCAACCAATTTAATAATATACTTTTGGAACTGCTGATTGAGATTACAGGACTGTATAGCAGAGGGTGGAAAAGTTATGAATTTGACTCTGGTCTTACTGCTAGTAAGTATTGGAGCCAAGCTAAAATCCAGATCTGACTGAAGCCATGCCCTTCATCACTATGTATTACTGGAATATTTGTCCTGGGGCAAAACGTCAGAATAACTATTGGCCACTCAAGTCTCATATTCCACTCATTCTTATTCCTAGGCATTCAGATAAAAAAAGTTTTCAAAAACATAGTAGGGTCTACATAGCCCATTAATTATACCTTCACTTTATATGCATTTATATGATAGCTTTATATGCATTTATTAGATAACTTCGTCTGTGAGTACTGACATCATTAAAATGCAACATTTCCCACTAATTTATTTTTCTTTGATATATCCACAATTTGGCAACCAGGTTGGATTTTCATCTTGAATTTTGCCCCTCAGCAAACCTTTTATTGAAACCTTATGAGACCTATACATTTCTCCATAAGGATACATGATCTTCATTTCACTTTTCTCCTGCAGAATATTTTGTTTTACTGTTCTTCTTCTCTATCACATTAAAGTATTGTATTTTTTAATAATAAAAGAGACAAATGGAAAACAGGAAAAAAAAATACCATGCATGAATTTCTTGTTTCTTTGCCTAGGGAGGGCACATTGCCAGATTTTGGAGTTAGGTGAATTTGTGCCAACCATCTGATTAGAAAGTGAGAGTCGAATATATGGGCTAAGAAAACTCGCTTTTAAACTTGGGCTTGCCTTCGAAGCAATGATATCATATGTTATTCCAGCTGGAAGCCAGAGTTAGTAATCAGGCAAAGTAAGTTTCAGGCTAACAATTTTGGTTCTTAGTGTTTTGCGGGTCTACCAAAAAAGTTTCAAATACACATTTATGCCAGTGGCCAAAGACATATCTGGGTGGGTCTTTGTTTTATGAAAAACAAGAAGGGTTACAACCATTCTGGTTTGCTTGACCAAAAGGGAAATAATCATGATTTGTGCTTCCCTGCCCAGACTGCGTCTTCTGTCCTGAGCCACTCCCTCTCTCTGTTTGTACTACAGTGTCCATCCCAATGCTTGCTCGAATTTTTTTTTTCCTCTTTAAATATCTGGTTCCTAAGAATGGAAGGAAGTAACACTGTTTAGTTGATTTTTTTTAATGTTAGTCAGCCTTGGAGAAACCAAGTCTTGTTTATGCTCCTTCACAGGAAATCTTGGGTATAACTTAAGGGCAGGTCTTTCTGAAGGAGTCTTGTGCCTAGGTTGGCTGACTATCTAGAGGATCTTACCACTTTACTTTTTTTTTTAGGTTTATTTGTTTATTTTGAGAGAGAGAGAGAGAGAGAGAGAGAGTGCAAGTGGGGAAGGGGCAGAGAGAGAGGGAGAGGGAGAGAGAAAATCCCAAGCAGGCTCCATGCTCTCATCATGGAGCCCAGTTCCGGGCTTGATCTCATGAACCATGAGATCATGACCTGAGCAAAAATCAAGAGTTGGATGCTTAACAGACTGAGCCACTCAGGCACCCCCACCTTACTTCTGACTGAGAGATTCTGAGAGAGCTAGACATTGGTGGATACCTGATACTAGACAGAGGCTTGAGCCTGGGTGTGGATTTCTCCTCCAACTTCTATTTTTTCCCATTCTCAAAGGACTGGATAGGATGAATTATTTATTGAGGGCTTACTTTTTTTTTTTTTTTTTTTGGGTAAAGAGGGTGCTAATCCTCAAAAGTAGGAGAAATATTTGTTCAGGATCTCAGGTTTATTTTCTAGCAAGGGACACTGTGAGGATTTGGCCAACCTGCGCATCTTGACTAAATGTCCGTGCCTTGGTATCCCCTTCTGTTCCTCCCATTCTGTACTTCTGAATTAAGGGACTTAACACAGAGTGGGATAGTGCTGAATGGAAGCTGATCAGTCTGTCTCTTTTTCTCCAGAATGTGTTGACACTGGGAGTGATAAATGCTGAATGAGGAATGTCACATGATCCAAATATCCTAAAGATGTACATTCTTTAGGAGAAGCACTGTAGGTGGTTCTCCTCAGCTCTCTTTTACCTCAGAGTTTTCTAGTAGGGGCAGTGATAGCTTATAACTTGTAGAAAAGTGTTGCAGTATCATTTTACAAGGATTATGGAAATACTTCTCCTAGAGCAAATATGTCATTTTGTGTCCATGCAGGAGAAAAAAAAAATCCACAGCTGGCCAATTACATACTGGTTATACCCTATATTTTTGAAAGGAATATTTCCTAACAGCATGCAGAAACACTGTTTTTATTTTTTCAATATTTTGATTTTGAGTTCTTAAAAAAGAAACGAACAAAACAGAATTAAAAAAAAGTCTATTTAAGGGGAAATATGTGTTAAAAATTGATAAATTACCATCCTGCCACATAGAGCTATTTCTGTTATTATCCATTCATGTGATTTTTAAAAAAAAAAATCTTTATTGTGGTTTGACAAGAGCACAAAAGATTCCTTTTTGTACTTAGTCCATGGAGAGTTGGTATAGTCTTTTTTTTTTAGCGAATTATTTTGTTTTGTTTAGTGTTGCTGTTTTGTTTGTTTGATATATTACTAAGTATTTGAAGTTTGTTTTTATTGTACCATTTTGAATCGTAATTAAAAAATTTTTTTAAATATTGATTTATTCTTGAGAGAGAGAAAGCAGAGTGCACGCACACGAGCAGGGTAGAGGCAGAGAGAGGGGGACAGAGGACCTGAAGCAGACTCTGTGCTGAAGCAGACAGCCCGATGCGGGGCGCCAACTCATGAACTGTGAGATCATGACCTGAGCTGAAGTTGGGCACTGAACCAACTGAGCCACTCAGGTGCCCCTGGATTCATAATTTTTAAGTAGAAAAAAAATGAGGACATAAAATTGGAAAACTTTGGGCTCAGTATTCCTGGTTATTAACTCTTACTGAAAAATACAGAATTTTTCCTCTTCCTTGTTGAATACATGATACTTATACTTTATAACTGCATTCTTTAACTTTAGTTTTGGTATAAAAACATTATAAAATATAAATACATTATAAAACTTATACATGTAGAGTGTGTTAAGGTGTTTTGAGAGTAGAAGGAAAATACTTATATGCCACTGTAATAGATATGTAATACTGTTAGTTTATTATTATTTTTTTAGGTAACTTTTATTTGATGGATTTGTTTTCTTTTGCTCCTATAGAGATATATATTTTTTAAAGATCATAGTCTAAATGAGAAAAAGAAAAAAGGTATATTAACAGTTATCCTATAAATATAAGTCTTTAGAGTAAGGCTGCCAATTTAAGTACGATAAATACACTAACCAAGGCCTACGCCATAAACACTCTTCTCTCTACTGACCAGAATAGTTCCTAGCGGCACCCACCAGATTTAAATTCTCCTTATGGGGGCCCCTGGGTGGCTCAGTTGTTAATCATCTGACTTTGGCTCAGGTCATGATCCCATAGTTTGTGAGTTCAAGTCCCACTTAGGGTGAACTTGAGCCCCACTTCTGGTGAACAGGAGCCCCGTGCTCTCTGTCTCTCTCTGCCCCTTGCTCACTTGCACCCCCCTATAAATAAATAAATGAATAAACAAACAAACAAATAAATAAATAATCCTTATGAATAAATAGTATTCTGATTAGGAAAGTGTGTTCACATTTCAGTGTGTTCTTTCTGAGCATGATAAAAGAATAGATTAAAAAAAAAAAAAAGAAAATACAGACCAAACTTTAGAAGCAAAGATATTTCACTTTTGTAGGAGTGTTGATGAAATGATTTTTATTTTTTTTATTTTTTTTAATGTTTTTGTTTATTTTTGAGAGAGAGAGAGACATCATGAGCAGGGGAGGGTCAGAAAAAGAGGGAGACATAGAATCTGAAGACAGGTTCCAGGCTCTGAGCTCGCTGTCAGCACAGAGCCTGATGTGGGGCTCGAACCCACAAACAGTGAGATCATGACCTGAGCCGAAGCCAGATGCTCAACCGACTGAGCCACCCAGGTGCCCCTTGATGAAATGATTTCTAAGTGGAGATTATTTCTTTTTTCTTTTTTTTAAATTTTTAAATTATTTATTTATTTATTTATTTTTCTTTTATAGTTTATTGTCAAATTGGTTTCCATATAACACCCAGTGCTCATCCCCACAAGTGCCCTCCTCCATGCCCATCACCCCACTTCCCCCTCCCCCATCAGCCTTCAGTTTGTTCTCAGTATTCAAGAGTGTCTCATGATTTGCCTCCCTCTCCCCAACTATTTCCTCCCTTCCCCTCCCCCATGGTCCTCTGTTAAGTCTCTTCTGTTCCACTTATGAGTGAAAACATGGTATCTGTCCCTCTCTGCCTGACTTATTTCACTTAGCATGACACCCTCGAGTTCCATCCACATTGCTACGAATGGCCAGATTACATTCTTTCTCATTGCCATGTAGTATTCCATTGTATAGATAAACCACATCTTCATGATCCATTCATCAGTTGATGGACATTTCAGCTCTTTCCATGAATTGGGTATTGTTGAAAGTGCTGCTATGAGCATTGGGGTACATGTGCCCCTAGGCATCAGCACTTCTGTATCCCTTGGGTAAATCCCTAGCAGTGTTATTGCTGGGTCATAGGGGAGTTCTGTTGTTAATTTTTTGAGGAACCTTCACATTGTTTTCCAGAGTGGCTGCACCAGTTTACATTCCCACTGACAGTGTAGGAGGGTACCCATTTCTTAAGTGGAGATTATTTCTTATGCAACCGCCACATAAATTCCATCCTGCTAGCCAACAATATTTATTGAACATCTAATACACACCACACACATTCTTTGGCACTGAGGCTGCATTAGTAAACAGGAAAAACAAGATCTCTTCTATTGCGACACTTACGTTACTTACCTTGTGGCAGAGAAGCAATAAGTAGTTAATAAATCAGGACTGAGGTCAGTACAAATTTTGAGCACCTGTTGGATGTGAAACACCCTATTAAATATTAAAAAGGGCTTTTCAGGTGATAAAGTATGTATGTCTTAGCACATGAATTATTTCTATTTTAGTATGCCACAACCCCCTCACGCATGCATCTGTAATAATGCGTCAGTGATAGCATGGTTTACAATTATTTGTGCCCACCTCCCTCTGACAGAGCTGCACCTATACTGACAGAGCAGCCTCTTATAATTTATTTATCCATGCTCTCCCTTCAGTTCGGATACACCTAGCGTATAAGAAACAGTGCATATCGGTTCAGTGAATGTGTCATTCCTTATGGTTAGTGAGATATTTTCATCTGATTTATCTCAAACTGATCTACACCATACCCATATAACAGAATAATTTTATGGTAGAAGCATAAAAAGATGAAAGAGTTTAAGTGACTATTTACGGTTAGGGGGAATATATATGTTTTTTCTGTACCTGTGAGACAATCATGGTCCTTAGGTAAACTTGCTTTAGACCACTAATTTGACCCCAGATTTTCCGTGTTGTGAAGGGTCATAGAGGAGGGTACAGCTGATCATGTCTGTAATTTGGTTTAATCTTGTCAAATGTATGAATCTCACAAGGAACATGTATCATCTTTCATTTGCCAAACGCCTCCCACTTTTATTTCTCACTTTGTGAACCCCTTCTCCAGTCTGTACAAGATGTTTGAACTGAAGTTATAAGATAGCTGCTCCTCGCTGCCATCTCATCCACCACCACTGAGCTCTGAAGCGCGAGCGGCCAGGCTTATGTGCCTTCTATGCATTGTCTTCTTCACACCTTACAGTTCTGGGAACTCTTTTCCAGATGAGGAAACAGATGGTGGAGGAGTTAAGTATCTGCCTCAAGTTACATGTGAATGGTGAAGGCTCAATTCCATCACCCCAAAGTCTGTGCACTCAATAAGTATACACTACCTTGAAAGGCTTATTTGAAAAATAAGTCATTGCCAAGCTACATATATTTTTTTTAATGTTTATTTATTTTTGAGACAGAGAGAGACAGAGTGTGAGTGGGGAAGGGGAAGAGAGAGAGGGAACAGAGAATCCGAAGCAGGCTCCAGGCTCTGAACTGTTAGCACGGAGCCTGATGCAGGGCTCGAACCCACGAACTGTGAGATCATGACCTGAGCAGAAGTCAGATGCCCAACCGACTGAGCCACCCAAGTGCTCCCAAGCTGCATATTTAATAGAGAAAAAGCAGCTTTGCTTATGTATAAGAAAATCACCCGTACATCAGTTTATCAGGAAATAGAGAGTCAGAGTCATGATTTTTATTTTTTACAAAAAGAATTCTTTGCTTTTGCTTTATGAACAAGTAATACAGCTTTGAATTTTTTTCAGAGAGCAAGCTTCTCCAGTACATCTGATTTATTTTATTTGCCACTTTTCAACCAGTAAGACATATAGGAAGAGAGGATTTAGGCTCCACAGTGCAAGTCCCAAAGATATTCTAGTGTAGTAAGGTTTGATCCAAACAACAAACATAGGTATTGAGCTCTTGGGAAGACTTTATATTACTGTTATATGCCTTTTCTTCAGAAATCTCAATGTTGGTATATACCAACCATAGATTCTCATTGTTGGGAAGTGCTTTAGCAGTCATCTTTGTAAGAATCCCCTCTATGGCCAATCTTCTCTAGAGACAGCTTGTGTGGGTCTACTTTAGACCTACATTTCTTTCTACACATTGAGCACACAAATGAATTTTACTGTTTGGTTTGAGGGGAAACATATTCCAGACAGTGAACTATTTCCTTTTTTTTTAAACCTCTTTATTTAAAAATTTATATTGGTGTTCCTCGTGACAATGTTCTTTTCTCAAACTGTACTTAACTTTGTTGTCTTTCCATGGCTGAAATTATAATTGGTGTTCTTTTTTACAAAATTATTGAGTGGTATTAGGAGGACTCTTTATTATTGAAGGACAAGGGGTATTCAACAAAGAGGCCAGAACAGGTGCTCGCAGAGGTCGCCCATACCAGCCATTTTTAAAGTTCTGGCAGCCATAAGCTCCATTGTCTTCTTTAGGAACACAAAATGGCATAGAAACATGAGGAGATCTAAGACATCCTTTAGAGCTAGGAGATCTCTGATATGTACCTCCATCAGGGCTTCTGGGTTTTGATTAGAGTGATTAGGGATAAATAACCCACAGCAAAAGGTAATCACATAACAACTGCATAGAGTGTTAAAAATAATTTAGTTAGTTATAGGTTAGTGATAGTAGTAGGTTGGTTGGTTTCTGGTGGTAGAGGTGACTGTTTAAATGAGATATTTAGCCATAATGACCTTAGTATGCAAATCTGATTATTTAATTGTCCTGTGTGGCTTGTACATGCTGTTTTCTTTGATTGGATCACTCTCTTTACCTATCTGGAATGCTTTCTTTTATCCTGCCTGCCCCAGTTAGCTGCCCTTCCTGGATGCTTCCCATCATTTTACACTGATTACCCTTTGTTTTTATTGCCTAATTTAGTTGTTCCTCAGCTTTCTGAATGTGGGCATCCCATATGTCTTGTTTATTAAGCTGTTTTCCATCTGACACATATTAGATGTTCAATAAAAATTTCTGCTCAACTTATAAGTATAATGCAATGTCAACCAGGATTCTAGAATTCTAAAAAAGATCATTTTTAGAATTTGATGAAGTTATTCTAAAAAATAGCCAATAAAACCCCCGAAACAATATTGTCCAGTGAAAAACTTGAGCCCACATTATGATATTTATCAATATTATGTATCAATATATATCAATTTTATATCGGTAATGCTTATGAATATTTTCTAGGGCTTTTTTATTTTTGGTTTTGGTTTTTTGATTTACCCTTTTAATTCAGTAATAACCACCATCCTTCCAATCAAAAATAATTACTAGTAACGTATTACTGCTACAATATAGTTTGGAGACAGGTACAAGTATTTTAGTAACTTAATAAATTTAGTGTATTTAATTAAAGCAGAGGGAAATGGGGAGTAATTACTGTATTAAAAGGGTAAATTAAAATCCAAAAGAAATCTAATATTAATTATTAGTAAGTATATGATTTATCTTGAAATAGGGAAGGACATTCCAGACATAAAAGCCATGGAATTAATCACAAAGGGGGAAAATCACCGGACATGATAGCAATATGGCTTATTATAACTATATTATAATATAATAACTATATATATAATATATATTATAATATAATAACTATATTAATATAGTTAAGAGAAATGACTTTAAGATCAGATGGTCCTGGAACTGAATTTTGGCCCCCAACACTTACATGGTCTTTCGGGAACTTATTTTGTCATTAAGTCTCAGTTTCTTCACCTCTTAATTAGAGGAGATAATAATAATAGGAAGCTCATTAAACTTTTAGAATATAAAAACTTGTGTAAAGTACCTGTCCTTTGCCAATCACATAGAAAACACAATAGCCGTTATTATTACCTTTAAAGTTTTTACATAGGATGCTGATAAATCAAAGTACCTTAAAAGGACAGCAAAATAGTAAAAGTATTGCCATAAAGACAAAGATTGATATACAGGACATGTGAAGAATCCATTCATGTGGATAAGAAAAACATAATTGTTCAACAGAAATGATTTTAAAAAATGTGGCCAGCCATTTTATAGATGAAGAAATAACAATGGTTAATAAGATATGAGAAAATGTCCACTTTTCCTGGTCATAAAAAATGTAAACTCAAACTACATTGAGAAGCAATTTACCACTTTAAATTAGCAAAGATTGACAAATGATAATTTAGTGTTGGGCAGAGCATAATAGCATGGTCATCAAGAAATACTACTCTTCGGAGAACAAATTTTGTCCTAGCACTTTGGCAATGGGTGACGAGACCCTTGAAAAGGTCTATACTTTTCCTGGGAGTGTCACTTCTGATCAAAAGCATTAAGAGCACAATAAGAGATACTCATATGATTTCCTTTGAAAGATGCTCATTACAGTTTTATTTATAATAATGAAAAATTAGGTGCAATCTAAACATTCCACAATAGGAAAATGGTGGAACACAGTATGTAGTCATTAAAAGTCAAGTTATTGAAGAATGTTTTTAATGAGGTGAGGAAATGTTAATCATGGGGTGTTAGTAGAAACATTTAATGGATATGGATATGAAAGACAAAACTGCATTTATAGTATGAACATAACTGTTAAAGAATAACAACAAGAAAAAAATAAGAAGTAAAGGGAGGTTAGGTACATAGATAAAATTAGAAAAAGATGTAGGAAAATACATGAAAATGATTATCATTGTTTTCTCTGAGTAGTGGGTTTTCCAGTTATCTATTGTGCACAACAAATTACCCCAAAACTTAGTGGCTAGGTTATAATTTTGTGTGACAGGAATTTAAGCGGAGCTCAGCTGGGCAGATCTTCAGCTCCACGTGGTAGGTGGTGGGGTGACCTGGTGGCATTGAGCTGGTAGAGAGGCTGATCTAGAGGACCCAAGATGGCATCAGTCACATCTGGTCCCCCTAGGAAATAGCTGGGACAATGGATGCAGTTGCAGTGTCCACACATGGCCTCTCCCGCATGGCTGTCCCACAGTAGTTAGGCTTTGGAGGTGAAGGCTCAGGTGTTCCAGAGAAAGTATTCCAGAGGAGCTGGTGGAAGCTGCGAGACTTCTGATTCTTAGAACCTAGTCTCAGAAGTCCCAGAACGTACTCTCAGAAGTCCTACTTCTCAAGGGGAGGAGAAGCAAATAATTTATAACCATTTATACCTCAATTGGACTGGGTGATTTTTATGTGCTTCTGCACAGTCTGCAAAGTCTATAATGCAAATGTATTATTCTTTGTACATTTATAAGAGCTCTTTATATATAAACCTTGAATTAGATAAACCTTTGCATGAAGTACTTAACATTGTGGCTGGCATAAATAAAGTCCTGTATAAATGTTAGCTGCCATCAGTATTACCTTTATTCCTTTCTTATTAGAGTAGAAATGTATCAGTGGGTTTATTTTCAGTGGCTCATTCAAAAAGGCATTAAAATGCATAATTTTGTCTGCATACTTAAACTACGTTTTGAAGGGTGAAAGGGAATTTACCAGTGAGGAAAGGTCAGGAAAGGCTCTCAAAGTATTGGGGGCTGCATATTCAAAGACATGGAGTTCACATAATGCAAGGCATGTTGCAGGATTTTCTCGTGTTAGCAGGGTTCAGATATAAGATGCACATTTGTGGAAAAAGGGTCGAAGCCTGGGGAGCAAGGATTAAATTCAAGAGAGAATCCAGTAACAGAATATACAAGACTTAGTGTCTGATTAGCTGTAACAATTCCTTGAAGAGTTATTGCAAATGAAATCTATCTGTTCACTAAAGCAATCATGCTCTCTGCTCCTGAGTCAGTTTTCTTCTCTCTTTTAATTTCAACATAAATTATATGCAAAAAGGACAGAATTCAGACCAAGTAATAAACTACACATGGATAAATTTCATTTGAAACCCAAAAAATAAAGAGTTGGAGAAAATGACCGGCCAAGTATTTTTAGGTTTAAAAATAGAGTGATTTATATGTATCCTTTTTCAAAAAGTCAACAGAACCAAACATTTGTCCGTCATCTCAGAGTGGTTGCTCCTGCCTGTTGAGCTTATTAGCTCCACTCTTCTTGTCCCCATGCTCTCTCGTTCGTGTGCCACATGGCCTCCACATCTGGTGACCAGTCCAGGCTCTTTCGGGGGAAAAAACCAAAATTTCCTTTGAGGTGCTACATAAATACATTTCTGTAGAATCTGCTACTGCCCACGTCTACAAATATCTGGGTCCCAAATTAAATGCATAAAGCTGAAATTGTTACTTTTCAGAGATAACAGTAATGAAATAAGACACAATACAAATTAGAGCTTGAAGCTCTTTGGCACCAGTTTTTTCTTCCAGCATATTACTTGCATTGATGTCCCTTTGATGTTTTGACATATCTCTGAAATCATGATTAAATATGGTAACCAGAACTAGTACTGACTTATTGTACTGGGCAAGCCATTCGGAATCAATATTACAGAGGAACAAATATGCTACTTGGAATAGCTCTTTTACTTTTAATGAATCTAATTTGTGTTGAAGTTCTAAATCTTTTTCTTTTTCCTCCAGAACTGCCATTAAAGTAGTTATCTCAACAAGTTATTAAACCAAATAAAAACTTTAAATAGAAAAGTAAGTTCGAGCTATTATTAGCAAATGTTTATCACTTAATATTTTAAAATTTTATTTTAGACAGATTTGCACTGTCCCGTGGATAAAAATGACAATTAAGCTTTTTGGCAACCCACTCATTTCTTCCATCAAAGCTTCAAGAAGGATGTTCGAGCACATCCACGTGCAATACTGTGTTAGTGACACAATCAGGATTCTGTGTTTCAACACCACAGTTTTCATTCTTTTCTTAACTCATTGAGTCACTGTTGCTTCTCTCACTGTTGGAGAACATGATTAAAATTTGTACCGTTTTTACTGTGTTAAAGAAACAAAGCAAAGAAAAAAGGAAAGACATAATCCACATAAGATGGCTGTATAGGAACAGATTTTCAAAGTGTTAACTGATGTTGTGAAAAGCTGTTTTAGTAATAAGCCTAATGGGAAAACAATGTGGTCAGGAAACCCGGTGATACTGAATTTAACTCTTTCAAAGTAATGTCAGGTACCGGGAACAAAGGAACACAATGAACAGAATCAGTCCCATGTGTTTTTAAACACAGTTTTTTTTTTGTTTTGTTTTTTGTTTTTTTTGTTTTGTTTTGTTCTTCTGTGGCCTCTTGTAGCCTTTCATGGTGTTGATGGTGTTCAGGGACTGGAAATATCTCCAGCTGCAGTAGAGCTGCTGGGTTTTCCCTGTTCCTCAGCTCCTTGACACCAGCCTCCAGCAGTAGTCATCCTATTCTCCCTTCTTCTAATCTGTCTCCTGGCAATGTCATTTTAATCTTAATTTTTCTTTTCTAGAGCAACAGTTTTGATTTTGAAGTTCATGTGAGTAATAAGAAGGAAGAAAAAAGTAAGCGAAAAATCAATGCAGTCATATTCTAAAAACTATTAAAAATCTGGGCAATATTTATTAGTCATCATTGAAGATGGAGTTAGAGATGGAGAGGCATAAACATATCAAACTGTGGTAGTATTGCTGAGCACAGACAGCCACTAGCAAGGTCTTTATAATCCATAAGATTTGGATTGAGTGGGGTTTGAATTTAATTTTACAATTTTTGTTGCAAGGCAACGTCTTGGCAAAATTAAGAATGAATGGGGTAATTTAGTCTCCATTGACAAAGACTCCTATGAGTGGAAGTCAAGAGACCTGATTTTCAGTCTTTATAGTCCTTTGCTTCTTAATTTTTTCGTCAGTCAAATGGGGATATTTTCTTCTCTCTTTTTCTTGAGGAGATTCTGTGATGGTCAGTATTATCTTACTCTCAAGTCTCCAAGGAGAGTTGCTTGGTCTTTCCAGGCCCCTTTTTCTCATTTGTGCAACAGGACGGTTCTGCGCATTAGAAATAATGCATTGCACTATGCCCAGTGCCTGCTAGCTCATGGGTACTGAAAAGATACATTTGACCGTTGTAGTTACTACTGTTACTTTTTGCTATTCTGCTGCTGTTACTGTACTCATTCCCTTCGTATTTGCCAATACTTTATCAATACTAGTAGTTTCCTATGCTTAAAATAAGCACCATGATACAGCTGAGATCCATTTCTACCACTTTCGGCATTCAAACTTTTGTTTTGCTTTATTGGAAGGAAAGAGAAGTTAAACATTTCAAATATCCCTGCATGTAATTTAAATTAGGATTTAAAATTTTTTTATTTCAGTAAAGCATATTTATTTTGGTAGAGAGATCTGCCCTCCCTAGACTCTTAGCAGCAGACTCAATCAGAACTGGATGGAGTTTCTGGGGCTCTTGTATGTGAAGCCCTGAAGCTGACCTCTGAATCAACAAAAGTGCTGAGTTATGGTTAGCAAGGTGTTATTACTAACTGCTTTCTTGTATCAAATGCTGTAAAAGTGTACATGTGTGTACATTTATATGGTCTTTGAGTAATTCAGTACCACATTTAACATAAGAATATTCTGTGTACTTCTGATAAATTGTTAGAATATATCAACATATAGACACACAGTTACTTATGTCAACAAATACTTATTAACAACTATACTTTATACTGTGTTGCATACTTGAAAGTTGCTAAGGGATTAGAGTTTAAAAGTTTTCATCATAAGAACAAAAAATTCTACAGCTATGCATGGTGACAGATGTTAACTAGACTTATTGTGGCGATCATTTTACAATACATACAAATATCAAATCAGTATGTTGTACACCTGAAACTAATATAATGTATGTCAATTATACTTCAATCAAAAAAACACAAATACTTATTGAATGTCTGCTCTATGACTAATAGTCATGTTCCATGTGGTAGGAATAGATCAGGGAGTATTACAAAGTCCCTTACCTCATAGGACTTATAGTCTAGTTAAGGAGACAGAATATATATATATATATTATATATATATATATATATATAATATATATATATAATATATATATAAAGCATGTTGGGGTAATAGCTTGTATGCTAATAAGCTTAGAAATTGATCAGGTTTTCTAGCATCTGTTTCATTAATCAGGGCCTTTGTTGTATGGCCCCTAAATAATTTGAATATTACTATTGTTGATAAGTGCTCTGATGAAAACAAAATCTGCGTCATGGGGATAATAAACAGAGGGAGGGGTAGGGGAGCTACCATGTACAGTGTGGTCAGGATTGGACATTTCTAAAGAGATGACATTTGAGTAGAGACTTGAATGAAGAGGAGTGAAGCTTGTGGTCATCTGGGGACAGAATGTTCTAGGTAGAGGCAGTGGGAGGGGCTGAAACCCTGAGGCAGATTGGATGACACTGCTGGGTGTGAGGGTCAGGTAGTAGGGTGATGTGCTCAGAGAGGTGTGCTGGGGAGGGTGAGGGGCAGAGTTTGAGGACTTACAGGCTCTAGTAGTAGTGGTGGTGGTAGTAACCATTATTACCATCAGTTTGTATTTTGGTCTCACTGTGTCTTATAATAATGTTAAGCATTGAAAAAATGTTATTTTATTTGGATGAATGAGAAGATTTTAAGAATGATTTGAAGCAGAATTCCACTGTTGCTCTCATATGCTGCATTATTGGGTTGCACACCTTGATTTTTGAATTTTCTTTTTGCTTGAATTAGCATGCAGTTTTTGTGTACGGGCTCTTACAAAAGAGCTTGTTTTACAGGCCTGACTAAAAGCAGGTAGACTCAGGAAGAGGTCCCACTCATTCTGGTTCTAATTTCAGCCTCCTCTTTGTATCCAAGTCAGGTCCCTAAAGAGAAATGAATTTAAGTCAGAGGTGTTTAAAAATTTTTTTCTTCTGATCCAATGAAGATTTTAGAGTTTTTGATTTGGCACTATGCATCTCCAGGAGGAATTTTCCCCCCATCATCTGCAGCAATTAAATATAAAGAGATCGTGATCTTAAGTTCTACACTCATTTATGCTAGAGACTATTACATCTAACATCTTATATGCATTTAGGTTGTCTTCAGGCATTAAATTTTATAAAAAGGTAGTGTTTTTTACACTAAGACAAATAAATCTAGAGTAATCGTCATTACTAGGAAGTATTATGTGTACCATATGTGTTTACACACACTTCATTTATCATTATTACAGAAGTGTTTCAGCATTTTTAACAACTGGAATAGCCACAGTGATATATACAAGCTGTCTTTGGCCCACTGTCTACCTGTACCCAGTTATGCATAGATTTCTTTTTAAAAAATCAACTATATTTGCTAACAAGATAGAAAAAGTAGAATACTCTGGTTAAAAAAATTAGTGATGTAATCATTGCAAATGAGTTAATAAGGTTCACCTGTGAAGCAGAATTTGAATGGTTCCGTTGATTTCCTTTTAAAAAACTGCCATTTCAAGAGAACAAATGATCCCATGTAGCAGTCGTCTAAAAATAACTTCTGAAACTGCGTGTGTATACGAACCATTCTCCTTGTACCTTAATGAGTATTAGTCATTTGTCCATTTGTCTTCATCTCTCCCTCCACTGCAACACACACACACACACACACACACACACACACACACACACAGACACGCACGTGTGCGGAAAGCCTTTTGCTTTCTTTTCATTTGGATAGTCTCTTCAGCCTGTCCCGGACTGTGTTGTTGGTTTGGGAGGTGAGATTGGCAAATACTTGCTCACAAGATAATTGCTTGCACCATGGCCATGTCAACTTGGGCGCACTGAAACACTAACCTAAACATTCTTCCCAAATTTTGTATTGCTTTGACTGCTGCAAGTCTTGGTCCTTTTGAAGCTATGGTATGTGGTTAATTTACCAACTTTGGGAAAGGAAAGGAATACTTGGTTTTGAGGGGAGGTTCATGTTTTCCCAACAGTAAATTCTATTAAGTTCTAGAATTTGCTCCCTCACGGAAGGAACAGAAATGCCATAACTGATACTTTAAAATTCAACCAGAGGAAATTTATCTTGGGAGTATACCATCCATCCAACATTATAAGGAAACTGAAGGAGGGAAGACAAGTGAGGGTGAAATGGCAATAGAAAGTAGAAAATAACCCCAGTAAGCCTAAAATTCAAACTCTTCAGTTGACAGTTTTGATTTTTTAGTAAGTGGTTTAAACTAGTGAATCTCAAACTTTTTGGTCATAGCCCCCTTTTTTTTCTTGGACATTATTATGGACCCCAAGAACTTTTGTTTATATAAGTTATATCTGTTGATATTAATCATCTTTGAAATTAAACCTGCAACATTGTAAACATATTTTGTTAAAAATAACCATAATAAATTCATTGCATGTTAATAGAAATAATACATTTTTAGTGAAAAATATATTTTTCAAAACAGAAACATTTAGTGAGAAGAGTAGCATTGTTTTACATTTTGCAAATCTCTTTAAAACGTCTGGTTTAATAGAAGACAGCTGGACTCTCCTATCTGCTTCTGCATTCAATCTTTTGTCATATCACACTTTACATAGCTTCTGGAAAACTTCACTGTATGCTCCTGAGAGAATAAGAGTGAAAAAAGGCAAATGATGTCTCAGTATTATTATGAAAATAATTTTGACCTTGTGGACCTCCTGAAAAAGTTCCCCAGGGGTCCCCTGACCACAGTTTGAGAACTGTTGGCCGCAGTACATCTTTCCAGTCACACTCTTGTGTCAACCCCCCACGCAGCCTCTTAGTGTCAATATTTCAGTCTGTTCTACCCACCCCACCCCACCCCCATTGGTTCTCCTAGCTGGCTTAGAGACCAGAATCTTAAGCATTAAGTAGAATATATCTATATACATGAGTATTGTGGAAGTGTTCAACTCAAGATATTAAGAAAACAGCCAAAGGGTTAATTGAGAATGAGCGAACCCACTGTCTGACATTAAAACTATAGTTGAAGTCTTATCTACGGAACAGGCCCTAAAGATGGTTAAGAAGGCAAATTGAAAAAACAGTTCAAAATAGAGTCATAAAAAAGACATATACACATATCAACATTCTTTTACTTCTATATAGTGTATCCTTTTATCCAATCTTTTGATGTAGTGCCAGGTCTCTTCTTGAGTGAGGATTTGGTGGTTAAAACTTCTTAAAGCCAAAGACTGTTGTGTTATATTTTTCCTAGTCTTAATACAGTGCCTGATGATAGTAGATATATTCCTGAATGGTTGTCAGTTAAGTACATAGTGAGAGCATGCATCCATTCATGAGTGAAGTAGAGGATGTGTAGTGAAATTATTTTCATTATAAATTATTTCTGACCCCACTGTTAGCACTATAGGGAGGAATAGTGATGTGGACATTCTTACATTCACAGAGGAACAGACCATTAGTTTTGTGCCTCCACTGGATCTTTATTTAAAAAAATTTTTTTTAGTGCTTTATTTATTTTTGAGAGAGAGAGAGAAAGAGAGACAGAGCACAAGCAAGGGAGGGGCAGAGAGAGAGAGGGAGACAGGATCCATGAAGCAGGCTACAGGCTCTGAGCTGTCAGCACAGAGCCTGACACGGGGCTTGAACCCATGAACCACGAGATCATGACCCGAGCTGAAGTTGGATGCTTAACCGGCTGAGCCACCCCAGACACCCCTCCACTGGATCTTTAAAGAGAACCACCACATTCCTACCTCAATTCCAGCTTTCAAAGAGTACATTTGGCACAATTATTAACCAAAAGTCTGTTATTGGCTGTTATTGGCTGCCATTACCTCATCTAGAATTTTTTTTTTTTAATCTGTCATGGTCAAGGACATGGTAGGATGCATTAAGCACTGACTTTTTGGATTGCTGATATTATGTTGGTACCTATTATGGACTTTGACCTCAGAGAGTGAGAGCAGAAAGGCATTATAGTTTTGGTTTTGTATCCCCTGATGTGATATAACTTCCATAGAATGACCAACTTATCCTAGTTTGCCTAGGACTTTCCTGGTTTTAGTACTGAATGTCATGCGTGTAGGGATTTCCTTCAGACCAGGAAAACTGTAAATCCAGGATTGATTTACAGGGTTGGTGAATGCTAACCTTTACCCTAAATCTGTGGCTTTGGGAAATTAGTGTTTTTAGGAATACAAATATTGAATATGTTTCTGTGGCAAATTCAAACTGCCTCTGTAGAACACATTTGTTAGTAACCTCGCTCTTAGAGTCCCTTAGTTGCCCAAGGCAGACTCCCAAATGGCCAGACTTCTTCTGGTTAGTCTGTTCCACTGGAATCTTTGTTTGCCAAAGATCACAGGAACATTTCCCACTCAATTCATCACTTACCTTGAGATACACTTTTGATAAGATAATTTACATGACTTTTCCAGTTCTTCCTTTTGCTTCGTTCTGAAAATGTCCACCCATCCATTTCTTTGGAATTGTGTCAGGTGGTTATGGCTTTGATTGGGAGGCGAGGCTACTTCCATAGCTCTAGCAGCCATGGTGCAGTGGGGTACACATGGCTCGGGGTCAGGACACAGAGTTTGCACATCAGCTCTGTGACAAACCCAGCTGGGGGAACCTTGGATTGGTGACCTGGTTTCACTGAGCCATGCTTTTCTATATAATGGTGGAGATTAGAATAGTAACATCATAGCACTGTTCTGATTTAAGAGGCAGAACGTGCAGGAAAACACATGATATACACTGAAGTATTCAATAAATGTTTCTAGAACCATTGTTGATTAAATCCGTAGTGCCTACTTGATATTTCAGTGATAAACTAGTTTACTGCCTCTAGTCTTGTTTTAATTTTAGAACATAATATATGTAAAAAGTTATTATTTACTGATATAACTAATATTGACTTTCACACTGTTCAACCACATTTTTGTTGGTCCATGATCCAAGTACTCCTGTTGTTTAAGTTTGACCTTTTCTGGACATTAAGGAATATTGGTTTTGTCAATATAGCAATTTAGAAAAACTTGAAATGTGAACAGATTTTTTAAAATCCTTCCTTCTTCCTTTCATAGTTTTTTTCCCCCTAGCAAAAATATATTAAGTCTCTGGATTTTGCCAGGTTCAGTGTTAGGCACTGGGAATATATGGGTTATAGGTTCCTGTCTTTTTGGAAATTTCTATCAATTTATGTCCTTTGTTTTACCTACTATAAGTTTTTTGGATATTTCTAGCTAATTCCAAACTCTTTAAGACTTGCAAAGAAAGACAATAAAGAATCAATGAAAAAAAAGTTCTGGAGAGGCAAACGATATGGAAAGGGCAAGGCTATTGGAAGCCCAGAACTTGGATTCATGTACTTTCACCACTTCCTGGCTGTGTGATTCTGGACATGTTACTTTCACTTCACTGAGGCCTTTTTTAATTTGGAGAAAGGAAATAAGTGCACTTGTCTCACATAGTTGTTTGGAGCAAAAATAAGTAATGTAGCCAACAACATTTTATTTATAAAGAACACATTTATCATGTTCTAAGTGCCTTACACTGTTCTAAGTGCCTTACACAGATCAACTCGTTTAATTTTCTCAAAAGCATGAGGTGCAGATGAAGAAACTAAGGTAACAAAAGCTTAAGTGACTTGCCCCAAGAACGTAAAGCTAGTTAATAATGGACTGGTTTTTTAAACTCAGGTAGTCTGGCTCCAAAATCCATGTTCTCAACTACTATGCTGCGTTGACCTTCACAGTGCCCTATATAAATGTTAATTGTCTAGAAAACACTAAAAATTAGAGATGTCTGGAAAGGTGATGTATTGCTCAAAAGATTAGTGGATACCTTTTCACCAAAGCTGTTTATAGTTGTGTGACTCTTACAGAGGGAGTCAAGATTCTTATAGAAGGAGGTCAGGATTCTGTGTTGGTAGTTATTTTCTTTCCACACCTTCAAAATGTTCTACTGTCTTCTGGCTTTCATTACTGCTACTGGAAGTCAGCTGTCAGCCTACTGTCTGTCTCCTTTGAAGGTTTTTATTTTTGTTCTGTTGTTCCTGGTTTCTTTAGCTTTGTGTCTGCAATCTCACTGTGCTGTCTATACATGTGGATTTTTTTGGTAATGTGTACTGTTTGGGAATTATTGAGATTTTTGAATCTCAAAGGGGTGTATGTATCCCTTTGAATTAGTGTTCTTGTATTCTTTGGGTAAATACCCCGTAGTACAATTACTGGATCATAAGGTAGTTCTATTTTTAACTTTTTGAGGAGTCTCTATACTGTTTTCCACAATGGCTGTACTGGTTTGCATTCCCACCAACAGTATACTAGTGTTTGTTTTTCTCCACATCCTGGCCAATACCTGTTGTTTCATGAGTTGTTGATTTTAGCCATTCAGCCAGATCTAAGGTGATATCTCATTGTATTTTTGATTTGCATTTCCCTGATGATGATGTATGTAAGTAATGATGAGCATCTTTTCATGTGTCTGTTAGCCATCTAGATGTCTTCTTTGGAGAAATGTCTGTTCATGTTTTCTGCTTATTTTTTAATTGGATTATTTGTTTTTGGGGTGTTGAGTTTTATAAGTTTTTTCTATATTTTGGATACTAGCCCTTTATCAGATAATGTCATTTGCAAATATCTTGTCCCATTCCATAGGTTGCCTTTTGGTTTTGTTGATTGTTTCCTTTCTTTTTATTTTGATGTGGCCCCGATAATTTATTTTTGATTTTGTTTCCCTTAGCACACCGTAATTTAAAACATTAGAAACATTAAAAATTAAAATGGGTTTATTTTAATAAAAAATTATCAAGAATAAATATTGGAACATTGCTGGCCACCTTGTTTTATAACTTAAAGTATGGAGCAAGCACCTTTTCTGTGCCTTGGCAATCTGTCATACTCCTTTCTAAGTTTGGATCAACTTCAAACATTTTATCCTTTGCACTTTGGATGTTTTGAATATGTGGGAGTTCATACATCCCTTCCCCTGGAACATCTTCACCTCCTCATCACAACCACTTTCCTCATTTCCTTATTTATGTGGATGAGCTCACCTTCACTAAGATCCTCTGGCTGCATAAGTAGAATCTCTTGAATGGCAGCAGTGTTAACATTCTCACAGTCAGTTATTTCTCCTGTAATGATGTTTGCACTCAGTTTGAATTTCACTTCCAGTGTTACCACTTTTCATTTGCTGCATTTTCTTTTCCTTTTTTTCTTTTTGTTTTCTTTGTTTTTTGTTTGGTTTTTGTTTTTTTGTTTTGTTTTTTTTTTTTGGCTAATTTCTGCTTTTGGTCATTCATTTTTGTGAAATGTCATGTGAGTTCATCCCTGGGAGACAAGGAGACAACATAACTACATACTTTTTTTTTTTCAAATGTTTTTTTTAATGTTTTTATTTATTATCGAGACAGAGAGAAACAGAGCATGAGTGGGGGAGGGGCAGAGAGAGAAGGAGACACAGGATCTGAAGCAGGCTCCAGGCTCTGAGCTGTCAGCACAGAGCCCGATGAGGGGCTCAAACCCACAAACCTGAGCCGAAGTTGGCCACTTAACTGACTGAGCCACCCAGGTGCCCCCATAACTACATACTTTTTGTCTGTGTATGAGCCAAATGACAGATGTGTAGTGACCAATCACTGACAGACTTTGAAAGAAGTAATATGACTGGTCACTGATCATGATACTCATTGGTTATTTATATAGTGATTTGTGCACTGAGGAGCTAACAGTGAAGTTTGTACTTTAGATTGTTACCTATAGTTAATATACCAAGGTAATGGAAATTTGAGCTGTGTTTTGGGGAACTGATGCTAACAATTAGTGTTAATAATACCTAGACCAATATTGTTCACAGCTGAGTTTTATAGTGTTCTATGATTATGTTCAATTTTTGTGTTCTGGAATTAGTAACTATTTTTTTTTTTTTTTACCTATTACTAATTCTTACCCATGTTACAATACCTTTTATTTTCTTTTTCTTTTTTTTTTTCATTTCTTGTTTTCTTTTCTTTTCTTCTCCTTTCTTTCCTTCTTTCCTTCCTTCCTTCCTTCCTTGTTCTGTAATTCTCCATAAGATTAATCATATCAGAATCAGGGTTTTAAGCAGTTGGCTATTTTTTTGTTTGTTTGTTTTTTAACCTTCGTTTTCTTTCTCTCCTAGTATACCCAGTTCTCATCCTGGGCATCATCATTCTTTGCTGTCCTCCTTTTAATATCATTTGCTTTTTACTGGGAATGGAGTCACTTTTTCTTGGATCTCTTTGTATCTCTTGATACGGTGGAGGACATCCTCCAGTATTTTGTCAGGTAAAAAAAAATGGTTCAGTGGCAAAAGCATCACGGTGACAGCCTTTAACATGCTTGTCTCCTGAGTCATGCTGCTCCCGTCTGGATTGCTTGTTGTATGTGCCTCGTATACAGTTGTGATCCTAAGTTCCTTATATACCATCAGCAGATTCCCTTTTCTTCTTCTTTGTTTAGAATCTCCTGTTTTTTCTGTATCTCATGCATTCCTCACATTATTTTTTCCCTGTTTTATAGAGTGCATAATCTAGTAATTTCCTAAGAAGGAGGACATGGGTCATATCTCTTGATATCTTGAATTGCTGAAAATGCCTGTGTACTATGCTCATGTTATATCATTAATAAATATTATATTGACTAAATATGCAACTTTAGCTTAGAAATTATTTTCTCTTGAAATTTTGAAGATGTTGCTGTACTGTTTTTGTCTGGTGTTGCTTCTGAGATATCTGAGCCTATTTTGATTTCTAATTCATTGTAACTTTTTTCCCCCTCTATGGAAATGTACACAATATTATTTTTATTATCAATATTCTGAACTTTCACAATTATGTCCTATGCTGTAGATCTGTTTTGCCTGGTACCCTACTTTGCCTATCCTTCAGCTCTGGGAATTTTTCATGTTTTTTGTTTTTGTTTGTATTGGGTTTTAGTTATTTTGTTTCTCCATTTTTCCATGTTTTCTTTCTGAAATTCATATCATTTGGATGTTTACTCCCCCCCCTTAACTAGTCTTCTCATTTTAAAATATTTTTTTCTCTTGTTTTCTATTTCTTCTGTGTGCTTGTTTTCTATTTCCTCTTCTGGAAGATAGCCTCAACTTTATCTTCCAAGATTTTTATTGAGATTTTTTATTTTTGCTATCATATTTTTAATTTCAAGAGTTCTTTTCATGTTTATATGTGTGTCCTCTATATATTATTATTTAAAAAATAGTATTTTGTTCTTGTTTTATGGATACAATATATTTTCCCTTCATGGTTTTTCCACATTGTTTTTTTTTTTTTTACTTTTTTTCTCCATCTTCTATGTTAGAAGCTTTCCTCAGATGTTGGATAATTCCTGATTATAAGGATTAAGAGTAGATGTCTAAGATTTGATATGCTGAACCTATCTATGGTGGGGTTGTAGATTTGAGGTTTACAATAGGTGATCAGATAAATTGTTTGCTGGCGAACCATCAGAATGGTGAGAGCCATGTAAAAGAAGGGGTGATATCTTTATCTGTTTGGGATGCTTTAACAAAATGCCACACACTGGGCAGCTTGTAAACAACAAAAATTTGTTTCTCATAATTCTGCAGACTGGGAAGTCCAAGATCAGGGTACCAGCATGATTACATTCTGGTGAAGGCTTTCTTCCAGGTTCAGAGCCAACATCTTGTGTCTTGTCTGCACACAGTAGAAAGGTTTAGGAATCTTCCTGGGTCACTAATCCCATATGTGAAGGCTTACCCTCATGACCTTAGCATCTCCCAAGGGTCTCACCTCCAAATATCATCATCACTGGAGGTTAGAATTTCAACATACGAGTTTTGGGCGATCGTAAACATTCAGACCATAGCATGTGGGTAGTGTCAGTATCCAGTTTTTGGTATACACTTAATTAATTCCCAAGTTTTTGCCAGTCAGTCCCTAGACCACAGTTCTGTGTTTTACTCCCTCCACAGAATAAACCTCCTATCTCTTGCCCAGGTAAGGGTGGGACAGTTGCTAAGTGATATGGAATGCTGGGGAGGACTTAGGGATCTAACTACTTCTCAAATAATTTTAACCTACTTATTACAAATGTACCCCAGTTTCCCCCCAACCTCAGAGGACACTTTTGCTACCATTTCCTGGGCCTTTTGTGGTTTTATGTAAATAGTGTTGTTTCTCTACTTTTCTTCCAGTTAGGATTTGGCTTTCTTAGTTTCTTATCTATCAATGCTTAAACATTGACTTTCAAGCTTCCAAAAGTTGTTGCTGTTATTTCCTCTCCAGTTTTCTTTATGTTTGTAGATTTGTTTACTAAAAAGGAAAAAAATACTTTTTCCCCTGTTTTCTTTTTTGAATAATTTTAGTGGGCTTTTGGGAGGTAGCGTATTTACATGAATATATTTAATCTGCCATCCAAACTATAAATTCCTTTGATCTTTCTAAAAGTGAAAATATTACTTACAAATCTTCAATTATGATTCCCTGATCTAACTGTAGTCAAATACAAACTAAAGGGAATATCTGACCATACTTTCTCTTTTAAAAATCTGTTTCTGTTATTTATTGTAATATTAACTATATTTTTCCAGCGAATACTCAAACTTCACTAAATTTTGTAACTTTTGATTTTGAGAGTGAATTATATGTTTCTGATGAATAACAGGGAAATGTGCACAGAGGTGAATGACTGAAGTGAATTCACTGAGTATGTGTTTGTGTGTTGTGTGATGACATGAAGTCTCTTAGAAGCTACACATGTCATAATATAGGTGAAATTTATGCCCTTAAGACAAACTATACTTTTATCTACACTTATCTCTTACAAGTAAATATATAGTCAGGATTTGATCTGGACACATTTTGCTGAAACCAGAGACTCTGTTTCATGGAGGAAAACTTCTTTCAGTTATTAGCAGAGCACTTACCCTATCTTTCCAAACTTTCTTATCCCAACTTTCCAAACAGGAAGCCCCAGTCTTCCTCCCACATACCGATTATTGCTTTTACCTTAAGTAGAGAAAAAAACTCTATGATTAGTCACAGAGACAGTGCTTACATTTTCCTTTCAAATGTTACTTTTTTAGGCTGCTGTGGTAATTCTTTTCATTTGTAATCCACCTCAAGAGTTCAGAGTTTTTGAGATTCATGTTTGTAACACTTCTTCTGGGGGGCGGTTCAAGCTGGTGATGTAGGAGGATCCTGAGCTCACCCCCTGCCAGGGACACAGCAGATCTTCAGCTACCTATGAAACAGTTCCCTCTGAAAAAGACCTGAAAACTGGCTGAACAGCTCTACTACAACAAGATAAAAAGGCCACATTGAGAAGAATAAGAGAGGCAGAGACATGGTCTTGCCAAAAGCCCCTGGTGTGACAACCCACAATTAGAAGGAATCTCACAAATTCAGAGCCTCTTCCCAAGGAGCAAGGGGTTGATACCCCATGTCAGGCACCCCAAGCCTTGGGACTTGCACTGACTTATGCTGGAGACATGAGCCTGCAAAATGTCTGGCTTTGAAAATGAATAGGGCTTACATCCAGGAGACCCAGAGGGCTATAGAGAACTTAGAAATTCTCCTCTTAAAAGACTCATGCACATACTCACTTGCCATGGGACCCAATGCAAAAATAGCAGTTTGGAAAGCACTTAGACTATGAAGATTAATTTGCTTATCTTAGAGTATCTGCTGGAGAGGCTGCTTGGGACTCTCAGGAAATCGAAGCACTGGTGGGTGCCAGTTTTGCACACTCCCACCACCTTGCTGGCATTGGTAGATGTGTGCAGTCACAGCCTTCACCAGCTTTCCTGGTAAACCTGGGGCTATGCCCCACCTCTGGGCTCTGCTGCTCCCTTGCTGAAAACATCTGGTGTGCCCTAGCCCTACACTCTTTTACTGCCTTGCTAAGTCAGAGGATATATCTGTCCCTGTGCTCTCCTACTGTTTTGCCAAAGCTGGCATCTGTGTACAGTCCATAAAACTCTTAGAAGAAAAAAAAGATGGTAAGCTACTTGACATTATCAGTCTTGGTGATGATTTTTTGGATCTGACTCCAAAAGTAAAGACAACAAAAGCAAAAATAAACAAGCGGGACTACACCAGAATCAAAAGCTTTTGCACAGCAAAGGGAACCATCAACAAAACAAAAAGCCAACCAACTGAATAGGAGAAGATATTTGCAAATGATATGCCAATTAAGGGGTTAATATCTAAAATATATAAAGAACGTATACAATTCAACACCAAAACAACAATCTGATTAAAAATAGGCAGATGACTGGGGTGCCTGGGTGGCTCAGTCGGTTAAGCATCCGACTTCAGCTCAGGTCATGATCTAGTAGTTGGTGAGTTCTAGCCCCCTGTCAGGCTCTGTGCTGACAGCTCAGAGCCTGGAGGCTGCTTTAGATTCTCTGTGTGTCTGTCTCTCTGCTCCTCCCCACTCATGCTCTGTCTCTGTCTCTGTTTCTGCCTCTGTCTCTCTCAAAAATAAACTTCACAAAAAAATAGGCAGAGGACCTCAAGAGGCATTTTTTTCAAAGAAAACATACAAATGGCCAACTGGTGTATGAAAAGATGTTCAATGTCACTAGTCATCAGGGAAATGCATATCAAAACCACAATGAGATATGCCTCATACCCGTTAGTATGGCTATTATCAAAAAGACCACAAGTAACAAGTGTTGGCGAGGTTGGGGAGAAAAGGAAATCCTTTTATATTGGTGGGAGTGGAAATTTGTGCATCTACTCTGGAAAACAGTAGAAAGGTTCCTTAAAAATTAAAAATAGAATTACCATATGATTCAGTAATTTCACTTCTGGGTATTTATTTGAAGAAAATGGATACTATGTTCACTGTAACATTATTCAGAATAGTGAATATATGGAAGCAACCTGTGTCCATCAATAGATGAATAAAGAAATGTGGTATATATACAACGGAACACTCAACCATACTCAGCCATAAAAAAGAATGAAATCTTTCCTTTTGTGACAACATGGTTGGATCTTGAGGATATTGTGCTAAGTGAAATAAGTCAGACAAAGATTAATACCATATAATTTCACTTATATGTGGAGTCTAAAACCCAAAAATGAACAAACAACAAAGTCATAGATAAGAGAACAGATTCATGTTCATCAGGAGAGAGGGAGTTGGGGGGGTTGGCAAAATGGGTGAAGTTAAGTCAAGAGGTGCACATTTCCAGTTATTAAATAAATAAGTCATGGGGATGTAATGTACATGGTGACTGTTGTCAATAATATTGTACTGCATATTTGAAAGTTGCTAAGAGTAAATCTTAAAAGCTCTTACTTATAAGAAAAAAAGTTTTATAACTGTGTGTGTGTGTGTGTGTGTGTGTGTCTCCTTCTACATCCTACAGTGAGTATTTTATTGAGGATGAGTGTAGAGTTAGAGAGGTAGAAAGAGGAACAGAAGTTGCTAGGTAGGAATTAGATGAACCTCTATTACAGTGAATCTAGAGTTGACTCTGTTTCTTATATCCTGGTTTAAAGGTTTTACATGCAGAATAGTTACCTACTCATGCAAAGAAATGTTACATGACTACAAGCTGTATTTCTGATTTTGGCCAACAATTCAATTCTATAGACAGAAATTTTCCCCCTAAAATTTGTATTTTAAAGGCCTCAAACCTTCAATATGACGGTATTTGGAGATGGGGCGTTTCGGAGATTATTAAGTTTAGATGAGAGCATGAGGGTGGGACCCTCAGGATTGAATTAGTACCATTATAAGAAGGCAAAACAGAGGGCATACTGTCTTTCTTTCTGCCACGATGAAAAGGCAGCCACATGCATACCAGGAAGAGAGTTCTCACCAAAACCCAACTGTGCTGACACTGTGATCTTGGACTTCCAGCCTTCAGAACTGTGAGAAAATAAACTTCTGTTATTTAAGCAATCTAGTCTAGGGTATTTTATTATGGCAGCCCAGGCTGATAATACACTTGGAAATTCTGTTATTAGTCATATGGGAGATAGCCTGTCTTCAGTGCATCCCTACTCTGGAAATATAGCTGGGATGTTTTCTTACACCAACTGGTTGTTCAATAACTCAATTCAATTCTGCCGCTCTCTAACTGGAGTTACCATCAGATCCCCCAAGTTACAGGTCCTCAGTCCTATAAGACTGCCCCCACTTCAGATGCCAGTTGCAGGTTTCAGGCCAACCATACTTCTGACCAACCCACTATAAATCAGAGTTCCCATGACCTCTTTTCAGGTTCAGTAACTTGCTAGAATGGCTTATAGAACTTAGTGTCAGCATGAAAAGCATGTCTTGTTCTTGGCACTGTTGCAATAAAGAATTAGAGATCGGTGCCCAAAGTGGAAGCAAAAAGCAGCTTTATTAAGGACAGTACACTCTCATGGTGGGAGAGGGGGCAGGTCCAAAGATGGCAACTTCCCTGAGGCTACAGGGGTCCTTTCCTTTCATGTGAGTAGGGTCTTGTGTCTTGGACACAGGTGGTTTCTTAATGGCGGCTGCCTCTGATCATTTGGAGACTCCTCCCATAGGTTGGAAGGGGGAATTTTTGACCCTATAAAGTTGGTATCAGAACAGCCCAGACAGCCTTTCTCCATTGAGGCAGGGGCTATAACCACAACATAAATGCATTATAATGGATCTAGGGGTTGCCCTGGGGGTAGAGGTGGAAGAGGAGAGCTCCTATTCTGCACCTATGGCTCTTGGTCTCTTAGCCCCAGGCAGGATGTTGTGCCCTTAGGCTTCTAATGTTTAATGTATTTATCATCATCCTTGCCTCTAGCTCCCATCTAACTGCCTACTCATCATTCCCCACTCAAGGACTTGGGACTTTAATCTTTCAGGTCAAGGGATGAAGTTTCCTCAGTTCCTTTGGGTGTTCCTTCCACTGCTCGTATCTAGCTTCTACCTAACATTAGAAACACATTTTATTTACTTTACTGACTTATTATAAAGGATACAATCAGGAACAGCCAAGTGGAAGAACTGAGAAGCAAAAAGCATGAGGGGTTTGGGAGGACACAGAGATTCTCTGTCCTCTCCAGTGCACTACGCTCCCAGCAGGTTGCTGTGTTCACCAACCCAGACATTCATCAAATCATCAAATCTCATTGTTGAAGAATTTTTATAGAGCTCAATCTCCAGTCCCCTCCCCTTCCCTTAGGACTGTGGGTGGGGCAGAATGTTCCAACTCTCTTATCTCTTGGTCTTTCTGGTGACTAGACTAAGTCACCTCATTAATATAAACTCAGGTGTGACCCTGTTAAGGGGCTTGTTTTGAATAGCGAAAGACACTTTTGTCACTTGGAAAATTCCTAGGGTTGTAGGAGCTCTGTGCCAGGAACCTGGGACAGAAACCAAGTACAATTCTTTATTACACCTCACATTCCAAAGATCATACTCTGTTGTTTGTGGGTCAGCTCCCCACTCATTCATCAGGTGTGTTAAAAAGAAAGGGAGGCATAAAAGCAAGTAAACACTTATGCGGTGTGTCAGGATGCTTTCTGACTATAGGTGACAGAGAGGTGGCTTAAGTTATAAGGAAAATATGCAATTAGGAGAAAAATGCTGTCCCCTTCTCTGCCACAAATGCCAGTTTTAGAGGTGAAATAGGGCTTGCCTTTGGAGGAACTGAGTGGTTACATCAGCTTTGCTACAGAACTTCGGCCCTGCATACTACTTAAAACAACTTTGGCAGTGATATGTTGGCCGGTGAGAAACTAATTAGAAGATGGGACCATTTTACATACTCTTGAAATGATCCAGAGTTTCAACAGATGTTTCAGGGAAATGCATACCTGGTGCTCTCCCATTAGCCAATTACTTTGTTGCAACTGTCACAGGCTTTTTCATACAACAATTATGAAGAATTATGTCCCTACTGGCAACTCAAATGTACATTGTTTAGCTCAATTTGAGGGAAATTTGGTGGTAATTATAGGCCCAGGTTTTTTTTTAAAAGTCTTTAAAGGAAACCATCACAACAATTGAGAAGACTTTGATGAAAAGGCATAGGCAGACCACATTCCCCAAGAAGCTTACATAGTAGAGACTCTTGTAGAATCACTCACACATACCCATGCGCACTCACGCGCTCTCTCTCTCTCTCTTTCACACACACACACACACACACACACTGACTGACATCATAAAACCAAAAAAGCCCAACTCCAAAACAATTTAAACAGAAAGGGAGAAGTAGAGAAAGAGTAAGGAATAAACTATAACATAACTTAAAGTACTGAAATTTAAAGTTTATAGTGTTTAAACATTGATTACATAACTTCTTACTGGCCTCTTATGATTTCTCAATGATGTTTTGCTTTTTAGGATCTCTTTTTGGACATTTAAAATACTAGCTTATATTCCACAAAAGAATAGATTTAATATTGAATTTTTCAGTAGAATTATTAGATTGGAAAAAAATTCTTATTGGAATCCATGGCACCCTACTCTCTTATAATAAACCTCTGAGTTGAATTTATTTATTTATTTATTTAAAAAAATTTTTTTACATTTATTTATTATTGAGAGACAGAGAAAGACAGAGCACAAATAGGGTAGGGGCAGAGAGAGAAGGAGACACAGAATCTGAAGCAGGCTCCAGGCTCTGAGCAAGCTGTCAGCACAGAGCCCAATGCGGGGCCCGAACCCGCGAACCGCGAGATCATGACCTGAGCCAAAGTCGGTTGCTCAGCTGAATGAGCCACCCAGGTGCCCCTGAGTTGAATTTAAAAACAAGGATAAGCATTTATTAAGACTATGTGAGGCTTAATTCTATTAAAGTCAAATAATTAATTATTGTTTTGTTTAGTGACTTTAAGACTTTCAAGCATTAAAGTTTTAACCACTCAGATTCATAGGATTTAGAAAAAGTCCTATGGATTATCATTATGTATGGTAAAAAAAAAAAATCCCATTATGTATCTCTAGGTTTTATTCTCGGGATCTGGCAAAGATTTTGCTTTTTCCCTCCGCAAACTCCCAAAGCATTTTAAGTCATTGGAACTCAAGCATTCAGTACAGTTTCAGTTTCCATATTTCCCGTCAGTCCAGCCAAGAGCCACCCTAGGCAAAGGGGAAGAAAAAGTTTATTTCTGGAAAATAGGAATACATTCTTGTACTAGTAAATATTTTCTTACCTCATATTTTGTATATTACCATCAATTAGCATGGGTCACATTGACTCGTGTTATAAACCAGCTTGCATTTCATTTTAGACCAAGATGAAATATTCATTCATTCATTTCTTTTTGCCATCTCCCAATGTGATATTATATTTACAGTAAAAAACACAACACATCTGGATATTTGCAGTTGGAGATGTCTTCATGCTTTTGAAATATGACATTCAATAACTAGTCCTCCTTTCACTGTTAAAGTAGCAACCAGCATGTCTCAAGATATTTGGGTAGGTTTTGATAAAAACCATTTGCTTTTTGTATAATTTAAGACATGTTAATAGTATAGGTAAGTGGTGCAAAAGCGAGTTGGATTTCGGGGAGAAAATCTAGAATTTTTTAATAAATTAGGAAATTATGCCAGTGTGTTTAAACCTTAATGAAGAATAATGGTCTTTTCTTCCTCTGGTCAGGCCTTGAGTGTTTCAAGTATGAGCGTGATGTTCCAACACTGCCCCCTACCGTAAGATTTTGCTTGGCCCTTCCAAAGGAACATCAAGAGAAAAATAGGAAAACTGAATAGAAGAGTTGGGACAATTATATCTTCTCACATTTGACATTTTAAAAGCGAGTTCTGATGAACAATTTAGATCCTGTAAGCACAGAAATGTAGAATAATAGTACAATATATACTTTTGTTTCTTAGTTTGTTTTCTTTTGAAATAATGTCATTGCCATTCTGTTCCTTTGAGTTAAACAGAGGAAACTTTCCTCCCCTGACATACTTTGAGATGATGGATCTCACTCTGGTTTTGTGAATGTGTTTTTGTTTTAATTAGCACTGGTTTCAAGGAATTTTGCCTCTTTGAAAAAAGCACACAGGGTATCTTTGAGGCTGGATAAAGAATGATGCTTTTGTCTATCTTCAGTGTAGCTTTGGTATTTTTAATAATAGGAACGAGTCCCGTGGTAAAGTATATCAACAAATCATATCTTGGAATTCATCCAGTCTTAAATCTAACTGTCTGTAAACAACTTTGTGTTCTTTTGCATTGAGCAAAACTACAAATTCATGTGAACAAGACTTTGGCATAAATAAGGTTTAGACTGCCTCTTTTTTTTGGGGGGGGGTTGAAATTTTCTTCCCTTTTTTTATGGGTATTGCTGTAACAAAATGGTTTTGATGACATTTCTTTTGCCAATGTGCATTTTCTGACATTAAAAAACAAATCAAAAACCACTTATCATATGAATCATTGTTAAAGTCAGCAGTAATCCACTGTGTAAAATCTGCCTGTAAAGACGCAGAGGCTGGGGGCTTAAACCTGGAGCACATTAAATTAGTTCCAGTCTCTCGCGAATGGGCTTTGCCTGGCTTGCTTAGGCAGGCAAAACGGAAACAGGCAGTTTATAACAAGAAGTCTGCTTTAAAAACCATGGGGTTCATTGGAGAAAGATTTATATCCCCCACTTATATAAACATTACAAATGTGGACGGCAAGTAGGAGGGAAACCTTTATCGAAATCTCTTGAAGAGCTTTTTCATTGTGAGTAAAATGGACAGCTTGCGCTGTTGTTTGAAGACACGCCAGCATTTCGACAATCATCTTTTTTCACTGCGTTGCCTGATTAAAATGTAGCATTGTGAAGACTAACCAGACCACCTACTTTTAATTTATTTTCATGACGAGACCATGTTGGCATCAAAAGTAGAGCCAACAAACTCTGTGCCCAAGGAGAAAACTGTTATTTCGGGATTAAAAAAAAAGACAAAATAATTATAGAACGTGTTGGTTAAGGGGAATCTAGATGTCAATTTATATCATCTCCTGATTTAAAATGATTTTTATAGATAAACGCTATTCTAGATATCATGTTATCTTTAGGATTATAATAGAACACAGATGAGACTTGAAATATTTTTTTCTAATAAAATGAGAAAGGCTGCAAGGAAAGATTACCATTGGAGATTAGAGTAGCTATTTATTTGATATTTCACATATGGTGATTTTAGGTCCATGAGCTACATTTCTGTTTTCCTCTCATTTGTTTTTACTTCATTTTTAATATCTTGAAAATTGCCATAGAAATGTACTTTCCTTTGCCCCACATAAGTCTAATGCTTACTAAGACTAAATATCTTTTTCTTTAGACTCATTAGCAGTAGCTATTATTTGATTGGCCTTAGTCACAGTCCAGGTAGTGCTGAATCGGTTTTTCGTAGGATTTCTTTAGTCTGTATGAAACACAGCACATGTGTTTTTAGCGTTCTTAGCTGGTTCCAAACATAAGGTTATTTCAAGTGCACCTTAAAAATCAGGGGTGACTGTAAGATGTGACATGCTGAAAGCATTTGAAGGACATAACATAGAACCAGGACCAACAGGAGTGCGGGAGTTAACATCTCAGGGAGCTCTGTCCAGGAAAGCCAGCATGGGCTATTTGCCCACCAGGCCTATTAGCCATGACTGCAATTAGAGATAAAGGCAGATTTCTGAAAAGGAAGAACCTTCATTTGACTTCACCAGGTGTGCAGAAGTGGAAGATGTGATTAGGTCCAACATCATATTAGCTCTCTGGCTAAGACTAATAATAATAACAACAAAAGTAGTAATAATAATGTTAGTGGGTCTGATTTATTAAGCTCTTATTATATGCCATGCACCATGCTACATACTTTACATATATCATTATTTTTCATCTTTGTAACAACTCGATTTCTTGTCTGTTTATTGTTTTGTTTCATTTTTGTTTGCAACAACTTGATTTCTTTTATAATTTTTTAAATGTTTATTTTTGAGAGAGAAAGAGAGCGAGAGAGAGAGAGCGCACGCCCGAGAATGAGTGGGGGAGGGGCGGAGAGAGAGGGAGACAGAGGATCTGAAGCAGGCTCTGGACTGACTGCACAGAGCCTGATATGGGGCTTGAACTCAAGAACCACGAGATAATGACTGGAGCTGAAGTCAAACACTCAACCAACTGAGCCACCCAGGTGCCCCACAACAACTTGATTTTTTTAAAAATTTTTAAACATTTTTATTTATTTTTGAGAGAGACAGAGTGCGAGCAGGGGAAGGGCAGAGAGAGAGGGAGACACAGGATCTGAAGCAGGCTCCAGGCTCTGAGCCGTCAGCACAGAGCCCAACACAGGGCTCAAACTCATGAACTTCGAGCTCATGACCTGAGCCGAAGTCGGCCACTTAACCACCCGAGCCACCCAGGCGCCCCAACAACTTGATTTTTCAAATGAGGAATCCAGGATACAGAGACTTGGGTCACATGCTTAGGGCACAAAACTGATCATTGAAACCAGGCATTCTGATGTAGAGCCATGCTGTTAGCCTGCTTAACCATGAGTTTTTCTTGTTTTTAAAGATACTCGGGATTTCCATAATATATCTTTAACTTATAATCCTGTTAATGCCAAACCTTGTCCAGTTTAGATCCATGGACTTTTTATCAGCAGCTGTATCTGTACCCATGGCCGTAATACTCAGATCAGTGGCCCCGAGCATAATAACAAACTTTTTTGTGTTGTGAACTGGGATGGAGGCAGAAGGGACACAGGGTGATTTGTGCCCAAGGCTGTCAGGTAATGATGGAAAGAACTCTGTTCAGGGGAGTCTTGTGCTCTGTATAGAAGGATTATGATAAAGGATGATTCTTGCTAATCTGTAGCTGGTCCATGATCTGTCCTTCCAAACAATTAAGTTATTTTTACTCTGTAATCTTCTCTAGTGATAGAGTTCTGTGGAAGGCTAATTTCAAAGATTAATTTACCTGAAGTTAAAGGCATTAGTATTCTTAATCACTTACAATTACTACTTCCTTTGTTGAGTAAAATTTTGTTGAGAAATAACGTACCTCTGTGATATGAAGGACAGTATATATATATTATTAGAATGAATTTTCATAATGAATAGCAGCAAATCTTCAAAAGTAAGGCAGAAATGCATCACTGACAGTAACATAATTTTAGGTTCTAAAGAGGTTGTGGTAGATAATAGTGAATTTCTTCTTTATGTAATTGGAGGAAAGTGTTGACCTACAGAAAGAAAAACCCCAAAGTCATAGCTAACATAGTGGCAGTGGTAGTGAGAGCAAGAGGAGAAGGAAAATCCTACTCTTAAAAGTATGTTTACCTGGGAGGTAAGGGTCTGCAGTCTATAGTTGATTAAAGGAGAAACAGAGTTGTAAGTATGGTATTTACAGTATTTAAAAAGAAGAAGGTAATCAGTAAAGAAGCCTAAGTTGTGATATAAATGGGTGGTGTGTATATGTGTGGGGCTGATGTGTAGGTGTGGGTGGAGAGACTAGTGAGCTAAATTCTGGTCGGTCAAAATAGGAAGTCAATAGATAACGGCAAAAACTTATTTATGAAAGAAGTGGTATAATTATAACTCATTATTAAATGTCTTGGTGATAATCCTCAAGTAAACTGAAACTGAAAATCAACCGAAAGTGGTTTGCTCTGAGAAGTGGGAGCAGGTTTGAGAGGGGGTGAGGCAGGAGGCTGTTGCTTTCTGTTATAAACCCTTCTGTATGATTTGAATCAAATCTTCTGAACCATGCACATGTTTTACTTTGATATGAATAAACATGCTTTTAAAACAATAGTGAGAGAAACAAAGTAACACTCAAGGTTCTACTTTAAAAAGAGCGAGAAGAAAAAGCCCTTCACGTACCCCATTGTACTTTCCTTTCCCTTGCTAAATGGGAATCTGAAAAATTAAGCAGAATATAGCATATAAGTAACTGTCTTGGTTTTGTTTAGTCTCAAAAATTCCCTTTGTTGGTAAGGTGAAGGTTTCCAGAGAAGACATTTTTCAAATCTGTTTGGTTAATTAGGCCAGCTTTTTTGATGACTAAATAAACCTGACCAATGACCTGTGGACCATTTGATAAATTTCTGATCCCAAATTACTGAGGTCCATACATTTAAGTGATGGATGTAGTGCCTCGATGCCTCAAGGACTTCGTAGATTATCTTTGCCTTTTCCTTACCCTTACGGGAATGTACTTGCATTCTGTAGGTCTGTTTCTTTGTAGCAGATAATCACAGTAACCTTGACTGTCTGGAATCTTAAAGCTGGCTAACCATTTATGAAATCCTGTTATGTTCTCTTTGGAGGTGGTTGGTAATCCCAGCTCATTACATACTTTTTCATATCAGCATTTGTCTTCGTTTCCTTTGCAGACTATTTTTGCTCATTTCTTACATCGTCATTCCTAGATAGACTTTTTTGATCATGTGTATTGTTCCTGAAAACCTTATTTGGCTGAATTTATTTGACCTTAAACTTATCTTTAGTTCTCAGGAAATTTAGTCATTTCCCAGTTTAGCAATCTGACAAGTTAGCTGTTATTTATGCCTATAGGTTTTATAAATAAGGAGATGGTTTTCAGTGTGTGTGTGTGTGTGTGTGTGTGTGTAAATATATATATTTCCTGAGTACGTAGTCTTACCCTTAATAATTTCTTTTGTACCATAACCATAAATAGAAAATCAAGCTTTCTCAGTATACCACCCTTAAAGATTCATATAAGATACTGTTGTTTTATGATACTTGAAGAATGTACTAGCTTATCTAAACGTTTGCTACATGGTGACACTTTTTCTGTAGAGCACTTTTATGTCCTTATCCTGTTTAGCTATCCCAGCAACTCTGAGGAAGGCCAGGGAGGACTCATCATCCCCATTTCAAAGACGGGGAGAGGAGAAGGTGAGTGACTTGCAGGCAGCCCCACAGTTGGTGGTAGAAGAGTTCCGCACCCTGTACTGGACCTCATGGTACACTGCAACAGGATTTAAATCTAGTGCGGGAGCCAGGGGGTTCATGAAAGAAGCAGCAGACTGCTGCCACTAGGGTTCGTGCTTAAAACTATAAGGAGTTGTGTGGACTGTGCACAGTGGGGCTCTCAAACTTACCTGGAGCCAGGCAGGTAGTATAAACGAGGCGTAAGACATGGGGAGTTTCAAGGACACGAGTGATGCTGACAGCAGGTGCCCAGAGGGGGCAACTACTCTTTAGATCTGCCTTTTATCCAGCAGTTCAGCCTCCATGTTGCTTCAACTTGCAGTTAGAAGTTTGAATTTTTTATGGGGAATTTCCCAATTTTCCAACACCCTTCTTGCTAAACAACGTATTTGACTCTCAGGGCCTATAGCTTAGGACCCCTGACGTAAACATTACCATTCCTCTGCTTAGGCACTTACAGGGAGCCAGGGCCGAGGCCATTCCAGGGACTGAGCTCATTTTTCTGTGTACCAGAGGTACTCTTGCCAGGTAAGGAGACCAGAAAAGGGGTGCTCTTGAGACAGAAGGGGTTACCGGCTGTAGATGTAGGACCTTGATGCGTCCAGGAAACCTGTTTCTAATTGGTATTTTCAGATTTTCCTATGGAAGTACCTCTTTGAAGTGACAAAGCATCAGCCTATTGTTTTCTAGATATTTATTTATTTCTGTTAAGAGGCCACATGACCATGGTCATATTTGATGTATCTAGGAAAAAATAATTCATGAATATTTTCAAATTTGATTTTCCTGTTAGTAAATATTGGTCAGCTTTATATTTAATATCCTTCTAGATTCCAAAGCAAAGTAAATGCAAACCTTATACTTTTTGGTATAGTTTTTCTGTGATAACATAGTTTGGTTCTTAAATAATATTATATGTCTATTTCTGTTATGTTGAGGACCTTTTTATAGCAACTCTGGTTTTAAAAACATTTATAGCAACTCTCTGATCTCAACTTCTGGAAGAGTTCACAGACATAACCTGCTACAATGTATTGGATAGGAAAATATTCATATTTAATTTAATTTGAATCAGATAATTTAATAATCCAGCTGTGGTTATATTGGTTCATATGCCTTCACCCATTTATTTAGCATCGATTATTTCTCTGGCATCGAGGGTTGAACAAAGAACAAAAAACACAGAAATCTCTGCTCTCATAGAGTTTATCCTCTCGCATGCAGAGAGAGATAATAAAGACAATAGAGAAGTTAAACATGTATTGCATTAAAAGGGCAAATGCTATGGAATAGGAAGTATTAGTGGTGGTGAAGTTTATAACTGTAAATAGAATGTTCAAGAAGACCTCCCTGGGAAGGTGACATTTGGGCAAAGAACAAAGAGAGATAAGGGAGCAAACCCTGTGGATCATCTGCAGGCAGAAGTTATAACAAAAGCAAAGATCCTGAGATGACAGGTGTCAGCTGTTTTCAAAAAAGAATGAGGAGGCCTCTGTGGCTGGAGCAAAGCAGACATGGGGAGGAGATGAAGTAAGACCCCGTAGGACCTTATAGGCCATGATAAGGACACATATAACACACACACACACACACACACACACACACACACACACACAAGGTGTTAAGGTATTAAGATGCCCGTTGAACGTTGTGCTAAAGAGAAGATGAAGGAATAGGTTGGCTGTATTAGGAGAAATTCAGGCTAATTAAGGGTTGGAATGTGGCTCCAGAATGTCTAGTTTCCCATGTAGAATTAGACCCCTCCTGTGCATTTTTGTATCATGTTGCTGATACCTTTATTATAGCATTCATTGTATTATTTATATTGAAAATAAGTGCCTAAAGGGTTAGTTCATTTGCATATTAATTTTCCAACATATATTTATTGGGTGATGTTATGTGCCAGGCACTGGACCAGGTTTTAGGGTAAGAAGTGGTTTGCACTTAAGGATATAGCCAATATTCTAGTAATGGATTCTAGTATAATACGCAGATGTGCTTGGAGGTAGCATAAAACAGCCTTCTCCAGTCTACTTTTTTGTGTGTCGAAAAGCAATTTAGGTAGCTTTATGGATTGAATGTTTGTGGCACCCACTGCTTCTATTCATCTGGTGAAGACCTAAAACCCCTAATTGAAGCATTTGGAGATGGGGCTTTGGGAGGTGATTAGGTTGAGATGAAATCATGACAGTGATATCCTCCTCATGGGATTAGTGCCCTGTGAGAAGAGACCTCACATCACGTGAGGTTACAGCAAGAAGGCAGAAAAGTCTGCAAAGGAAGAGGACCCTTACTGTAACCTGGCCATGCTAGCGCCCTGACCTCGCATTTCCAGGCTCTAGAACTGAGAGAAATAAATGTCTACTGTTTAAGCCAGCCAGTCCATGGTATTTTGTTAAAGCAGTCTCAGCTGACTAAGATAGGGAGCCAACCATCCAACCTTTCACCATATGTATTGTCTCCTTTTGGTTTCATGTGACAGAAATTTAAATCAAGTGGTGATAAATGACTTCATCATGGTTGGGTCTAGCTTTTAAAAATAGTTTATCAGGGGGGCACCTGAGTGCCTCAGTTGGTTAAGCATTTGACTTTGGCTCAGGTTATGATCTCATGGTCCATGAGTTCAAACCCCTTGTCAGGCTCTGTACTTGACAGCTCAGAGCCTGGAGCCTGCTTTGGATTATGCCTCTCTCTCTCTCTCTCTCTCTCTCTCTCTCTCTCCAAAAAAATGAATAAACATTTAAAAAAATTGAAATAGTTTATCAGGAGACTGGTTTTGCTTGTTGGTGCTTCTCCTTTCTTTATTAATATTTAGGTAGATTCTTCCCAGGTGATAGCAAAGATGTCTAGCAGCAACAGGGTATATTCCCTCAGTATGGAACTAGAGAAGAGAGAACATGCTTCCTTCCCAGGAACTTAAAGAAAATTTCCAAGGCTGATGATCTTTGCCCTCAAAGGACCTGGTCTGGGCCATGTGGCTGCTGAAATACTCATTCTGTCTAGGAGAATAAATATATTGCATGACCGTTTCTGGGTTACCCTTAAATTCCTAAAGTTAGCAAGTGAGGTCAACTCTACCATATGAGCCAAAATGTGAGCAGTCATCCATCAAAGGAAACCTGGGTGTTGTTAACTAGAGAAGGGGCAGTCAGTGGGTACTGAGCAGGAAAACACAAGTGACCCACATCTGGGGTAGACCATGGGTATCAATTTAAGCAGTTATTTACTTCCATTTTTTTGTTTTTAATATTCTGTGTTTTTTAATATTTTGTGCTTAATATTTTAATAGATGAAATGAGGAAACTTCAGTTGAATCTATTCTCTCATTGTCTTTAAAGGGTCACAAGTCAATAGGCTGCTCTTAACACTGTAATACTATGGCTGTACTCTTAACTCTTCTTATCTTTGTTCAGTAATAGTTCTAAGAATCAGACAATATACAATCTGGAAACACAGTGCTGGGCCTGCTCCCTATTTTCCATGCCAGGCTGATGGATGGGGCTAAATGTATTCAGACAGACTTCATTATGAGATTGGACCTTTCTTAGATTTATTATGAAGTTGGAAAGCCATTAAACACACACCCATGCCATTTTTGAAGCCTAAGGACTTTCTCCTTTTGCCTATTACAAACTGGTTGAATGGAATTTTTTCTCCTTAACTATGACCAAACATTTGAACTGTCAGCCAAGAGGTCCCTTTAAATTTGTAGAAAGCAATGAGTTACAGCATCGATAAATGTCCACTGCAAGTGTTTCTAGAGTTGTAACCATCCAGATCACTAAATCTTCCATAATTAATGTTTGTTTTTGTTTTTTCTTTTTGCTGCTGAGTGAGCATGAGATTACGGCTTTGGTTTATCCAGTACTGCTGAGTTTTGTTTGCCCCCCACCCCCAGTGCTATTTAACCATTAAGCATATGATGTTCCTTTGAGTGGCTTTGGTATTTAATTGAACTTTTCCACTGAGCTACTTGAACTGCTTGCATACTCATAGCACCCAAGGGCTGAGGCTCATTATCCTATGCCTCTTCTGAGAGCGCAGTGCGGCTACTGTTGAGGACATATTTTAGTGTCAGGGTGTCTGAAGGATGGGGCAGGACTATCTCCTTATGTTAAATTTTTTCTGTTGGAAACAATAATTTCTATTATTTTCGTAATTATAAAAATATATTTATCATAAAAAATTAGAATAGGTTGTATCTTCCCAAAGCCACATATAATTTAATTATCTAGAGATAATCAGAGTCAGCATTTTGTATGTTTCCTTTCTGATCTTTTAACTCTATTTTTTTTAAGTTTATTTATTTATTTTGAGAGAGAGAGAGAGAGAGAGCGAGAGCGAGGGGGAGGGCAGAGAGAGGGGGAGAGAGACAGAATCTCAAGAAGGCTCTGCGACGCCAGCACGGAACCTGTCGCAGGGCTTGCTCCCACGAATCAGGAGATCATGACCTGAGCCAAAATCAAGAGTCAGACGCTCAACTGACTGAGCCACCCAGGCGCCCCTATTGTTGTTGGTTTTTACTGAAAATGGAATCACGTAATAATATTGTTCTGTCATTTGTATTTTTCATTCATGGCATTAAATATCTTCCATGGGATCATAGTATTCAGTGTTGTAAAGATATTGTAATTTACTAATCATTCCTCCTGTTGAATCAGTAGGGTATGTCTAGTTTTTCACTCTTATAAACAAGGCTGCAGTTTATATATTTGTGCATATCAATAATTACTTCCTCGGTATAAATATGTAGATTTCCTAGGTCAAAAGATTTGTACATTTTAAGGCTTTTGATGTTTACTGACAAAATACCCTCCAGAAACGTGCTAATTTAAGCTCTCTAAAGGCTCTGTAAGCATGCCCATTGCTTCATAACATCATCAGTATTGTTGATTTACTGTGCAATATTTTTGTTTCATTTTAACAAGCACCTCTTGATCAATTAAGCAGATGTTTTTTCATGTTTGCTCATGTCATTGTCTGTATTCATATTTTGTGGAATGCTCAGTTATGCTTTCCAGTTTTTTCTATTGGGGTTTACATCTCATACTTTGTAAAAATTCTTCATATATTTATGATATCCATCTTTTTTCATTCTGTTATATTTATTTGTATTTCTTTTAATAAAGTTTATTTATTTTGAGAGAGTGAGAAAGAGAGAGAGAGCAGGGGAGGGACAGAGAGAGGGAGAGAGAAAATCCCAAGCAGGCTCTGCACTGTCAGAGCAGAGCCCGACACTGGGCTCTAACTCACAAACCGAGAGTTTATGACCTGAACTGAAATCAAGAGTTGGATGCTTAACTGACTGGGCCACCCAGATGCCCCTATTTATTTGTATTTTTTAAGAATACAAAGGCTATTTGTATCCAATCAAATATACCTTTTTCTTCTTTGTCTCATTTTTTAACATTTATGGAATATATTATATCAGACATTATCATAAGAACTTTACAGTCATTATCTCATTTATCACCCCCCACCACAAATTGTATTATTATCAGTCCCATTTTACAGTGAAGAAATTGACTCCACAAATAGCAACTTGGGAACTGAATCCATGCAGTTTAACTCAGAGCTGGCTCTCTTGACCAGTTATCTAATTCTTCCCTTGCTGGATTTTGCTTTTGGTGTCATGTTTAAAAATGCCTCTACCTCTCAAGATTATGTATGCATTCCCCTGTAGTTTCTTTCAGTATAATTATGGTTTAATGTTTACCTGTTATTTAATCCAAATGTTTTCATCCCATAATCTCTGGATCTCTTTTGTTCTCTTATCTGCAGACACAGAGAATAATTGCTTATTGCTTTCTTATTCAGGACTCTCTTTTTAAAGCTACTGCTAAATTTCCTTCTCCTTTCTTACAAGTAAATAAATACCGACTAACAGCATTCATTCAACAAAGATTTGCTGGGCATTTTCCTTGTGCAAGAATCTCTGTTAGTCACTGCATGGATAAAAAAATGAATAAGACACAATCTCCCTCTCCAGAAGCTTGTGATATAATGGCAAGAAAGAGAAAGAACTTTAAGGTGAACTATGATAAGTCTTATGAAACAGAGACACACAGAATAGCAGAAGAGGAGAGGCAGAAAATAATTTGAATTGGTGAGCAAAGAAGGAGTAATTAAGGAAGGACTTAATGAGGAAGTGAAATTTAAATCAGACCTTGAAGGATGGGAAAGACTCAGACTCTAATATGAGGCTGATCATAGAACCATCTCATAGGGTTGTTGTAAAGAGCAAAGGAGTTAATACACATAAAGTGTGTAGGACAGAATCTGGCATGCAGTCAGAACTGAGTCAATGTTGAGTATAGTCTTCATGATCACTCCTTGAGCAAAATCTTGAAAAATTCTGATTGTAGAATAAGTCCTACCTTCTAGATGTTTATTTATATGTCACAGTATCCCTCTTGATTTTTTTATGTTAGTAGTTGCTGGTTTGTATGTTTAGTGGTTTTCTACCACACTTTCACAAAGCTATTTATGTCGCATTTGGAGGAGGGCAGGCTGTTTCTAAAGGAAAATAAGTTTAATTAACTTGGAGCCAGTTTTATTAACTTTTATATATCATACTTTTATTTTGAAAATTGTTCATTTGTTACAAATTAACCTTAGACTTCTTTTTAATTGAGAGAGCCTGATAGTCTCACTTATAGATTGTAATCACAGTTGAATTGAAATATCTTCAAACAGTTGTGTGTGTGTGTGTGTGCGTGCGTGCACGCGTGTGTATGCACATGTGCTTTATATTAGTCTTAGTAACTAAAACAATAGCTTAAAATAAATGCATTGTAATAATTCAAGTTTAAATCAGACAGTGAATAGAGTTTTAAAAAACCATGTTTGATACCTTTGCTCTTAGGTAACTTGGGTGCTTGAGGGGCTGTCTCAATTGGAGGTGCGCCCTTATCAGGAAGCAACAGTCACCATCAGAGGTCAGGAATCCGGAAGCTTGAAGCTCAGAATGGAATCTTGGGAGCAGCACTTTGTAGCTGTCTGAACCCCAGGACCAGGACTAGGTCAAATACATGATGACTGCTAAGCCCATCTCTATCTTACTGTGAGAACAGAAGCCAGTCCCCATGGCTTGAGGGCAGGCCAGGGCAGAAATTCATTGTAGCTGGATCAAGAGCTAGTTACAGTTTTTCATGATCTTTAACATTCATGGAGCACTTGAGTGGGACACAATGAGAAACTAGATCATCTTCCTTATCCTTTTCTTTCTAGTCATACCCTTAGAATCATCACTTCCTTCTTCACTGGGACTAATTGTCCTTGTACATGTGTGGATTTGGAGAGAGAAACGTGGAACTGTCATAATGGTACCTTTAGAGGAAGAAGAAAAGGCTGTTCTTCCTCAAGACACTCTATTGCTTCTGCTGGAAAATTGTCATAATCAGAATAAAAATCTATGATGTTTATGATTTTAATTGTGTCCTCTTAGATGTATAGTGTACAGCCTTATGGTACGTGACTTGCATGTTAGGAAAGAAGGGAGGGAAAATTATAAAGACCATTTTGAGGATACTTTTCATCCTTATGATCTTTTATCTTACCACATAACTTTACCTCCTCTGTCTTCCAGTAGAGGAGCAGTTGACATCGTGGACTGCACAGTTCATTGTTGTGCACAACTGCCTTGGGCACTGAAGGATATTAAGTGCTCCTGGCCCCCTTTCCATTTCCTACACTATATGCCTGCATTGCTCCCCCATCATTGTGTCAGCCAAAAACACCCACTCCTGTTTCCAGATGCCCCCTGGAGGGACAGTATCATTCCAGGTTGAGTATCATTCCTGGCCACCCAGTACTATCCTTCTTTCTTCAAGATGCCATCTATAAAGGCTCACCCTTCATGTCACCTCCTCTGTAAATATTTCTGGTTTTCTCTCTAGGTAGAATCGATTCCTTACCTCCCCCGCCCCCCCCCCCCGCCATTATACTGACACCTGTTAGGGCAAATACAGCACTACATTGTGGTTGGGTCTGGGGGCCTATTTCTCTGTCCGCATTAGACTTTGAACTGTTTGAGGTTAGGGATAATGCTGTCATCCTGGAATCCACAGTGTCTGGCACGGTCCCTGTATCTTCTTGAGAAGCTTTTCCTCTCCTTTCTCTATCAGGTCAACCAAAAATTTTAAATTCTGTGAATATTTCTGGTTTTCTCTCTGGGTAGAATCGATCCCCCCCCCCATTATATTGACACCTGTTAGGGCAAATACAGCACTTTGTGGTTGTTGGGTCGGGGGGCCTATCTCTCTGTCCCCATTAGACTTTGAACTATTTGAGGTTAGAGATAATGCTGTCATCCTGGAATCCACAGTGTCTGGCATGGTCCCTGCATCTTCTTGAGAAGCTTTTCCTCTCCTTTCTCTATCAGATCAACCAAAATTTTTAAATTATAATTCGTAAAAGCATTTTGCTTAGTGAAGGACCACTTGAAATCAACCAAATAAAAACATAGCGTATTGTAATTCAAAGTATTTGGGAATTGCTTCTAATAATGTATCTAAAATGTTAGTTTCCTATTCAGACCAGGATTTTCAAGTCTGCCAGACCGTTGGTTTGCTAGTGTAAAATATTATTCTAGGTCAAAGTTGCCATGGTTCTCTACCACTTAATGCAGTGAGATAAAATGTTTTGTGATCTAGTTCCTACATAAGATACTTGCCTTGACCTTAATATTAAAAAGGATTATCATTTCCAGAGAATTTCATCACTGTCCATACTTCCCTTTGTGTTGTGTGTTCCACCAAGTCAGCCCTTGTGGTCTGAAGTAAGTGAAGAATATTGTTCTCTCCGTCACTCTGTAGCATGTGAGAGTCAATTAACTCTGGGTGGTGTCCACTGGCTTCTGTTTGGGGAGGGCCTTTTTATATTTCAACTGATTTGTTTTAAATGTTTTTCTTTTCTAGCAAGAGATTAGTCAAATTCATCACAATAAATCTCTCTACAAAAGGAATCTTTGCTTATCAGGAAAGTTAATCACTTATAGCTGCTATCAAGATCATTTCATGGGTGGCCAAGGTATATCAGAGCAAGAAAAAAGTTCGGAAGCTTCTGCAAGGACTCGTGATAACAAACAAAGGTTGTTCTTACTACTTAGCACTATTACCATTTGACAAGAAACAAATGATAAGTACCAAAGTGAGGCATTGATGAGGTGAGTTCTATGTTACCAAAGTTTTCTTAGGGTTACCGCCCCAGCCATCTGGAAAGGTCTTTGGACACACAGGGCAGATAACAGTTCAATTAGTTAAAATACATCTTAGATTGCTATGATTAAATAGACTTTAAAGTGTGGTAGACACAAACAAGATAGAAATTTCATTCATTCTCATGTAAAAGTCCTCATCAGTATTAAGGGGCTAGTAGTACAGCTTATTGGTGCTAGGAGCCCAGCACCCTCAATTTGGTTGTTTTGCTACATACACTTTGATTTTGTGGTCTCACATAGCTGTTCCAACTCTTGCAAGCATTTCCTTATTGCACAGATCAAAAATAGGGACAGAGAGGAAGTTATGGGTACAGCATGGTCCCTTTAAAATCGTGACCCAGAAGTTGCACCTGTCACCACAGTTCACCATCCTACTGGTTAGACCTTAGTTGCATGGCCATACCTGGTTGCAGGGGAGGAGACTGGGAAATGTAGTCTTTTTTCTGGGTGGCTGTGTGCCAGGCTAAACGAATGGTCATGTTACTAAATGAAGGAAGGAAATTGAATTTTGGGGCACAAGGAACAAGATCTGCTAAAATGGCTCTTGCCATAAGTTATAGTACTGAAAATCAGTGACATGAATTACGTATTTCAATGAAATATTTCTTTGGGGCAGAATACTTTTCCTAGCTCATTTTATAACCTTTGAAAGGCATTTGTTACATCAGGTAATCTTGATGGAATTGGCTATGTCATTGTCTTTGCTTGGATCAACTGTTGTGTTTGCTGAAATCAACTATTCTGTGTGTCAATATCATGCGGATATGAAGCCAGAGCAGGCAGCTTGTCATACTCCCAGGTCACCTGTGGCTGTAGAAATGGAAGCTACTACAGCTTTGTTTTTAAAGCCGTCATCTTCTACCTACTGAGTAGTCTCCATCATCCTCATAACCAAAATATAAGGGAGATGGACGATTTCATGAGTCCCAAGGTTTGGGCGGTTCTTATGTTAAGTCTATTAAATGTTAGTTTTAATTTCTTAAATTTTTTTTTTGGTTTTTGCACAATTTAGTTTGACTTCCAAAAAAAATCTTTAAAAAATTTTTTTAAATATTTATTTATTTTTGAGAGACAGAGCATGAGCAGGGGAGGGCAGAGAGAGAGGGAGACACAGAATCTGAAGCAGGCTTCAGGCTCCGAGCTGTCAGTCCAGAGCCGGACGCAGGGCTCGAACTCATGAACTGTGAGATCATGACCTGAGCCATAGTCGGTCGCTTAGCCAACTGAGCCACCCAACTGCCCCCCCTCCCAAAAAAACCTTAATCCTGTCTCCTTTCTTTTAGTTCACTCTGTCTCTCTGTCAGATTGTGTGGTCTTTACTTTTTCTAGGAAACTTTGCTTGATCTCCCAATTCTGGATTGGGTACCCCAAATATATTCTACCGTAACACCAGGACGCCACTTACTGTCTTCAAACCAGCCCTGTGTTCCTGTGTTATTATCCCCACTAGACTCTGTGCTATACAAGGGATGGACCCTGTTGTTCATTTCTCAGGATATTTCCCAGGATATTTCTTCTGTGTAGCATACAGTGTCTAGACACACATTTGTTAAATAAAGGTAAGAGTGAATGGATGAAGAAAAGGAAGAAGAGGGGAAAACCTAATAAAAAGGGAAGAACTCAATGATAGAGAACAAACTGAGGGTTGATGGAGGGCGGTGGTTGGGAGATTGGGTAGATGGGTGATGGCCATTAAGGAGGGCACTTGTCATGATGAGCACTGGGTGCTGTATCTAAGTGATGAATCACTGAATTCTACTCCTGAAACCAATATTGCACTGCATGTTAACTAAAATTTAAATTAAAAAAATAAAGGGAAGAAGAAATGGAAGAGAAGGAAGTACATTTGGTTTCATTTATGTTCACGTTTGCAAACAGTTTCTGTCCGATCCACCAGCTGGCAGCCTCCTCACAGAACAGTCAGAACAGTGGTCTGGAAGGCTTGGTCTCTTAGGTGCCCACTCGCTTAGCATAATAGTTGTTCCCTTTCCCCCTATTCAGGTCCGTCCTTTAAGCCTGTGGTAGGAAGCAGAGATGACATAGGGTGTGGTGGGAGTGAGAACATTTCTGTGTTGGCTCATTGGCCTGCTGGCCAAGGTAACAGTGCCTTTTCTTCCCCAAGCTGCCTCCTCAGTTCACTCCCAGGGAGCTCCAAAGGCTCCAAAGGAGTGTGTAAGTGATATATTTCAACCAAGTAGTAAACTCTACTGGTTCACAAATATAAATTTCCTTTGGCTGTTATATGTATCTTCAAGCATTACTAATTTAAAAATCTATGTAGTAGTCCCAGACTTAACAAAATATATTTGACTTGTGCTTTAAGTTGCAGACTTTTAGAAGAAGTTTTGTGTGTGTTTAGGGCAGGGGCGTGTTTCTATTCTGTGTTATTTAATTTAAACTTCCTTCCTTCCTTCCTTCCTTCCTTCCTCCCTCCCTCCCTTCCTTCCTTCCTCCCTCCCTCCCTTCCTTCCTTCCTCCCTTCCTCCCTTCCTTCCTTCCTTCCTTCCTCCCTCCCTCCCTCCCTCCCTCCCTTCCTTCCTTCCTTCCTTCCTCCCTTCCTTCCTTCCTTCCTTCCTTCCTTCCTTCCTTCCTTCCCTTCTTTCTTCTTCTCCTCCTCCTCCTTCTTCTTTTCTCTCTCTCTCTCTCTGAGAGACAGAGAGAGAATGAATCCCAATGTGAGACTTCGATCTCACAAACTGTGAGATCATGAGCTGAAATCAAGAGTTGGACGCTCAACTGACTGAGCCACCAGGCACCCCCATGTTATTTAATATAAATCTAAGTTTTCAATGATACATTTTATTATAGTACATTCCATTATTATCTTCAACACTGAGAGCTCTTTCCAAGTTTAATGGGCCTGCTCTGTAAAATAAAGTGAAAAAGTATCACTTGAATAAATGAAAACTATTGAAATTGGGCTATGATGCAGAGGGTAGAGAGAGATGCAGAACAGGATGGGTGAAAAAAACATTGCTATGGTTATGATTTCACAGCCCTGGTGATAGATTATTAATGAATAATTAAGGAAACTGCGGCTTTATATTGTGGGGTTGTAAAGCTGGAACCGGGAACCCCGAAATCCCCTTGTGCCCTGTTCCCATTTTACAGATCGAGAGAGAGCCCAAGTCACATATCCAATGTCGCTGAAAGTGGCCATTGTCTTTGTTGTTTGCAAAGTGCTCTTTAGTTTTTAAAACTGCCATGGCCTGTACTCATGTGGCCTTTGATAAAGTAATCCATGGGGCAAGTTTAAAGGTGCCAAAGTGTTCTATGTCCTGCTCTTTTTTCACTTCAAATCTTTTTGGGGGAAGAAAGACTCTTTTTAAAAAAATACACAAACTAATAGTAACTATAAATTTGATTCATGGTAGTATTTCAGTCAACTTTGGAGTTAATTTCAATCTACAGTGAATATTCGCTAAAGAAAATGGAAAGATTTCATAAGAACATAGTTATCATATAACTCACTGAACGACTTGCAGATTAAACCAATTATTTAGTCTCGCTCCATGCAGAAGTGAAATTTTAAATTTAGTCAGATTTTTGGGGGGTTTATATTGGAATAATTTGGAAGATATTACAAATTTGTCTCAAGTGGATTTGCACATCCAATTTCTTAGTCCCTAAAAACAGGAAATTCAAAAAATTCAAACCAAGCTAAAATAGGTCACATTACATGGCTTGCTTTTAAGTGATTTCAAGGGGCCCCTGGGTGGCTCAGTCAGTTAAGTGTCCAACTTGAGCTCAGTTCAGGATCTTGTTATGGTCTGTGAGTTTGAGCCCTGCGTTGGGCTCTGTGCAGACAGCTCAGAGCCTGGAGCCTGCTTCAGATTCTGTCTCCGTCTTTCTCTGCCCCTCCCCTGCTCATGCTCTCAAAAATAAACAAACATTACAAAAATAATAAAAGTGATTTAAAATTTTTGCTATTTGTTAGTTATCTTATGAGTTCCTGAATTTCAGTTCAAATTCCTATGCAGTTCTTTGGGGACACCTAAATTATATTCAGCCATCATTGGGGAGGAAAGTTTGATCTGCAGTCAGCAAAATGTGAAACCCCAAAGTCAACTGCAATTGGAGTTGAGTACGGAGACTTTTTTTAGTCAGTATAGTACAATGGTCTGTTGCAAACATGCAAAACAGTCCTCTGTGCTGCCCAGCAGAGGCAGCAACATTTGCATAGATGATACGAATCTTTATTATAAACAAAAACATTCCATGCCAACTGTACTGAATAAAGGCATTTCTTCTGACTGAGAATGGGGGTGAGATGTGGGGGTGTAGGGACTCCCTGTTTCATATTAGCAGATGTTTTTCACTTTGTGGTGAATTTATTGTTGTATTCTCCCACCCCAAGATTCTCACAAAATGAAGAAATAAGCCAATTTCAGATTTCATTACTGTGAGCCTTGCTTCATTATTCCTAGTGACTAATCATTTAATTGGAGTAGAGATGGAAAATAGAGTTGATTTATTAAACCAGCATTTTGCAAACACTTGAGGATATACTTGGCAGTACGACAGGAGCTAAGTATACAAAGATGACTGGTACTCAGGACTTTGACAATATTTTTTGTTCTACTATATCCAGTTTCTATTGTTGCCATTGAGACATCTGTAGTTACTGTTAATATAATTCCTTTGAATGTGATCCATTTTTCTTTGGCTGATTTTTAAATGTGTATGTGTATACCTGTGTGGGTTTTTTCTTTTTTTCAATTTTATTACAATGTTACAGTGTCTAATTTTGTATTTCTTTTTATTTGCCCTGCTTGATATACATCGTACTTCTTGTGTACAGAGAGAGAAACTTCTATTTCTCTTCAGCTAGGGATAATTCTCATATATTATCTCCGCTAGTACAGGTCTTCCTCAACTTAGGGTTGAGTCACAGCCAAATAACCCATCATAAATTGAAAATATTGTAAGTCATTGGGGTACCTGCGTGGCTCAGTTGGTTAAGCATCCTACTCTTGATTTCAGCTCAGGTCATGATCTTGTGATTCGTGAGATCAAGCCCTGGGTTGGGCTCTGTGCTGAAAGCACGGAGCCTGCTTGGGATACTTTCTCTCCCTCTCTCTTTCTGCCCCTCCCCTGCTCACCTGTATGCATACTCTCAAAATAAATAAATAAACATTAAAAAAAGAAAATATCCTAAGTCAGAATGTATTTTCTTTTTTCTTTTTTTTAATGTTTTTATTTATTTTTGAGAGAGAGAGAGACAGCGTGAGCAGGGGAGGGTCAGAGAGAGAGGGAGACACAGATTTCGAAGACAGGCTCCAGGCTCTGTGCTGACAGCTCACGGCTCGAACCCACGAACCGTGAGATCATGACCTAAGCCAAAGTCAGGCGCTCAACCGACTGAGCCACCCAGGAGCCCTAGAATGTATTTTCATACACCTGACCCACCAACCGTCATAGCCTACTCTAGCTTGCTTACCTGTGTGCTCAACACACTTAAATTAGCCTGTTATTGCGCAAAATCATCTAACACAAAGCCCATTTTATAAGAAAGTGTTGAATATCTGATGTAATTTATTGACTGTCATACTAAAAGTAAAAAGCAGAATGGTATGTGCTTACAGAATGGTTGTAAATGCATTGATTGTGTCTTCCCGTGATTGTGTGGCCGACTGGGAGCAATGCTGTTCTTGCCCAGCATTGACTAGAAAATATGTTACCACGTGTTGCTAGCCCAGGAAAAGATCAAAATTCAAACTATACTTTCTACTAAATGGGCATGAATTGCACACTTTTGTAAAGTCAAAAAATGATTAGTAAGTTGAACCATTGTAAGTTAGGGACTGTCTGTATGGTCTCTTTTCTATTTTTTTTTCATCCTGGGACTCCACTTAAATATGTCTTAAACTTTCTCATTCAATCTTCTTTTCATGTTTTTTGTTTTTGCTCTCTTTGCCATATTTTTGGCAAAATCTTCAGATTTATCTTCTAATTATTTTCATCTTTAGTATTTGAAGTCAGCATTTGAGTTTTTAATTGCAAACATTATGTTTTTTTACTTTTAAAAACTCAGTTTTATTCTTTTTTAAAAAAAAGAGTTTATTTTACAGAGTCTGTTTTTCCCACTTTAATTTTTTCACTTTCATCTTTTGTTTTTTGAACATTTTACATATTAGTTTATATTCTTTAACTGATAATTCCACTCTTAAAGTTACTGGGATCTGAATCTACTATACAGTATGTTTGCTGATTCATCCATCATTTGCTTCCTCATGTGTTTTGTAGTTTTTGGTTGTGAGCTCATATCTAGTAGAATAATCATTTGTAATTCTACAGGTATAAATGAGGGATATGTTCTTTCAGGGATAATCTGGCTAGGCATTTCCCCTAGAGCTAAGGTCACTAGGGATGCTACCAATCTGTGACTGGTTTAGCCTACTTCAATGTCCTGAATTAATATAGAAGTTGTAGGTTCTATTAAATAGAACAGATTGGAAACATTTTTCAGACAAAGAGGAAGAGATACTTAAAGAGATGAATATAAAACATTCATCTTATTAAAGGGAGTAAAAGCCATTGACAGTCTTTAATAAAATTATAGCTCTTTTATATCTCATATTTACCCCCTACCTCCTTTTCTAAAATGTCATTAAATACTTCATCTTTTTATATGGACCTAGATTATAAAGAATCCACTATGTAGAGATTCTTTCTTTGTGGGCATTTTTGATATTACAGCATTTTCTGATCCTTAGACTATGATCTCTGGTCCTTCCAGCTTCTTCAGGCCAAGTCTTGATCGCTGACTGCCCTTGTTGTGAATGGGCTCCACCTTGCTTCTTGTGTTCATTTACCATGATTTGCAGCAAGAGTAGGGAAAATACTTTGCTTTACTTCAAGTTGCCATAACCCTTTTCTTTCCTTCATTTTTAGAAACCGCCTTTTTCAAGCTAGAGAATGACTTTTGTCTCAGTTTATTTTCTCTTTTTTTATTTAATTTTTTAACATTTATTATTTTTGAGAGAGAGAGAGAGAGCAAGAGAGAGAGGGAGAGCATGAGTATGGGAGGGGCAGCGAGAGAGGGAGACATAGAATCGGAAGCAGGCTCCAGGCTCTGAGCTGTCAGCACAGAGCCCAATGCAGAGCTTGAACCCGTGAACCATGAGATCATGATATGAGCTGAAGTTGGATGCTTAACCAACTGAGCCACCACCCAGGTGCCCCTCAGTTTATTTTTGTATAATTTCCAAATTTTTCTCTTTCCAGTATGTTCTCCAACCTTCATACGACTCTGTGTACCTTGTCACAGAATAGGACTGTTTCACCAGCTTGAAGGAGAAAAGTATATCAGGCATTACCAAGGCAAAATTAATACTTTCTATTCTTCAAGTAGCTTAGTTTGCTTCATGGATTTTTTTTTCTTTTTGCTGCTAAGGCAAAGAAAAGATATTGGCACATTGACTTCTAAAGTCTCATCCTGTTTTACTTGCTATGAAAAAATGCATCTTATACACCATTTTTCAGAGTAGCATTATTCACGCTAGTCTAAAGGTGGAAACAACACAAATGTCTATCAACAGATGAGCAGATTTTCTTTTTAATGTTGTCTGTACATGCAATGGAGTATTATTCAGCCTCCAAAAGGAAGGAAATTCTGACACATGCCATAGCACGGATGAATATTAAAGTCGCTATGCTAAGTGAAAGAAGCCAGACACAAAAGGACACATTATTGTATGATTTCATTTATATGAGGTACATAGAGTAGTCTAATTCATAAAGATAGAAAGTGGAATGGTGGTTTCTAGGGCTTGGGGGAGTGGGGGATGGAGAGTTATTGTTTAATGGATATTTGGGAAAATCGAAAAGTTCTAGAGATGGATGGTGGTGATGGTTGCCCAACAGTGTGAGTGTACTTAATGTCATTGAGATGTACACTTAAAAATGTTAATTGTATGCCATGTATATTTTGTCACAATAAAAAAAAGGTACATGTGAGAAAAGATGACTTGGAGAAAATCATATTATGTCAGGGGTCACTGTTTCAGAGACCTCATTGAGTCAGCCACTCATCCATTCAACAAATATTGAGTTTCTACTATGTACCACATATGTTCTAGACACTAGGGCTACAGCAATGAATAAGACAGACAACAGTCGTAGCCTCACTGAGCATTTTAGTGAGGTGAGTGAGAGAGAGTGAACAAAGTAAATCAGTTTTTTAAAAATGTAGTGAAAAACTCTGTGGAGAAATATAAAACCAAGAAGAAGGATAGGACGAGTGGGATTAGGTGAGAACTGTTAAAATATGTCAGGTTATTTCTCTCTGAGAAGTGACTTTTAAGTAAAGACTTGAAGATGGTGTGGGTTCAGCCATATGAATATTTGGGGGAAGAGTATTCCAGGCAGAAGGAACAGCAAGGATAGAGGCCCTGAGATGGACTTAGAGTAATAATAATAGATTTCATTTGCTGAGCAGTAGTTTTATATAGTTTATTATTAATCTTTAAAACAATTCCACAAGTAGTCTTATTTTCCAAATTGAAGTTCGTATACGTTAACACAACTTGTACTAGTTCACTTAGCAAAAGCAGGGATTTGCAGCTGTGTCTGTCTGACTAAATATCCCTGTCTTTCTGCTTTTTCATATAGCCTTCTATGCACAAAGGTAACAATATTAATTGGGTGTCCCCAATGAATGAGATGCTCCGCATTTAAAAACATTCCCTTAGAATATCATTGAACTCTTTTAAATTATAGTCTGTGATCAGGATAATAAAAATCACACACACCGACTTCCAGTTTCTGTTTCCACAAGTAAGTAGCTTGGAAACTGCCCTTCTGTCCTAACAAGTAAGAATCTAAAGAGACTGAAAAATCCACAACTCTTCTTGGATCTACAAGAGAGGAGAGGACACAGGGCGAACTGTGCCCTAAGATTGAAGAGACAGAGAGACGAACACAGGGAGTCCCAACTTCTCCGAGCAGAAATGCACAGTGAAGACTGTCACAAGAGCCAGTCTAGGTAGGGGAACCTGAACTGCAATTGATGAATTGCTGGAGGCTCAGTGCAAACAACTCTGAGAGTTAAGAACTCCGGGGGGACCCAGGGAGAGGGGGGACCCCACAGTATTGTGGGATTCACCTCCAGGTGAACCTGACAGCATTCACACAGTGAGTACAGGAGAAAAATCCCCTCAGGCTTCTGAGAGGGAAAAGGAACTATTTTGAAATATGCCAGAGCACTTTCTTCTTCTCAACAAGGCCTAACCTCAGGGGAATCCAGTTAACCAGAGCCCAACCTGCTGGGGTGTTATCAGGGCCTAACTGACCTGGGAAAATGAAACATCCAACTCCAGCCCACTTCAGCCATCCTGTCCCAACTAAGAGGAAAGAAACACACACACACACACACACCACCACCACCACTACCACCACCACCACCAACAACAACCTGAGAAACACTTACGAAATTTACAGTTCAGAGGCATAGGCTCACTGAAACCCTGGGACCTAATCACAGGATTATAGAATACTTCTCTAAACCCCACACCTCACTACATTACTAAAGGTCAATTTATAGCAGTTCCTTTTATCTGGTACTTCAGCTGTGGCTATCACAAAAAAATCATAAGCATGCCAAAAGGTAAAAACATAATTTGAAGAGACAGATTAAGCATCAGAACCAGACATGGCAGGGATGTTGGAATGATCAGATTAGGAATTTAAAACAACTATGATTAATTTGCCGAGGGCACTAATGGATAAAGTAGATAGCATACGAGATCAGATAGGCAGTGTAAGCAGAGAGATGGAAATTCTAAAATGCTAGAGGTAAAAAATACTGTAACATAAATGAAGAATTCCTTTGATGGGCTTATTAGTAGGCTGGAGGTGACTGAGGAAAGAATCCCTGAGCTAGAGGATTTATCAATAGAATCTTTGAAAGCTGAAAAATGAAGAGAAAAAAGAATAAAAAAATAAAACAAGTAAACCAAAAATCAGAAAAGAATATCCAGCGACTGTGGGACAACTACAAAAGTAACACATATGTACAATTGGAATATCAGAAGGAGAAGAAAGAGAGAAAAGAACAGAAGAAATATTTGTAAGAGTAATGACTGAGATTTTCCCCAAAATTAATGTCTGAGAACAAGCCACAGATCCGGGAAACTCAGAGACCACCAAGCAGGATAAATGCCAAAACAAACACCAAAGCAAAAAAATCCCTGGGCATTTTCAAATTATAGAAAATTGGAGATACAGAAAATAAAATCCTGAAAGAAGTCAGAGGGGCAACAAAACCATCTTACCTTTAGAGGAACAAAGATAAGAATTATATTCAACTTTTCTTCAGAAACCACACAAATAAGAAATGAGTGGAATGAAATATTTAAAGTGTTGAGAGAAAAAGGCCCATCAACCCAGAATTCTGTAACTCTGTGAAATTTTCCATCAAAAGTGAAGGAGAAATAAAGATTTTTTTCAGACAAACAAAAATTGAGGGCATTTGTTGCCTGTAGACTACCTTGCAGGAAATCCTAAAAGAAGTTGTTGTGAGAGAAGGAAAATAATATAGGGCAGAAAGTCTGATCCATAAAGAAAACCTTCAAAGAAGGAATAAGCCAAGGTAAAAGAATATTTCTTATTCTTAATTGATGTAAGAAGTAACAGTTTGTTCAAAATGATAGTAGCAATATATCAAATTATATATGCTTATGTGTAATTATATTTATGTATGCTTATATGTAAGTGAGATAAATGATAGCAATGGTACAAGTAGAGGGAGGAAAATGAAGAATTAGGGTTATTTTGCTATTATAATGTACTACCCATGAACTAGTATAGTGTTATTTGAATGTGGACTTGTATTAGTTGTGAAAAAAAAACATTTTTTTTATTTTAGAGAGAGAGTGTGTGTGTATGTATGTGTGTGTGTGTGAGTGAGTGAGTGAGTGGGGAAGAGGGGCAGAGGGAGAGAGGGAGAGAATCATAACCAGGCTTCATGCTCAGTGTGGAGCTCAATGCAAGGCTTGATCCCATGACCCTGGGATCATAAACCCTGTATTAGTTAGAAATTTATATTGCAAACTCTGAGATAACCACTAAAAAAGGTTTAAAAAAAGCATAACTAATATGCTAATAAAAGAAAAAATTGAATCATGTAAAATGTTCAATTAAAAGCAAATGGCAGAAAAAGATTAGAAAATAAAAATAGGAACAAAGAAGAAAAGTATCAAATAGAAAACAGTAGTGAATATGGTAGATATTAACCCAACTGTATCAATAATCACTTTGAATGTCAGTGGTCTCAATGCACCAATTAAGAGAGATTGTCAGAGTGAATCAAAAAACATGACTCAGGGCACCTGGGTGGCTCAGTGGGTTGAGCATCTGACTTCAGCTCAGGTCATGATCTTGTGGTCTGTGAGTTCAAGCCCCGTGTCAGGCTCTGTGCTGACAGCTCAGAGCCGGGAGCCTGCTTCAGATTCTGTGTCTCCCTCTCTCTCTGCCCTTTCCCCACCTCACACTCTGTCTCTCTCTCTCTCTCTCTCAAAAATAAATAAACATTAAAAGTTAAAAAAAAATGACTCAACTATATGTTGTTTACAGGAAGCCCACTTTAAATATAAACCCCCATATAGATTAAAATAAGTGGATGGAGAAAAATATATCATGCTAACACTAATCAAAGGAAAGTAACAGTAGCTATATTAATTTCAGACAGAGCAGAATTCAGAATAAGGGCAGTTATCAAGTATAAAGATGATTATATAATGATAAAAGGGTTAGTTTCCTAAGAAAACATAACAATTCTTAATGTGTATGTGATAACAACAGAGCATTTAACTATATAAGGCAAAACTGATAGAACTGGAAGGAGAAATAGATGATCATAGTTGGGAGACTTCAACACCCTTCACTCGGAAATGGACAGATCCAGGGTGCATTGGTGGCTCAGCTGGTTGATCGTCCAACTCTTGATTTCAGCTCAGGTCATGATCCCAGGGTTATGAGATTGAGCCCTTCATTGGGCTGCACACTGAGCATGGAGCCTGTTTAAGGTTTTCTCTCTCTCCCTTTGCCCCTCTCCCCCACACATCCTCTCTCTAAGATAAGATAAGATAAGATAAGAAACAGATCCAGTGGCAGGAAATCAGTAAGAATATAGTTGAACTCTACAACACCATCGATCAACAGGATATAATTGAAATTTGTAGACTACTACACATTTTTCTCAAGTTTACATGGAATATTCACACATCTGAGTGTTAGGCCACAATCTAGGCCATAAAACATATCTTAACAAAGTTAAGAGAATAGAAATCATATAGAGGTGCCTAGGTGGCTCAGTCGGTTGAGCATCTGACTCTTGATTTTGGCTCAGGTCATGATCTCATGGTTCGTGGGTTGAAGCCCCATGTTGGGCTACATGCTGATAGTGTGGTGCCTACTTGGGATTCTCTCTCTTCCTCTTTCTGTGCCTCTCTCTCTCTCTCTCAAAATAAACTTAAAAAGAATAAAAATCATATAGTGTCTGCTTTCAAACCACAGTGGAATGAAACTAGAAATCAATAACAGAAAGATAACTGGGAAGTCCCCAAATACATGGAGAGTAAAGAACACATTTCTAAATAACACATTGGTTAAAAAAGAAATCTCAAGAGAATTTTAAAAATAAAGCACGACTTATTAAAATGTATGAGATGCAGCAAAAGCAGTGCTTAGAAGGAATTTACAACATTGAAACAGAAAGCACCATGCTTAGATGGGTTAACTGGTGAATTCTACCAAACCCTGAATGCAGAAATTATACCAGTTCTTTACAATTTCTGTCAGAGGTTAGAAACAGAAAGAATACTTTCTAACTCATTTCATGAGGCCAGTATCACCTTAATACCAAACCAAACAAAGATATTACAAGAAAACTACTGAGCAATATCTCTGATGAACATGGATGCAAAAATCTTCAACAAAACAGTATTAGCAAATTGATCCAAAAATGTATAAAATGAGTTACAATTTGGGGTTGACCTAGGTGTGCAAGACTAATTCAACATTTGAAAATCAATTAATATAATCCATCATATCAACAATGAAAAATCAGAAAAATTATATGATCATAACAATAAATACAGAAAAGCACTTGATGAAATCCAATACCCATTCATAAAAAAAATTTCCCAGTAGGAAAGGGGGAGTTTTCTCAACTTGATAAAGATTTTTGACCCCAAATCCTACAACCAACATCATACTTAATGTTGAGAAACTTGAGGCTTTCCCACTAAGATCAGGTGCAGGGCAAAGATGTCCTCTCTCACTACTCCTTTTCAACATTCTACTGGAAGTCTTTGCTAATGCAATAAAGCAAGAAAGGAAATAAAAGGTATACAGGTTGAGGAGGAAGATGTAAAAGTGCCATTGTTTGCAGTAAAAAAAATCAGAAATAATTGACAAAAACACTCCTGAAACTAATAAACAATTATAGCAAAGTTGCAGAATGTAAATATAGTATATAAAAGTCTGTTGCTTTCCTATATAGTAAAAATAAGTGGAGTTTGAAATTAAAAACACAATACTATTTACATTAACACCCCCCAAAATGTAATACTTATGTATAAATCTAATAAAATATAGACAAGATCTATATGAGGAAAGCTACAAAACTCTAATGAATCAAATCAAGGAAGAGCTAAATAAATGAAAAGATATTCTTTGTTCATGGATAAGAAGACTCAATACTGTTAAGATGTTAGTTTTCCCCAAATTGATCCATAGATTCAATGCAATTGGAATCAAAATCCCAGCAAGTTATTTTATGGGTATCAACAAAGTGATTCTAACATTTATATGGAGAGACAAAAGACCCAGAATATCCAACACAATATTGAAGAAGAACAAAGTTGGAAGACTGATGCTACCTGACTTACTATAAAGCTACAATAATCAATATGTTTGGTGTTGGTGAAAAAATAAATAGATCAGTGGAACAGAATAGAGAGCCCATAAAAGATCCCCATAAATATAACCTACTGCTTTGACAAAGGAACAATGGCAATGCAGTAGAGCAAAGGTAGTCTTTTCAACAAATGGTACTGGAACACTGGACATTCACACGCCAAAAAAAAAAAAAAATCTAGATACAGACCCTACACCCCTCACAAAAATGAGCACAAAAATGGATCATAGGTCTAAATGTAAGCTATGAAACTATAAAACTCCTAGAAGACGAAATACAAGAAAACTTAGATGACCTTGGGATGGTGATGACTTTTTAGATACAACATCAAATACACAATACATGAAAGAAATAATTGATAATTAATTAAAATTAAGAAATTCCCTGTGAAAGACGGTATCAAAAGAATTAGAAGACAAGCCACAGACTGGGAGAAAATATTTGTGAAAGACTCATCTGATAAAGGATTATTATCCAAAACACATAAAGAACTCTTAAAACTCAACAATATGAAAATGGGCCAAAGACACCTCACCAAATAAGATATACAGATGGCATGTAAGCATATTAAAAGATGCTCTATGTCAAATGTCATCAGGAAAATGAGAATTAAGACAACAATGGGATAGTACTACACACCTGTTAGAACAGCCAACATCTGGAACAATGACAACACCAAATGCTGGTGAGGATGTGGGGTAACAGGAACTCTTACACCGTGTCAGTGGAAATGGAAAATGGTACAGCCACTTTAAAAGACATTTTAGCAATTTCTTAGAAAATGAACCCTATTCTTGCCATACCATCCAGCAATCATGTTTTTGGTTTTTATACAAAGAAGTTGAAGAAAGGTACATAACTACATGTGGTATAGTAGGCCTGTTTTCTATTGAAGCATAGTTTTGGAGAAGAAGGTAATAAAATAGTAAAAAATATAGTAGTAGAGATGAATATAGACTATAGTTTATAAAGTAACCGTATCATTTATATTCCGCAAAAGTCTGTATGAGCTGAAAGTCTGAGGTGAGGTAGGTGGTATTAACCAAGTTCTTTTAACCAAGAACTTGAGGCCCAGAAACGTCAAATACCTTGCTAAGTTAAGGGGTAAGGTGGGACTTAAATTACACCCTTTTATACTGGGCCTTTAAGGAAATGAGATGTTTACTTTCTTAACTATTCTAGTGCATTTTCCAAAGAGGAGGAAAAAATAGTATCTTTCAGTTAATTTCTGTAAAATGTGATTTGAGGAGCTCTAGAAAAGGTTTGTAAGACAAATTTCTGCCCAACTACCCCTGAACCCAAAATTTAACCATCGAAGATTCTGTCTCCTCATTTCAAATGCAAAATTCTCTTGGAAAAGTTGAGCCACTGAATCATTTATTTCTTAGAGGAGGAGTGCCTCATTTACTGGTGGTGGCAAGAGGCCAGTGAGTTCTGATTCTTGGTGGGGACAAGGGAGGAGCAAAGTCAGAGAAAGGAAAGTAGAGACCACTAAAGTCAAATTTGCTGCCTTTACGATTGTGCCTTTGGGTCCCCACTCTGGCATTAGGCCTTCTCTGGAGTTTGTCCAAACTTCCCCTCCAGAGCAGACAGTGTTCCGGAATTGCTTCTGAATAAGATGGCCTAGCCTGCTGAGATTCTAGCTGGGATCCTGTAGGAGAAGGGGCTCTGGAGCCTTGTCCTAGATCCAGTGAGCTCTCAGGTTTATGCAGGCAGGTCACGGATGTGAGCAACGCTGCTTTGTTCCTGAATAGAATTCCCATGTTGCTGGTCACTCTCATAAGAGAGCCTGAGGCCTTGGGCAGCACCCTTCTTTTTCTTACTTCCTGTCAAGTGATATGAAATATTTGAAACAGTGCTTAAGATAAACTGTTCCAGTTTTCACAGACAACCTTTGAACTGACCTCTTTTATTGGTGCCTTTACCATCTTTCTCTACCTCCTCCCAATTCAGTAGGCTTTGCTTTGCTCTGTGGATCCTGGAAGTCAAATTCTATCACAGGTTTGGAGGTGCAGTATCACATTCTCCATGAAGATAGCTAAAATTTATATTTTCATCTTCTCACATATCCCCTGATTTGCCAAAATGTTACTTCTTTGCTGGAGTCAGCAAAATGACATCATTTCAGTTGTCTGCTAAGTGTTGCAAAATTGTTGCTTAGCCAAATTAAAAAGAAAGCAAGGAAGGAAGGAGGAAAGTGAAAAAAAAAAAAAAAAGATGAGTTCTTAGATAATATATACATTCTATAGAATATTTGTTATTAGAGGCAGAATTAACTGAAAGCTCAAGCAAAGAATGGACACGTTGAGTTGGTGCTGATTGGAGGAGTGTGGATATTTTTATACAGGCTTCAGAAAGCCTAGCATTGACCTGTTTTTATTATTTTTATTGGCTCCCTTGATGATAGACAAACTGGCCTAACCTGGGGCCAACAGAGCCAGCAGGAAATTTAGGTCACGGATAGTTGCATTTTAAAAACTCCAGTTTTTAAAGGCTGCTCAATCATTGTAATTGATTGATGATAACATGGCAAAGAGAGCTCTTAAATCATTAAAGGTGGCCCAGTAAAGACACATGGCTGGAGATTTTGCTAGATGCACAGTTCCCAGCTCCCTGTGGTGTTCTGTTTTGCTATCTGAAGATGTAGTTTGTCCCTCGTTTTGTGCGACTTACGGCCCAGCTGGCCTGTTTACAGAAAACAACCTCTTAAACTTGGCAGTTCTGTCTGAAACACAGTGTAACATCATTTCCCGAGAGATGGGAGAAAAAAACATCACAAAAAAAGTTTGTTTCCCTCCTAAAACATATGTGTGTTTTAAACTGAAGAGCCATTGAAAGTTGTTCTTTTTTGTCTTTCTCTGAAATCAAGGCCTTACCCTTTCCTTCTAGCTGAAGTTAAGGGTGGCTGAATTAGATTATTTGATAACTCCTGAAAGCTTCTTATATGTTCCTGCTCTTGCTTTGGATAAATGCTAATCTGTAATAAAAACTCTAAGTGGATAGCTCTGTTCTTCCCAGGACACAGGAAATGTGGCCCAGTGTAATGGCATTTTAAAAAGATTTTATTGAAGTAAATATAATATAGAAAAGTACAGCTCAATGAAGTTTTACTAACTGAAGACATCTGTGTAATCAGCACCCAGATCAGGAAACAGAATATTACCAGCAGCCCTGGAAGCCCCACTTTTGCTGCCTCCAAGTTACTCCTTCCTTCAAGTGGGCAGGGGCTTCTGAAAGCATAGATTGGTTTTCCCTGGTTTTTGTGTTTTACATAAATGCAATCATATCATATGTTCTTTTTCTATGGCCTTTTCCATTCATCATTGTCTTTGTGGGATTCAACCATTTTGTTGTTCATGAAATTATGGGTTAGTCTTTATATTTGCTCTGTAGTATTCCATTGTGTGACTACATCATAATTTTTCTCTAAGGGCATTCTCAGGGGGAGAGAATGTAGAACCTGTTTTCACTTCCACTGAGGACCTCCCCATTTCTCAGTCCCATTGAACCATCTGCCCTACAGACATGGAATGCAAGCTAGTTTCAAGGGCGTCTTACAGGGATAAATTTGGGGTAACACTTTCTGTGTTACCGTACATTGCTTTTTCTTCCTATTAAGCCTGCTTGATACATTCTTCTAACTTTCTCATGAATCACTCATGCCATTATTTTGCTTACTCTAGAATCTTCCTTCCATTCTCGGCCTCTTTCTCACTGTCCTGAGTTTAGACTTCCCCCTTTCTGAAATAGTTACATCTGTCCCATTCTTACATTTTTCTCCAGTTCCACCCTCTCTGTTATCTCCTTTGAATCACCTCCTTTTACTCTGAACCTCCTTCCAAAAACTTTGGAATAATTCTAGACTTGTCTCTTCTCTCATACTGTGTGTCTAATCTCATCAGCACATTGTGCTGGCTTTAGCTTCGAAATATTTCCAAATCCAAGCATTTCACATTACCTGCAATGTGCCACTGCAGACCAAGCCCCGTCGTCTTGCTTGGATTACTGATTGCTTCCTAACTGCGTCCCTGCTTCTAGCCTTGCCCCTCCATAGTCTGTTCTTTTCAACACACCCTTCATGATAGCCTTTACAACATATATCTGATCATACCATTCCTCTGCTCCAAACCTCTTTCCTCTGGGAAGAAAGGCAAAAGTTCTAACAGTGGGCTCTGTGGCCCTGAATCATCTGCATTCTTCTCTGGCTCGTCTTGCCACCTTCCCACTTCGCTTGCAAAGGGAACTGAGCCTGTCCATACAACATCCACGTCATTGACCTACAACACTCTTTCTGCTGCTTCTCATTGAAGCCCATGCTGTAGTCCAGATCCACTGTCTTTAAATCAGCTGCTCCTGGAGACCATTTCATCCCTCTTTGATGACTTCAGCATCTGATTCCTTTTTGTGCATATTTCTTCAGTGCATCCTATCCTTTTCTTCACATACTTGTTGGTACACCTAGAAAACCATGCTGTTTGTACAGGATACGCTGGGTTAACAGCTACACAGACTTGGAGGCCACTCGCCCAGTGGTCTGGCTGCCTTGGGTGCCAGCCAGCTGTCACTAGGGCTTGAAGTGTAAGGTAAACATGGCATGGTGACACCGTGGGTGGAAAATTCTGCCTTGACATTTGTGGCTGGAACTACATATCCCTCTGCTAGAGCTGTTTAACCTCGAATGAGATTCTAGAGCCTGTGGTGTACCTTTTTGGGGGACTCTAAGGAGTTGCGAGTCAATAGATCACCTCTGGTTTTTCTCATCGACTGGGTTCCCCTGATGATTTGTCCTAGTCAGAATCCTGGTATCATACTGTGTCTCAAAGGTCTGGATTTCCCTTCCTCACAAACTCTGGATTCCCTCTGACTGGGAAGCAATGGAGAGTAGATACAGGTTTTGGAGAAAGACAGTCCTGAGCTGGAGTCTAGCTCAACCACTCACTAACTGATGTCCTTGACAAGTAACCTTTCTCATCCTCAATTTCTGCCTCTGAAATAATAATACCTGTGCTACAGGGTAATCAGGAAGATTAAATGAGATAATCTATAATTATATCTTTGTAAGCATTCATTTCTCTTACTGTGGTGTCAGCTATTTCATTATAGAAGTAAGTGTGCTTTTGATACTATGTTCAAAGCTGTGAACTAGGTCCTGGGGAGAGCATTAGGAATAATACGTGATTCTTGCCACCAAGGATTTTTCAGTCTTAGAAGAGAGCTAGACATGCATAATTAAATTCAGGGTGATAAGAGCCAAGGTAGAGGGAAATAGAGGCTTCTCTAGGATCACAAAGTAGGCACATTTAACACATCTAGGGAAGCTCTGAGGAGATAACACTTAGTTGAATAATGAGACCAAATGGAGAAGAGGGAAAAGAATTTTCTACGCAGAGAGATAAGCACAGAGGCAAATGCAAGTAGTTCAGGCAAAGCTGAAATTTCACTTGTAAGGAAAGGATTCATGATAGATGAGGTTGAACAGTTATGTGACTATGAAGCTAAAACAAAACAATAGAAACAACATACGTTGTATTAAAGGATTTATCTTTAAGGCAGTGGAAACCATGAAATAATTTTAGGGAGATCAACTTTTTGGTGTAGAATGAGATAAATCATAGCGAGAGAAAATGGTAGTTGCAACTTAGGGCATCGAGGAAGGCATAAAAAAGAAGAGATGGTTATATCAAGTCATGGGGACTTGGTGGCTGATTTGATATGGCAGGGACAAGAGAGAGCTGCAATAGAGCCCAGGTTTCTGCCTTGGTCAACTGGAAGAATAATGGTCCCACAAAACAGTATAGTGTTCACAGAACGAAGAGCCGATTTGGCAGGAAAAATCGTCATTTCAGTTTTAGATATATTGAGGTCAATTTGAAGATGAAATATATAAGTGGAGAGGGCCAGTGGACAATTGACTCTATGTGTAGAGAGCAAAGGAGAGAAATTTGGTTGAAGATACAGGTTTATGAGTTATATTAGTTAGTATTCAGATTAAGGTGAGATACCAAAGAAATCCACAAATACAGTGACTCAAACAGGATATTTCATTTCCCATACACACAGCCATCTAGAAGTTCTTGGGTGGTCCAGTGCAGATGCCCCTCAAATGTGGTCCACTTGACCAGCAGCAGTGGTGTCACCTGAGAAGTTGTACAAAGTACAGAATCTTCAGGCCCCATCCCAAACCTCATGAGTCAGTATCTGCATTTGACAGATTATCTGCATGCACATTACATTTTGAGAAGCTCTGATTTAATGAAGCATGTTGTTCTGCATATCTCTCAAAGAATGTAGTTGAAGCAATCTTGCCACTACTTTATCTGCATTTTAGCCATGAGAAGGGGAAAAGAGAGTCAAAAATATTGAGCTTTCTTTTTAGGATATGATATCCTTAATTGGGTTATTATTGGTATATACTGTATTAGAAATTAAAACTGAGAAAATTTTATTTTTAATTCCTTTAAAAGTAACAAACCTGTTACATGCTAACATAAATAACATATTTTTTGGAAAAGAACTATACTTCCAAAACCAGAAAGAGTAAGAATGGCACTGGTTTATATTTTTGCAAATCTCTTTAATGTGTCACTGAGTAGAAAACAGCTGGATTCTCATATTTGCCTCTTCATTCAGTATGCTGCCATATGTTGTTTTGGTTGAAATTTATGAAGAAAATCCAGCCTCATGCAGATACAGAGTTGGAAAAGGGAGGAATATTTTGATACCCTTTTCAGATATTCTTTTTTGATACATGCCTAGACTCTACAAGTTGTGATTTTTTAAGGGTAAATTGTAATGTGGAATCTGAAAGCATATCAATGAGCTTTTTGTACTCTTTTACATTAAAATCCACTGGGCTACCGTGTATTCTGGATAGATCTTTTGTATATTCCTGATTTTCTTACATCATACATTGGTTATTTGCAAATATTGGCTCACTATGTTATGCAAATCTTCCAAATGTTGACACAATGCATTATGCAATTGAAAATAGTCACATTTTTTAATGTCACCATTGACCTCATTGTGTAAGTACAGAGAATCTGCCAGTGGTAGATACATGTTTTTCAAAATTTGAATTTTTGATTAAAAGCCAGAATTTTATCATTGGCAATAAATGTATCAATTGTTTTTCTTGAAGGAGCAAGATTACTTTGTGCATTTTTGAGAAAATGTTTGCCGAATACGTGACTCTTAATAATCATAATTTCTCTGTCATTCTTTCAACTAACAATGGTTTTACATGACAGAAATAATTAGTTTGGTTCACACCCCAAATAACTGCATAAGTGTTTTTCCTAAAGATAGCCATTGTGGGGGCACTTGGGTGGCTCAGTTGGTTAAGCGTCTGACTTCAGCTCGGTCTGTGGGTTCGAGCCCCTCATCAGGCTCTGTGCTGATAGCTCAGAGCCTGGAGCCTGCTTCTGATACTGTGTCTCCCTCTCTCTCTGCCCCTCTGCTGCTTGTGCTCTGTCTCTCTCTGTCTCTCAAAAATAAATAAACATTAAAAAAAATTTTTTTTTAAAGATAGCCATTGTGCTTTAGTGTATAGGAGAAATGCTTTATGCAAAGTTCCTACTTGGTTACATAAAATATTAAAGAAACATTTATTTAAAGGTTGAAACTTTATAAGAGTAATAATTTTTACTTCTTCCTCCATGGCATTTGTAAGTGAAACTGGCTTTAAAAAACTTCCATCTGTGAATACATAGTCTAGAGGCAAAGAATACAGTGACTGTTAGCATAGTTTGGAACCATTCTCCTTGATGTGTTGAGATCCCAGCAATTTTATCCATCATTATTTTTACGCTGTTAATGCAAATGTCCACACAGTGAAAAGGCAAAGAATATCTTAGGATGGTTATAAAGGTAGTTTTGACCTCCTCAAAAGGTCACTGGGATCTTGGGTCCGTAGACCACACTTTGAAAACACTGATTACTCTGAGCTTGATGTATGTTGGTGTATATGAGATTGCATGGTTTTTGGACTCATTAGTTCTAGAAAAAAAATTGTAAAGTAGAAAATTTTAAATTTGGTGTGTGCCTATTCTGTCCCTTTCTGTGACAGCCCTGACCCAGCACTCTAGTGGGACAAAGGGAATGAGGACCACTATTGGTGCTCGCTCTTGTTTGTTTGATTAGTCATTGGACAGTATTGATGGAGCCCTACCATGGACCAAGTTCTTTGTCTGGCATTTGGCCCCTGAAGCAGAGCTTCTCATGCCCTACCTCACAAAACCACTTGTGTTCATTTCCTGTTGCTATTGTAGCAAATCAAAACAAACCTAGATGCTCAAAACAACGTAAGTTTAAGTTTACTACCTTATAGCTCGGTAAGTCAGACGTTCAACACTGGTCTCACCAGACAAAAATCGAGGTATTGGCAGCACTGCATTCCTTTCTGGAGGCTCCAGGGGAACATCTGTTCCCTCACCTTCCTGGCTCGTGGGCCCCTTCCTCCACCTTCAAAGCTGGCAGCATTGCATCCCTCTCTGACCATAGCCGGGAAAGGTTCTCTACTTTAGAGATTCATGTGAGTCGACTGGACCCACCCAGATCATGCAGGATCATCTCCATCGCAAGATCTGTAACCCTAATCACATTGGCAGAGTCCCTTCTGTCCTATTTGCTTATGACATATTCTGGGAATTAGAATGTGGGCCTTTTTCGAGGTTCATTATTCTACCTACTATACACTCTTAGTGTGTGTTAAATATTTGTTGAAGGAATGAAGGAAGTATCTTATTCCATTGGTCATTTCTCAGAGCTTTGTTCCTCCCTGATATTATTGTTGGTTATTTAAGGCTGAGTTGAGGTACCATCTCTTCCAGGACTTGGTGTTCCTCTGCTGTCTTTCCAAAGTAAATGAAAACTTCTACTAAAGCAATTACTGCATCTCCACTGCTGTTTATTCCTACCCCCACCCACCTGTAAGCTCCTCGCCTCTTGTGTCTTGCCTTGTTCTTCGTATGCCCAGATTATAGCGCAGTGTCTGGCACTTAGTATGCACGCGATAAACGTTTGTTGATGAATTCATGAGTGCATCAGTGAATTATCCTCACACATACCAAGTGAAGTTACATTTTTTGCATTTTGCCTGGGACATATACAGAAGCCCATTCCCCCAAAGAAGCAGAATGGCTTTAATCATGGGCATTTAAAACCTGTATTAATGGCAAAACCTAAGAGACTCTTAAATACAGAGAACAAACAGAGGGTTGCTGGAGGGGCTTGTGGGAGGGGGGATGAGCTAAATGGGTCAGGGGCATTAAGGAATCTACTGAAATCATTGTTGCACTATATGCTAACGAATTTGGATGTAAATTAAACAATAAATAAAAAAAATAAAACCTGTATTAATGGTATTAATACAAGGATGGCAGGTGATGTTTTGGGGCAGAAGGGCCTTAGGCACTCCCTCAGGCCCTCACTGGCGGCATTTCCCCGAGGTTGCATCCAGTGACCGAGCTAGACCTGGGAGGAGTTGCAGAGATGGCTTCTCTGGCCGCACATTAGAGTGGCTTTGAGTTCCACCAAGGGTCTGCAGGTCGCAGGCTAGAGGAGCGAGCCAGCCCTGTCCCCTCTGCAGCCATAAGGTAGATGGCCCCTGTGCTCCCATGCCTGCAGACATAGCCCGCACAGAGCCCAACTCTGACTCCACAGAGGTGTTTTAATTGAGCCAAAAAATAAAAAAATAAAAAGGACTTTTCTAAAGATAACATGCACTTTACAGAGAGCCTTTTGTATGGAGTTACTGGGGACTCATTCAAAAATAACAGGAGCTCCAGACTTGCAGAATTAAAATTTTTAAAAGTTCTGTCACTCTAGACTCAGCTCTAGTCTTCCACCTCCTACTAGTTGGCTCATTTATATCAAAATGAACGAGAAATTTAATCCCCGGTACTTTATAAAGAAGCCATTTTTTTTGCTTTGATTGTGGTTTGGTGTGTGTGTGTGTGTGTGTGTGTGTGTGTGTGTGTGTGTGTGTTAAAGGCAGTGTTTAATAATGTTTATATTGCCTTTAACCTTTGACTAACTTTGCAGTTAAGTTCCCAGGTGTGGTGTCACATCCAGTACTGGTCGGCTGCCCCTCTCTCCTTTGAGACTACGAACTTCTTATTCCTAGAAGGGTTTTCATTCCCTACCAGTCATCTTAATCACTTCTACTGAGTGGGAACAGAGTCCCTGGCATAGTTAGTAGGCCAAGGTAGTAGCAATCGGTTAATATGCAGCACAGGCCATGCACCACACACTGCGCTTTGTGATTTGCTTCTGTTCATCAATCTGGAGAGCAACCTTGTGAAGCAAAAGCTATTGTCTATCCTCAAACGTAAGGTGAAGGAAGTGTTTTCCCCCAAATTAGCCCTCAGATAAGAGGGTGTCCTCTTATGCCTGAGTCCTTACAAAGGCTGCCCCATTGTGGGGATTACTCTATTTTAAATCACAAAGTAGTTTGCATAATTGTCCCAGTATGAAAATGGGTGCCTATGGGATTGCTTACTATTTGGGCATTTGTGATATTTTGCCCATTTTACAGTTGAGGAACCTGGGACGTGGAGAAGCTAAATTAAGTTGCCCAAGGACACACAGCTGGTAAGTGACATAGCCAACACCTAGACATCTAATTTTATTCCCATACCCTCATTATTAATCCTACTCAGATTCTTTCTCTCACTTTTAGAAAGCTTTCAATCTAGGGTCTCACTGATCTTTTCCTTCTTGTTGAGATTTCATTCTAAAAGCAGAGAATATCAGAAAATGGATGTACATCCAGTCTGGAGCCATGCTTTTATGGATAGTACTAGGAGGGTCTAGTTGGCCTTCTCAGCCAATGTGCATAGGATTCCATCTGGTTCATCCTTGCCAGACAATCCCGCTGCCTCCCTTTGCCATTGATGGGAAGTTCATTCTTCCTGAGCCAGTCCCTTATCTTGGCTGATGGCTCTGTTTGTGAGAAACTCTTACCAGCTAGAATTGTCTTTCCTGGAATTTTCAGTCTGACTGAAGGAGATCCAGAAGCACCTGGATTTGTCTCCCTTTTCTCGAACTCCCTTCGCCTCCCCTCTTCTCCTCTTGCCCTCCCCTTGCCAGTGAATGTTTCACTTTAGAATGTTTTTAGATTTATAGAAAAGTTGTCAAAATAGAAGAGAGTTCTGTTTATCCCTCACCTCATTGTTAAGATCTTACAGTACTGTAGTTCACTTGTCACAACTAAGAAACCAATATTGGTACATTATTATTAACTATAAACTCCAGACTTTATTCTCATTTCACTAGTGGGTTTTTCCCCCTAATGTTCTTCTCTGTTCCAGGATCCCACTTAGGATACTGCATTATATTTTATCATTAGTCTCATCTGGTGTATGATAGTTTTTCAGTCTTTCCTTGTTTTTCATGATTTGGTGGGTTTTTTTTTAAATATAACTTATTGTCAAATTGGGTTCCATACCCCTCCAGTGCTCATCCCAACAAGTGCCCTCCTCAATGCCCATCACCCATTTTCCTCTCTCTCCCACCCCCCATCAACCCTCAGTTTGTTCTCTGTATTTAAGAGTCTCTTGTGGTTTGCCTCCCTCGCTCTCTGTTTGTAACTATTTTTCCCCCTTCCCCTCCCCCATGGTCTTCTGCTAAGTTTCTCAAGATCCACATATGAGTGAAAACATATGATATCTGTCTTCTTCTGACTGACTTATTTCACTCAGCATAATACCTTCCAGTTCCATTTTTGTTGCTGCAAATGGCAAGATTTCATTCTTTCTCATTGCCAATGATTTGGCGGTTTTGAAGAGTACTCCTAGTTAAGCAGTCTGTAGAATGTTCCTCAATTAGTATTTATCTGATGTTTTTGTTGTGAGGTTATGGGTTTGGGAGAAGAATACCACAAAAGTGAAGCACCATTCTCATCATATCATATTAGGGACACATAGCATCATTTGAGTTTATCACTGGTGATGTTAACCTTGATTTTCTTAGGTGATGATCTCCTCCCTCCTCTTTCCGTACACAATTTTTTAGAAGCAAGTCACTGTGTACAGCCCACACTCAGGAAGTGGAGGGGTTAAGCTCTACCTTCTGGAGCAGGCAATATCTACATAAGTTATTTGGAATTCTTCTGTAAAGAACATCCAACTGTTCTCCTTTATGCACGTATGTATGTATGTATGTATGCATTTATGCCATCACTTATTTATATCAGATGGCACAATACACATTTATTTTGTACTTTGGGTTATAATCCATTACTACTTTATTTCCTTGCTCAAATTGTTACCACTTTGGCCACCGGGGGACCTTCCAGTTGTCTCTTGTGTCATTTTGACATGCCCCATCCTTTTGTTTTTTATGGACTTCTTACTTTCTGGCACAAGATCTTTCAAGTTCTTTTTATATTTTCCCTACCTCACCCCTAGCATCAGCCATTTCTCTGAGTATTCCTGATTCCTTTTATTTGAGAACGATGTTAGAAACCAAGATCTGACCCCTGGCAGTGCTCATTGCCACTAGGGTGTCATTACTTCTACATTCTCTCAGTGGCAGAATTAGGAAAGTCATGTATGTATATCAGCCCATGTCACACACATATCTATGATATTTGTGTACCTACATTTGTTTCTGCAGGAAAGCTTTTCTTTTTTTGAACATTTGTATTTTTCTGGGTAGCCAATAAGGAAATATGATTCATTGCCTACTGTCGCCAATGTTTTAAAAAAAGGAGAAAAAAGTGAAAATAGAGATATTGGCATAAATATGTCTTAAGAACTGAGCCACCTTCTAGTCACATCATTTCATTTCAGAGATGAAGAGATATGAGTTCACTGGTATCCTACAAGGTTAAGGAGCTAGTTAGTGGTACAGTCAGGTTTGGAATCTGGGTGTTTGAAATGGAGTCTCTTTATTTCCACCATATCACGTACCTCTTTAAGATGATTAGCAAATATTCTTGGCTTTGTGTTCAACTCAATAAATTAACTTTTTGATATGCTTGAAGCAGATTAGAATGTAATTTCAGAAACTGGGGTGCACGGGTATTAGCTAGCTAGCAGAAGTTTGCCAGAGTGTCACCAATGAGGGACCCTATTCTCTGGCAATATATTTTAGATCAACAACTTGAAAATGATGCTCTCATGGCCAGATGTCAGTGGGTAAATCTTTTCAAATGATTATGGTGATTATTCTACGTCGTTTTACTTTTTGAAACTGTCTTTTAAAAAATCCTTCTGCTCTGGGAAGAGACTCAAAGGGCTCCTGTAGGATAGATACTTGATGCATATACCTGCTTTTTAGAAATGGGATATAAAGCAATAAAGAAATCTGCTTAATGTTATCCAAGATGTTGGTGATAGGGTAAAAAGGAAAAATGAAAGCTGTAGCCCCCACGGCCCCACTTCTAACGGGCCAACCACGCAGCCCCTTTATTATAAATTACTTTTGACAGCTTGTAAAGCAGAGAACACTTGAATGCTTGTCTCCAGAGACTCCTGAGGCAATAGGACAGTCCTCGAATGCCTTCAAATGTTTCAGCCATTTCCTTTGAGAAGTGGGTATGTTTATACTTGGTAAATCATGTCTTGTCACCATGTAACAGTAAAATCTTCCTGTTCTTTTCCATTTGAACCTATCCATTCCAAAGACTTATCGTTTTGTTTTTGTTTGGTGCATTGTGAACATCCAGGTTTTTTAGTGGAAATAAATGGTAACAGCTGTTTTTCGTGTACCAAATAATATAATTGTGAACCTTAACCTTCAGATGATATATCCACATTTTTCCAGGTGTGGAAATGACTTGACTAGAAAAGTTCGTTTTGGAGTAATCATCCCAATACAGAATCACATCCAGCTGCTGGCCATCAACTTCGTTCAAAGAGAGAACATTTCTATAGGCCATTTTTTTTTTATTCCAACACTCCCTTTGTAACCTGGCTTTTCCTTTTATTTTTTTTTTAATGTTTTATTTATTTTTGAGAGAGACAGAGACAGAGCATGAGTGAGGGAGGGGCAGAAAGAGAGGGAGACACAGAATCGGAGGCAGGCTCCAGGCTCCAAGCTGTCAGCACAGAGCCGGGCGCGGGGCTCGAACCCACAAACTGCGAGATCATGACCTGAGCTGAAGCCGGCCACTTAATCAACAAGCCACCCAGGCACCCCTGACTTTTCCTTTTAAAATATTGCATTTTCACACACATAAACACACACACACACACACACACACACACCCTAAAGTCCCATCTTCCTTCTCTTCTGCTTTACTCTTCTCCGTAGCTCTGACCACCTAGTATACTATATATTTTACTTCTTTAGATTTTTAATTGTCTGCTTTACCCAACTAGCATGCAAGCTGTATGAGAGCAGGGAATTCGTTTTGTTCACTGCTCCATCCCTAGACCCAGAATAGTACCTGGAATATAGTAAATGCTCAATGAACCCTTTCGAATGAATGACATGAAAGTTGCAAGTTGTGATCATTTGGCCCTTGATTTTAATATAAGTACAAATAGTTGAGTTTTATTTTATAGGATTATTTTATATTACAGGTTAAATAAAACATATTATTTAAAATGGGGATCTATCTATATACGAAAAATCTCAGAATGTGTATGAGACATGGTATAGTTATTTAGAAGTTATTAGGTTACTCCAGAAATGCAACAGTGTTATCACATGCAAGGAATTTTGAAATTCTCTGCTAAATATCACTCATGAAATTAGTGGAAGAGCTAAAAGGAAAAAAAATTAAGTTTTAAGGTGAATTACCTTCAGATCCACCCAAAGATATCTTGAACCCTAAGTGACATTGCCCAGTTTGATCCCTTATGCTATTCACCAGATTTAGCAGAAAATGACTTTTCATTGTTATAAAAAATCCTATGATCCAGTAATTACACTAGTGGGTATTTACCCAAAGAATATAAAAACATTAACTTGAAAGAATATACACACCCCTATGCTTATCGCATTATTTACAATAGCGAAATTATGGAGCAACCCAAGTGTCCATTGATAGATGAGTGTGTAAGGAAGGTGTGGTTTATATATACAATGAAATATTAGTCAGCCATAAAAAAGAATGAAATCTTAACACTTGCAATGACATTGATGGAGCTAGAGACTATAATGCTAAGCAAAATAAGTCAGTCGGAGAAAGACAAATGCCACATGATTTCACTCATATGTGGAATTTAAGAACTAAAGCAAAGAAAGAAAAACAAAGAAATAAAATAACCGGACTCTTAACTATAGAAAACAAAACTGATGGTTACCAGAGGGGAGGTGGGTGGGGGGATGGGTGAAATAGGTGAATGGGATTAAGAGTACACTTTCATCATGATGAGCACTGAGTAATGTATAGAATTGTTGAATCCCTATATTGTACACCTGAAACTAATATAACACTGTATATTAACTATTAGGAATTAAAATTTAAAAAATTTAAAAACTACATGAAAATAAAAATAAACTTTGATTTTGGAATTAAAAAATCTATTCTTAAAAAAATTTTTTTTAATGTTTATTATTTATTTTTGAGAGGGAGAAAGACAGAGTGAGAATGGGGGAGGGTTAGAGAGAGTGGGAGACAGAGAATCCGAAGCAGTCTCCAGGCTCCAAGCTGTCAGCACAGAGCTCGATGTGGGGCTGGAACTCATGAACCGTGAGATCATGACCTGAGCCGAAGTCAGATGCCCAACAACTGAGCCACCCAGGCACTCTTAAAAAATCTATTCTGACTAATATTTGCCAAACATAGAGAATATTAAAAAGAATATGCTGTAAAAATTAAAGTAATTCCTCTTAAAGAATGTCAGCATTCATTTAGATATATAGATGCTGACTTGTTTTTATTTTTAATCATATTGCTTTAAAAATACATTTTTTAATTTAAAATTCTAGTATCTGAAGTCCGTAGACTTATAAAACTAATGGATTCTTATTTGGTTAAGCAATATGTGAGATAATATAAAAGGTTCTACAACTTGACTAGTGCAGTGTTATAAACTAGATCATTACAGTCAATCTAGTGCCAAATTTCTCACAGCATTCTCTCTAGGACAAGAAGCAAACAAATAAAAGGCAACCTAGTCAGTGAACATCACAAACTTGTTTGCAAGCTATCTTTGGACTGACACGATGCATAAATTACATCTTTGTATAAGAATGACATATTTTCATATCACCACCTTTTATTCCAGAGCATTGGGGAGTCCACCATGTCCGTTGTGTTGAATCAGCTGCTGCCGATGATGAAGCCTTTGAACCAGAGGACCAACGATGACTACAGCCCTGAAGAGTTGTTGATCCTCCTGATCTATATCTACTCTGTCGGTGGAGAGTTGGCAGTGGACAAAGACCTGGGGGAAGCCGAAGAAAAAGTGAAGAAAGCATTGGCTCAGGTCTTCTGTGAAGAGTCTGAATTGTCACCTTTGCTGCAAAAAATCACAGGTGAGTGTTTAATAAAAAAATATAGTACATAAAAAATTGCCGATACAGAAAAATGTTTAAAAATAAAGGCATTTTAGGAAGAGGATGTAACCATGTTCATTGGAGTTGTCTGGAGTTTTATGAGGCCTGATGAATGCTAGCCAGGCTTTAGGATTAGGTTTTCATTGCAGTGGTTTTTTTGTGTGTTTTGTTTTGTTTTGGTTTTGTTTTGTTTTGTTTTTCCAGTTGTAGTGAAATGGCCTTCTAGTTGCCTGTCACAGCTCCTATTTTTAGAGCCTTGTTAAAATAGCAAAATTCTCATGGGGTATCATATCTTTAAGAAAAAATAAAATGCAGTAAGCCTATTCGAAAGGGTTTCTGTTGACATAATTTTCTTTGTAAAGGTCATTTCAAACTTTAACAAAACACACACATGCACGAAACTGCCGTAAGATGCTACCTAATGTCATAGGATTGAAAATTGCCGTTTTCAAGAGTACTTTCATACTTTTGACTTCTCATCTTTCATTTTGAATCTGAATTAATTGGTAGTATCTCAAATAATCTCTAAACATGCCAGTAATGTAGGCTCGGCTGATTTCAGGGAAATATATAGTTAAATATCATAAAATGTAACCATTTTACTATGATGTAACTCACGGAGGTATTCATTTCTATTTGTCTTATCAAACTCTGTATTATTTAAGTTTTGTGCAAAGCTTATTTCCATTAGTATGGGTTGAGCCCGGGTCTGCTTAAGAGTGAGAAGTTGTTGAAGCTTACACACAAAACTTAAAGACTTTAAAAACCTATCTAGTTTCTGTGCGTTCATGAATGTATGTGTGTAGGTGTGTGTAGACCTCTCCATTCAGGAAGGCTCCACTGAGGCACAGTATGTATTTTCCAACTTTTTCTTCTGTTGCCTGTTGTGCTTCCCTGAGGGAATTTTCCAGATGGCTCAGAAAGAGGCTGTGTATTGTTGACCTTGGCGCTCCATGCATGTGCGCTTACCTGCCGACCTTGTCTGTGTTTGGTTACGGCAAACAAAACCCTGACGAGGTGGAAACCCAGTGAAGTTTCCACAAAAATGAAACGTTTCCTTGCTTCACATAGAACCTATCTGCCAACTTAAAAACTTACCTAAGGAAAACTCATGGAATTTGCTCGCATTTCATTAAGTTATAGGACTATATGTGATGACGTGTGTTTGTTGGGCTATAAATGAATATTGACTTAGAAAAGTTTAATATGGTTTATATAGTGCCTCGAATAGTAATTTGATTCAAAGTAAATTTCAGTGCTAGGAGAATGTGATTGGAAGTTACTCTTAAAATGCATAATTTCAGAAAGAGACAACAAAGATGGCTTGTTTTAGCTGAGGTTATTTGGATGGCTTTTCTGTAACATTAGTATGTTACTATATTATTTTGGGAATTGAAATCATGCTGTAAGAGTATTCATTTAATGTTAACTCAAGGTGTTTATTGACCCAGCATTTCACTCTTTATTAGTTTCTCTATTTATGATTGCTTAGGATATTGCATTTTCTTGCTTTTAAATGTGATCTCACATTTAAAAACACTTCTGTGCATTCATGTTTATATCAGGAAAATTAGTAAGTTTAGCAAATGAAGCTTCAAAATAAGAATTTGTGAGACTTTTAGTATATTTAAAAATTTAGAGACCTCTTGTTTTGCAATACAAAGTATACATTCCTACCTAGATTTACTTTGCATGTTCAGTTTCAACAGGGGTGGATAAGATGCACTATTTAAATTTGGCATAAGTGAACTTACCAGAGGATTACATATGCATTGATCAACCTCTGTGGACACCAAAAGGACTTTATTTATGAAGATAGAAATTTCCTTGGCCATAGATCTACCCCTTATTAAGTACGTTGGCTAGTCAAATGTCTTGAGAAGTATAGTATTTATGTTATCAGTTAGCTGCTGAGGAGACTGTTTCATCTCAGGACAAAAAAGCACTAGGATGGGGTTGGAGCAGCAGTGACTCCATCTTGTAGAAGAAGATGGGATATCCAGTATATATGGAAAGAATAGAAATGCCTTCCAGATTGCCTTCCAAACGCTTGGCCTATCATGGATCTAGGTTAGCCTGGCATTTACCATGAACTTGCTGACAGCGTTGTGTTTATGTGATTCCAGTTTATAGTCTTGACTCACTTGTTACTGGGTGGCAGAATTTCTGTTATGCCTTGTGCACATTTTGGGGTTGATGAAATTTGGTTTAAGAGTATTTTGAAAGCAAGCAATTAATCAGTAGAATTCCACATTTTATATTGTAATTTTACTCATCTCAATGTTGATAGAATCAAGAAAAAAAATATTTTTTCTGTACTGAAAACTCAAGTATGTGATAATCACCCAAAAGGGAAAGGATCAGGATTTGGACCCAGATGTTCTGGCTCGGGAGCCCAGGTCTTTAAATAAGAGATTCTAAGACTGCCACAGGCTCACTTCCATAACCATTGCATTTATTATATTTTGTAAATCACTTGCTCACACGTACTGCTGTATGCCATGCATGTTCAACCATTCCATCATGTAATTTTAGGAACAGTGAATTAATATTTGGTTAAGACTGTACATATTGCCTCTGGTTTTTACTCTGTCTATAACAGCTGCTTATAGATGTTTCATCATACCTTCCTGTTTTTGTCCATGTATCCTCTTTGTTTCTGCATTGCTATTAAGGAATTAAGATATTATTTCAGGTCATTGAAATCTATTGGCTGTCTAGCTTTCTAAAATAGGAGTAGCAAACTTATATTCTTTATCTTTCAATAATATCTCTTGACAATAACTGCCCTGTGTTTAAAATTCATATTTTTTATATGTTGAATATGTAATTTACTTTTGGCAATTTCTTTTATTTCTCCCCATTCTCCCCTTTTTTGGAAAGGACATTGAGAAATTGTAATTGGCAAAACAAACCAAAATTTAAGCATGGTCAATGGCAGCATGCTATTTTCCTTTTGATAGCTATGTTTTAGGGAGAGTGGTGGGCAAAAACTCTTTTTTCTACTCACACAAAATAATAAGGACTGGCTCTCTGGGTGTCAGGGATAGGATCTGTAAAAAGAAAATTGGTATGACCTGAAAATGTCAGTTAGTGTGCTTTCTCAGTCTTGCAGAGTTCAAAGAGAGTATCAGTTTCCAAATACACTAGTGTTTGCATAGCAGTCACAAGTGAAAACAAAGGAAAACCATTGAACTTTCTTCAGAGAATGAAATCAAAATTCTAATTTTAAAGATTTGTGTCAACTTAGAATGTCATCATAGAATGAGGCGTATCAGATAAAGCATAGAGCTTAGTTGTAGAAATCCTTGATTCCAAAGTCCTGGCTGTGTCATTTCCTAGCAGTCAGTGCGTGTTAGTCGGCGTATCATCCATCTTTGAACCTGGATAATACACGAGTGCCCTATTGACCACTCAATGATTTTACTCAAAATAAAATGATGTTATGTGTGTGAGTTAATTTCCAGTCCATACACACTGTAGATAAGTAATTTTCTCCCATTGCTGTTGTTATTTTTATAGCATCTAGCCGTCATGTAAGGCAGTGCCTCCCAACCATATTCCCATTGTGACACACATAGACAACGAGTATGTTTGCATAGTGTACTCAGGTAAGTGGACAGAACTTTTTAGTCAGAAGCAACCAGTCCCAGGAGTTTTGACCACTTCTATCCGTACCTACCTGACTTGTGAACTGAAATGAAACAGCTTGGCACACACACAAGCTATTAGGAGCAACTCAGTGCTCTAAGGTATGTTGTTCAGAAGGCTCTGGAATCAGAAAACAAAGAAAAACAAAACTTGCATGTAGTTTTGACATCCCAAACTACTTTGTAAAAATTTCTTTTTAGTAAACAATTTTTTTTTATTACTCATTGATTTATTTCCCTAGGCTTTTTGGTATCTTTAAAGGAAAGATCAGAAGGGGCTAGATCTATTTAGTTTAGTGTAAAGCTAGGGAATGAGTGATTCAAAGTACCCCAAAAAACCTATGGTTCAAGATAGAGGCATGATAATACCATGGAAACTGTATTTATTCTTCTTCCTGTTGATAATTCTTCTTCCTGTGATAATTATCACTTATTGTATCATTGCATTAGGATTATATCTGGATATGTGTAGTGGGAAATTTACCAGATTAGTTTAACAAATACGGATTTATTTTTTCTCAGTAGAAAGTTCAGAGAAAGGCAGCAGAACTTATGCTTTCTGGTTCCTCCCTCCGTCCCTCCCTCCCTTCCTTCCTTCCTTCCTTCCTTTCTTCCTTTCTTCCTTCTTTCCTGGTTTTGTCATCATGGTCAGGAGGTAGGCACTCCTCCTCGACTTATTATGTCCATGCTTCAGATGATAAAGGAAGAAGATTGAAAGTAAGAGGCATATACTAATGGGGTCTACCTTTTTTCGTATTTGGAAAACAATAACATTTCTGTCCATCCTACCCAAAAGACTTGCATCAGTGGCTAGAATTGGGTTTCAATTCTAATTCAATGGGATGAATATTTTTAACTGGGTATATATTTGTCATGAACGAAGTCAGGGTTCTGTCTGAAGAAAGAACGTTGAGAATGGACAGTAGGTAAAAAAACTTGTATTTGCTGCCATTATCATTATAAGTTTCCCTAACAGAGGAAATTCTAAGGCAAGATAACATACTGTAAGGCAGAGTGATGCCCAAGGTGCTTTAATTTTACAGTTATAATATTGAAATTTCTTTTACAGTCCATACTGAAATAATGTGCTGTTGTGTGCTAGGGTCACTGGATTTATATCACGAATATTTTCAGTCTATCAGTATTTGTTGAACATGTCTACACACCTGGATTATTCTATAGAAACCCTGGGGGCGGCGGTTCTGGAAAGTAAAGGCCCTCAGCCCATGATTAGGAGTCATGTGTCTGGCTTTTAGTTCTGACTCTGGATCTTTGTAGTCACGTGTGTGATCTTGAGTAAGTCATTTAACTTCACTGATTCTCAGTCTCCTCATACTCATATTCATCCTTGGTACTGTCATCTAACGTAATGATTGTACCAAACTCATAAGATAAAACAGTCAAAGTGCTTGGCACAGATCCTGGTGCATGTGCTGTATGTGTTCGATGTCATTATGGTTATTTTTATCTTTGTTGTTATGTTGTTGCCATCATCATTACCATCCTCTGGCACTAGCTCTCCTCAAAGAGCTTCCAGTCATTTTAGATACAAGACAAACACACAAAACACTGCAGAACAACATGTTAGACCAAATAGAATTAAACACCCCAAATGTGTGATTTTGGATGCTCTGATGACTTGGGATTAAATGGCATCTATGAACAAAGAATTTCAAATTACTGTTTATTGGGGTTTGACCAAGTAGAATCCTCTATAGACAAGAATTGGAGAAATAACAGGTAATAACATCATTGTAGTATCTGATAATTCTAAATGATACTATAGTGTTTAAATGACTTTTATACCTAGTATCTCCTTTGATCTGAAACAAACATGTAGTTTGAGCCCATAAACTTACATGTCTAAAAATTATAGCCCAAACACTTGAGCTCAAATTAAATATATCTATAATGCTGCATTCTGTTTGAGATAATTTATTCACAAATCTACTGCTAGTGTCTCGGACATGGTTTTGAACAAAGAGTCAAAAATTGTATCTAAATTTGGAAAGGGTAGAGTTGCAGTTTTCACTATGTTACCAGGTTTTCCCCATGGCAATTCCCTTCCTAAATAAGCCTTTCGTCTTCAAGCAAAACCCAGGTACACTTTTGCTCTGTCCACAGTTTCCTGGGTTTTTATAGGTATAATGGCTAATAAGGCATAAATTATTATGTTTTATGGATACAAAGGATCTCAACAATTATCCAGTCTATTCACTTTGCACATGAGAAACTAAAGGCCCTGAGTGTTTGACTGACTTGCCTCAGGTCACCAACCAATAGCTTATTCATGGATGGGACTAGAGACTGTGTCTCCTAATTCCCAGACCAGACTTCTTTTTACTAGACTAGTGATTCCCAACTTTTGGCTCCTGGATCCCTAGAAAAATATAGGACTTGGAGCAAAAGGTTTACGGCTTTGTATGTGCTTTGTGCATCATCCATGAACTAAGTATTATTCTTCACATATAAATATATAAGTATTTTAGATACCATTATGACTTATAAAATATAAATTCATTTAAATATATTGCTGAAGTTATAGAATTTTCCCTTGTATCTTTCAATTAACAGATATCAAAACCATAATTTACTTTAAAATTTACTCATACTTTAAAATGTTTGAAACCATGTGTTACAATAGGAATATCAAACTCAAATGCTTATGGGGCTCAGAAAGTAATATAAATAAGAGAAGTAGGTTAGGTTTTAGAAAAACAACATTGAAAATGTGATTACAATTAGCAAAGGATATTCAGTCTTTAAATAGAGAGGGTGATAGGGAATGGTGGGGAGTGTGTCAAACTGGAGATCCTCTGACTGTTGCCAGGAGAGCATGAATCTGATATTCCAATCTCTCAAGAAATCAGGAATATTATTTTATTAATGCAGTATGAAGAGTTAAGTTTTGTGGAAGGAATAGTAACATAAATTCTTCCCAAATTCTGTGAAGATGATATTTTTCTAGCTAGACGTATAGTTGTGCTTCCTTTGCCACATAATTCCCAGAACTTTGGCATAAAATAATGTTAGGATTCCTGTTACTCTAAGTGGAATAATCAAAATTTCACATTGATTTGGACAAAATGTATAAATTATCTTCACGATGGACCATAATTTTTTAAATCATCTTCAACTTTTTAAAAGTTTTGATTTTAAGGGATCTTGTTTCCTAAGTTTTTTTTTCTTGCTATTCCTTCTCACCTGTCCAATGCCCTTTTTAAGATCAATTGTACATAACACATGAGGAAAAGCAGGTCCAGTTTGGAAAGCACTGTTCTTAAGGATACTGAGAAGGTAAACAAAATCTAGTGAGCTCTCAACTAGCTTCCCTTGCATGAAATCTAATAGAAATTCAAACTTCATCAACTTTGAATGAGGAAACAGTTAAGGATTTGTTTTTCTTTTTTTAAAATGTTTTATTTATTTTTGAGAGAGAGAGCATGAGCAGAGGAGGGACAAAGAGGGAGACAGAGGATCTGAAGCAGGCTCTGTGCTGGCAGCAGAGAGCCCAATGTGGGGCTCAAACCCACAAACCACGAGATCATGACCTGAGCTGAAGTCAGACACTCAACCAATTGAGTCACTCAGGTTCCCTGAGAATTTGTTTTTCAATGGGTTGTAGAAGATACTTCATGGTACTTTCAGACCCATTTCCCAAATGGAAAGCATTTTTGTACCCTTATCCATAGTGAAACAAAGCCACATTCTACAACCAACAGTGAAAAATCTAGTTGCAATGATTTATGACAGCCTTTCTCTTTTGAAAAGCTCAGGTAAACATAGACCATATAAAATTATTATTGCTATTCATGTCTGCCACTTTATTATAAAAACTTTCATCTCTGTTAACACAGGCAAAGACAGTTTAGTATATTGGTGGAGATATATTTTTCAAACAAAGCATTTTTCATGGTTGGCCAAGTACTTTTCCCAGCCTTGTAGAAAGTTAGTCTTCTTAATAAAATATGAAGTACTTCCAAACAGAAAATTATAAAAGATGAGGAGTCAATCCGAAGTTCTCTTCTTATCCTTCCTTTACTCTATCACCTCTGCATTTTTTTCCTCATCTCACAGGTTTGCCTCAGTAATTAATCAAATTTCAGACTATGCATTTTTGCAGATTACTGCTCCTAAGGGCACTATTCCAATTGAAAAATAGGTCTCAAAATTTCAAAACTCTTTCCCCTGAGAAGTTGTTCCTTAGACCTTAAGCATCCCTCCAGGTTTGGCAAGGACAAGGCAGTTGCTATGGTAACTGGAAGAGTGATCCTAAAAGCTCATCACCAATCTTCATGTTACCCACACTTGAATGAAAGTTTAGCTCATTACAGTAGGTGACAGTGTACAAAACCATGATTACAGAATCTACCCATTCATCTGAATGAGTTCAGGAAGTAAGGTAAAATTTATTTTAGAAGGGATTCTACCTTATTTCTTCATTCTAGCTTATGGATTCTTAGTTATTGTGGCATTCCATTATTAGACTTTTCATTAAGGAATACACCTTCATTTCTACTATTTCAATTTTTTTTTTGCTTCAGGGCTGTCAAAACAAAACAAAACAAAACAAAAAACAACTTTAAGACTGTTGTTTTCCATTATGGTTTGTAACACTCTTTGGTATAATAAGGTCTATTTTTCCTCTTGATTTCTAAGATTTCTGCTTGAAACTCTGATGAAGAACATATGTCTGCCCTAAATCTCTCCCATGAGAAATGTTGGAACTGTTACATTTAGTTTTACTGTCCAACATATTAGAATAGTTAACCACAGCACATATTACAAAACAGCTATATCAAGTGAAGTTTAAAATGTTTATTTCATATTTAAAATACATCATAAGCTATGTAGAAAGATATTTAGATCTGCCTGTTAAGGTAGCTAGCTAGTTAGGTAATTTTGCTAAATATTAAGGGATCACTACAGATTACTTTCTCAGTACTTACTTTTTTTCATGTCACATCATACAAACTCTCATTCTTAACTAGGACACTGGAACAGATATTCTTGCATTAAGTTTTTATATGCACAAATGTATGAGTCATACTGTCCATCTTACTAATTTTTGTGTCTGCACATGATGTCAATAGTAACAATTGTTAACATGACAGATGGAGATTAATTATTGCTGATTCTTCTTAATTGCACATTACATAGGGTATAAATTAATCAAGAAAGAGAAAAAATGAAGTGCATGGAGTACAAGAATAGGTTTCTTGAACATGTAACATGAACGAAATAGGAGAGATGGGGTCATGTGGTTGAAGAGAGTACAGCCATGAGGAGGTGCTAATTTTACTCCTAATTATGCCTGTATCATAAAGCTAGTACGAAAGTTGCAAGACAATAGTCAAAATAACTATGTTTACGATGACACTCAAGATAAAAAGATTTTAAATGTGACATCAAAAACGTAAAATGAAAAAGAGAAGAGAGAGAAACAAACCATAAGAGACTCTTTATGATAGAGAGCAAACTATGGGTTGACAGAGGGAGGTGGGTGGGAGATGGGCTAGATGTGTGTTGGGTACTAAGGAGGGCACTTGTTGCAATGAGCACTGGGTGTTGTATGGAAGTGATGAATCACTGAATTTGACTCCTGAAACCAATATTGTACTGTATGTTAACTTACTAAAATTTAAATTTAAAAAAGAAAAAAAGGGGGGAAATGGTCAACACCCTCCCCAAAATAGAAAATGTAGTGGGGGAGAGTAAAAATGTTGAGCTTTAGAATAGGATAAAAGTTAAAGTTGTCATCAACTTAAAATAGACTGCTATAGATTTAAGTTGTTATATGTAAGATTCATGTTATATATAAGCTTCATGGTAACCACAAAGCAAAACCTATAGTAAATACATAAAAGATGAAGAGAAAGGAATGTAAGCATAGCTCTAAAGAAAGCCACCAAACAACAAAGGAAGACACCAAGAGAAGATGAAAGGAACAGGGAGGGGCTACAAAAATAGCCAATAAACAATGAACAAAATGGCAATAAGTAACACCTATCAATAAGTACTTTAAATGTAAATGGACTAAATTCTCCAAATAAAAGCCATAGAGTGGCTGAATTGATAAACAACAGCAACAACAACAAAACCAAACAAGCAAACAAAAACAAGACACCATCTATATGCTTCCTATAAGAGACTCACATTAGATATAAGGACACAGATTGGAAATGAAGGAATAGAGAAAGATATTCCATGCACATGGGAACCAAAAGAAAGTTCTAGTAACTGTACTTATATCATACAAACAGACTTTAAAACAACCTTTAAGGAGACAAAGGTGGACTTACATAATGATAAATTGGTCAGTCCATCAAGAGGATATAACATTTATAAATATTTATGCACCTGACATAGATACATCTAAATATATAAAGCAATATTAACACACCTAAAGGAAGAAGTAGACAGCAAGACAGTATGGAATTTTAATACTCTACTTACATCAACAGATAGATCATCCAGACAGAAAATCAATAAGGAAATACCAGCATTAAGTAACACATTAGAACAGATGGACTTTACAGATATATGCAGAATGTTCCATCCCAAAGCAACAGAATACACATTCTCCTCAAATGCATATGAAACACTTTTCAGGGTATATCATATGTTAAGCCACAAAACAAGTCTTAATAAATTTAAGAGGATCAAAATCATTTCAAACATCTTTTACAATCAAAATGGTAGGAAACTAGCAATCAATTACAAGAAGGAAACTCAAAAAATCACAAATATGTAGAGGCTAAGCAACATGCTACTGAACAACTAGTGAGCCAATAAAGAAATCAAAGGAGAAATTTTTAAAAACCCAAAAGAGAAATTTTAAAAAATATAGAGACAAATGAAAAAAAAATAATATAACATGTCAAAATTTATGGGATGTAGCAAAAACAGTACTAAGAGGGAAGTTCATTATGATGTATGCTTACTTCAAGAAATAAGAGAAGTCTCAAACAATGTAATTTCAGACCTCAAGGAAATAGAAAAAGAAGAACAAATGAAGTCCAAAGTTAGTAGAAGAAGGGAAATAACAAAGATTAGACTAAAAAGAGATTAAAAAGATATTAGAGAAGATAAGTGAAACTAAGAGCTGGTTCTTTGAAAAGGTAAACATATTTGACAAGACTTTAGCTAGACTCACCAAGAAAAAAAAAAGAGGACTCAAATAAAAGTCAGAAATGAAAGAGATGTTACAATTGATACCGTAGGAATACAAAGGATTATAAGAGATTACTATGAACAATTATATGCCAAAAAATTGGAGAATCCTAGAAACATACAGTCTACCAAGACTGAATCATAATGAAATAGAAAACTGGAATAGACCAGTTACTAGTAAGGAGGTTGAATCAGTAATCAAAACCCTTCCCCTAAACAGAAGTCCAGGACCAGACAGCTTCACTGTTGAATTCTACCAAACATTTAGAATTAATATAAATCCTTCCCAAATTCTTCCAAAAAATAGAAAAGAAAGGAACTCGTCCAAACTCATTTTGCAACATGAGCATTACCCTGATACCAAAAGGAGACAAGGACACCACAAGAAAAGAAAATCAAAGGCCAATATAATATTTCTGATAAACTTAGATATAAAAATTCTTGACAAAATGTTAGCAAGCTGAATTCAAGAATACATTAAAAGGATCACATGTCACTGTCAAGTGGGATTTATTCCAGGAATACAAGGACGGTTCAATATCTACAGTCAGTGTGATACACCAGATTAAAAAAATGAAGGATAAAAACTGATACGATCATCTCAATAGATCCAGAAAAAGTATTTGACAGAATTCAACACCCATTTATGATAAAAATTCTCAACAAAGTGGGTAGAGAGGGAATGTACTTCAACATAATAAAGACCATATATGACAAGTCTACAGCTAACATTATACTCAACAGTGAAAAGCTAAAACTTTCCTTTAATATCAAGAACAAGACAAGGATGCATACTTTCACTGCTTTCATTAAACATAATATTGGAACTCCTAGCCAGAACAATTAGGGGGGAAAAAAGCATCCAAATTAGAAAGGAAGAAGTAAAGCTTTCACTGTTTGCAGATAGATAACATATTATATATAGAAAACCCTAAAGACTCCATTAAAAAACTGTTAGAACTAATAAACAAATTCAATGAAGTTGCAGGATACAAAATCAATATACAAAATCTGTTATATTTCTATACACTAGTAACAAACTACCAGAAAGATAAATTAAGAAAATTATCCCATTAATAATTGTGTCAAAAAGAATAAAATACCTAGGAATAAATATAACTGAGGAAGTGAAAGACTTGTTATATTGAAAACTATAAGACACTAATGAAAGGTTGAAGAAAACACAAATGAATGGAAAGATATTCTGTGCTCATTGATTGGAAGAATCAATATTGTTACCATGTCCATACTACCCCAATATACAAATTCAGTGCAATCCCTAACAAAATTCCAATGGCATTTTCAAAGAAATAGAACAAATAATCCTAAAATTTGTATAGAAACATAGTAAAACTAGAAGAGCCAAAGCAGTCTTGAGAAAGAACAAAGAAAGAGGTATCATGTGTTTTTATTTCAAACTATATTACAGTGATCTAGTAATTAAAACACTATGGTATTCATGTAAAAACAGACACATAAGTCAATGGAACAGAATAGAGAGCCTAGAAATATACCTATGCATATATGGTCGATTAATTTACAACAAAGGAGCCAAGGGCAGTCTCTTCAATAAACGTTGTTAGGAAAACTGGACAGCTACATGCAAAAGAATGAAACTTGACCACTATCTTACACTATACACAAAAATTAACTCAAAATAGATTAAAAACTTGAACGTTAGATCTGAAACCATAAAACTCCTAAAAGAAAACATAGGCAGAAGGTTCTTGATGTAGATCTTGGTGATGATAGTTTTAATCGGACACCAAACTCAACAAAAGCAAAAATACATAAGTATTTTTTACATGATTACATGATACTGAAAGCTTCTGCACAGCAAAGGCAGCCATCAACAAAATGAAGAGACAATTTATTGAACAGGAGAAAGTATTTCAAATTACTTATATAGGAGCTAATATCCAAGAGATATAAAGAACTCATATAACTTATAGCAAAAAACAAAAAAATAAAACAAAACAAAATCAGATTAAAAAATGGGCAGAATACCTGAATAGACATTTTTTCCAAAAAAAACATGCAGATGGTCATTAGATACACGAAGTAATGCTCAACATCATTACTCATCTGGGAAATGCAAATCAAAGCCACGATGAGATATCATCTCATACCTTTTAGGATGACTATGATAAAAAAGACAAGAAATTTAAAAAAAGGGAACAAGGGAATTCTTGTGCCTTGGTGGATATGTAAATTGGTGCAGCCACTATGGAAAACAGTATAGAGGTTTCTCAAAAAATTGAAAATAGAACTACAGTATGAATCAGCAATTCCACTTCTGGGTATTTATCCAAAGAAAATGAAAACACTGACTTGAAAAGGTATGTGTACCCCCATGTTCATTGCAGCATTATTCAGAATAGTGAGGATATAGAAACAAATTAAATGTCCATTGGCAGATGAATGGATAAAGAAATTGTGTATACACACACACAATGCAATATTATTTAGCCATAAAGGAATGAAATCTTGCCATTTGTGACAACATTGATGGACCTCATGGGCATTATGCTAAGTTCAATAAGACAGAGAAAGACACCATATGATCTCTCTTATATCTGGAACCTAAACAAACAAACACAAAAAGACAGGCTTATAGATATACAGATTGGTGATTGCCAGAGGTGGAGGTTAGGAGGTGGGAGAAATGGGTGAAGGGGGATCAAAAGGTAAAAACTGAAAAGAAAAAAAAAGGAAAGAGCACAGTGGGGAGAAGGCCTAATTTTTACTCCTAAATATGCCCATAGGTATGTAACCTGAAAGTAAGTCACTTATCTTGCTTTGGACTCAGGATCCTCATCATAAAATGAGAGTCTTAATAGGTGACTCTAAGGTCTCTTCTTTCACTACCATTCTGTGGTTCTAACTTTATATGGTGTTTATTTTAATTGAATCAGTATACTCCCTTCCCTACTTCTAAATCAGCTTCTCCTCAACACCATTCTGTCTTTTTTAGGATATCACTATCATCTCAGGAGGGAAGCAGTGGAGTCACTGACTCAACTTCACCCCTGTAGGAGGTGGCTACTCTTGCAGTCCATCTCTGTTGTCTTTGAGATGCTGTTTACATCTGTGCAAAGATGCTCCCTTATCCAGGCACATATTGGCCATGGCCTTCTCTTTACCCCTACCCACCCATTCATTATGCCATCTGATGCCAGGCTAACATTCTTTAATTTTATATTTTAAAATCTTTAAGGGTTTTCCTCTGCTATTACAGTCAGACTTCCTCATTGTAGAAAATTTGGAAATGAAAAGAACAGTGTAGAGGCCACATATAAATTTCATTTTATTGAGTAGTGATGAAAAACAGATTTTTCCATTTGCCTTTAATCTTTTGTGAATTGCCTGTTCATGGTTCTTTCCTTTTTTTTCTACTGTATTATTCATTTTATTCTTAATGATTTAAAATCAGAGCATCTGGATTATTAATGTTATTAACACTTAGTCGTATATTTTGCTGATATGCTTTCCTAGTTGGTATTTGTTTTTCATATTGGCTCATCTGGGAAGTCCATAATTAGAACTATATTTCGGAGAGTTGGGGTAAGGGATCCAACAGTGTGATTAGGATTCTTTGTATCTTCTACGCTTTTCTGCCTTCAAAGATTTGGCCTCATTCTCTCAGATTACAACGGCCTCTGTGGACCTCTCATCTCCCCAAGCCATTCCTGGTTTATGCCATTCCAGAATAGCAACCCAGGGAAAAAGAGGGCTTTTCTGATCAATCCTGGGAAACAAAGCTGACTGAATTTCAACCACTGTTGCCAGGGGACTGGGGTTCCCTCTGGCCACATTGAGTCATGTGGATATTCTGTGTTGGGAGATAGAAGGGAGGGAGGCAGGAGCAAGGATTTGGAGAGCTGTACTGTGGACTGTGAATGACAGTCCATTATTGCCTCTTAGAATGGGGATTGGAGTGATTCTACAAGGCGATACTGACTTACAGGACTGACATACTGACATATGCTTCTTGAGAAAATTCACTAATAAACCAGTTTTACATCCTTAGAATTACAAAAATACAACTATCTTGTCTTCTGTCTCTTGAGTTTGGATATTTTACCTGTAAATGGAAGAAGAGGTCATCAACACCTGAATAAATCACTTTGAGAGTAAGAATTTGTATACCGAAAAATAATTGTCCAGAATTTTCACTAGTATCTTAGAAAACAGTATCAAAGCAACTATCAACTAAAGTAATTCTTAGACGTAAAGCTGTTTTCACCATGTAGATTACCTCTCCACACTCAAGTACAGTAATTGTGCGTGTCATGCATAGCTGCGTAATTATTTACAAATCTTTGAACATAAGCTTTAGAAGGGTAGGGATTGTCATTTGGATGAATTGTAAAGTTCCATTCATGTTATATGTTTCTTAAACTATAATTGGATTTTTGCTGATTACAGAAACCATTTGTTCATTGTAGAATACTTTAAAGAGCTTTTGCACCTTAACAAACAGAATAAAATTAAAAATTACCCATCAACCCACTACCCCAAGAAAATACTCTTAGTATTTTGATGTGTATTTGATGATCTACTGCTGAGTAGAAATTCAGATTCTGCATTTGCTTCACAAGCAAAGGTATCAGGTAGGATTTTGTTTTAAATCTGTTAGTTTATCTGCTAAGGTCATAGTGCCTAGAATAAGGAAGGTGTAGGTAGGTATATTGTCAACATAAGGTTTTTAAAAATTAACATTGGAAAGGAGGTTGTTGAGAGTGTTCATGCTGAATTCCTGTCCCAGCTTCTAGGAAGCAGTGTCCCTCAAAAGTAAAATTATCTTTAATCAGAATATATAGGAAGGTCCTGTAAAACCAAAAGGAGGTTCTTAAGAACCTGGGTAAAAATCGAAAACATTTAGGTACAAACAGTTCAGCCTAATATTGCAGCAGAAGAAAATTAAAAAGGGACACAACAGGCTGTAGGCTTTGACTTATATCAGTTTATTATGTGAGAATAGAAGATTAATATTTAAAAAACCAGAAGGAGAACATATGTGTATAGCCATGGCGATAGTGATTTGTATTTTGAAATTTAACCAAAATTTGTAGTTTTAAATGTAACCAAGAATGTAATTCCCATAGAAGGCTGACTTTTTATGCCTTCATGTGTTGCCTGTTTATTCTGTCTTTAGCACCTGGACTGAATTGGTCCCAAAAGGAATGGTAATTTTCACTGAAGTGTTTATAAAACAAAGCCCCCTTCTCTCTCTCTTTTTTTTTCCCCTTTCATTTTAAACACAAGACATATGCCGGCACCTCTTCGTCAGTCTCTTGACTTGTTGCCAACCCAACAGAGCCATCTGGAACAGGAAACTGATATGATGCAGTGTTCATTAACAATTTACATTTTCCACCATGCAAATGGTTTGGGGTTTTAATTTTAGAAGCTGTGGTTTTGCCCAAACTATAGTCTAATATAATTGGGCTCTTTATTTCCTGATTTTTGTTGTGGTAGTGAAGAAAAACAGTGAACTCTGGTTTGTTCTTTTCATACAGCATTTGGGGTTTCTTCACTATACACATCACCAACTTGCAAAGAATTCAGTCGTTGGCCAGGAAAGGTTTCTTCCTAGTTAAGATGTAGTTGGACACTTTCTAACCAGGAATGCAGACCCTTTCTGTCAAAGTGTAGAAACGATGCACGAAGTAAACAATAACATTTTAGTCAGAGCTCACAGCAAGTTTGGACAAGAAGTGGAGCATATGTTTTCATCTATTTTAAAAGCTTAGAATGCTTTCTTTGAATGCTTAGAGTTTTGTTCCTAGAAACAGATTTCAAGGCACAAATTGATTCTGTGATTGTATCTTTTATTATTAAACTTTAATCTCTTGCTCACCATCCCCCTTCTTCCTTCCTTCCTCCCAATCTCACACTTCTATGAGAGAAATCAGAAAGCTGGTCACCTTGGGACTAATATTCCTGATTATTTTACATTGTTCTCCTTGAGAATGCAGAAGCCCAGACAAAATGACATCATCCGAAATGAGTGTAGCCTTTTAGTTTAGAAATGGATATGTAATGGCTTTTGACTTTAGAATGATTATAGCATTTCAGAGCAGATATTCCAGATATTAGAATGCAGTGTTGAAGCTGTTAGATGTCCAGAGAGCGATGTACAGAGTTCAGAACAGAACAAAAGCCACCAGGGTATATTCCTTGGAACTTTTTTGTAGTGTATATGCAAATTAACATAGAAATATCCAATCCCTTTTATTTTCCTATTGATATTATCTTTGCAGTTCTTTCTTGAGCCAATTTGTGTCTACATTTATTTATTTCAAATTCAGATGCAATATGAAAAATCAGTGAAAATCTGGGAGAGAGAGAGAGAGAGAGAGAGAGCGTGTGTGTGTGTGTGTGTGTGTGTGTGTGTGTGTGTTGGCTGGCCTTTTGTAAGGACATGGCTCTTGTTTTGCAGTTTGGCAGTGAAAAAAATCTGTATTTTGCTTAAAATAACAGAATAGCGAAAGTGGACATGATCAGGCCGAAAAAAATCTGGGTCATTACTCTCCCGGGTAGGGAGGAGCTCGAAACGATTACCAAGTTGTGTGCTCCACCCACGGTATTCTCTGTGTCTGGACCAAAGCGACACACCCTCCGCACTGGACTTTTCGGAGCAGTAGAATGTCGTTTTTCTGTGATCACCTTCTCACTCGGGAGGCTGCTTTATTCTTTCATACCTTTTGTTTCAGCCACAGGCTTTTCCGTTCCTGAAATACATTACAGTCCCTCTACACTTGAGGTCCTTGCAAGAGCAGTTCTCTCCAGCTAATGCCCCCCCCACCCCCACAGGCCCCATGAACCCCTTCCGAGCTCGGTTCAGACTGCAGGGCCTGGGGCCAGCCTCCTCTGACTCTCCACGAGAGCTCGGCATCCCTCCCCTCCCTCATGTGTCTAAAGTGAACAGTTTGTTATATATTCGTGTGATCATTTGAGGATTAGTGTCCACCTTCCCTCCCAGACAATAACCCCCATCGGTTTTGCTCCCTGTTGTATCGCAAGTGCTGACCGTGTTTGGGGGCACGTGGAAGGCCATTCAGAATTTCTCCCGAGAATGAGGGAATAGGGAAGACTCTGACCCACTAGCACCATTTCATCTGACACTTTGCAACACGGCAAACCTGTTGCCACTTTACCAGAGGAACTCGGCGGTGGAGAATAGAAAGGTTGGCCGAAGAAAAAAATAGAACACCAAAAGATGCCAGGATGTAGAAATGAAAGTCTTGAAATCCCATTGTTTGAAATGTAGCAAAGATACTATTTCACGCACCAACAGCAAACATCAGCCATTACTAAGGAGCTGTTGTTCTGTGTTTTGATATCTTTATGCTGCCGGATTCTAAAATTTGTAGGGTTTTGGTTAACTTGTGTCTTGCCCCATTTCTCCTTATTTTTCTCATCTTTATTGCTTTGCTCTTCATCTCTTTCATCCCCTCATCTTGTTTCCATAGCCAGCCACTGAGCATGCCATTCAGCCACGCCTGGGATGCAGAACGTGTTTATAAGCATAGCTTTTCAACCCCTGGGTCTCTGACAGTTCTGCTCCAACCTGAGTGAAACAAAGATGAACTTCTGCCTGTGGGAGGAGCCATGGGGAGCCGGAGAGCTTCCTCTCAAGATGGTGTTTCTTGGGAAGCCCCCTTTCCCTTCCACACAGCTCATGCTCTGTAGTCAGGTGGGCAAACGATTTGTCATACAGGGTATGGCAGCTTCAAAGGACCCATTACGTGAAGGAAAGTAAATTGTGTAGGCACCATCATTTGAGAACCAAGAGGATATAACCGAACACGATCTGGCTTTTTATTTATTTATTTTTATTTATTTATTTATTTTTTTAACTTTATAGTTTATTGTCAGGTTAGTTTCCATATAACACCCAGTGCTCTTCCCCACAAGTGACCTCCACCAAGACCATCACCCCGCTTTACCTTTTCCCCTTCCCCTTCCCCC
>CM053567.1:151570263-151647897 GCA_028646485.1 Cryptoprocta ferox
ATTACCACACAGTCCGTAAGCGTTCCCCATTGCTCAAAATGGCTCCTCAGACTCTCATCGGTTGTTTCAAAGCTCAAACCTCCGATGAAAAGCTTCCGCAGCTGCTCAGGCTCTTTGGGAGACTCTGACTTAGACATGACGGCGGTAGGAGGGGAGACTTTAACGATGCTTACTCGGCAGTGTCCACAGGCAGAAAGGCTATTTCTGATATTCTAAGTTTTCTTCTGATTATCATTTCCATCTGATATCAAGATTCCTTCTGTCTGATATCAGACAGAAAATGGGTCTGTCAGAAAGGAATTCTTTTAATTTTTTTTTTATCGAATATATTGATTTCACCGTCAATCCTTAAGAATATCTTCACTGACATGAAAGTTCTTTTGGCATTTAAAAAAATGTTGTTTTACTTCTTTCTAGCCTCCAGGTTTCTGATGAGAAATCTACAGTTATTGTAATTGAATTTCTGCGTTTAGGACACTGTTGAGTTCAAGCTGGAGGGAACAAGAGAAGGGGATACTCACCATCAGTTTGACAGGATTTCAAAGTCTAGTCTCTCACATTCTGGTTTCATACACTCTGTGCAGGTTTTGTAGTCGCACATAGTGGGAGAGAAATAATGGAGTGTGTTTACCTCATTTAACCCAGAGTTTCTCTATACATCTCTTTTGAGGAGGACTGGATATGTAGTTTAATGGGAGCTGCTAACCGCCTTTGAATATTAATAAATTGTGTGTGGTATGTATGATGTATGTATTTAACCAACACATATTACTTATTATGTGCCAAGCATCATTTTAGTTGTATTACAATTTATTTAATCCTCGGGGCAGTCCTGTGAAGTATATACAGTTTTTGTCCCATACTTTATGGATAAGGAAATTGAGGGGCAGAAAGCTTGTGAGCTGTCCAAGGTCACATAGCTGGTAATTGAAGGAAGCCAGGATTCAGATCCCCAGGGAGTCTGGTCTCAGAGTTCAAATCTTCATCACTACACTAAACTGTCTCTAATGTAATTGTTATAATTATATAATAGAATAGTAAATAAAGGAGAGGAAAAGAAGAAATAATATTATCATCATTTTTGAGCACTTTCTATATCTTTGTTCTATACTAATAACTTTATACACATTATCTCATAGAATTAATTTGCTCATCATTCCAGTTTTTATTGAGAATTATGTTCAGTACGATGCTAGGTGCTCGGGCCCCAAAAATGAACAAGAAAACAGTTCCCTGCCCTGTAGGAGGTTCTATTCCAGCAGGAAGAGAGTCATTAAACAAATGACTCCCAAAAAGTATGTGATTGCAGTTATGAAAAGTGTGACAGAGGAGACTATTAGTGGGGAGGACATTCCATTGGGATTTCTAACATAAATCTACCAGTAAGTCTAAGATAGGTTATTTTGAAAGAACAGACAACCTCAAAAATTTAGTGGCAGAAAACAATGAAACTTTATTTCTTGCTTATACTACATGTCCATCAGGAGTGGGCTGAAGGCTCTGTTCTACATCATTATTTTTGTTTGCCTCAATCCAAGACACAGGCTGACAGAACATCCACCAGCAGCCGCATGGCCATTCTTAGATGAAGAGGAAAAGAGCATAGTAAACAGGACTGGCTATTGAACCTTCTACCAAGAAATAACACAGTAGCTTCTGCTCCCATTTCATTGGCCAGGATAAGGGTATGGGTGACTCCTAACTTACAGGGTCTAGGAAAAGTGCAGTCCTACCGTGTACCTAGAAGAAGGAAACCCACAAATATTTGGGGAACAGCACTAAGATCTACCAGGCTGGTCTTGAGGTCAGGGGAGGTTTCCTTAGGAGATGATGTTTGGGTTGAATTCTGAGGCAAAAAGCAGACGGATTAGGGTTGGGAAATAGATGGAAAGGCGAACGTGACCAAAGTGATAAAAGGAAATAGGATTACACAAGGCCTTGTAAACTAGTTTAAGGACTTGGAGTTTTATCCTAAGAGCTGTGGGAAGCCAACAAGAGGTTTTGAGTAGAGATAAGAATGATATTTGTATTTGAGAGGGGATCCTATAACTGATGTGGAGGATGGATAGAATGGGAGGGGGTGGAAGATGAATCAGGATAGGCCAGTGGAGAAGCTGTTGTCCTACTATGGGCTAGAGAAGATGATAACTTGGCTTAGGCAGTAACAATTGACAGAAGTGGGTGGTTTGGAGAAATGAAGCTTGGTGATTGTTGGGATAATCCTCCAAGATCCCCTGAGGCATTACTATTACCTCCATATTCTCTGTGAGGAAACTAAAGTTTGAAGAATTAACAAAACTTTGCTAGTGAGTGGCAAACCAAGAATCCAAACCTGACCTGATTCCAAAACCTGTACTCTTAACCACTGTGTCATACTACTTCAGGGGAATGTATTGACAACATTTTATGTCTCTATAATGGAGAAAGGATGAGAGAGTATAGTGCAAATTTTCAGGGCTCCCACTTGGCCCAGTATAACTTGCAGACCTTTTGATGGCAGATACCAGGACTCTTAATGTTCTCTGCTCACCTTATCAACCTGGGATCCTAAGCCCTACCAGCTATGCAGTAAATCCCAGTCAGGTTTATACTGGTGTAATGTTAAAGTCAAAGTTAATAATCTTATGTAAATGCTTTCATTTAAATTAATGTAATGCCTTAAAGCTAGAGGTATGATGTTTTAAAGTTGGTTAAGGTGCTTTAGAAATTTTAGTGTATCCTAAGTTCTTCCTTCCCCCATCCCTCCCTTCTTTCATTCTATGCTCCTTTATTCTTTCTTTTATCCATTCCTGTGGTCATCAGTCATTTTTTTGAGTGACATTTATTGCAGGCAATATAGCAAAGTGATTCATAATGTGGACCCTAAAGTCCTTCCATAAAAATCCTTTCCTTACCTTCCATTGACACCAGAGTTCCAGGCCTACCTCAATATCCATGGGTCCATGAAGCCTTTCAGCTTCTGTCAACCAGTTTTGAAAGACTTTTACTTGCACTAGTTATTTTAAGTGCAATTTATCTTAAACTAACCCCCTACTGCTCTCTGCAGTTTGTTCCCACTTTCCCAAATGTACTCATCACGGTGCTACGTACACAGTTATTTCCTAATACACTCGAGAATAGAAGAATGAAGGATGTTTTATCTTAATCTTTATATGGCATTGACTTCAGAACATGATAAGCTGTGAAACACAGGTGGTCTTAAAATATAATCAGTGATAGAATTCCCTATAACACAGATCAGCAACCAAATTAATATATTTAAATATGAAAAAGTTTAAATGGTAAAATTATCAGTGTTGCCCCCTATCCTTTTTCTGTTCCAGGATTCCATCCAGGATATCATATTACAGTTAGTCATCACAGCTCCTTAGGTTTTCCTTGGCTGTGACAATTTCTTAGACTTTCAGTATTTTTGATGACCTTGACAGTCTTGAGTACTGCTCAGATATTTTGTAGGATATACCTCACCTGGGATTTTTCTGATGTTTTTCTGATGATTAGATTGGCATTATGGGTTTTGAGGAGAAAGACCACAAAGATAAAGTGCCTTTTTCATCACATGGTATCAAGGGTGCGTACCATCAACATGATGTTGACCAGGTGGCTAAGAGAGTATTTCTCAGGTTTCTCAACTGTAGTTACTGTCTTTCAACCCTTTATGTATTGACCTCTTTGGAAAGAAGTCCTATATGCAGGAGTGGGGAGTTATGCTCCATCTCCTTGAGGGCATATTATCTACATAAATTACTTTAAATTCTTCTACAGAAGAGATTTTTCTCTTCTCTGTTTGTTTATTCAATTATTTGTTTATATTGATATGTACTAATGGATATTTATTTTATATTTGCGGTTATAATCCAATACTACTTCATTTTTTTGGTTGTTCACATTGTTCCATTTGGGCCATTGGAGCTCTTTTAGTTGGCTCCTTTGATATACCTTTATGAGATTTATTTTGTTTTGTTTTTTGAGCCCTTTCATACTTTCTAACACTATAAGATTATCCAGACTCATCTTTATATTTCATGCCCTAGTCTTAGATCTGCTATTTCTTCAAAGAACCCTGGTTCTTTTTACTGGAATAATATTAGAAATCAAGATCTGGTGCTAGTTAATTGCTAGTTAATTGCTATTGGATGCCTTTGGTCTTTTAGACTGTCTTGGCTAACAGAGTAAGGAAATATGTGTATATATACAAATCCACGTAAATATACATATTTATAAATATTTCTATTAGGAGACCATCAGGATTCAGATTAAGCTAAACCGTAGTTTACACTGATGTCTCTAGCTCATATCCATTACCACATGCATCATTCTAGCTCCAATCCCTTGTTTATCTGTATACTTCCACACCAACAATTAGAAACTTGGTTCTTAGCATCCATTTACTTAATTGTTTAAATTCAGTTTACACAGCTCTTCCTCTAACCAGAGTACTACATAAGTGAAGTTGTAACATTCTCAGGGTAGCATACCCAGAGCCATCCTTTTTCAGTTGTAATGTTAATTTTGATCTCCAGGTATTTTTGGCTTCTTCCCATAATATAATTACTGTGTTCTCTCTTGCAACTAATAAGCAATATATGGTCATTTACTTGCGAGAGCGTACAAATATACTACTCCACATAAACTTTCACGCATTGACTCTTGCCCAAACCAATCTTACAATGATGGTTGTAAAAGAGTGATTTTCAACTCCACTGTTCATCAATTGGCATTCTATTAGAAAGAAAAGCTCTCTTTTCCCATTACTCTCTATGTATATATTTATTTATTATCAGTATGGACTTACAGATTCTTATTTAATTAAATGTGTTGTAATTCATGAGTTTTGGTGCCCAATTGACTGAGATCTAGCAAATGTTAGCCTCTTCAAGCTGGCTTCCGTATGCATTTGACATGACCCGTTATTTGTGGACAGCTTCTTACTTCCTGGTACAACAGATGTTCCATGCTCCTCTTCTACCTTTCTTACTTCATCCCTGGAATCAGCCATTTTTCAAAATTCCCTGGTTCCTTTCAGTGGGGAGTGATATATAGAAACCAAGATCTAGTCACTAGGTATACTCATTGCTACTGGGGTGTCATTGTATGTGTGTGTATATGTGTGTATATATATATGATATTGTATTTCACTTTTTCACAGTGAGAGCCTTGGCTCTCAGCAATGTCAATATATTTACTCCATTTGCTTAATCCTACAGCACACAGACAAAAAGTAGTTTCAGAATTGCTGTAGTCATACCACTGTGAAAAAGAAGCCTACTAAAAATAGTTCAGGATTTACTTACAGTTCTTTTTTTCCTAGACCAAGGGTATTTATTAGGGTATATTTTAGAACACAAAGCATTGTGTTCTAAAGTTACTATGATCAGTTCTTCCCTAGTCTCCCCCCCAACCCCCATGAGGTTCTATTATTCAGTTGGGATCATTTATTTATGTCTGTTTGCCTCCAACTTTTAGGGCTATTTCCTTTGGTTATTAGTTTAATTGTATTTTTTCAATATATGCAACATTAACATTCTTCCAAATTTAAAATTACAAAACAGTTGTATTCAGAAATGTCACTCACTTCTCCACCCCTTCCTTGTTCCTCATGCCTCATTTATCCCTTTGTAGGTGAACAATTTCATTGGTTTCTGATTTATTCTTCCTGTGTTTCCTCTTGCAAAAATAAGTTGGGAAATGTATGGTTTCATATTTCTCCCTTTTTCTAACTCAAAGGCAGCATACTATATGTATTCTTTTGTCCTGTGCTTTATTAATATAGCCTTGAAATTATTCTATATTGGTTCATAGAGAACTTTCCTGCCCTTTATTATATTTTCCTAGTATTTCATGGTTGGAGTTTACATAGTTTCCAATATTTTATGACCACAGATAATCATGCAGTGGTAGCCCTGTGTATATGTGTTAGAGATATCTGATCAGGGTAAATTCCTACTTGTATTACTGTAATCATGGACTTGCTGGCTCAGAAATCAATGCATCTAGTTCTATTAGAGATTGCCAAACCCCCCTCTATATGGGTAGTACCCTTTTGCCTTCCTACCAGCCATGTGTGAGAGGGCTGTTTTCTTTCAGCCTCACAATAGACTTGTATGGTCAAGCTTTTGATTTTTGTTAGTCTGATGAGTAAGAAATGGCATTTCAGTTTTTTAATATGCATTTCTCTTTTAATTGAAGTTGAACATTTTATCCTATTTTAATGTCATTTGTATCTTATATGGGGACTTTTTCTTCATGTCTTTTGTGCATCTTTTTATAGTATTTTTGGACTCCTTTTCAACAATTTTTTAAAGTTCTTTATAAATCAAGGACATCAGTTCTTTACGATATATTTGCACATACTTTCTTCCAATTTATTGTCATTTGATTTTGCATACAGTACTTTGCCATGAATTTCTTTTAGATGGTCAAATATATCAATCCCTTTTTTGAGCATCTGGATTTTTTAGTCATAGTTACAAAGCCTTTTTAACCTACAGATTATAGAAGAATTATAGAGGAATTTACACATTTAAAAATTGTTTAGTATTTTTTAAATATCTGGTCAGTTTGGAGTTTATGCTGATGAACAGCATGAAGAATGGATCAAAATTTATCATTTCTCAATGGCTATCCAGCTGCCCCTACACCATATATGAAAAAATACACCTTTGCCCTCACACACTGAGAAGCACCCGTATCACATACTAATTTCCATCTGTGGTCACGTCTCTTTCTGGACTTGCTGTTGTGTTTCACTGGTCTGTGTACTCATGCTCCATGACCACACTGTTTCATTTATAGAGGCTTTGTAGTAGGTTTTAATATTTTGTGTGGCCATTCCTCTCCCACAGCTCTTCCTTTACATTACTTTCCTTAGATAATTTTGTGTTGTAATTTTTTTTTCATATGAACTTTAGTATTTAGTAAGTTCAGCTTGTTTATTTCCAGGGGAAGAAAGGTTTCTTGGTAATTTTAGTGGGATTTCACAAAATTTAGAAATTACCTTGGAGAGCACAGGCATCACTGATGATATTGAGCCATCCTCACCAAGAACCAGGGATGTTTCTCCATTTGTTCAAGTCTACAGTTGTGTTTTACAGGAGTGTTTTAGACTAGTGTTTTTCATATAAGTTCTATACTTTTCTTTTTAAGCTTATTTCTAAGTATTGTATATTTTTCATTGTGATTGTAAATGGGATTTTCTCTACTATCATTCCTTTTCATTTCAACCAGTGTTTTTAAAAATTCTGTCTAAACCATAAGAAACTCTTAAATACTGAGAACAAACTGAGGGTGGATGGGGGGGTGGGGGACAGGGGAAAGTGGGTGATGGGCATTGAGGAGGGCACTTTTTGGGACGAGCACTGGGTGTTGTATGGAAACCAATTTGAGAATAATTATATTCAATAAATAAATAAATAAACAAATAGTTCCTGTGTGGTGTGCGCTGAGTGCATTCCTACTGTTAGAACCCATTCTGTATCTTTACAGACCTCCTCATTACGGATGGGTTTCTCTATCTCAAAACATTGCTGGAATTTCCAGATGCTGTCATTGAATAAATTCTTATTATTTTTCTCCTGTTACTTTATACAGCCAAATTGTCTTCATATGGCATTGCAGAGGACCAACTTCATTAAAATAATCACTTTTGCTATTGTGGTTATTAACCAATAAAAGATTGAGAATCAAAAAAATAAAAATTCTGTCTAAAAGCACTGCTTTTTGCACTTTTGTTTTTCATCTTAAACAACTATCTCAGCACAGCCGGACTAGACTGTGTGCTATGGATCAAAGATAATTGTTCCATGAGTAACTTCCTCTATGTCAGCAAAAAAGTTTCCAACTTTACACATGTGTGGGGCGCCTGGGTGGCTCAGTTGGTCGGGTGACCGACTTCACTCAGGTCATTTTCCCATGGTTCGTGGGTTCGAGCCCCGCGTCGGGCTCTGTGCTGACAGCTCAGAGCCTGGAGACCACTTCGGATTCTGTCTCTCCCTCTCTCTCTGCCCCTCCCCCACTCACGTTCTGTCTCTCTCCTTCAAAAATAAATCAACATTAAGAAAAAAAAAAAACAACTTTACACGTGTAATGTAGACTGGAACCCCCTGGAACTGTCACCATCCAGAATTTAGAAGATCAGTTGTTATCAAAAGGAGAATATCATTCTGGAAGCTCTGTGAGTTGCACTTTGGATTAGTCTACAACAGGAATGTTGTAACCATGGTCAGTCAGTCAATCCATCCATCCATCCATCAGAGATCAGCAGTAGGTCTTACTGGGGCATCAGCATTTGGACGTGCAGCTCTTCCACTGGGTTTGTATACAACATAGGAGTAACCAGTGCAGCCCCATAAAGTCACTCATCCTGAGTTTCTGAAACCAATCCTTTTTATAATGCATGCGGGTGAAGTGTGTTAAGTATTTTACCAGACAGGACATGTTGGTAGTTTCTTGCCCATCCACGGGAGCTATGGTGCTTCAGTGTGAACTTTGTGTTTGACATTTTTCTGTCTCCAGTGAGGCATTTGGAGCGGTGCCAGGAGTAAAGATCTGTCTTTTCTGTACTTAAGTACACAGCTGTGGGTTTTCGGGATTCATTCTACAGCACACTTTGGGGGCTGGTGGTGGTGATTATTTATGCTGAAGTTCTGAATATTTGCATCGTCGTGAGGTTTTAATGGAAACTTACAAGCCAGTTTTTACAAATTACTTCCAGCCTTCCAGTATATGAATATACTTCATACTCACTGGAAAACATTGATACTTTTAGAAAATACTAAAAAAAAGAAAACAAATTTTCAGGGCTCAGAATAATGCTGAAATAAAAGCAGAGGTTCAGTTTCTGTAATCTCTTGATATTTGCTGAGTTTGGGCTGAGGCCATATGTAATTCCACAGGGAACCTTATGTATCTGTTCATCTGTATGTATTCATCTCTCGTCCAAATCTTATTCTCACAGGATACTTTGTCAGAATACCTATTAGAGCATCTTTTTAATAATAACAACTTGTAATATAGTTCTAATGACCTTTCAATACCTAATTTACTGAAGGCAATTAAATTTTGCTATCTACCAGGGATAAATAATGGCTATTATGACTAATTGGATAATCAGATTAAGAAAACATTTCTGTCTTTTCATATATACACACATGCATGTGCATCGATTTATTTATTTATTTATTTATTTATATAATCTATTTAGTCTTTCACAAGTGTGATAGATTTTCTGATTCTTAGTAACCTCAGGGCCATCACCAAATATGCTAATATTTTTAGAAAATAATAAATAATAAGAGATCATATTTGTTGTACATGTCTGTGCCAGGCACTATTCCGAGCAATGTATTCGTTTCTCATAGGAGCCCTATTAAGTTGTTGCTATTATTATCCTGCATTGAACAAATGAGGAAACTGAGGCCAGCTCACCCAGGTAGTAAGTTACTGGGCTCTTCACCAGCACAGAAGTAAGCACTTAGCAGAAGTAAAGTAAGAGTTCGGAGTGCCAATGAGTAAAAAAGCCCAAATCCATGCAGCTTCCTACAAGGCCCTTGGTGATCTGCCCTCCTTGTTTTCTCCACCTTCTCAGCCTTTCAACAGTACCTTCTGCCCTCCTGTCCTTCTTCTAGCTGTGCTGATTCAAACACATTGATCATGCTCTTGCCCGGAGCCTTGCCCTTCCATCTTCTTGTGCTCACACCCACTCGGCTGCGTCTGACTTCTTTCCGAGCAGCCTTTCTGACCATCTTATAAAAAAGAGCAATAACCCTCTTCCCAGATGAGCCCTCTCCTTTGTTTTTTTCAGTCTGCTTTATTTTTTCCACTGTACATATCTGACATAGTATAGTTTTACTTTTATCATCTCTACCTTATGTCAACCATCAATCTGCTTTCTACCTTTATAGTTTTATCATTTCAAGAATGGTATATAAATGGAATCATAAAGCAAGTGACCTTTTGAGACTGGCTTTTTTTTGCTCGAATGGCCTTGAGATCTAACTTGTGGCATGTATCAATAGTTCATTTCCTTTTATTGCTGAGTACTATTCCACAACACGTATGTTTCACCTGTGGATGGTCATATGGGTTGTTTCCAGCTTGGGGCTATTATAAATAAAGCTGCTGTGAACATTCATGTACAGGTTTTTCTGTGGGTATAAATTTTTATTTCTCCATTATACATGCCTGCCAGTATAATTGCTAGGTTGTAGGGTAAGTGTGTATTTTGTTTTAAAATAAATTGTCAAACTATTTTTCAAACTGGCTGTACCATTTTACATTTCCACCAGCTATGTAAGGTCATTTCCTTTTTAAGATGTAGAAAATTGATGGACGTTTTTACCATGTGTTTTATCAGACAACTTGTAATGTAAATCCATCAAAGGCTGGAACTGTGCCACTCTGTCTCTGTCTACATGTTTGTAGCACAAAGCCTGGCATATTGCAGTCTGCAAATATTTGTTGGATGAAATGAAGCACAAATATGGCTGCAATTTACACAGTACATCACATGGCAATTTCTAATTTAGCTTTTGATTCCCTGGGATTTAACATTCTGTTGTAATTATGATGTCTCATTTTTTTTGCCACACATATTAAAAACCTGCAGTGATGTTGACTTTGGCTCCAAAGGATTTATATTTCTTTAATTATAGAGTCACTGCATCTTTTGAGATTTTTGATATACCAACAGAATATAAACTGAAAGAAATGCTTTTAAGAGAAAACCTATAAATTATTGGAGAAGAAAGCATGACCCACCATGTCTTAATAGTGAAGATGTGACATTGCTCAAATGGATTAAGAAGTCCCAGACTCCTTAGTCATATAATGCAGAGTGTATCTTTTCTCGCAGAAGTCCTCAAGTCTATTGCCCTGTATCACAGGTCACCGAAGCAGTCTTTATCAAAGCTATGCCCATGAGACTCAGGAGGAGCTTTCAGTGTTCTACATTTCAACTGTTGAAGGTGGAACTAAACTGACATTAGATGGAACAATAACTTGTAATTAGCTTCTTTCATCTAGCAATCAGATTTATGTAGATCTTCCTGGAGGGTTATGTTAATATAAAGTATTTTCCATTGTACGAATTACTGAAATATTATAGAGTTGAATGGTGTTTCAGGTTTTTTTACATCCCCAACCTCTTTTAGTAATCGCTTTGTGACTTACACACCTCCCTAGCATAGAGTTTGCGCAATTTCTTCTTTTACCTCTTTTCCTCTTTTCCCTGGGTGTTAAAGGTTGATTCTTTTTTTAAATTTTTTTAATACATTTATTTATTTTTGATGATAGAGTGAGACAGAGCATGAGCGGGGAGGAGCAAAGAGAGAAGGAGACACAGAATCTGAAACAGGCTTCAGGCTCCGAGCAAGCGTTCAGCACAGAGCCTGATGCGGGGTTTGAACCCATGAACCGTGAGATCATGACCTGAGCCGAAGTTGGACACTTAACTGACTGAGCCACTCAGGCACCCCAAAGGTTGATTCTTTATTCCTAATGAGAGATAGCACTTTTCCATCTTAGAAAAACTCAGCATCACTTTTTCCCACATGAACATCTCTTTTAACTCTGTATCTCCTAACTCTCTCCTCTCTCCTTTCAACAACCATCAGTGACACAAAGTTTCCTTTTTGAAGTCCATGGATTGAAACTTTACAAATCTTGAGGCTTTCTTTCTCATCTATAAATGACTATGGTACAGTAATGTGGGGCACGATGGGGTATCACTCATTTGTCTCACTACCTTCCCAAATTAAACAAGACATAGCAACTGTAAGATTTTGGTCTAGAGTCACATGATGAACCTCTGAGGGAGGGAAGATCAGAGGGTCAGTGGTTACGCAGAACTGTTTTGAGTCACCAGTTCCTCATTCCCCACAAGTCTCTTGACCTAAACCTCAATTGTTCATCTGTAAATGAGACAATAGGACTGGTGTGACGATCAAAGGATCTTCACATATGAGCTCTGAGGACAATGCTTGGCACAGTTCTGTGCCTCCTAAGTATTAGCTTTTAACTGTAAATTCCATGTGGTTGGGCATTTGGTCTGTTTTGTTTATAGCTGTAACCCCAGCACCTAAGACAATACGCATTGTAAGTTCACCAATATGTGCTGAACAAGTGAAGGAATGGTCATTAAAGACCTCATTCTAGAATACCACTTCCACTGGCATATTCATCCCTAATCCCTAATCACATGTTGTAGGTATTTTCATTCAAGCTTGTTTCTCCCCTATCTGGACCATACCATCCTTTCCTAGACTTTCTCTTAACATACTTAGCCAGCCCTGAGGTTCTAAAACTACAGAGTGAAGAAGACAATCTCTACCCTCAAGGAACTTCTGTCTTATGAGGAGCACAACTAAACAGACAAGTTGCTTTCCTGGTTCCCTTTCATTCTTTATTCTATCTCTTTTGGCATTTTTAGTGAGTTTAGCATGTGCATTTTCTAACCATTATTGTCATGTATGATTTGAATCCACCAGAAAATCTGTTTATGGGGAGATGTTTGTTTTGGGTTTCTTATTTTTTGTTTGGTTGCCAAAATAGTTTTCACTTGTTATCCTCTTTTGACTGGCGTCCAGTAGAATTTCAGATACAAAGCAACAGATGGCTGGGAAGAGGGTTTCACAATGTCCCCTGGGCCTAGTGAAATCCCACTTGCCACCCAGGCATTGCAGTTTCTGACAAACCTTCAAAGCTTCTCCAGCTTGTTTTCCATTGCAAAACTATACAGTGCTTGGAAGTCACCATAGCATATTTTATTATTACCCCAGCGAAGTTCTGGCTATTGCAGCTCTCTGTAGAAGAAGCAAATATATCATAGATATTGGCACAGATGTCTTTTAAATTAATTTTCTTTTAATGATTGGGATGTTTTGAAATGTCACAGGGGAAATATGTTTGTATAACTCCACATCTTCAGAAATAATGCCAAGCAAAGATGTTCTGTGAATTAATAAAATTAGCGTTTAGTCTAGATACAGATTCCAAAACATTGAAAAATACAAAAATTCTATTAGAAGGCCATCTAGAGATGGTCCTAACTTCAATCCATAATCAAAGATTTATTTTGATATCTTGTCAAGCAATTTTTCCCTAACTTGTATAGAAAAACATTTTTTTAAATTTCTGCGTCTCATGAAAAAATGAATTTGGTGTCTTCTGACTATTTAATCTTTAATTTGTCTAATTCATAGACACTGTCTCTTTTATAGGATTAAACAGAAAAATAAATTAAACCAGAATACTGATCATTAACATATCTCTTAATTGAATAAGTCAGCACAATTGGGCTTAGTCAAAATTTCAAATCAAGAAAGTAAAAATACAGTCCACGGAATTGGGGAAAATGCTTGCAAATCATAGATTTGATGATAGTCTAGAATTCAGGATATGTAAAGAACTCTTACAGTTCAATAATAAAGAAGACAAGTAACCCAATCAAAAAATAGGCAAAAGATTTTCATAGACATTTCTGCAAAGAAGGTGACCAATAAAGCATATGACGAGATGCTCAATTTCACTAACCATTAGGGAAATGCAAATCAAAACCGTACTGAGATATCACTTTACACCCACCAGAATTACTGTATTAAAAAAAGTCATAGTAACAAATGTTGATGAGGATGTGGAGAAATTGGAACCTTTATACTTTGCTGGTGGGAATGTAAAATGGTGTAGCCACTTTGGAAAATGCTTGGTGGTTCCTCAGAAAGTTAAACATAAAGTTATCACATGACCCAACAATTCCACTCAAGAGAATTGAGGACATATGTTCACACAAAAATTGAGGACATATGTTCACATAAAAGTTACTAACTGTTGTTAGTAATAACACTCATAATTGCCCCAAAGTAGAAACAACCCAAATGTTCACCAACTGATGAATGGTTTGACAGAATGTGATGCATCCCTACAATGGAATATTATTCAGTCCTAAAAATAGATGAAGTACTGACGCACTCTACAACCTGGGTAAACCTTGGAAATGTTGTACTGAAAGAATGCAAACACAAAAGGCTACATATTGTATGATTCCATTTATAGGAAATATTTGGAATAGGAAAATCTATAGAGATAGAAAACAGATTAGAGGATTAGTGGTTGCCAGGGGCTGGTGGAGTGGGGAAAAGGGAGGAGGGAAGGGAATAGGGAGTGACTGCTAAAGAGTCTGGATTTCTTTATAGAGTGATGAAAATGTTCTGGAATTAGACAGTTGGTGACAGTTGCATAACCTTGTGAATATACTAAAATCCACTGGATCGCATGTCATAAAATGGTGAATTTTATGGTATGTGAACTGTGTCCCAACTTTAAAACGTTAGCTCAGAAAGCCTATTAAAAATCGATTAACAAATTAAAAATCAACTGATATGAAAAATGCAATCATCTAAAGTTGTGACTTTCTCTTTGAGGTCTTATTAAAAATTTGTTTATGAAACAAACATCCCTCCCAAGATCTAAAGGACAGATTTTACAAAAATCACCTAGACTTTATTAACCCTCACCCTAAGATAATTGCCTCAAACTCTGCTTTAAGTGTGGTCAAGTGTCCATATCAGTGTGTATTGCATTTATAGGGCGTTAGGAGGTAGATTGTAGTTTGCAAGACTAATTGAAATAAGATTGTGGATAACCCCTGAGACGACTGAGACTAGAACTATCACATACTTACTGTATTTCATATACCCAAAGACATACTTTTTTTTTTTTTTTTTCAAATTTTAACATCTTTGGGATGTATCTTACAAGTGATGGTGTTTTGGATTTGATGAAAGATGGCAGTTTTGTACTGTGTGTGTTTGCTTTTAATGCCTCTCCAGAGTAGTTAGCCATACAAGATTAACTTTGCTATTCCCTGATGGGCTATTTATATTAAAATATCATTGTCAGAGCACCTCCAGTGGTATGTTTATTTGGAGGATTTGAAACCCAGTTGTTGACATAGCTCCTAATTGCATAAAAAATAGTTCTCAGATGTTACATGAAAACTTCCCACAACACCCCCTTTTTGCATATGCTTTTTGTATTATGGGTACTAAGAATGATGTATATGCTTTTTGTATTATGGGTACTAAGAATGATGAGTACTAAGAAGGAGAAAGGCCTCTCAAGTTGTCCAACCTTCTTATTCCCTTCTGTCATGTTGGGCCATTTGAAGGAAGTGAAAACTTGACTTAATCAGACATTTTAAAAAATTCTGTCTCTCCATATGATAGTTTGATTTGAAACTTGGAGAATAAAGTCTTCAAAGGTTCTACAATAGACCATAATGTAATAGTTTTTAAAACATTGCTGTGTGGGGCACCTGGGTGGCTCAGTTGGTTAAGTGTCCAACTTCGGCTCAGGTCATGATCTCGCAGTTTGTGGGTTCGAGCCCCGCATTGGGCTCTGTGCTGACAGCTCAGAGCCTGGAGCCTGCTTCGGATTCTGTGTCTCCCTCTCTCTCTGCACCTCCCCTGCTCACGCTCTGTCTCTGTCTCAAAAAAGTAAATAAACATTACAAAATTAAAAAAAAACATTGCTGTGTGACCTATTCTAACCATCCAATAACATCCTACAAGAGAAGGTAGTCCAACTTTTGCCCAAGTATCTTCTCTAAGGCCTTTGGAGCCAGAAGGTTTTGGATTCCTGAGTGAAGATTGGGAGGATATTGTTAATCCATAGTTTATGAAATGTTTGTTTTACCCCTAAACAAAGAGAGAACCTGATAATTACAAATGGCGATACTTCTTAAAAATATAAACGAGATGAAAACTCAGAGCATACTAAGCCTAAGAAGCAATTGTCAAAGGGAGTAGAGAGGGGATATTTTCATCATTAGAATGCCTGGTTCTGTGTGATAGTATCCTTTTACAAAGGCAAAGCTTTGCTGACATTGCCTTTAAACAAATATGTTAATCCTAACCATCTGTCTATATGTGTTATACAACAGGAATACCTAACTATTCCCAAAGTGAAGAAAGGAATTTCTTCATGTATATATTAAAATATATATTTATGAATACAAATATATTTTCATGTATGCTTTTTATATAGCAGAGATATGTATCTGTGTATGCCATATAACTATTAAATATTCTCTGGGGTCTTAGCTCAATGATGATTTGTAACAGAGAGAGTGACTTTCTCATGCTCATGGTTGAGGATTTGAAATTGGTTAGAAAGTTCAAGGTACAAAGCACAATCTGAGGGGAGGAGAAGCATTTAGTAAGAGCCTAATAATTGCTTTGCCAGAACTATATGATAGTAATTACTGGGTGTTTTGAATACTCTTTTCAGTTTGGAAAATTAAAATTTTTGGGGGGGTGCTTGGATGAGCAATCTCTCATCTGGACAATCTCTCCTCTCCCACTTTCCTTCCAGCACTGTTCAGACCTCTCCTGGTAAAAGCGGAGTAGCTTTTAGAGGACAGGATCAACCACAAGAAGACAATGAACTCTCAGTTTTGGTTTTTTTGTTTGTTTTGAGGGGGTGGGGGGAGAGAGAGAGAGAGAGAGAGCGCACGCAGGGGAGGGACAGAGAGAGAGGGAGAATCCCAAGAGGGCTCCACAATGTCAGCGCAGAGCCAGATGCAGGGCTTCAACTCACAAACCATGAGATCATGACCTGAGCTGAAATCAAGAGTCGGATGCTTCACGACTGAGCCACCCAGGTGCCCCAGTAAACTCTCAGTTCTGTATCTACCTAGCTACCTTTGCCTCGGCATTATAGCCAGTGATGGCACACGTGGCCTAATTGCAGGATACCTTATGAAAAACTCATTTCAGACCCAAGATAAGGCAGTGTTCCTGATTGATTTACACCTCATTCTGTGTCCCGTCTTTACCCAGTGATACAAATAAAAGAACAGGTGGTTGGGGCACCTGGGTGGCTCAGTTGGTTAAGTGGCTGACTCTTGATTTCAGCTCAGGTCATGATCTAATGTTTGGTGAGTTTGAGCCCCACATCAGGCTCTGTGCTGATGGTGCAGAGCCTGCTTGGGATCCTCTCACTCCTTCTCTCTCTGCCCCTTCCTCTCTCTCTCTCTCTCTCTCTCTCTCTCTCTCTCTCAAAACTAAATAAACTAAGAAAAAAAAAAGAACAGGTTGTAGCCATTTGACACGTTGATTGTTTTATTACATTAGGCAATACGGCGTTGTGGTTAAGACCATGGACAGTGGAATCAGACCAAATGGGTTTATATTCTGATTCTACTGTTTACTAGTTGTGTGACTTTGGCCGAGTTATTTAACCTCTCTGTACCTTCGGATTCTTGTTTGTACCATATGGGCTAGCAATAGCATGTACCCTATAGCAGTATCGTCATAATGAAGTGAGATTATATATGTGAACGACTTAAAATATTACTAGCACACAGAGTAAATTGCCTCTTGATTTGCTATAGAAAATAGGATTTCTAATTTAGATTTTATTGTTTAGAGAAGGACACAATGTGCAGAATAAAAATTGAAACCTTGGGAACGTTTTCTCACCTAAGTTTTAAAAAAATGACTTATAAAACTATAAATTTACCTTTGTCAGAATGGAACCTTTCATATCAGGCTTTGTAAAAAACAAAGTTTATTAATTAACTAATTATGACTGCTCTCTTTCCATTTCTGGAACTAAAATAGATTTCTAACCTATGAATGCTTTGGTAATTTGCATTATTTGCTATTAAATAAAGGATAAATAAGACTAAAAGCAATTTCGCATCATAGAAAGAATATAAGCTTGAGAGATATGAAGACCTGGCTGTAAAATTCCATTTCACCACTTACTGCTCTGTGATCCCAGCCAACCACTTGACTTCTCTGAGCCTTAGCTCCCAGATTGTAAAATGACACTAATAAGGCATTTGGTCTATCATAGTTCAAGGCAAGTGATTGTGCTCAGAAGAAAGCTCTTATAATTCAACCAATAACTAGTTCCTATTAGCCATGCAAAAGATTTTGAAAAATCGGCAAAGTCTTATGATGGTTCCACTGTGATGATCTTTTTTATTATTCTTATTGAAGTGTAGTTGACATACAATCTTATGTTAGTTTCAGGTGTACAACATAGTCATTTGACAATTATAAGCATTACAAACTGCTACAAAGTGCTCTCCGCAATATGTGTAGTTACCATCGGTCACCATACAAAGTCAGTATGAGATTATCTATTATATTCCCTATGCTGTATTTTTCATCCCCGTGACTTATTTATCTTATAACTGGAAGTTTGTACTTCTAAACTCCCTTCTCCTATGTCACCCACATCCCCACTCCCTCTCCTCTGGCAACCACCAGTTTGTTCTCTGATTTATGACTCTATTCCTGTTTCTGTTTGTTTTGTTTTTCAGATTCCACATATCAGTAAAAACATATGGTATTTGTCTTCTTCTGGCTGACTTACTTCACTTAGCATAATACCCTCTAGGTCCATTCATGGTGCCATAAATGGCAAGATTCCTCTCTCTTTCTATTGCTGAGTAGTATTCCATGGTGTGTGTGTGCACGCATGTGTGTGTGCACACACTACATCTTCTTTATCCACTCATTTATTGATGGACACTTAAGTTGCTTCCATACCTTGGCTATTGTAAATAATGCTGCAATAAGCATAAGGGTGCATGTATCTTTTCGAATTAGTGTTTCTGTTTTCTTCAGGTAAATACCCAGCAACGGATATTTACCCAGCAATTCCAGCGGTGATGATCTTGATCTTACAATGCTCTTAAACATGCTGGTGATTAACAATGATCATGGTACATCTGGCTGAACCTGATGTACGTGAGCTCTCATGTAGGATTTTGGCCTGAAAAGGGAGACAAAGTATATCACGAAGAAAACTGGTGCATATTTTAGGGGTAAACTAATAATGATAGCTAATTACATGAACTTGTGCAAGTTACTTAATTGTTGTATGCCTCATTCTTGATAAGAGATGATTGGTCTAGATGGCTTTTGAGAAGTAAATGTCCATGAGTTCAGAAAAGATGGAATAAGCCTTAATTTCATAGGGATGACTGAGCATTTATCAAACTGTAAATATTGCTGGAGTTTGCCATGAGTTTTTCAGAAAACTTGTGGATATGAGGAAGGGAGGAATGATAATTGGATCTTAAAACTGATTCCAAACTTTGAAATAGTCAAGCATGTAAAGAAATCATATGAATAAAGTTTTGAAAGCACTGATCTAATATTGAAATAACTACATGTGGAAAACTTCGATTTTTATGTTGTTATTTTTACTGTCCTATTGTGATATCTTAAAATTAGATGTGATCACACTTAGGGTGATTAGCTACATACATACCCCACAGTACTAGATTTCCTCAGAAGGACAAAGGAAAATTCTTTCTTATAGGAAGAAAATGCAGCATAAGTTCCGTGATGATTCCAATGGATGTTAGACCAATCTTATAGCTGAAATGTCATATACCTTTCCTTGGCAAAGTTTGAGCAATAAATGAAACATTTTCTGGTGCATTTAAATAGGGTAATTACCAAGCCTATTTCTCCTGATTCTACTCTCCTGGTGAAGGAAGAAATAATTGGTTCTGGAAAAAAAAAAAAAAGGCAAATAGACACAATAAGTCCTGTGGGATAACCCCAGGGTGCCAGCAGCCTGCGCTGGGCCAGCATAGAAAAGCATTGCTGACGAACCCTTGTTTGTCACCCTTAAAAGGTTCATCAAATGTGATGAAGAATTATATTTAAATGCTGAGAATTGACAGGTCCTTTTTCCTCACAGCTTTGAAAATTACTTATTTTGCCACTGATTGGTTCATCCACCTCATTTTCCTCCTAATATTTCACTAGCACCTCTGCCCCTGACAGTTATGAGGACTCAACGCCAGGCAGATATCAGTAGGCTCGCTCACTCAGCCTGACAGCAGCCCTGGAGGGAGTCTGACCAGAGCGGGATGCAGAGGCTTTGCATGAATAATACTGTGTTCTTGTCCCTGGCTTGGGTCCTGGGAGGATGCTAACGCGTTTCCATAGCAGATGGGTCAGCTCTTGCCTGCCATTCTGTCTTTTGAACTTCCTGTTCAAGGGTATGGTTTTCATCAATCTTGATGCTGTAGAGAACACCTACTTTATAAGATTGGATTTTTTTTTCTTTAGCTAAAAGAAAATAACGGAATGTTTTCGTGTATAAAAGGTTTCTGTAGAAAAGATTAAAAGGGGGCGGAGTAACCAGCCCAGATGTCCAAGTGAAAAGTTGTAACTGTGATAGAAGGTTTTTTTTTTTTGTAATGCCTGAAAATTAAGACTGAGGAGAACAAACTTTTCCAGGCTCAGATTCCATTAAATGCCATTAAGAAATTAAACCTTTTGCTATAAAACTGCTTTGCCTTATTTTTTTTTTGTAAACAATCCCTGCACGTATATGTCATTTTGCCCTGCTCATGTCTACAAATCTTTTGGCAGGAAAAATAATGTCTTCACCTTTTCTTTCCAGCATCTTGATCTCATTTTCAGAGGGACAATCCAAATGTGGTGTTCGTAGGGTGAGCAGAATTTGGAATGCTTGGTATGCTGGCCTCATTCAGATGGTATTCACTGCTGGGGGCCACACATGGCTCAGGTAAATTATAGGGACCGATCAATCTTATTAAACCCATAAAATTAGCCTTATTGAAGCAGTGGAAAGTGAATAAATTTCAAAGCTTTGTACATTTCCAGAGGGAAAAATAACATATTTCTGTCAGGTCCGTGTAGTAGAAACACAAGTGTGTCCTACTTTAAGGAACTCTCATAAGTAAAAATAGAGACAGTAAAAGCCTATAAAGTAGGTAGTGATTATATACCCTTCTACATTTACATTCAGGTTATTATTACTTGACAATAAGAATAAGTGGCAAACTCTTAAAGAGTCCCTAGAGACAGTTCAGTGTATAAATGTTTAAGGAATGACTGAATGATACATTAAGAATGTATAACACAGAAAGGAATATCTGATTTTATTGTGGTTTTTTGATAGCAAAGGTCTCTCTGAGGTTATAAGGCCAAATAAATCTTAGAGAAAACATAGCCCCATTAAATAAAATATGATTCACATGTAATTTTTGAAGCAAAGTCATATCTCCCTCTCCAGTAGTACTCTGCTGACCACCAAAAAATCCAGCCTGATCTGCTGTGCCCGACTGACCGGCCTAAAAAGGACCCCATGCTACAGATCTGACATGGAAGGCAATAGTAGTTACCTCAGGGGTGAATTTTTGTTGCTCTTGTGTTTGGATATTTAGCAGAAGGATGAGAAGCCCAAGTCCTGAATAGGCATTCACTGAGCATATCATATGCCGTAGACTCTATGCTAGGTGTACTCAGGTACAGAGCAGTGATGGAATGTGGTTATAGTAGAATTGCTACTAATAAGAGAGGAAGGAAGAGCTGGTAGCAAGAAGCAGAAAGCCATCCAAACTAGATCACGTGAAAAAGGGATTGATCGTAAGGCAAGACGGGAAATATGGAATCCAGTTGCAGGAAACACAGGCAAACTTAAGACAAGCGAAAACACCTTTGAGTGTTGGATCTCCTTCAGCCAGCCTTACTGTCACAGTCTCTTGTCTTGCTTCTCTGCACACATCTTCCTGTCCTTTTCCTGGATAAAGAATTATCTTTTGCCCTGCTCTTGGTTTCTGCGTCTCCTTAAGCTTAGTCAACACAGAGGTTAGATGCGCCACGTTAGATGCGGCTGTGGTTTACACAACACTTCACTTATTTACAGCTTACACTTCTCTTTCCCACAGCTAACTAACTCATTTTTTGCATCTGAATTTCAAATTCCCAAGAAAGAGAAGCTTACTGAGCCAAGCCTTACAATTTAGTTGGCCTTGGATCCACTTCATACAGAAACATCACTATGTATTGAGGGTTTTACTGTGCCTGGTCCTGGGTTAAACACTCTATAGGTCCGTCCTATCTCATATAATTCTCCACTATTCCATCTGCAGCCTCTCATTTAGTCCTGCAAAAATAATATGTACCTCAGGTGGTTTTTGAGGAAATGAAATGAGGTGATGTATGACTGTATAGTACATTTCACAGAAACTGGCCTTCATTAATAAGGGCTTCATTAACATTAAGTAACAATCAAAGTGGTATGAATGCATGAAGTCTGGCTGAATTAAGGCTCTGAGGACCTGGGTTCTTTCTTGTCGTGGTTTTTGCCAACAACTCTCTCTCTTTAACCTTTGCTGGTTTCTACTTCATCAGAATATAAGAAATGATTAATTGTTTGAAGTACCATAATGGTATTATGATTGTGTTTTTAAAAGTCCTTATCTTTTAAGGGGACGTACTGAAATATTTCTGGATAAAATCATATAATATCTAGAATTTACATCAAAATAAGTTGAGAGGGGTTGGTTTGAGATAAAGAAGATTGGCCAGGAGTTATAATTGTGGAAACCTTGTCAGAGATTTTATTACACTAGTCTTTCTACTTTTGTATAGGCTTGAGATTTTCCTTTTTTTTTTTTTTTGACTTTCTTTTTTTTAAGTTTTTATTTAAATTCCAGTTAGTTAACATCCAGTGTAATATTACTTTTGGGCATACAGCTTAGTGACTAAACACTTCCATACATCAGCTGAGGCTCATCTCAACAAGTGCACTCCGTAATCCCCACCACCTATTTAGCCCATCCCTTCACCCACCTCCCCTCTGGTCACCATCAGTTTGTTCTCTGTAGTCTGTTTCTTGGTTTGCCTCTCTCTCTCTCTTTTTTTCCTATGATCATTTGTTTTGTTTCTTAAACCTCACATATGAGTGAAATCATATGGTATTTATCTTCCTCTGATTGACTTATTTTGCTTAGTGTAATACACTTGAGCTCCATCCACATTTTACAAATGGCAAGATATTGTTCTTTTCTACAGCTGAACAATATTCTGTGATATATATATATATATATATATATATACATGTGTACATATATATATACACATACACACGTGTGTGTATATATATATATATATATATATATATATATATATCGTCTTCTTTATCTATTCATCAGTCCACAGACACTTGGTCACTATTTCCATAATTTGGCTATTGTAGATAATGCTGCTATAAACATTTGGGGTGCATGTATCTCTTTGAATTGATTTTTTTTTTTAATTCTTTGGGTAAATACCTAGTAGTGCGATTGCTGGATTGTAGGGTAGTTCTATTTTTAACTTTTTGAGGAAACTCCATACTGTTTTCCAGAGTGGCTGCACAAGTTTGCATTCCCACCAACAGTGAAAGAGGGTTCCTCTTTCTCCACATCCTCACCAACACCTGTGGTTTCTCATGTTGTTTATTTTAGCCATTCTGACAGAAATTTTCCATAATAAAAAGTTAAAAAAAAAGAAACATATATTGGAATAAAATCACAAACGTCTTTCCAACTCTGATTTTTTTTTTTATTTTGCCATTTAGAACAATATAACTCTTAGCCGGTGTTTATTCTGAATATTTAGCTCATATAACTTGCCTTTGAGTTTCATACAACTGATATTTTTAAATTATAGATGTAATGTGAGATGATTAGAAATAATACGAACCTCCACTATCCCCATTCCCAAATCCGCACTGTTCCTACAGTAATCACGTTATCTTTACACACTTTTTTCCTGTGGTCATAAGAACATTTATGTACAACATAGGCTTTCATGTGTTTTTGTTTTGTTTTAAAATTTTGGGCTACTTATTTATCACTAAATTTATTACCTAACACATCAGCGGAGGGCTTGTCTAATAAATAGGCATGGATCTAACTTGTTCTTAAAAATAGCTGCAAAATATTCCATGGTCTATGTATGAATGGGGATATAAGTTTGATTTCTCTAATATTGGCTTAAACTATCATAGAAACTTCTCTTTTGAGTAACAGTTCAGAAGAGCAGTCAGGTTGGACAGCAGCTCCAGCATGTTAGGGATCCAGACTTCTTCTGATTCATTGTTCTGCCATTTCTGGGGTGTTTTCTTCATCCTCATGCTTAAGGATGGCTCGTATTGTGTTCTAACCAGTTCGAAGGGGGAATGGGCAGGGGAAAGCATGATCCTTCCCTTTAATGGCCATAGCCAGAAATTACAATCATTGCCTTTATTCTTGTCACAGAATGTAGTCATGTGGCCACAGTCTTCCCTTACTGACAGATACTCAAGTGACTTTCCTTTGTTTTTTTGCCATTACAGGCAATGCTGTATTAACACTCTTGTACATAGATGCTATGTATTTGCATTGTTATTTCAATAAGATAGATCCCCCAAAGTGGAATTGCTATAAATCTGCATTTTTCACACTATGAAATAAAACCCTTAAAGGAAATTTGTAGTTGAATTCATATTTTAGTTGATAAATATCTCTAACTCTTGTTGGCATTGTCTTCTACTGAGCAATCCTGTTTTGACAACGTCACCAGATTTGTTCAGCCATGTTTTGACAATTATTTGAATATTTTACTGTGCATTATTTATAAATATTAACGAGCAATGAAAAAAATTGCCATTAGTGAGATTGCTGCTAGAATTTAATAGAATATGAAATTCTTGAGAGCTGGGGATTTTGTCTTTTTTGTTCTCTGCTTTATAACTGACACCTAAAAGAGCATGACATATAATAGACTCTCAGTACATATTTGTTGAATGAATGAAAAAAATCAATGAATGAATTTTCATTGAGGCAAATTGGAAATGATTAGGAGCACTAAAAATAGTAAATCTTTAGGGTCAATTAGATAATTGATCACCTGAGTGTTCATTTGTTAAAGAACAGAACAGAACAGAAAAGAAAATGAAAGGAAAAAGAAAAGAAAAGAAGATACACAAATGCTAGAAAGATGCCAGTGAAGATGTAGTGATTGAGAGGGGGTTAGCTAACTTGACAATAAATTATATTAAAAAAATAAATTAGGTTCAAAAATAAAATAAAAAAATTATGGATTCAAAATGTCACTCTAGTGTTTCAAATACTAAAAGAAATTAATGGAATCATGGCATGATGATAGGCATATGGTCCACTATAGAATATTTTACCAAGAAAAGAAGGTGGTTCAACTTTTTCATGACAGAATTTTAGAGAAGGTTAAAATTATCAGAGCTAGCATCACAGAATTCCCATCATCAAGTCCCAACTCTCCATACTAAAATTATTCTTTTCTTAGTTTGTGACTATTTTGTCCTTGAAACTGTTTGTCTCTGTAAGATCAGTCACCATGTCTGTTTGGCTGAGATGGTATCTTCAGCTCCTAGCACAGTACCTGGTATACAGTTGGTGCCTAATGAATGTTCAGTGCATATAAGAACACTTTGGAATTTAACTTACATTACGTTTAACGTTTTCATTAGTATTATTTTGCTAGCAAGTAACAGAAACCTAACTCCAACCAACTACACAAAGAAGAAGTACTTATTAGGAGGAGATTCAGTCCAATCAAAGACTATAGAAGCCATGACAGCCTGGACATCTCAGGCACTAAAACTGGGGTCTGGATTGCTGGCAGGACTCTTTTTTTTTTTTTTTCCTCTCTCCCTCTCCATCTCTTTCTCATTCTTTGGTTTCAATATCTTCTTTCCTGAAATTTTCTTTAAATATCTGAATCCCTAGACTTATATCCTAGGAACTCAGCCACCAGAGAAGAAATGTTGTCCTACCACCCACTTCTAAAGTTGTTATGGGAGCACTTGGATTGGTCTGCCATGCACTTTATACCATTGAGGAGAATATCTATCACCAGAAGAAAGGGGGGCAGTGGTGGGGGGGGAAGCATTGTACATTAAACAAAGATTTTTTTTTTTTTTGCTTTTTGTGTTTTAAATAATCATATGCAGGGGCACCTGTGTGGCTTAGTCGATTAAGCATCTGATTCTTGATTTTGGCTCGGGTCATGATCTCATGGTTTGTGAGTTTGAGCTCCGTGTCAGGCTCTGCGCTGACAGTACACAGCCTGCTTGGGAGTCTCTCTCTCCCTCTCTCTCCCCCGCCCCCCAAAATAAATAAATAAACCTAAAAAAATAATCATGCAAATTGTATTAATATCTGGTGCTTTAAAAGGGAGAAACAGGTGCCTAGGTTGTTCAGTTGGTTAAACTCCCAACTTCAGCTCAGGTCATGATCTCATGGTTCATGAGTTTGAGCCCTACATCAGGCTCTGTGCTGACAGCTCAGAGCCTGGAGCCTGCTTCGGGAATCTGTGACTCCCTCTCTCTCTGCCCCTCCCCCGCTCACTCTCTCTCTCTCTCTCTCTCTCTCTCTCTGTCTCTCAAAAAATTAACATTAAAAAATTTTTTTAAGTAGAAACAATTTTAACAGAATTAAGAAGTTTATAATGCCTAAATTTTTGTTTAGTTATATGAGAAGAGAATCACCCCTTTAGAACATAACTCTTACTCTTAAGTTATATATATTTAATTTCCTCCTATGGTTTTAAGAATGATTTTTTATAAAAGTGGGGGATGCTTGTACATGCAATATAGTCATTGGAATAGTGGCAAGGGTGTAGAGTTTAGAAATATTCTCCTTGGTTATAGTTTTTACTCTATTATTAATTTTGAGCAAGAGATATACCCTGGGCCTCAGTTTTGTGTTTGTTTGTTCTTGCTTTTGAATCAACTTTGTGGGTGTTTGTTTGTTTGTTCGTTTTTAAATCTATACACTGATGAGATTAAAAACAATACAGGATGATTGTGAAGATCAAGAAAGAGAATGGATGTGAAAAAATTTTGTTAATTACTGAGTACAAGCATGAGGTGATTATCATTGTGTCATATATATATTTTTACTGTTTATTGGCAAAAATCTTTTTATGTGAGTGTTTTATTAGGATTCTTATAATTAATTTAATCATCAAATAGATTTGCATATAGAATTAGGAATTATCAATAATTATACCTTTTTAAGATATTCTGAATTATAGTCACTAATATTTTCTCCATTTATTTAGGTGAACATTGAGTAATGTATAGAATTGCTGAATCAATATGTTGTATACCCAAAACTAATATAGCATTGTGTGTTAATTGCACTTCAATAAAAAAATTAAGCCTAAGCCTTCTATACCACTCTAAAATATTAGTGAAAAAATATGTAATATATATAATATGTAAATAAATAAATATATATACATATATATGTAAATACATACATATATGTATGTATACATATGTATGTATGTATAAAGTGATATTCTTAAATTGGAATCCATGGAACCCTCCAACCCCTGAAATTACATGCAAACTTGTGTTTATACTTGTATCAGTTAATACTAGTTTTAGCTGTGACTAACAGAACACAAAGTAATTGTGGCTTAACAAAATATAAGTTTATTACCTTCTCAAATATATAAAAACTCCAGAGATAAGCCATCCAAGACAAAGTATAGCAGGTCCATAATCATTAATGGCCCAGGCTCTTTTCCTCTTATTGTTTTGCTTTACTACAAGACACTGGTTTTCTCCTCATAGTCCAAAATCACAGTTAAGCATTCAAGACAGCAATAAAGAAAGTGGAGAAGGAGTGGGAAAAGGTCATGATCCTTACCTTTAGGAATACTTCCTGGAAGTTGAGCATGACACTTAATGCTTGTATCTCATTGGCCAGAACTTAATCACATGACCACATGTAGCTAGAAGATCAACTAAGAAATGTCTTCTTTATTCTGGGGGTTTCATTACTCGGTAAGAATGGAGAGTGCCTAATAGGAGACTCTTGTATGGATATATACTTTATATAGGGAGAGAGTCTATAGCTTTCATCAGAATCAAAGAGATCTATTATAATGTATAAACACTAAAACAAAACAAAACACTGTTCAAAGCGGAATCAGCCATTTTATTATGGAAACTTATAGATACGGATATCTTTCTAGATGATCTTCTATCTGTGCTCTAAGCAAGAAAATATGAAATAATCAATCAAAAAGTATAGATTTGGTGGTCTTGCCTGCACGGTGTAGATAACATTTGATAATGATGGTGTATCATTTTAATTTACCCGCTTAAATCAATCACTTTATATATCATAAGTCATTGACCTCATTTTCATAAACTCTGCTTATGATGTATTACTTAAAAGATTTTTAAACAATTTAAAATTTTATCTATACTCTTCTTCTTTCATCATTTTGGATACTAATCAAGATTCTTTTTGAGAATTAATAGACTTTTGTTTTTCATAATTAATTTAATTTCAAATTAATAAAGCCTAGTAAACATCTTTCTTAGTTTAATTGAATTTTTGCTTTTAAGCCTTTGCTTTGTACAAATCATTTCATCTTTTTGTTTTTACCTCGTCTTAAGTAGCACATGTTGAGCAACACATAAAATGTCAAAAATTCTGATTTAATTCATTTCAAAAGTAAACAACTGATAAAACCAACTCTAAGAAAATAAACAGTTTTAAGACATTTTAATAGTTTTATTTTTGTTTTTAGTGCATAGTCTTTGCTTATGCAGTCATTTGTGCTATAAATGGTTGGGTTATTTATTTTAATTAATGTCTACTAAGAAGTTTCTCTCTTTAGAAACAAGTCAGATGTCAACATTAAACACATGACCAAAAAAGAGTCTTATTAGCTTAACTGTCAAAGTAAAAATATGTCAGGATTTTTTAAAGGATTTAAAAATAGTTAATTATGCAGCTATAAAAAAATCAATCTTGATTGACACAGAAAGATGTACATTTATGCCAAAGTGGAATGGAAGCTTATAAAGCAAGTATGTCTAATGTATTTTTTAAAATATTTAAGTGTCGGGGAAAAAACTATCTCTAACAATAAACCAGCTAGCCAACCATTTAATAGCATCTATCTTTGGATGATGGGATTAAAGGTGATTTTTACTTTCTAGAGTATTTCTTTACATATTGCATGGATTTTCATATCATGTTGCATTATGTTTATTTCTGCAGCGGGGTGGGGGAACTAACTAGCAAGCCTTTATAATTTTGGAGAAAAGTTAGTTATAATAAAATGAATAAACAAAGGTACCATTATTTTCACCACAGAACTCTATCTTTAAAAATAAAATAGTCACTTAAAAGGTAAAATTATATACCCATGACTGACTACTGCAATTTTGGAACATAGCATTTGGGAAATTTCCCAGGAAATTTGATATATTGCTACTTTTGTTGAAGAAGCTTCTTTGCATTGCCTGCAGTGGGCTGATAGCTGCCCTGAATTGCAATGAGGTATGAAAATATAGTAACTCGATGTGAATTAGAAATTTAGTCTCCTGGATATCCTTCCCTTCAGAGTCACTGACTCAATGTTAATGGGGATGTGTGTGTATTACTTATCTCAAGGTGTGAGATTAGCAGATGACTGCTGGGCAAATGAGTAAAGCTTTTGTGCACTGTGAAAGCAAGAATAAGCCAGCTATTTTAACCCAAGCTCAGGCATTCTCTTCTCTGGATTCCCTAGCGGATCTTTCAGCTGAATCTGAGCCTTAAAAATAAAGCCACTTTCTATGCTTCTCTGTGCATACTGAAAATCTTGCCAAAGCCTTCTATGAGGTATCTGTGAATTTACCCTGGGAGAACACCACACAGTGTCCTTGGCTTCCTGTTCTAAATGATCCACTCCAATGACACACTGTAATACTACTCAAGGTAGGGAGAATGAGCTGCCAAAACCTATTTATCACTTTGCTGGCCTTGAACTGGGCACATCCGTCCAAAGTTAAACAAGGGTCATAGGAAGAGCTTTTCTTCTCTCCCGCTTTGGCAACACTAGTATCTTGTATAAAGATTAAAATAAATTGTCTACTGTTTCACTGCATTGGTTTTTCCCACCCTACAAAGTGCCATTCTTTAAAGATGTATAGGAGAGTGAATTGGGGAAAATGGGTACTGGCAATTTCACAAATAAATATTGAATGTCCGAAGCTACAAGGCATTGGTGAAATAGATGATGGATATTCACAGAATGGAATATTATGCTACCATTAAAAATAATTTTGAAGAATAAGAAAAATGCTAATATGGCCACCATATTCTATTTATGGATGTGTTTGGCTAAATAATCATGTGTTTAACTAAAATAATATGTAGACTATTATCCCAATTTTTAAAATTAGAAATAATTTATAAATAAATATATATATATATATATCACAGGAAAAAAGTATAGAAAGATATACACCAATACATGTTTTGTAGTTACTCTTGGGTAAAAAGATTATATTTGAAACTTTCTTTCCTTCCCCTTTCCTTTCCTTTTTTCTTTCCTTTCCTTTCCTTTTCTTTTTTTCTTTCCTTTCCTCTTTTCTTCTTTTTTCTTCCTTCCAGTATTTAAATTTTCTACTGCTGAAAGAAACTGAAAAGTTGTTTAAAGTAAGTTAATTAGGGGCACCTGGGTGGCTCAGTTGGTTAAGCATCTAACCCCTGAACTTGGCTCAAGTCATGACCTCATGGTTCATGATATTGAGTTCCATGTTGGGCTCTGTGGGATTCCCTCTCTCCCTCTCTCTCTGCTCCTCCCCAATGCGCTCTCTAAATAAATAAAAAAAAACAAATAAATAAACTTAAAAAAATAAAAAAAAATAAGTTAATTAGTGTTGATCCTTATCTAAAATAGAAAGTTTGCCAATTAACATGAAACAAAGGGGATGGATTTTAGAGCATTTTATTTCTGACATTTAAATTTATATTTTAAAAAAGATGCTTTAGAAACCATGGAGGGGAGTCAGGGGTGATACAGGAACTCTGTACTTTGTCCTTGATTTTCCTCTAAACCTAAAACTTCTCTAAAAATAAAATATATTAATTAAAATTTTAAAATCCCCTTTACGCTTACACTACTTGGCCATCTTTTATTTTGTCACCTTCTCAGGTTATGTTGGTTAGCCCATGTTACATTGATACTTGAGTTTGAACAAGCCATAGGGCAGTGTTTATGAACCACATGGTTCTGGCTGTAGTCTAGAAAACAATGAGGGCTTACTGAGTCCTCCAAAAACTGGAGGGCCTGATACTGTGGATTTCTCCCTCTGACTTCTCCTAGCTCTTGAACCTCAAACTCTATCAGCCTCCTCCGCATTGCTAGTCATAGACCAAAGCCGACTCTTTACCCCTAGGTTTCTGTATGAAATGGTGATAACTCCTGTCCTTGGCCCCAACATCAGTGGCTTTACTGAGAAATCAGTTCAACACACACACACATGGGTTCCCAAAGGTTGCCACAGTGCCATTACAGTCCCTTTTTGGTTATGATCCAGCCTCCAGAAAACCTTTATTGTAAGTATGAATACTGACCATCTTTGGCCAAGAGCAAGGGTGAGGTCCAGGATGAGTAAAGCATGTTTGAGATGAGTATAGAAGCAAGAAGTCCAAGATACATAGGATTGAGATCTCCATCCCAATCCTGTATATCTTGCTCCATGTTCCCTGTAGCATGAGGCTACAGGGAGAAGGAAGAGAAAAGAAGGTAGAAGGAAACCAAGTGACATTGGTGAGGGGGATACCACTATCCTGTGCTTGGCTTAAAGTAGAATCCTGGTCATTATTTTTACTTAACCAACCTTATCAACTAACTATAGTTACTTCATCCCTTTCCCTCTCATCATTCCATAAACCATATTAGATATCATCTACTCTGTGCCCAGCTCTGTGCTAGGTTCTGGGGCTAACATGGTTAGAACAAATATTTATGACCCCCTTCCCTTATGAGGCTTACAATTTAAGGGACAGAACTGGTCAAATAACCATACATAGTTGCAGCTGTGACAAATGATATGGAGGAGAGTTGCATTTATTGAGGAGGGAAGGGGTGAATCTAGGAAGTTAGGCAAGACATCCCCAAGGAAGTAACACTTCAGCTGAGATCCAAAGAATGAGTTGAGGGAATGAGGCAGGGAGAATAAAGGGTTTTCCAGCAAAACGAACAGCATGTGCTAAGAGCTCTACTTAATGTTTGGTAGGGGGCTATTAGAGCACTGAGAAAAGCCTTCAATTTTTAATGTTCTGACTCCTGGACACCCCAGGGGACTCGTTCAGGTATAACTGAATGTTCTTCTAAACCTATGATATTCATTTTTTTGTGTTCTACTTCAACTCTAAAATTTGTTTTTACAGCTGCACTTTCTGGTACAGAATTTGAACCCGTATCATAAAACAGTCACAAGGAAAGAGTACACATACTGATTGTTCTGATTCTGATTGCTTAATGGCCGCTGTCACCCAGCAGTTATTTCGTCACCTTGATAACTGTAAAATAAGCACCAAAGGTCAGGCTCTCAAATTTAGGCTGTCTTAATAGCATGACTCTCATACACTTTTTAATTTTGCTTAACGTTGCAGCTTTAATTTTAGGTACAAGCTAAATTAGATTGAGCTTTGCCCGCAAGTTGTTTTCTTTGTAATTTTTTGATAAGGTAAAGAGTTTTGTCAAGCACTGTTTTTCATGCTCGAACTTAGAGAACTTCAAAGACAATTAGTCCTGGTCAGAACATTCATCTGTGATTATTTTCATGGTGAAATGGTAGTATTAAATCTCCTGATGTTAAGAGAATGATTTTACTTCAAAGCACAGTTCCAGAATATTCTGTCTGGTCTTGCCACAGTTCATGTTCCTTAAGGTTTTATTCTTGTAAGAGCTATTCAGTGAATACAGTAGCAAGAGAATGGATGAAAAACATATGGCGTTCTTGTTCAAGGGCTTGGTTGGCCATTTTCTTTCTTTAAACCTTCAGTCAGTAACCTTATTCATTTCTCCAGTGTATAGGATGGTACTGTGCATTAGTTAAACAATTAAAACTGTTGAAAAATGACAAAGCATATAGTATAGTAGAGTGGCAACAGGAAGCATTATGTGTATTTAATTATTTGAGTTAGAAAGACACCAAACTCTGTCTTGATAGGATATGGTAACAGAAACCAAATGGAAAGAGAAAATTATTATAAAATAACTTTAATAAGGCAAAAAAATTGGAGTATTATAGTGGTAATGTTTTTGAATAATGTTGACCTAAAAGATCATATGACATAGTTTGACTTATGATGTTAGTAATATAAATGCAAAATAACAGTTAATATCTTTAAATATAACCAAGTGTAGTTGAAGAAAAACAATAAACTCTGTTAGATGAACCAGAGTATTATTGATGGATTGCTAGGACAGTTTCTCAGCAGGATTGCAAAGATTTTCCATGCTTTCTCCAAATCTGACATCTGACTTATTATTTGCATTATAAGTGTTCTTACAGTAGAAGTATTCATTTTCTTTCCAGACTTCCCTTTTGTATTTAGACCAAAGTTTGTCTCTGTTATCCTTTTCCCCAGGTTACTTCCCTGATCTATATCCTTGAGTTAATTTATATATGGTATAAATATTCCCAGCTCATAAGAGCCATATTGAATTTATTGTGCTAACTGCTATAAGTAACCTATGACCACTGCCAGTTATATGCCTGTCATTGGTACAATAATATTCTACTGAGATGATCTGCTGCTGGAAGTTTCCCTGCCACTCTCAAGGTATCTGCTGTCATGACTAGAATTCTCTTCTCTCCATCTCTCTCTCTTTCTTTCTCTATTTTTTGCTCCCTCCCTTTTTTTGCCTTCTTTAACAATTTGGAAAATGAGTTGGTCATTTTCTAAAAAAAGAAACATGCTTACATAAGTAAGCTTCTAGAAACACTCATCCTCGTGGAAAATTGTAGATAGCCCCCAAGAATATATTTATAATATTCTAAATTATAAGTCATAATTTTTAAGTACTTCCTATGTGCCAGGCACTAAGCTAACTACTTTACATGATTATCTGACTGAACCTATCAAATCAGTGCCTTTTCTGTGCCTACTTTTCAAATGAGGAAATTGAAGCTCAAGTTAAGACACTTGCTCAGGGTCTCATAAACAATAAATAGTGATGCTAGAATTCAAACCTCATACGGGCATATTTTAAGGCTGTGGCTATTTCTTTTTCCACGTAAATAATGTCACACTTCATTGCATTAAGATAGCTTCTGAAAGTGAGCTTATTCAGTAATAGAGTTTTCACTCCCAACCATTAGGTCTTATGTCTGCTTTCAAAGACTTCAGTGGGTCTAGGAGTTTCTCCTGAATTGTTCTCAGAGTTTCCTGAGATTGATGTTGGAAGTAAATAATGTTGCCTGTAATTTTGACGATGAGGCATATATGCGTTATGTGATGTCTTTAGGACATCTTCCTAAGTAATAAATCCCTCCCTCTACAAGTTCATTTGTGCTACAGGATATTGTTAGAAGTTTCTTTAATAACAGCTTTCCCATTACATTTAAGTGTTTGATCAAAAATGGATGTGTTGGGAGCTATTGCCAAAAGAAGGTAAACTTGAGATAACACTGATATTGTATATCTTAATATACAATACAGTATATTACAATACAATCTTAATGAAGGAGGGGGAAAGGAGGATGCATTGCAATTTGCCTCAAAATTAGCCACAAATGGTAAAAGATCCAGGATAGACAGCTGATGCCTGCAGCTTAGCCAGAATAAAATTCTGATAAGCAGAGAATTTGCCATAGGCGCCCTTGTCAAAAAACTATTTATATTCATCTGGGGTGGTCCTAGAGGGTTAATTTAATCAAGTAAATCTAATTTTAGTAATTAAGGAAATCGTTTGGGATGAAGAGACCTTGAATAAATTCTGAGCACCTTCATCAAATAACAGCAAATCTTATTCAAGTCATATATTAGTGTTTCACTTGAAAGATAAGCAGTAATGTCCTAGAATCAGACAGATGTGGATTTGAATCCTAACTTCCCTGTTTATCAGGTTTGAGAATTGGAACAAATAATTTCCCCTCTCTGAACTTTATTTTTTTATCTGTTAAAGGAAAAAATAGTATTTGCTCCTAAGGATCATTAGATAAATTTGTGAATATGAGATCAGACTCCTCTCCTTTGTTTTCTTCGTGTCTCTTTATAAAATAAGAATTATTTTCAATGTGTTGTATGAAAACTTTTCTCTAAGGAACTAGACCTCTCTTACTAGCTATGAAGAACTGTTTCACTACGAGATAAATTGCATACAGAATAATTGCTCTGGGTTTCTTTTTAAATCACGGCTTCGAATATAAAGATTGATTATGCAATTTTATAGTTTTAAAGTGGAAAGTCATGAAATCAGTCTTTATAAGTAAATTATGAATTAAGTCTAACAAAAACATTATTCCAAATACTATTTCCAATTGTGAAGATGAAATTTCTAAATTAATTCTCACTGTCTTATTAATAAGCACATGTTAAGCTCCTATTACTATATATATGCAGGACTTTGTCTTCTGTATTTTAAGTATGAACGTATATTTTTATGAATGAAGCTTCCATTTATGTCATCTCAGTGTGAACTCAGAGTATTACTAGATGAATGATTCTTTTTAGTAGGCCAAGCTCATTTTGCGTTTGTAATTGTGTTTTCATATCACCATATTTGTTACATTATGTGTGTTCGGTGTAACGATAGTCTTTTTACTCGAGAGACTAACCTCCCGGGAGTGCACTCAAAAAGCAAGTTTTCTTCTGTCTAATCGCACATGTGATATTACATCTCTCACTTGAAGCAAAAATACTTTCTTTTAGTGTATGTCGTAGTTGAATCAGTTTTATCCTGCTATTACATTTATGTCGTGTAGGAGAAAATTTGTAATATTCAAATAAATTTTTAAAAACATAGGTAGGAAGAGCTCTTGATTTGGGGCATCAATCAGAATATCATTATCCCCGTTCCTCAGTTCCCCAACTGACTCGAAATAATATTTTTGCTACTAAATATGTATATTATAATACTCAAGCAAAAAATACCTATCATTCTTTTTTTTAATTTTTTACCTTTTTTTCTTTTTTGAGAGAGAGAGCCTGCCCACAAGTGGGGTAGGGGCAAAGAGGGAGGCAGAGGATCTGAAGCTGGCTTGCTCCTGTGAGCACAGACCCAATGTGGGGCTCAAACCCACGGATCATGAAATAATGCCCTGAGCCAAAATCAAGAGTCGGCTGCTTAACCGACTGAACCACCCAGGTGCCTTATAAAATACCTGTCATTCTTTGTTTGGTTCTCTGATCACTAGGAGCTGAGTTTGAACCTCAATGAACAAGAAGATTTCCAAGTCGGCTATTATGTACACAGAACTAAGTGGACTGATAGAAGAGACAACTCCTACTCTACTAGTACTATCACTACTATTACTACCATTACTACTACTACTACTACTACTACTACTACTACTATTTTGTGTGGCAGATTTTATAATTACAATAATAATATATTTTTTTAAGTTGCCTAAAAACATACCTTCCTGGACTCAAGGCTTATGCCACATCTGGATGTAATAACATCAGGCCAGCTGGCTCTCTCACCCCTCTGTCCAACTGTAGGTTTGGCAAAAGTGACTGATTGTCTCTCTTGTATCATTGTCTACTAGTATCGTATTTCCTTTTGAAGTGATGAGGAAGGATGGAGGAAAGCAATCAGATTTGCATAATGGAAATAGGGGGGCATATTGCCTTTATGAGAATTTCTTGTGACACACCTCCCTAGGGAAAAAGTCCTTAAAACTACCATCTGATCTCCCAGCCCTGAAGCACTTCACACATTGGGGTTATTTTCCAAATGAATAAATAACACAACTGCAGTAAGCAGAATTCTGCCCTAGAGGAACCCACAATGTAAAGGCAACAGAAGGCAGAACCATGGACTCTCATCCACATCCTGTCAGACTCTGAAAAGCCTTGATGATGTGTATTTCTCGTTTCCTTTGTGCTTAAAGTGCCTTCTCTTCTGTAAAGTAGGAGGAGAAGTTTCCTAAGACAGGAGTGAAATGGGTATGTCCTTGTGGTGTAGAGCAGGGGCTCTGGAAACAGACTACCTGGATCCAGTCTCAGCTCTCCCACTTACCAGAAGTCCGACCTTGTACAAGTCATTCTCTGTATCGTGGCAAGGACTCGCTGAGAGAACAAGCGGAAAACACTTAGAAATGGGCCTGGCACAGAGTAACCATCCTAATATTAATTAGTAATTAATACTAATATTAATACTAATAATTAATACTAATATTATCCATTAGTATTGGCAGTGCCAAAATGTAGGAGTTCAACTTTGTGCTTTCTTCACTGGTGGATGTTCAGAATTCAAGAAAGGCCTAATGTTTTAAAAGATTTTAGCACATTTAAAATAGAGAAATGTTAAAATAGGCCTGTAGAAATTATGGCATGTTTTAAATATTTATATTTCTATTATATTCTATTTTTTTATGTTTTTATTTATTTTTGAGAGAGATCGTGAATGGGAGAAGGGCAGAGAGAGAGAGAGAGATAGAGAGGGAGACACAGAACTGAAAGGAGGCTCCAGGCTCTGAGCTGTCAACACAGAGCCTGATGTGGGGCTCGAACTCACGAGCTGTGAGATCATGACCTGAGCCAAAGTTGGATGCTCAATCGACTGAACCACCCAAGCACCCCTATTATATTCTGTTTATATACAAGCACTTGGTTAATGTTTCTAACAAAAAAATATAATGCAGTGTATTTTTGCTACTCACAAAATCATTACAGGATAAATTCTGAACTCATAGTGCATTCTACATGTCATGACCCAATAAGGCAGCAGTTCTTGAACTTCATGGTCTTTTGGGACCTCTTGACATTTTTATAAATAATTCAGAAACCCCAGAGAGCTTTGTTTATATAAGTTTTATCAATTAGAAATTAAACTGGACAATAATCAACCCATTGAATGTTAACGTATAACATATCTTTCAAAAAATAACTATATTTTCAGTAACTATATATGTATCTAGATCTATGTTTATAGGGACTTGTTACTGCATAAAATTTCAGATTATAAAATTGCGAAGAGCCATAGGTTCTGAGAATTACCGAAGTCATCACACTTAGCCTCCTGCCACGTCAAGGAGTCTTGAATAGAGTTACACTGTACGGTATTAGCTTTTGAAACTCAGCTGTATGGAAGAAGCGGCTTACAGATTACCACTTCCCGGCCTGTCGAGAAAAAAAAAAAAAAAAAAGGAGATTTACCAAAAGGCATTTGCAAAATGGAGATGAGACTCCATCTCCAAAACTGGGCTCTTCTTGGTTTATAAGTCAGTGTGTAAGTGATCAGGCAGGCTCCAAAGTCTGACACAACCAGGATCCACACATACTACCACTCTGCCACTTGGCACTTAAAGGAACTCAGTTGCCTAATTCATATGGTTGCTGTGAAGGTTGGATGAGACAAGATATTATCATGCTAGGTCCGTGGGGGTTCCAAATGGTGGCTCTCTGCTTTACTGAGTTTCTTCATCTATAGAATGGAGCTAATAATGACACCTCCCTTTTTCACAGTTGTGGGAGGATTTAACCAGCACAAAGCCTAGTGTATAGTAAGAGTTCAATCAATACTACTGACACTACTACTACTAATGCTGCCACTACTAATACTACTACTAATAATAATACAGATGGCCAACAGACACATGAAACGATGCTCAATGTCACTCATCATCAGGGAAATACAAATCAAAACCACCATAAGATGCTACCTCACACCAGTCAGAGTGGCTAACATTAACAACTCAGGCAACAGCAGATGTTGGTGAGGACGCAGAGAAAAGGGATCTCTTTTGCACTGCTGGTGGGAATGCAAATGGGTGCAGCCACTCTGGAAAACAGTATGGAATAAAAATAGAACTACCCTACAACCCAGCAATTGCACCTCTAGGTATTTATCCAAGGAACACAGGTATGCTGTTTCGAAGGAGCACATGCACCCCAATGTTTATAGCAGCACTATCAACAATAGCCAAAGTATGGAAAGAGCCCAAATGTCCATCGATGGATGAATGGATAAAGAAGAGGTGGTGTATATGTATACAAATACACACACACACACACACACACAATGGAGTATTACTCAGCAATCAAAAAGAATGACATCTTGCCATTTGCAACTATGTGGATGGAACTGGAAGGTATTATGCTAAGCGAAATTAGTCAGAGAAAGACAAATATAGGACTTCACTCATAGGAGGACTTTAAGATACAAGACAGATAAACATAAGGGAAGGGAAGCAAAAATAATATAAAAACAGGGAGGGGCACAAAAATATAAGAGCCTCTTAAATATGGAGAACAAACAGGCTTACTGGAGGGGTTGTGGGAGGGGGGATGGGCTAAATGGGTAAGGGGAATTAAGAAATCTACTCCTGAAATCATTGTTGCATTATCTGCTAAGTAATTTGGATATAATTTAAAAAATAAATAAAATTGAATTTAAAAATAATACATAATTTATATATTATTATATATAATTTACATAATATAATTATAAAAATATATAAAATAATTATAAAACATGATATATAAATATTATATAAATATATAATACATGATATAATATACAATAAGTGATGTATTATTACTCTTATTTATACAAGTATTCTGAAACATCTGAAATATTATGCTGCTGGGTACCATACAAAAGACATTTTGTTCACCACTTAGTGTGTTTGTTTACTTGTCTGTTTTGGCAGACAAATCCCCAAACTGGTGTTAGGTGAGATCCTAGATGTGGGCTAAGAGAAGGCAGGGCTATAATACCCACCCTGGGTCCCCAGGATGGTCTAGTGAGCTCCCAAAGTTGGACAGTCTCCTCCATGTATCTATTGCTGCTCAGCTTCATTTCCCTGCAGGGAGTTGAGGCTGGTCATAGGCTGCTTGGTTTTCTTGAGTAAAAAGAACATTTGTATTTCCCTTTGTGCGCCCCCCCACCCCGGCCTTTCTGTCTGCTGCTATCTACTATACACTATCTGCTGTCCAGTGCTGCTTCCTTCACCTCCCACTCACCTCCAGAATGACCTCATCTTCATTTTGCTCCCTCTGCCTACCAAGTGAATGCTGAACAAGATAACCTAGAAATTCTTTATAGTGGCAAATATTTTGCAGTTGTTACCACTTGAATAATTTATCCAACTGTAGGTGAATGGCATCTAGAGACACTGGGACTTTGCCAAAGTGGTGTGTCTGTTCACTCTGTTTTGGAAATGTTAAATCAGATGAACAGAAAAAAGAAACCCCACCCATTCAATTGAGTGAGAAAAATCTTTCTCAGGATCGCTTAGGGAATTCTGTTTTCCTCCAATAAGCTGTATGTTTCTGTGGTAACAATCTGGAAGCATGTTCTTCATTCTTATATGATTTCTTTGATACGTGGCATTTTTTTTTTTTTTTTTTGCATCTCTTATTGTTCACGTGTTGAACTTCCTGGATGATTCTCTAAGGATTTTTTTCTTTCTACTTCATTTCTCTTTTTTTCTAGGTGTAAGATTACTTCAACTTTCTCTTTCAACCCTTCTTTTGGTTTTTCAAGTTATTTCTGTTACCATTTTGAAATTATGAGAGCTCTTTCTTATTCTCTGAATGTTGTAAGCCATCCTGTTCTTTTTTTAAAAAAAATTTTTAATGTTTATTTATTTATTTAGAGAGAGAGAGAAAGAGAGAGTCAGAGAGGGGCAGAGAGAGGGAGAGAGAATCCCAAGCAGGCTCCGTGATGTCAGCACAGAGCCTGATGTGGAGCTCGATCCCACAAACCGTAAGATCATGACCTGAGCCGAAACTAAGAGTCGGTCGCTGACCTGACTGAGCCGCCCAGGTGCCCCAGGCATCCTGTTCTTATTACACTGATGCAATTCTCTTCTCTGCAGATATTCCCTATCATTTTGGTAATGCCCTGCATTATTTGTAAATCTTCTGAATTTCTTTTTTCTATTTGTTTTGATCTGTCTTTATGTTGGAGGCTTGTCTTAGGTGTTTGGTGACCTCATTCATATATAAGAGTGAGCTCTTAAATGGTTCTGTACATGGGTAGGACTCTGCCCTTTGTGCCTGATGGGCCTCACCAGCTAGCCAGCAACCCCCTGAACCTAAGTAGAAGTATCCGTGGGCCTTTTCTCTCAGGCTGGTCTATTTCTCCAGAGAGGACTCTTCCAGCCCAAGTCTTCTTAAGTCTGTAATGTAAGGTCTACTTTTTGTATTTCTAATTTTTTTTTACCAATAGCAATCAAGGTATGTTTAATAATGCTACTGTTGTTGCAGGTGTCTTGAGCGATTATTCATATTCACTGCTGACTTGAAATATAGCACTTTGGGACCTAACACTAGATCATATTATTTTATATGGCAGTAAAAAATTGCATACATCACAGTTTTTGTCCATTTTATATATTAGTTTTAATATAATTAGTTTTTTTTTAGCAATCTTATTTATTTTATTTTACACATCGAAAAACATCATTCTGCAAATGTTTCCATTGGCTTCACCAGACTGCCAGAGATGCCTGTGGCACACAGGGGCACACAAAATGGTCAAGAATTTCTTTGCAGTCAAAAAAAAAAAAAAAGAATTCCCTTTCAGTGGCCTTTCTGAAGGTTTAAGCCTTACCGCCAGCATTCCCAGAGCTGCTCGGGGAATGAGAGACGAGCTAGGTATCACCCTCCAGTGCGCCCGTTTTCCTTGTCTCAACCTCAACCTTTGCTGTTTTGGGTGTCCTGGATTTTGGGGGCTCTCTTTTCATTTTATCCAAAATTAATCTCCTTTTCCTTGGAGGCAAGGGAGAGATCAGTCACCTCGCTGGAGTTGGTCTAGGGAAGATATCTGACAGTCTAACTTTCAAACTCTTACCACCACTACCACTTACCTCCATTCTATACCCTGGCCTACGGTGGTTTCTGGTCCTCCAATTTCCTGAATGTTTCTGAGGTGTTGTGGCTGAATAACATGTTACCCAATGCTTTTCTCACCACGTGCTTTTTATCTTGCATCAGGTTCATCTCCTGTCTGTCCTATTTTTGTGTCCTTGTGGGTTAGTAGCGTTTTTGCTGCTTTACTGTCAGTTTTAGAAGCTTGTTAGACAAGCCAGTATGAACTTGTAATATTCAGTCTTCAACATATAACTGAAAGTTCTCGACAATTATTTCTTAAGCAATTGATAAAGAATGCAAACTCAGGCATCCAAGCCAAAAGATTCCTTAAGGGCAGTAGGTTAGGGGAATGTTTCATTCTATTCTGACAACAGTCTTGAATTTTGACTGCAAATTGGAATCACCTGAGAAGTTTTAAAACTATTGGTGCCTTCAGGAAAAAATGCTCAATGTCACTCATCAGGGAAATGCAAATCAAAACCACAATGAGCTACCACCTTACACCTGTCAGAATGGCTAACATTAACAACTCAGGCAAAAACAGATATTGGCAAGGATGTGGAGAAAGAGGATCTCTTTTGTACTGCTGGTGGGAATGCAAACTGGTGCAGCCACTCTGAAAAACAGTATGGAGATTCCTCAAAAAATTAAAAATAGAACTCCCCTATGACCCAGAAGTTGCACTACTAGGTATTTATCCAAGGAATACAGGTATGCTGTTTCGAAGGGGCACATGCACCCCAATGTTTATAGCAGCACTATCAACAATAGCCAAAGTATGGAAAGAGCCCAAATGTCCATGGATGGATGAATGGATAAAGAAGATGTGGTATACATACAATGGGATATTACTCGGCAATCGAAAAGAATGAAATCTTGCCACTTGCAACTACATAGATGGAACTGGAGGGTATTATGCTAAGGGAAATTAGTCAGAGAAAGACAAATATCATAGGACTTCACTCATATGAGGAATTTAAGATGCAAAACAGATGAATATAAGGGAAGAAGCAAAAAATAATATAAAAACAGGGAGGGGGACAAAACATAAGAGACTCTTAAATATAGTGGACAGAGGGGAGGGGGGATGGGCTAAATGGGTAAGGGGCATTAAGGAATCTACTCCTGAAATCATTGTTGCACTATCTGCTAACTAACTTGGATGTAAAATAAAAAATTAATTAATTAGTTAATTTAAAAAAAGAAACACACACACCACACACAAAGCAACAACAATAACAACTATTGGTGCCTAATCCCACCTTGAGAGGTTCTGATGTCATTGGCCTAAGGTGTGGCCTGGGAATAACAAATTTTAAAACTCTCCAGGTGACTGTAATATGCAGCTAGTCTACTGCTAATTGAGGCTTTGGTCCTGAAATTCTGCATCTATTAAAAAAAGCCATTTTCCATAAGACATTATGTGTATTGGAACTGAAGACACAGCTATCTATGTGGTTATCTGACTGACTTGAGTATTAAAAGCATACATTATTTTTTTTTTTACTAAATGTAACATCAATTCATACCTTTTCTTAAATGAATCTCCTCTTCTACCTTCCAAAATTATGTAAAAACACACTAGTAAAGAATTACTTATAAATGAAATAGGACTCTATTATTTAAATAATATATTTAATAGCAATAGCATGGAATTCTATGCTATGGAATTACCAACTCTCTCATAGCATTGTTGTTTAAAGTAGACTATTAAAATTCATCACATTTGTGGAGTGCCTGGGTGGCTCAGTCTGTTAAGTGTTAGACTTCAGCTCAGGTCATGATCTCATGGTTCATGAGTTCAAGCCCTACATAGGGCTCTCTGCTGTCTGGACAGAGCCCACTTTCGATCCTCTGTCTCCCTATCTCTCTGGCCATCCTCCACTGGTTTTCTCTCTCTCTCAAAATAAATAAATAAACAAATTTTTTTAAAATTCATATTTGTAACCAGATTTATAGTTAAATAAGTTAGTAATAAATCCAACTGTCTGTTGAATGGTCAGATTTCATCTGATCACATTAGTGACACTGGGAAGTTAGGTGCTGAGGACAGGGGAGAGATGCCTTTTGCTTAAGTTCCAGAGATGGCTTGTAGGATAGTAGTGAGTGCTTCTCTCCCTGCTAAACTGCCTTCTCTCTGTAGCTGGGGTCAAGCTCCTGCTAGTCTCTGCACTTAGCTTAGCTGCTTTGTATTCATGTTGATGACTTTCTGGCCACAAACACAGCACAAGGCATATATGAGTTTATTTTTATGCTCTATCACATTGGAAAACGAATGAGAGGCCTCTGTTACCCTCCCTCTCAGTCTTAGATGGCACATACCTTCTCCCTGCTTTACTGAGCTTTAATTCTGCTGTAATTCCTCTTCCCTTTCATCACTGTGTGCCAATATATGGAAGGGTCTAGAAATGAAGGAGATGGAGGAATGAATAGAAATTACTGGCTATCCATAGCTCTTTACTAGAGCAGCTGAACAATTAGAAACACACCGTATATTATGGAAGATCCTGCCTCAAGGGGGGAGTCACAATAGCTCACACTACTCGTTAGCATTCAAATTGTATTTCATGTGTGATTGTGCAATTTAATTGAATAATATTTAGGAAAAAATATTAAATATCAGACCCTTTTTCGTGGATAAAACAGAATCAGCACTTTCCTATAAAATCTGCTCTTTTTCCTTTACTTAAGTCCAAGAGCTGTCATTTTTTGAAGGCCAAAACATACATTTCATGTTAACATTTTAGAGACATTGATGGGCCCCAATCTAAACTGTGGCTGAGGCTGAGTGCTCGGGAATTGCCCTAAGAATGGACATCCCCCGGGCCCTCACCTGAGGTCATTAAATTGATTTAGTCTGGGCCCACTGGTTGTATTTTAATGCAGCCTAGCTGTAAAAATACAAGGCCCCTTTGTGTAATACAGGCAGCACATTGTTGTTTTTCTAGGCCTGTCAATGTAAAAAATGTGTCTGTTTGCCTTCCCTTATGACCTGAAAAAAAAATTTTTTTTTAGCTATATTACAGAGTATCAGGACACCCTAGAAATGTTGGTTTTGGAAGGCCCCTTGAGGAATAACATATAAAAAAATCTGGCAGCATCATTTGCTAAAGGTGCCAGGGATACACATGTGCTTTTGGGGGTGCTTTATTACCCTTTCCTTTTAGTTAAGTACCAGGACCAGGAGCAAACCACATGAAGAGTCTCTACAAGGCTGGTGGTTCTTCTGATGGTGGTCTCCCGTGGCCAGAGAAGTCATTTTGCTTGGAGCCAGCCAGGAAAGTAGCCAAGCAAAGGGACACATGCTCCAACACCCAGAGCCCTAGGAAGCCGCACTAAGTATACTGTGCCCAGCATTTGCCCAAAATAAAGCAGATGGCATTCAGCTTGCCAGGCCATTTAGCACAGATTCTTGTGGGTTACTCCAGGACCCACGTGTCTGTCATAAGATCTGTCCCATACCGGTGTTTCCTTTTCCCTCTCTCCTTTTTTTTTCTTTTTGGCATGGGGACGTCGGTAGCCATTTCTTTAAATATGTCTTCTTGTGGGTTCCTTTCGGGTGGTTCTGTTTTATCCTAGTAGGTATTGGGATGAAGACCTTACAGGAAATTGCCACACAGCATCATATGTGGTTTTGTAACGAGCCTACTTTTTGGCTACTTTCCACACCTCTGGGACTCCCAGGCATTCTTTCCCCAAGGGTCGGTCTCCAGATGTGAACATTTCAATGCTATGAGAGGACACAGGGGAGAGAGAGGACATGTCACTTTTCTGTCGGACACCCTGCCATGGCATGGCCTCTGAGATGCTCTTCTCAGAGTGTCCTTGATCCCAGTCTCACTGCTTCAGGCTCTGGAGTTTTGCAGGCCTCAGTTAGACTTTGAACTCTGCCACCTCCTGTCCGTGTGACCACCAGCAGACTACTTGACATCTTGGAACATCAGCGTCCTAATGTGTAAAATGGAGATTAATAGCAGCCCTTCAAGGGGTTGCTTTGAAGATTAAATCCAATAATGGATGCAAATTGCCTAGTAGATAGTAAGTGTTCAATAAAGGTTAGATACCATAATGAGGTATTATTACTGCTATTATTCTGATATCCTGACCTTAACCCATGCCCTATACCCACACACACAAAACCCCTAAATTATCATCATTACCACTTCTCTTAATCCATCGAGTTTAACTTTTTAAAGTTGGACTTAAACAAAAAGCTTCATTTTTGATGACCGAACTATTCATTGTAATTCGTTATTGCACCCATCTCTGGCTTCTTAAACTCTAAAAGGCTTATCTAGTTTGTTTGAAATACATTGGTTAAAATGTCCTCTTGTTCTTTGCTACCTGTTGGATGGATTGTGGTATATCTTTCGATTCAAGTTTCTTGCCCATGAGGAGTCTTACATTTAGTGGGGCCGCAGACGTGTAAAAAGTTAACTGAAATACAGAATGATAATTGTCAACAATCATTGGAGAGATGAAAAATATACAGGGCACCAAGGAGAAGATGCTCCTGGCTCAGCCCCAAGGAAGGGCAGGGAGTCTTCACCAAGGGGGCAGAGCGGAGCTATTTTCTGCGGAGTAGGAGGGTGCCGGGTAGACAGCAGGCTAATTCCTCTCTAGGCAAGGGGCCAGCAGATACAGAGCATGGCGGTGAGCAGTAGAGTGTCATGCTTAGGGAGTTTTAGGAGAACCACGTGACTGGAGGTCATTGTGCAAGTGTGGAGCCCCCGGACTGAGACAAGAGCATCTGGGGGTGGGGCAGGGCTAGATTACAAAGTTCTTTGTGTCCATTCCTGAGAAATGTAGACCTGGGCCTATAGACTATGGGAGAGTCTTGGAGGGGGGGCGGGTTTCAGCAGTGAACTCCCTGTTCTCTTGTTCATTAAAGTACCACTTATATGGAGTGAAGTGCGTGAACCAGAGGTCTATGGCCTAATGAACTTTGCATAGGTGTGCACCTATGTGTATGTGCAGTATTTCCAGCAAGAGCCTCGTACATCCTTCCATCCATCCCCCCAAGAGGTAACCACCATTCTGACCTCTACCACCACACATAAGTTTTGCCGGTGTTGAGCTTGGTGTAGCTGGGCTCGGACACCATGTGCTGTTTTGTGTCTGGCTTCTCTTCTTCAACATTTTGTCTGTGAGATCCATCCCTCTTGTTGCATATGGCAGTTACCTACCTTTTTGAATTCTGTATAGTGGTGCATTGGACAGAAATACCTCTCCGGTCACTTGTGACTACTGATTTTTTTCAGTTCTTATCCTAAAATTACCTGAAAGTGGATCAAGAATAGATTCCTTCCCCACTTTCATTTCTGCCCTTTTCACAAAATGTTCATTGTATAAGTCCCGATGACCATTTGGCCTTTAAGTTGGGGTTGTCCCACTATCCCACCTGAAGGACCAAGATCTGTCAGTAGCTAGAACATTAAGACCTTGAACATCTCAAATCAACATTGGCTCAGTGATGTCCTATTTCATAATGTAAGGTTTCTATTTTTTTATTCTTTATTGTCTCCCATGACCTTCCACCTTATCAATTAACAACTGGTTATTGAGAACTTACTATATGCCAGACATTAGGATGTATGAAAAGAAGTTTGTAATGAGCAATCAGTCAAGATTCTGCCCTAATCTGGAGGATTGGAAAATGCTTCCTTTTTAAAAAATAATTTTTTTAATGTTCATTTATTTTTGAGGGGGAGGAGAGAGAGAAACAGAGCATGAGTGGGAGAGGGGCAGAGAGAGATGGAGACACAGAGTCCGAAGCAGGCTCCAGGCTCTGAGATGTGAGCACGGAGCCTGACATGGGGCTCAAATCCCCATGAGCCATGGGATCTCAAATCCATGAGCCATGAGATCATGACCTGAGCTCAAGTCGGACACTTAACTGACTGAGCCACCCAGGCACCCTGTGGAAAATGCTTTCTTAGGGAAATGACAATGGATCTGAAAACTGGAGGGTGAGCAGGGGTTAGCTAGGAGAAAGGAAGGGAACAGCATACGCAAAGACCTGAAGGTGGGAAGACACCCTCAAAGTCCCAGAAGCTAAAAGAAAGCTGGTGTATCTGGAATGAAGAGGAAAGTGGGGAAGGATGACAGAGTTGGAGCTGGAGATGTAGACGCTGACCCAGTTGTGTGAGAGCTTGTGTTCCCTTAAAGATCTTGGATTTTATTATAAATGCATTGTAAAGCCTTTGAAAGATTTTAAGAAGGGGAGTGCTGTGATCTGCTTCATCTTTTTTAAATAATTAGATTTCCTAGGGCACTTTTATAAAAAGAAAGGGGGCCTACTGCCAAACATCTATCTGACCTATAAGTTTGGGCCCCATAAGAAAATTAGCTCTTATTGAGGGACCAGTCATTATTCTTTGATGGCTTCATCTCCCTTCCGACATGTTTAAGTTGTTTCTGTATGTTATTTTCCTCCTTGCATCCTAGACTTTCAGATCTTCCTTCCCTCTGACTAGGTTATGAGGGAAAGTGCTCAGCAGAGCTAAATTTAAAATCCTTACTTTCCTCTTTACTTGAAGTCTTCTTTTAAAGGTGGTACTTCAGGATCTTAACTTTAGAGGGAATAATGCTTTGATATGTCTCAAGGCGACTTCAGTGTCATTAGCTTTACTCTGTATCCAGACTGAGAAACAATTTAGTGACATAAGCAATTGTATTAACCAGAGTAATTAACCCTAGCCACTGTAATTAAAACACACACACACACACACACACATAGCACACACAAAAAACATTCCCATGACTTATTCATTAGGGGATATAGTCAATGGTATTATAAAGCATCGCATAGTGCCAGGTGGTAGCTATACCATAGCTGTGGTAGGCATACATAATGTATAAAGAAGTTGAATCACTATGTTGTATACTTGAAGCTAATGTAACATGGTGTGACAACTCTACTCAAAACAAACTTTTAAAGAAAAAAAAATGACAACCCCAATCAAAAGGCATAACCTAAGTACTCATTTTCTCACTCAAACCAGGCCCAGTGTAGTTGTGATAACCCTCATCCAAGAAGTAACTCAGAGACCTGGGCTCCCTCCCTGAGGTGCTTCCTCAAAGTCTCAGAGTCTTTAGCTTCCAGCCACACTGCTGCGGAAAAGAGTGGTCCAGAGGATTGTGCGGGATGTTATGTTGCTAGTCCTGAATGGGGCAACCATCATGTCTGCACACTTCCATTGGCTAGAGAATAGTCACGTGCCCCTAGAACCCAGCTAGAAGGATGGGAGGCTGAGAAATGTCCTTTTTCAGTGCTGGGAAGAGAAAGTAGGAGTCAGCATCTCACCAGTCTGCTACAGTGATAAATAAATAAAATGTGCCAAAAGTTTGTTGCGTTTTGTAAATTAGATTCATGCATCCATTCAGTCACTAAGTGTCATGAGTACCATACTGTGCCAGGCTCTAGGAATATTCTGGGGAGCAGGATAGCCAGTGGTTTCTGCTTCATGGAGCCTAGCGGTTTAACCAAGAGACAGACAGAAATAAAACAATCACACAAATGAGTATTTAATTATAACATTGTAATAAGGCCTGTGAAGCAAAATAGCCTGATGTTATGAGAGAACACATACTGGAAGAGACCTGCCCTAGTTGAGAATGGCTTGGAGAGGGTCCCTCTAAAGACGAGACAGTTAAGATGTCACCTGGCAGATGACAGGAAGTGGAGAGACCGAAAAAAAATGAGCAGGTTTTGGAGGGAGCAAGAAGGGGCACTGGACATTCCAGGAACCAAAGCATGGCTGAGGCCCAAAGAGAATGGGGAGACAGGAGCCAGATGATCCAGAGCCTGTGGGCCATGAAAGAAAACATTTGGGGAAATAAAGCAGTAGGAAGCCATTGAAGGATTTTCAGCCTCGGAATAACATGATCATATCTGTGTTTTATAAAACACCAGCTTCAATGTGGAGAATGGATTGGAGTGAGGCCAGAGATGGTGTTGGCAATCAGGAGCATTATCTGTGTGGCTTTTTCCTTGTTTCTGTTCTTCCTTCCAGCCTCCCACCACTGTACGTAAAACTATCAGGCTCCAATGGGAGGGCTGTAATTTTCAGTTCCAGACATCAAGATGTTATCTGTATTATTGAAGTAGAATAATCTAATCCAATTCTGAGCTCTTTGTCATCTTGAAATATTCCTCATGGCCTCTAGTGTCTGCTTGATTCAGTTAATCATCTCAGCTATTTAGCCAGACTGTTGCTGGCAAGGTTTGTCGCCACTTAATCTGGAGCTGGTAGAAAGCAGTGCCCATGACTTCTGTCTGCCATTTTGAAAATGTCTGAGCAACACCTCATTTGTCTAGTGTTATTGGGGAAAAGCTGTCGCCCCTAAGATCTTCTCTTAAGTACTTAGAGTTCTATTTAAGACTTATAAAATTTTCTGATTTCAAAAGTGGATAAATAATATTAAAGATAGAACTTTAAAGGAAAAAATTCCCTTAACTCCATTATATGACATTTTTACTTTTGTGTATCACATCAGAATAATTGTGAACCTGTGTACGTATATTGAAATATCTTGTTATTTTTCCTTTTTTTCTTTTTTAAACTCAATACAGTGTCTTCTGGTCTATAGCAGAAGTAAGTAAATACTTGTTGGCTGAGTCAATGAGCATATGAATGAATACATGTTAATCGAATAACTTTTTTAAATGCTAAAAAGCTACAAGAAAAAATTAGAATGACCTAAAATAAACTCAACAACAACAAAAGAAGCCATAATCCCTCCCCTGAAAGACAAATTCTGCTTGTGCATATTTACACAGTTTTAATAGACCATTTTGTATTCTGAGTTTGTAACGAAACATTTTAATGGTCTTTTTCCTAAAATATTTTATATAATTTTCTGACGTGAGGTAGACCAGATACCATTATCAGAAATGAAACAGAGATAAACTCAGACTTAGATTAGATGGTGAGGTGCAAGGGCAGAGCCAGGCAAGGTCCCCTGATTACAAATGACACATTCCTTCCACTCGCCATGTCCTGCTGCCTCTCTGTTTACTCTTCTATGCCATCCTGTCACTTGGGAACAAAATGAGGTTGGGGAGGTAGCTAATGGCAGTGACACATAGTGGTTTAGAATACCAGGGAGCCAGACTGCCTGGATGTCGATCCCAGGTCCTCTGCTTGAGCTTGCACAAGGCACTTGACCTCTGGAGACCCACCACTTCAGGCTATCCTGAGGATTAAATAAGTTAATATGGGATATGAAAAGGGCATGGCGCATGCATGGCACATGGTGTGCACTATGTGAGTGTTCGTTGTTATTGCTGTTTTTATTATTACTACCAATGATCTACATCTAGGTCACTGATACTCTTCATTGTCAGCCACCTACATTAAGATCATGAGTACGCCAGATAGAGCTCCATGGCATAGGATTTCTAATGGCAATGATGGGCAAACGTTCTTGATAGCTTGGGTGTGTTTTCGCCCTCCCTGGTGAATTCCAGATTCACAGTGGTTAAAATTTGTCCCTTTCTATGTGAAAATCAACATGTGAAGTCTCTTGGGCTAACTAAACTGAACTCGGATGAAAGCAGGTACTCTACTCCTTTGGGCTCATTCTTTGGGACAGATCTAATTCTCACTCAGTTGTTCATCTGATTCACTCTGCCAGCTAAAAGTGGTCCCCAAGATTGTTATGATGGTTTCTTTCTTTGTTTTTTTAGGGCAAGACAACAGCACAAAGGTTAAAGTAAGCCACTAGGTTTTAACTAGACTATTTGATCAGAGTAATTTCAAGCCCTCGGCCCAGAAGCCTGGCTGCGTGCCTGGCCCACGTTCAGTAGTCAGCAACCAGCGTGTGTACTTCCTTGGATGCGTCATTCAGAGCAGGAGGCCTGTCAGGGCTAGACAAGCTAGCTGTCCCATTTTTAGGATTAGGTACCTCTCTAGAATACTATTGGTTTAAATCCTGAGGTGTCCATTTCAGAGAACATTTCAGCGTCATTTCTCTAAGGAAACAAAATAACAAAACATTCCATGGGGCCCTTGGGAAGAAATAAATGTGTCTCATGGCTTTCTTTTGATATCAACAACCTAAGTAGAACCCCAGAGTCTAAAGGTGGGAGAAGGTTTTAGTCATTGGCAATTTCAAAATTGTGAGAAGGTGTAAATATCAGTCCCCTGATGGGAGTGTGTGCATGTGCATGCATGTGTGTGTGTGTGTGTGTGTGTGTGTGTGTGTGTGTGCACTGAGGGGTGTGTGTGCATGTGAGCAAACGAGGGTTACAGAGAGATAGTCGAGAGGTCGGGAGGAAATATAACCTATAAAGAAAATGCTTGGAAGAGAATTGTTTTTACTGTTTTGAGAATAACAGGGAAGAAGCATAATGACATTCATATTAGGTGGGTCTTACTTTGCAAAAAGTAACTGCCTGGACAATAAGCCCCATGGGAGCAAGAAATTTGGCTTTTTAAAAAAAAATTCGCCATCTTTTAAGTTCTAGAAGAATCTGGAAATATAGTAGGCATTCAACAAGTATTTGCTGAATATGAAATACGAAAAGAAATAAAAGCTTGGGGAATAATTACCATACACATCATTATGAGCACACACAGCGCTGAAGCAGGAGTGTCTGGTCACTAAAACCAGAACTTTCTAGTGCCTTTTAAAATGTCATTTTCTATTTTCCTATTTTATAATCTTCTGGATATCACAAGAAAATTGTATGCTCTTTAACAAATGACATATAATTTAGTATTCTCTATGCCACTGCTGAAAATTTGTTCTGAAAACTTTTTTCAGTATGTATTTTTCAACCATAGGATAGAAGTAAAAACTGAATTGAAAATCTGGAGAGCCAGATTCTGGTTCTACTTCTGCCCCCCCCCCCCACCTTAGTAGCTGTGTTAAGTGACCTCTCTGATCTTTAGCTTTCTCATCATTTAAAAAAAAATTATTAAGCAGACTCCATGCCCAAGGTGATTTGAATCCACAACCCTGATATCAAGAGTTGTGTGCTCTACCGACTGAGCCAGCCAAATGCCCCTAGTTTTCTCATCTTTAAAATGCGGTGGTCAGCTAAATGATTTTTGGGAGACTTTCCAGCTCTACAAAGCTGTGATTTTTTTTATTCCATGGATAGTCAGGAAACATTTATATTTTAAGAAGTTAGATTAAAACAGTGAGAGAATTAGTCTCTGAAGAGCATTTCAAGGTGTATTAAAGTTTTTCTTAGTTGATAGGAACTTAAGTTGAAATAACCATAGACTATGTTTTATTATCCAAAATATGGAAATAATTAGTAGATAGATTAATTCATTTACTCATTCAGTAAGCAGTTTTGAATACTGCTGTATATATGCCAGGTATTATGTGCAAACGCACAAAGAAAAATACATTATTTGGCAGAATATAAGGTATATACATGTATATGATGCAATCTAACTTTACAAAGAAATTTGAGGGTCAATAAAATTTTAAGTATATTTTATATTATACAGAGTGAACAAAGATATTATTTTATTCATATATATATTTGCATAGTGTATGAAATCATAAGTTCTGGATGTATGATAATATGTTACCAACCCTCAAAATTGTACTTTGAAAGCTAAATTACATATCTAATAAATATATTGGCCATGGAGTGTTTTATCAGTACTTTCTGATGGAGGGCATTTATCAGTGCAATTTGCATAGCATCCTAACGGGGCTAGAAAAGCAAATACCAATACTACACTGAAGACTACTAACTAAAAAGCCGCCCTGTACAACAAATATGAATGAATTCTAGGAGAAGGTGTGCAGTCACAGCAAGAATATGAGTAAAATCTAGTGCAAAGGCAATGGTAACGTGCTCTAAATGTGCCTGAATGCTTCTCCAGGTAACCTATTTGTGAAACTCACCTCTTTGCAGTGATGTTTGGGGGCACACCTCGGCCACCAGGAGCAGCCTGGCTCTCCTGCTACTGTCCATTGAATATAGCTGGCAGACTGGCTAGTTGAATTTTCTATTGCAGTAAGTCACTTGGCTGAGTTTTAGTAGCATAGTTTCATACTACATGAACTATAAGCTAATGCAGCTCGCTCCAGACCCAAGTTGGCCTTGCTTTTGTGGGGAGAGGAGGTGGAAGTTGGTGTGGGGAGGCAGGTGGAGATAATGTATATGCTGGCAAAAACAAAACAAAAGAGTGACCATAAGAAATATTCTTGCCTCCTACTGGTCTCACTGTCTGGGATGGGGTCAGAACTGTAAGCATCTAATGTGATAACCAGTCTCTCTAACCCTGGCTTTACCGAGTCTCTGAGGGAGCTTTGTAAAACTCCAAAGAAGGAGGAGGAGGAGGAGGGAGAAGGGGAAATGAAATCTAAGACCTACTAAATCACAATTTTAGCAGTTAGGGTATTTTGAATAACTTTTCTACTGAGGCTAGATAGGCTATGGGAGTGCAAGGATGAGTGCTGAACCTGAACGGCTGAACAAAATCTACTTTGTGAAGAGCCTTGCCTGTCCCACTAAGCAGAATAGATTGCGTTCTGTAAGCTGTGGGGAATCATAGAAGTGAACGACTACTGTGATCACATTTGCGTCTTGAAAAAGTTGCTGTTCCTGAGATGCAAAACTAGAATCAAGCCCCCCTGTTAAGAGAACACCACTACTATGAGATAGAGAAAAGGTGACAGCTGCCAAAGGCGCTGAAGGGGAAGATCAACAGGCTCTGTTGTGAGTTGTAAATGGTTTCTGGATTGGGCAACTATGTGTCAAGATTTCCAAATAGGGGTTAAGAAGGAAAGAATAGGTAAAGTGATCCAGTGTGGAAAGGGCATAGTGGCTGAAAGGAATGACTGTAGAACATTTGTCTAACAGGAGTAATGATATTATCTCCAAACTGGTCTCCCTGTTCCTGCCCTTGTTCCTTTGTAATCTTTCCCTATCACAGCAGCCAAAATTGTCTTTTAAAAACATAATTCAGACTATCTCATTCCTCTGCTCAGAAGATTCTATAGCAGCTTCTCACCTCACTCAGTAAAAACCAGTCTCCCCGGTAGCCTATTGGCCCCACTTGCCATATTCTCTGTGACCTCACCTTCTATTCTTACCTTGTTCACTTCACTTTAGCTACATAGACTTTCATATTGTCACTCAAAAGGACCATGACTGCGCCTGCCCCGGGACCTTTGCACTTGCTGTTGTTTTGGACTATGTTGAAGCCAAAAACAGGAACTGGCACCTTAGTAAGTCAAAGAATGACTCTTTCCTTTACCTGTTTCAGGTCTTCGTTAGAATGTCTCCTGCCCTATTTAAAATTACAAATGCCCCTCTCTTGGCACTCACTATACCAAAATTTTCATATTTAAATCTCCACCCTAAATAGCTTTTCGGAAGGCAAAATTATATTTAGAATATCATTCATTCATTCATTCAACAAGTATTTATTAAGTACCTACTAAGTGCAGGACACTGTGGTAAGCACTGGAGATGCAACAGTGAACAAAATACAAATTCCCATGTCCTGGTGGAGATACATTCGAATGGGGGGAGACAGACAATGAACAAGTAAGTATAATATATATTATTATTTCATGGTGCGTATTTTTATGTCATCGTCTCAACAAACCTGATATAGGACCAGGAGGAAAGGAGAAGGGACTTAACTCGAGTTCATATTTTGCAGGAGAAGGTAGTGACAAGGATGAGGGTGTTTGTAAGAAGAGCTAAAATACTGGGTGATGAGTCTTGGGCTGGAGAAGGAAGAAAGCACTTCCTAGAGACCACAAAAAAGTGTAAAGAAGAGAGAAAAATAAATCATACTCCTTTTGCCCACACAATTAAACATTTTCACTTACTTGCTTCTAATATCCTCAAAATATTAGAGGATATTAGACTCAAAAAATATTAGACTCAAAAATATCCTTACAGTTCTTACTTACTAATTTTTTGAATTCAGAAAATATTTATTGAACATGTACATGTGACAGACATTGTCATAGTCTCTAGAGAAACAGTGCTGGGCGCATTGTGGAATTACAGAGTTGGAAAGGACCTTAGAAATAGGTTAGTCTAAAATCACCGTATTTTATAAATCACAAAACCAAGCTCCTGAAAAGTGAAGCGGCTTGACAAGTATCACAAAACCAGTTAGTAGCAAAGCTGGAATTCAAAATGGTCTTCAGACTAACAGTCAGTGCTCAGTCTCCAACATGATACTGTTCTGCTTTCTTGGGATCAAGCCTTTGAAAGACATGAAAACTTTTAAAGACATAAACCTGTCATTTTATGATAAAAATGACTGGGGAAATGCTATTTTCCTTATACATACTTTCTTTTCAGCTCACTTTTCAGGAACCTTCGTAAAATATAGTGCACAAGTAGTCTAGAAATGAGAGACCCAGTCACTGAATATATTAGTGAAGAATTGTGGTTATAGTTAATAGAAATCTACTTGAGCTAGCACACACAATGTAAAGGGGCAGCCCAGAAAAATTTGTTAGTAATTGGTGTAGCTTGGAGTGTGGGTCTGGTCCCTATACAAACAATAATGTCAGGACAAAGCTATATGGTAAAAACAAAGCTTGGCAAGGGATTATAGGGGAGGGGTGGAGAGAAGAGTTCACCATAAAAGAAGAGTCCTTGTAAAGTGTATCGAACCCCAAAAGATGTTTCTGTTGATTGGATCCTCCAGGAAGTAGGTGCTGAGACAGAGTTAGAAGTACAAGAGCTTTATGGGGTAAGGTGTAAAAACTTTGAAAGATAAAGAAGGGAAGGAACAGAAAGGAGCAGGGAAAGCCTTTGATGAATACATAGTTCTGAAAAACTGTGACACAAAAGAAGAGGAAGTAGTCTAGAGAGGGAGAGCTTCCTACCATGATGCAGGTCTGACAAAGGTGAGACCAACCAAAGCGGGGGGTGGGGGGGCGGAATATGGTAGTAAAGATTGCCTGTCAGATATCTAGGAGGAAATGGCCAGACCCTACATGATCATGCCTGCACCATTCTCAATCATTCGCTGGTAATGTCCAAGATGAATGCACTTGGCCTTGGCTCAGACCAAGGAGGTTGCCAATGAGGTAAGAGCTGAAGGCTGCCCATTAATTGCACTCCTTGCAGCCCAAAGGCAAGTTCTTTCTTGAAAGGAGATCACAGTGACTCCCAGGATGGCCACAATGTCTAACTTTAACTGTGGCATATTTTATTTACAAAATGCAGGAAGTACATAATCAACATATCAGTGTCAAAAAATAAGAGATTCCATACTTTAAAAATACATTTGGGGAAATTTGCTTTTATTTATTTGTTTGTTTACACAAAAAGCTGTTTTTATTAAAGTACTGGGACAGGATCCATGGGCAGAAATGCTATTTTTTAAATTTTTTTAATGTTTTTATTTAACATGAGAGAGGGGAAGCATGAGCATGGGAGAGAGAGCATGAGCATGGGAGGGGCAGAGAGAGGGGAAGACACAGACTCGGAAGCAGGCTCCAGGCTCTGAGCTGTCAGCACAGAGCCCCCATGTGTGGCTCGAACCCACAAACCGCGAGATCATGACCTGAGCTGAAGTCAGGTATTTAACCAACTGAGCCAGCCAGGTGCCCCACCTTTTTTTAAATTCAGAAATGCTATTTTTTAAAGTTTTTATTCACAAAGGGCATGTTTTAAGAGGGGGAGGGCTTTTTTTAATTTAAATATGGAAACACACAAATGTTCTCTTTGTTACCACTTCAAACATCTGATATATGTCCTAACAAAATTTTTTCTCTGCCATGTATATTTGTATACATTCTATATACAAAAGTGGAACAATATTAAAAGTGATACTAAAAGTGATATTGTGCTAGATAATATCTCTAGCACACTTTAACATCTTTCCTCTGCCCTAACCCCTACGTTTTATTATAATTGTCTAGAAATTTTCTTCCACCTAATTATTTTTCCACTTTATATTTCTTCAATGTAATTAATCATTCTTTATAAATGCATGAAAATTTCACACAATATGGCCAACAATTATTTAGAGTTTAAGCATGATTGGTTTCTTTTCTCAACATTATTTCTTACACACCAAGTCGCCCTAATTCATTTATATTTGTTAGTTGACGACCACCTAAGATCTCCAGACTAATCAGATGCTTTAATTTTCTGCCATCTGTTTTCAGCCTCTTTCTGGCTCGAAGCCATCACATTTACTTCCCTCTTCGCTGGTGAGGGCTTCACATCATTTCCCCCCAGCGTCTTTCCTGGTTCCATCTGATCTGCTCTTCCCTTCAGCATTTTGAAGCAGAGCTTTACAGAGATGTTTTGCTAGCTTCCTTCCCTCTCAGACCTGTTTTCTTTAAGAGGATGTCAGTTGATTAATTTATATTAAAATTGCTTTTTTGTTGATAGCTAAGCCCACTGCCATGGTCAGAGATGGTGAGGTGGTATTTATTTTCAGAAAAAGTGCCTGTGGCCCCATTATTGTTCTAGCTTATGAAGTCCAGGTGCTTTCTTGTTTCTCTGTCCCAAAAGACAGAATAAGTCCTAATATCTCCAGTTGTGAAGATTGAGCCCAACCTTGCTTCCACGACAAACCAGAAATAACATTTGGATAACAATCATGTAGTCCTAAGAAGAAGCTTCAGGAGACTGCTCCAAGAAAGGTGGTCAGCTCAGAGTGATTTCGGAGTTCCACTGGGTTCCTATGTTTAGAAATCTAATAGCTGCGTAAGTGGATGAAATTAGGACAAAATGGTAATATTCAGCTGGAAAAAAAATGTCTGGGAAAATATAAAGAGGAAACTACTTTGAGTGTGTTTTATTCCCCCAAAGAATGTTTTGTCTTTTGCTAGAACTTTTCCATATATGTTTTACTGGATACATTATTTTATTTACTTATTGTGATACTTAGATCCTGCCTTAAAGTTCCAATCTCCAGGAAATTCAATACATACTGCCTTTCTTTATTGTTGGATTGAGAAAAGCAAAGGACATAATGTGTTCAGCCAAGCTGAAAAGTTTCTTTGTTTTAATTGGATATCAGTACATAAGAAGATTAATAACAGGATTACTATATCAACAAGATGTTTCTGGTTCTTTTTAACTATATATATCCCAGCAGAAAGTTTATAATTTGGAGGCTAACAAAACTCTCATGAAAAATTCTCTAGTGTTTGCCTTCAAATGTGACATTTTTTGAAATGTATGATTAAGGTGAACATATTTGGAGGGATGTTTCACTCCTGACTGATAAATACAATTTGAACAGTGTCCACTATGCATGTTAAATTATGGATAAGGCTTTCCTCTTTGACAAGAACCGTGTGGTAGCCAGCCTTCAAGATGGCACCCATTGATTCCCATTTAATGGTATTCACACCCTTATGTAGTCTTCTCCCACACTGAAAAGGACAGACCTGCGTAACTAATAGGTATTGTTGAAATGACCGAGTGTGAGTTCCGAGGGTAGGTCATAAAAAATATCATGACTTCCACCTTGCTCTCCCTCGGATCACTCCCGCTTAAGGAAGCCAGGCATCACATCATATGAGGACAGTCAGTCATGAGAGTGGTCCATGTGGAGAGGAACTGAATCATCCTGCCACAATCAGCACCAACTTGCAAATACGCAATCTTGGAAGCAGAGCCCATACAGCCACAACTCCCCAGCTAAGCCACTCCTGAATTCTTGACCTACAGAAACTTTGAGATAAAATATTCGTTATTATTTAAGCCTCTAAATTTCAAGGTAATTTATTATTCAGAAATAGATCACTAATGCAGATAATCTCAAAATCCTGACATGTGGAATTGAGACATGTAAGTGTGGCCACATGGTTTAAATCCATGTTTTAGCCCCACATGTTATTGTGAGTTCTAGTATTCATCACCTCATGTTCCTTTTCTAAAACCTGGATCAAAAAACAGGATTCGGGGTGCCTGAGTTGCTCAATTGGTTAGGTGTCTGACTCTTGATTTTGGCTCAGGTCATGATTCCAGGGTCGTGGGATCAAGCCCCACATTGTTTTCTGCACTGAGCATGAAGACTGCTTAAGATTCTCTCTCTCTCTCTCTCTCTCTCTCTCTCTCTCTCTGTCTCTCTATCTCTCCACCCTTCTCCCCCACTTGCGCTGTCTTTCTCTCTAAACATACGTCTTTAAAAAAATATCAGGATTTATCCATTCTTTTAGGATTTCTACAGCTCCTGAGAATTCTTAGCTATTATACCTGTGGAATGAAATAGCATGGATTTCGTAGGTATGGTTTCTCCTTATTTGTAGCATCAAGGCAGCGGTCTTCCTTTTGTTGTGTCAAGGGAAATACAGAACTTGTTATTGAATTTTATTATTGTATGGAGCCCTTCATATAATCTAGTCTAGTGATTGTCCAACACTTTTAGAAGTGGAATCCTTTTTATGCCATGCAAATTTTGCCTGGAGCCCTAATACCTGAACAGAATAGATTACTGTTTCATTAGTATAAATATATTTTATAACTTGGAACATGAATATATTACAAAAACAATCAGTAATAGCAATGAGGCATTTAAGAATCTAAGTTTAATATAAGCTTAATGTGATGTTTTTAATGTATTAAGGCATTTCAACAACTACAAAAACTCGAAATTATGGATAATGGGTGACAGTTGCTGTCTCCTATCAGCTCTGGCACAAAATTTACTTGTCTGTCTTGTGTTAGTTGTTATATTAAAAGCTAAGTTACACTGTGACCACCAACGACTCCTGAAACTAGTGGCTTACCGTGACAGAAGCTTGTTTCTCACTCACATCCAAATCTGACATAGTTAATTAGTGACTTAGGGACCCAAGTGCTGCCATCTTGAGGCTCTGCCAACTTATCCTTGAAGCAGGCAAATGAGGTAGAAGGAGTGAGGGACAAGAGAGACAGAAAGTGAAGAAGGAACACATACCCTTAACCATATTAGCCAAGAAATTACACAAATTACCTTCACTAGTTTTGGTCAGAATCAGTCATGTGGCCAACCCAACTAAGGGAGGCTAGGAAACGTAAAAGAGCGTGTCAATACCATTGAAAAGCAACAATTTCTGCTAAAATTGCAAAATATTGCCAAAACACTGATACACATAAGCAAGCAAATGTGTGTGTGTGTACATATATACATATATATACATTTTTAAGTGGCTTTTCTTGCAATACCTGAAAACTCTTCAACTAAACATTAGGACTAACTCTTTTATTTTTTTAAATGAGGAATGAACTTTAATTTTCACCCATGCACAAAATCAAATCAGAATTACATTGATTACATATGTCAGAGAACCAAGATGTTAGTTACAAGCTCATCATGGGCAAATTATTTACATTATATATTTAATTACATAGCAATACGCATATTATGGGAAAGTTTAACTATATAAATAAACATAAAGAAAATATAAAAATCATCATTATTCCTACCACACTTACATAATCATGGTTTACTATATTTTTTATCATTTGAGAATAGATACACACATATATATACATAAGTGAATGTATATGACAAATATATATATATATTTGTATGTCATATATATAACAAAAAATATATATATAGCTATATACATACAGCTATAGTATGTGTGTATGTAAATACATAATATGAATTATGTATATATGTTTATTTGTCTATGTCAAGTTTAAACATATCTTATATCTGGAAATATATGTGTGTATGCAAGTGTACATATATGTATGTATACTTATATTTTCTGTGTAGGACTAACTCTTTTATCTATGTGGCACATATAGGTGCTTTGGTGAATTCCAGTTGACATGTAATACTTATTAGTATGCATTTTGGTTTTTCTAGACTTACTATTTTTTTAATAACATAAATCAGATACTTGTGGACTCCTTGAAAACTGAGGCCTTAGAAATGAGACTAATGGAACCAAGCAAGAACTCGATATCTCAGCCAGTCTTGTGCTTTTTCCTCCGGTCTATCCCCCTGTGCTCTCAAACACATTTATGCATTCAGTGACATCCTAAAATTTAGTCATAGATCTTGGTAGAAGCCAGGTTTGGTCTGATTTATACAAATACGGAAATCGTAAGAGTATAAGGCCTTGTGCAATGTATCTTACCCTAAATTCTGCAGAGATTACAAAGTCAAATGCTTGCAGGGACGAGACAGGTAATGACCTGTGAGAAGGGGACCTGAGTCATGCCACAGAGTCTGGACACTCCTGCTCGACTCTAGCTGATTATGGCCATGTGGGAGTCAGACCCCAGTGTGCTCAGATCTTGGTGGGGGGAAGGTGGTTTCTTTTTTTGTTTTTTGTTTTTGTTTTTGTTTTTGTTTTTGTTTTTAGGAGAAGCCTTATACTACCTACATAGAAATAATGCCTCTGGTTTCAGGTTCTTGAAACCAGAGCAGTGATTTTGTGCACTTCCAGATTTGGGCTGGGGAACTGATGGCAGTCCCTCTGCATGGCATATTAGAGAACCAGAGAAAATCATGGTTTATGCTTGTAAACCATGTCAACATTCTCACTGACCAAAGGGCCTAGACGCCATCAGAAGTACTATATGGCTCTGCTAAGAAAATCGTGTCCATGAGACCAGACATAAGAGACATTTTATCTTTTTGGACTGTCTGTCCTTCAACTCATTTTAACAAAGTGGAGTGTTCTGTGCTCCCTGCTATCATATTGAAAGAGGACAAATACAGCAAGAAGGAAATTCTGGACGGCAGCAGATGAGCGAAATGAAGAGCTCGATAAGGCCTGGGAAATAGAGCCATGCTGTGGAATACTTGACAAGAATAAAACTCAAGTACTTTGGCACCATCAGTCCCAAGTAATTTTATTACTACTGAAATAATGAAATATGGTTTTTGAAGCAACAATTCGTGCATATCTCAAGAGCTATGCAGAACCAACCCTAAGCCACATGTTCAAAGTGGCCTCTCCCATTTTCAAAACCAGAGACAATGTGTCTAATTCTCTTTGTTCTCTCATCTTCACCCAATACTTACCGTTGCAAAATGAAATTCTTATATTTCCCAAAGTGCTGGCCCAAGGTGCATCCGTTATTCACCTAGTTATTACACTGGACATCTCATCTCCTGATATAAATGCTGTTGACTCCATAGAAACCCTTGAAGTTTACCAAGTTAGGTGCAATGATTGTAAATCCCTATTGAGTATAGAACATAGTTAATGCATCCTCTAGGCCCGCCAACACTTTGTTCTGTCATCATCAGTGAGAATGTCTGTAAAACTATTAAAGACAATATAAGATGCCTCAAGGCTGAGGGTTCTAGAAACAAACCCCTACTATTAGGGATCCCACAGAGGGCTGCACAACCCCCTTTTAATTATCGTATTATTGACCCAATATTAGCTTCTTCCAAAGGATGTGTTTTATATTCCAGCCCACCAGCTGGCATGGACATGCTGCTTGAGGATCACATAATAAAAGTCTTTCCAGAAATGCACACAGCATATGTCTAGTGGAAGGTTTCTAGATGGAATACTCCCTGTGGTTCTCTCTCTCTCTCTTTTTACCAAATAAGGGAAATGAATAAAACCCAAAACCTGAGCAAATATTTAGATTCAGTAAGGGTTTTATGTTTTTCACTCATTCTCATATCAACAAGTTTAAAATCTTAACCTCTGTTTTCAAAATTAATTATCTTCACTCTTGGTAAAGATCCTTTACAGAATTCATCAGTAAGATATAAGCCATTAAAAGGGCACAGTGCAGGGCGCTTGGGTGGCTCAGTCGTTTAAGCATCTGACTTTGGCCCAGGTCATGATCTCACAGTCTTGAGTTCAAGCCTCACATCAGGCTCTGTGCTGACAGCTCAGAGCCTGGAACCTGCTTCGGATTCTGTGTCTCCTTTCTCTGTGCCCCTCCCCACTCACATTCTATCTCTCTCTCCTTCAAAAATAAATAAACATTAAAAAAAAAAAAGGCAAAGTACCTGTTGGCAATGCCGGAAGTTCTATAATGAATTTGCTACTAAGAGGCAATGAGTAAGCTGTGTGCATTGGAAGAACTTAATGTGGGATGGTTTGCAGAAAAGGTAGGAAGCTCAAAGAACAGAGATCTTTATCATTGCTTGCACAATTTAGAGCATTTTACATGTGATCTTAGCCGAAGGCCAAGAAGTGATACAATTTAGAGCATTTTAAAGAAACTTTTAGCCAAAGTAATCAGAGCAAAATATTCAATGTTAAACACAGCTATAATGTATTCTGTTTTTCACACCAGCAAGCTTCCATAATGAAATGTTTTGCATCTCAAATAATTTCATTTTTATTGCATTGTAGAAAATTAAATTTTGGTTTGAATGAACCCCATAGTATGAGATTGAGGTGTGGTTAGAGAAAAACATATCACATTCCAAAGTGGATTGTTTATTAATCAAGATCCTCCTTCAGATGATTTACTTAATTCTGTGTATCCATTCAATACTTCATTAATTCTAGAAAACTGATATTAGAGCAAAGCTTATCTCTCTCATCATATCCTTTATGAGTCACCCTCTCTGGTAGATACATAAGCTAAAGACAACATATATCACTTAATTCACTAACATTAACTCAGCAAAGAGAGTGCTTTTAACAGAAATAGGAAGCCAGGGGAGAATCCGGTTCAAATGGGAATATACATGTAGGATTTCAGGCCACACTCACCGATTGCGTCCTTGGGATGTGTCCACAGCACGGTGCTAGATGCTGGTGGAGGTGGATTGTTAGTAGGGTGAGGTCACTGTCCTCTAACACCCACATGGAGAAGATAAGCACAAGTGAACATGTAATTAGCAACTCAAGACAGAATGAGATTAAGTGTCAAATAAGGGATGCCAACATAAATTTGGACAAGATTCTGAGCAGAAGAGATAGATGAAGGCAGCACAGAGACAGGGAGAGGGAAATGGCTGTACGGTCAGAGAAGCTTGTTTTCCCCATTCTATAATAGCAATATGGTCTTAAGTCAATCTCACCGAGCTCCAATTTCCTTGCCTGTATAATAGAGATCAAAATAACTTCTTTACAGGCTGTTTTCATGATGAAAATACTTAATGTGTGGAAAGTGCATGACTGGTTGCAGGAGACACCGAATACATGGCAGCTATTACTGTGGTTATTGCGACCTAGCAGAAACAGGAGCAGGGCAGCCAGTCCTCACACAAAAGGTATACTTTATCATGAGGGCAGTGAAGGATTGGCTTAGGGGCTGCCATTTAAAGACAGGAATCAGTGAGAAGGTTGGTTTACTAGAAATTTGTCTTAAAAATAAGCTAAAGTCAGAGCGGAGTCAAATTACAGGGGGCCTGCCACTTCATATTGGAGTATATCAGAGTCCAATTACAGAGGGCCTTGAATGCCAGGAAGAGAGGTTCAGACTACATTTTATGGGCAGTTGGGAGTCACTGGAAAATTCCTGGATGAAATTGATGTTTTAATGCTCTTATTTTGATAGATCTTGTAATTGGATATGCAACCTGGATTGGAAGTTAAGAGAGTCAAGAGCTGAGGCATTTGGGTGGCTCAGTCGGCTGAGCGTCTGACTTCGGCTGAGGTCATGATCTTGCAGTTCACGAGTTTGAGCCCCACATAGGACTCTGTGCTGGCAGCTCAGAGCTGGATCCTGCTTCAGATTCTGTGTCTCCCTCTCTTTCTGACCCTCCTCCACTTGTGCTCGCTCGCTCTCTCTCTCTCTCTCTCTCAAAAATAAATACACATTAAAAAAATTTTATAAAGAGAGAGTCAAGAGCTAAGGGTGAGACAGAGAGGGAGAATGAACATTTATTAAACACCTATTGTATATGTGTTAGACCATGGCCTGAAGACTAATCTCTGATTCCAAGTGGATCCTCTACTAAGGAAGAATCAGTCAATTTCTCTTCCTCTTTAATGAAATGGAAGGTGAAAGCATAGATGAACTTTTCAGAATTCTGAGGGGAGTAGACTAGAGCAACCAAACTACCATCTTTAGTGGAATGAGAGAGAACCATGGTGCTGATAGAAGGAAATTGCAGAATGCAAATTGTTTGAAGGAATACTTTTGACAGTATTAAAATAGTATAAATATATGCGTTTTTCTTTTCTAACAACTGAGTGTTTTCTATGTTCTCTTCCCCTATCTTTTGTACTTAGTATAAATATCATAATGGAGAAGGTTCAGAGGCTTCAGATGTAAGGCATGATTGTAACATAAAAGTCTCCATTCAAATCCATATTCATTAAAATCAAACTGTAATAAAATGGAAGCTATTTAGAACATGTTCTTCTGGGAACATTTGAACATCTGGAAGGAAATATACAGGAGCCCAATTATCAATCTGAAAATTCTATCCAAAAAAATCCAGTTGCCTTTACAGTTGAGGGTGAGCCAAGGAAAGGTGACTTCATTTTGGCAGACTCTGGTCTATGGAATCCTCTTCTGACTCAAAAGATTTACCAGCTCTGGGGTGGGGGCCACAGGAGAGGGTGGCAAAGTGGGAGTTGGGGATGGAGCAACCACAACTCTATCAATAGAGTTCTCTTATTGGATTCCATTTAATCCCAATAAATAGCTTGGCAAATCAGAAAGCAGGAATTTTTCTAGATTTGTATTCATTTTTTCTTTTCAGAAGTATCTCTTCAACATGCTGTTCTTATTAAGGAAAATCCTGGGAACCGTGTGACTCTTGAAGAGTCAATTTATGCTTCCAATTAACATTTTCAAAAAAGTTATACTGAAAGCCTCACATTGGCCAATACTCTTAAAAATTTTGTTGTATCGCCATTTTATTTTCGCTGAATGCAATCTTAATAAAAACTTCCATATTCTGGCTTACACGAAAGTGGAATGTTCCAAGAAAATATCCAAGGTCCCAGGGTTTGGTTGAACTGTGACATTATGTTCATTGTTGGATTGTTCTCATGTTTATCATAGATTCTCTTGCCTTGCTTAGCCAGGGTGAGTTCTCGGGCCTGGAATAGACAGATGTGGTTTTAAAGTGATTAGACATTTTTCTGTGAAGAGACAATTTTATAACTGAGAGAATGTTAAGTGCTTAAAAAGCCCTCAAGTTTGGAGACTGTAAAAAGCTTTGATTTTATATGCATCAGTACTTACAGGATGTGTCTTGTATTGGTTTGCCTTTTTCATTTGGTTACATAAAATGTTCTTTTAAACCTGGAACGTAATTGCTGATTGGCAACTCAAATGCTGGCTCAGGGAGAAATGGCCAATCTTACCTTCTAATCTGACACTAAACTCAGAATAGAGCTTCCATTTCAAATTACTGCTAAAACCTATTTTTAAGTGCTTGGCAGAAAAATTCTGTGCTTTTATGGGAAAATAACATGCATATCTTCAGCTCAAGGCATCAGATTTTATATCTTTATGATTTTGTATTATGAAAAAAACTCTATTTGTTTAAAAAGACCATACATTATTATAATATGGAAATCATAGAAAATGAAAGTCCTTTATCATTCTCTTACATACTCAACTGTCTTTCTCTTACTATTTTGGGGAGTATTTCTCCATATTTTTTTTCTAGAATTACTAACATACACGTGCATATATTCATTCAAATGGATTGAATTCACCATATGGCTATACTTCTACAACTTTTCTCTCTTACACGTTTTCTTTTTTTTTTTTTTTAACTTTATAGTTTATTGTCAGGTTGGTTTCCATATAACACCCAGTGCTCTTCCCCACAAGTGACCTCCGCCAAGACCATCACCGCCCATTACCTTTCCCCCTTCCCCTTCCCCCCTCAGTTTGTTTTCAGTATTCAAGAGTCTGTCGTGTTTTGTCTCCCTCCCTCTCCCTAACTCTTTTTCCTTCTTCCCCTCCCCATGGTCCTCTGTTGGGTTTCTCCTGTTAGACCTATGAGTGCAAACATATGGTATCTGTCCTTCTCCGCCTGACTTATTTCACTGAGCATGACACCCTCGAGGTCCATCCACTTTGCTACGAATGGCCAGATTTCATTCTTTCTCATTGCCATGTAGTATTCCATTGTATAGATGAGCCACATCTTCCTAATCCATTCATCCGTTGATGGACATTTAGGCTCTTTCCATGATTTGGCTATTGTTGAAAGTGCCGCTACGAACATTGGGGTACAAGTGCCCCTATGCATCAGCACTTCTGTATCCCTTGGGTAAATCCCCAGCAGTGCTATTGCTGGGTCATAGGCGAGTTTTATTGATAGTTTTTTGAGGAACCTCCACACTGTTTTCCAGAGCGGCTGTACCAGTTTACATTCCCACCAACAGTCTCTTACACGTTTTCTTGCTAGTATGTACAAACTTACCTTATTCCTTTTTGATAGAAATGTTTTATTCCTTTGTGAAGTGGCCTATAATTGATTTGAATAATCCTCTTGATGGACATTTGCATAAGATGTTGCTCATTTACTTTTTAATTTACACACAGGAAAATTTACTATTTTTGGTGTAAAGTTCTATGAGTTTTGATGAATGAATACAGTCACGTAACTACCACGACAATGGAAATGCAGAATGTGCATCAGTCTAGCACTTTCTCTGTACTGTTCCTTTGTGATCAGCCCCTCCCTCCTCATGCACCATCCCTCCCACCAGCCTCTGGCAATCACTGATCTATTTTCTGTTTCTATAATCTCACGATTTCTAGAATATCATAAAGATGGAATCACGCAGGATGTAGTCTTTTGCATATGGCTTCTTGTACTTAGCATAACGTGTCCTGTATCCATCAGTGTTACTATGTATACCTGTAGCTCATTTATTTTTATTGCTGAATATATTGTCTTCCATTGTGTAGAGGTGCCGATTTCTTTGTCCATTCACCAGCTGAAGGCCATTTGGGTTGTTTCCAGTTTTTGAAATTATGAATAAGGCCACTATAAATATTCATGCATAGGTTTTTGTGTTACTGTAAGCTTTAATGTCATCTGGATAAATGCTCAGGAGTGAAATTACTGGATCACATGATAAGTGTATGTTTAACTTTATAAGAAACTGCCAGATTGCTTCCAAAGTGCCTGTACCATTTTGCATTCCCACCAGCAGTATGTGAGCATTCTAGTTTTGTATATTCTCACGAGCACTTGGCCTTGCCAGGTTTTTATTTTGTTTTGTTTTGTTTTTTGAACCATTCTGATAGCTGTGTAGTAGTGTCTCATTGTGGTTTGAATTTACATTTCCCTGGTGACTAATGACATTGAGTATCTTTTCATATACTTATTTGCCATTCATGTATCCTCTTAGGTAAAATATTCAAAAATTTTCCCATTTTTTCATTGGATTGTTTTCTTATTATTGAGTTTTAAGCATCCTTTGTATTTTCTGGATGCAACTTCTTTATCAGATTTTGTTTTGCAAATATTTCTCCCAGATCATATTTGTCTTTCTGACTGTATCTTTCTACAGATCAGAAGCTTTGTATTATGATGATGCTCAATTTATCTCTTTTGAAGATTATGATTTTGTTGCCATATCTGAATTTTTGCCTAACCTAAGACCTTAACATCTTTTTTCCTATGTTTTCCTCAAAGTTTTACAGTTTTATCTCTTATATTCGGATCTTTGATCCATGTAGTTACTTTTCATATAAGACGCAAGGTATTGTAGTTCCTCTTTTTATTTAAGAATGTCCAATAGCTTCAGCACCCAAAATTTTCCTTTGTCCGTTGAACTTACTTACCTATTTACCAAAATCAATTGATCATATGTATATGGTTATATTTTAGATATATTTATTCTGTTCCCAAGTTATGAATTTTAAAGGTCTGCCATATTGCTGCTAAATCCATCCCAAGAAGTGAAGCTACCAAATCCCATTTAGACTGTGCATTTGTTTGTAGCTTAGTGAAGTCAAAGTGAACACATTTCATAGTTAAACTCAGGTCGTTAAACACTTGCATTGTTTAAGGCAGAATTGGGCAGGGGGGAGAACAAAGTTAATGAGAAATAATGTATGTGGCCTTTGGTTTAAATAGTTTTAGTAGCATTTTTCCAAAGATTAAGATTAGTGTTAAACTTTTCCAGAGTCTTCCTAATAGGGAGTGTGTAAAATTCCAAAATGATTCCCCCTTATGTTCAAACACACACATACATACACATACACACTATGCATCAGAAAGAATATTTTGTAGCTTGAAAACATTTGATATTTGTGTAAACTCAAAATAATAGACTCTTTTTATTACTAAAAGCTTGACTTTCATCCTGTATTGACTTGATAGAGTATTAGAAACTACCTTGTGTTTTTTGTTGTTTGTTTGTTTCAACCAACGGGATCCTAAAGCAAGGTATAAAATACACATAACATGTCTTTATCAATAAAATCGTCGGAAAACAACCCCCTCCCATCTGTCTCTCCTCTCCAGATTGCTAGCTTTCTATATGCTAGCCTACCTAACCCTCAAAAGCCCTGAAGATATTTCATTAAGTAAGTGAATCAACACTGGGGTAGATAAGTTAAAAAGAAAAATTACTTTAGCAAACTTGAAAAGAGCCAGGCAGGTGTTCCCCCTATAAACTTAACCCATAAAATGCTTAACCAGGAAAAACTTAGAACACTGGGGAAGACCTTTCTTCCTTCTCCTTCTTTTTCCCTTCTTCTATCCTTCCCTCCCTTTTTTTCTTTCATCCATATTGAATAGGTGGCATCGAGCCATATCATGAAGGAATATGACAATTTCTCCCTGATAATTTAGTTGGACAGAGAACATGTATCTATAGAACATATAGTATGATTCACAAAGAATTCTACAAAACCAAGTTTTACCATGATGCATTGATATTTTTTTACCAATAAAATAAAATACTGGCAGTCTTATCTAATTAGCTCCCCCAAAAGGAAGTTAATAGATAAAATTTTCTCTCATGTATTTTTTTAAAACTTTAAAACTTGCTACCACTAGTCTTAGAAAGAAAAAATAGGGGCTCCTGGGTAGCTCGGTTGAGCGTCCGGCTTCGGCTCAGGTCATGATCTCATGGTTTGTGGGTTCGAGCCCCGTGTGGGGTTGTGTGCTGACAGCTAGCTCAGAGCCTGGAGTCTGTCTTCAGATTCTGTGTCTCCCTCTCTCTCTGACCCTCCCCTGCTCACGCTGTCTCTCTTTCTCTCTCAAAAATAAATAAAACATTAAAAAAATTTTTAAAGAAAAAAATGCAATCTGGATTAGCACAAAAACGTACTTAGTTTTCATTAAATATACATATATTAATTATTCATATTCTTCTACAAATCACCCCCAGATTTCCAGGTAAAGAATTTAAAGAACTATCGCGGTGCCTGAGTGGCTCTGTCAGTTAAGCATCAGACTTTGTTCGGCTCAGGTCATGATCTCACAGTTCATGAGTTTGAGCCCCATGTCAGACTCTGTGCTGACAGCTCAGAGCCTGGAGCCTGCTTCGGATTCTGTGTCTCCCTCCCTCTCTCTGCCCCTCCCCTGCTTGCACTCTGTTTCTCTGTCTCTGTCTTTCTCTTTCTCAAAAGTAAATAAACATTAAAAAATTTAAAAAAAGAATTTAAAGAACTATTAAAGTGATGAAGGCAAAGAATACATGGAATTATAGACATTGGGGGCTGGGAGAGAATCTATCCCAGCCTGTCAGGACACCAACACTGGGCAGCCTCGCCCATTTTACCAAGGTCACTGCCAGGATACTTCAGAGCTGGACCAGTTCTTTCCCTTAAATAACTGCACAGAGTACCTCAGACCATCTTAAAGGAGAACATGGGCATGAGTGATGGAGCAGGCCCCAAGAAGGAGCAGACAGATGCAGCCTGAAAGTATGGGGGAACTGGGTAGCCTGGTGATGTGTTTGCAGAGCTCTTGAGTTTGGAGCACTCCAGGCAAACAAGTCCATGGTCTGGGATGAGGCTGGCTCAATTAGAGACTGGCCCTCTCAGTGCTGCTGTGGTCAATAGGGACTTAAGAGCCTCTATTATGTTGGCATATATTGATTCTGTTAGGTCATTAGAGTGACAGTTAATAATACACTGCTGTTTCAAAAGAGTGAAGTGTGCACATCTCATTTGGTCAGAGAAGTTACAGCTTCACACTTTTACTAGTAGGAAAAGTCTGGAAGAGTTTAGCGACCATTTTCAACTTTGGAATTTGTCCTTCTCCATTTCTCGCTTTTTTCTTTTTTATTAATGGTTTAAGTTAGAAAGTTTGCATTTCATTAGGTTTCTTCTGTTGCCATGGACCACACCCTATTCCATTGACCTTGAAGAAGCAATTGTCACTACTCTGGTTGCCTGGAAGTTAAGGAGTGTTTCAGACAACAAAAAGGATCTGGCTAAAAATTAGAGGTTAGGAAATAGCATACAATGGTAAGCCAGTAAGGATTTGTAGGATTCTCAGTATAAATTCATCCTTGTATCCACAACCAGCAGGAGATTAATTCAGCCCTGGAGATGCCTTGATATCCTTATTTCCCATTTAGTGTATTACTGCAAAACTGGTCTTGTGTCTTGGCCATGGTGCTGTAGAAGGACTGGCCAGGGAACTCAGAGACGGCGTTTTTAGCTCCTGGTAAGTCATCTGTTTCTCCATCAAGTATCTATTGAATGTCTGCTGTGTGCCAGGCATTGTGGGAGAGGTTGGAAACATGGTGTTAGTTCCTCCCCTAGCTTCAGTTACCCTCAAATTAGCAGCGAGCTTTAGGCAAGTTTTCCCTTCTGTAAATGAAGAACCGGGACTGGATGTTCTTGAAAGGTCCTTTACAACTAGAATATTCTATTCCGGAAGCAGAGCATTCCCAGTATCTCTAGGGGAACTGACCTGCAACTTAAGCAGTAGGGAAATTGAACTCATAGTATAACAATTTAACACAAGGTAGCAGTGGGGGGAGGGCAATTTTGTTTTAGTGGTGATAATTTATTACTTTCTGGGAAGATTTTATGGAATTTTCCTGAGAAAAGGAAAGAAGAAAATGAAAAATTTTAGTAGTTTTCCCATCCTTGTTAATTCAAGTAGGTGTTGAGCACATAATTCAGTCTAAGTAAAAAGGTTTTCTTGAAACATTTCATATATGGAATTGTCCTTGTGCAAATCAAATCCATTTACACTTATATTTAACAAAGAGTAGATTTTTAACAAACTGTTATTTAAAAATTAGATCTGTGAACTCAATAATACTACTCTGATTAACAGAGTCTGTGTCTCCTGTGGGACACAGCAGCAGGCCACATGGGCCATCAGAGGTGAATGAGAAGGCAGGATCCTTGTCTTCAAAGAGCTCACAGTGTGGTAGTTTCTCCTGCATGAACTGAGTAACTTTTTTAAAATTGTTTTTTTTATACTCAAATCTTTAGCATTTATAATGGAAATATGATGACCTCGGACAAATCAGGAGGGGGATGGGAGGTGTGATACCGTAATAGAACATGCCATGGAGGCTTTGGAAGTGAAAACTTGTGCTTTGACTAAATCAGTGGAAGATTGGAAGAAGCTATCTCCTCCTGGAAAGGTGATCTCTACATCGTACTTCCTAGGGATTTTCTATCAGCAGCACAGAGAATATTCACTTTTCTTTGATGTATTGCTTGGTTTGGAAGTATCAGTGCCGTTTGGCATCAATTAAACTAAAAAATGTTTTTTCGTGGACTCACAGAAATGTTAGCGTTAGTGTTGATTTTCTAATTTTGTTTTAAAATAGTTACCCCATCTGTGTTTCATCCAGGACAACTTGGAAATAAAGATATTTTTAAGTGTATAAATGTGATTTGAGAATTTGAAAAACTTAGTGTGGTGTTTATATGAGCAAGTATAGATTTCTTTTTTGGAGGTGGCCACCCAGAAGGGCTAAGCCACCTTCCCTTCTATTTCCCCCCTTCTCCTTTTCATTCCATTCCTCTGATTCCTAATGATAATCATAGAAGCTTCCAGCAGAGCGAACGCAGCAGGGCTGTGGAGATGCTCGCAGGATAGATCAATCACAGGTGCCCTGCTCAGCCATGAATAGATAAGGTACACAGTATAACTAGTGGGCCCAGTGTACCAGATACAGAGTCTAAGCAAATATTCTCAGAGTAGGAAAAAAGGCCACACTTTTAGAAGCTGTAATCCTCTGGGTTACCAAGGATTGGCTTCTCCAAACTACTTGGGCTTGGGAATAATCTGGGCCACTGTGTGATTGTTCAAGTGGTGACAGGGCAGAGGCAAAGGAATACTGGAACCCTCTTGTGGTAACATAATTCCATAGGTCAACTAAGAACTGTACTTGGAGTGGCTGGAGGAAAAGGAAATGGCTGTAGGCATTTTAAATAACCTTTTAATAAAAATACTATCAGTGATTGCTGGGGAAAAATGGAATATTGTATTTTTATAATAAAATTTATAAAAATTTCACAGAAAGTAATGGTCCCAATTTGGCATTAGATAACCACTCTTCAAAACAGGCCAAACTAAGAGTTTATAGAGAACTGATGGTGCCTAGCCTACCATTTATTCATTCAACCTTTTGTGCATCAAATATTTATTAATTGGCTACTTTATGTCACTTTTCCTCAACCTTCTTCCCCTCCCCCATCTTTTTCTTCAATATATTCCTCCATGTCAGTCTGCCATTTTTTAAACAGGGCTTTAAATCTGGTTACCCCATTTGCCTGGAATATGTTAGGTAAAAAGCCTTTGGTTTCAATATTTGCTTGCCTATTTGAGTTGAATAAGAAAAGAATTGAGGCAGCCATCACCACTCTAGAGAACCTTTCTGGCACCAAAATTTAGCCCAGAATCCTCCATGTTGGGTAGGTTAATTAATCTTCAAGTCTTCATGTTTCCTTATGAAGGCTAAGACTTGCCATTATGGCTTTAGGAACACAGCTGCAAGTATTTCATGAAAGCAGACATCTTGAAAGCAGGAGGTTTCCATTGGCTGGTTGTTCCCACATGCCCAAGAGCAGTGCTGCTAGCTGACTGTGGCATTTACATTCCAACTCGGCCTCAGAGTCATTGGAAGGAGAACTCTAGAACTCTGACTTGTCATCAGTGGGGCTTCCCCCCACAACCTGCAGTCTGCCACCTGAACAGAGAGATGTTTTCAGTGTTGGGGATGCAGTTTTCCCTTGAGTGATGAACTTCCCGTGGTAAGGATGTGCCGTAGCCAGTGGTGATGGAGCGCACACACTACAGGTTCACACTCATCAGGTTTCACACCACACCAGCACTTGGAGTTGCATCTACTAACATTACGCCGAAAGAGATCCAAAGTGGTTTCCAGAGAAACTGCTATAAAAACAGCGATAATGCCGGGGCAAAAAGAAAATAAGAGTAGAAGATAAAATGAAGCTAAAGATAAGGAAAATCATTGATATAAACCCTAAATTAAAAGCCACCAGGTCCCGGATAGTTGATATTGGTCTAGATTTGGCACAGAGCTTCCTAGCAGACAAAGAAAAGGCACCCGGGTGGCTCAGTTGCTTAAGTGTCCAACTTCAGCTCAGGTCATGATCTCACTATTTGTGAGTTCGAGCCCCACATCAGGCTCTGTGCTGACAGCTCAGAGCCTGGAGCCTGCTTCAGATTGTGTCTCCTCTCTCTCTGCCCCTCCCCGACTTGTGTGCTCTCGCTTGCTCGCTCTCTCTCTGTCTCAAAAATTAAAAAAAAAAAAAACCATAAAAAAAAAAAGATTAGTTAGAATTTTGGAAGAGGGGACTGATGTCACAGCATTCTGCCCACCCAGACTCCACCTTCTCAGTAAGGGCTCCATCTCCTAGATTCCTGGAACATCCTGTATCCACGGTTAGTTTCAGGGCCAGGTTCACATGGGTCTCTAATTCCTTTTCCCAGAATATGCTTTCTTAAACTAGCGTCCTGATGTTCCCAGTATACTATAGGAATGGGGAGTTCATTGAATTGCATAGCTGCAGTTTTCAACTCATCTCAGCAATTCTCATCTTTTGGGGAGCAAATTCAAATCAGAAAGAAGGAATGGGAAGTAGGGAAATGACCTAGTTGTTTGAAATTAAATGTAGTGTCACAGGAAAGGATTTTTCCTCCCTGGAGTCTAATTCCACGTTTAGATGCCTGTACCTATGAGTCTAAATATTTATTGGGCTCTCTATGAATAAAGGTCTCAAGAAGACATAATTACCCATGTGCACCATAAATTAAATCAGTTGCCTATGATATACCACAGAAGTTTAATGTGTCTTTCTTTCCCCCTTTTGGGTAGTTTTCAAAAAGCACTGCTTAATTTATGGATTTACCTGGCCCCATTTTTTTCACCTATACAGTACATAATTCTTGCCCTCCAGCTTTGTGCCAGGCACTGTGCCAGGCACTGGGGATAAAGCAGTGAGTAAAAATGTCAAAATCTCTATACACATACAGTTTCTAATTATTATTTTGCTGTTGTTACCTAGTGTTAAGAAGAAAAACTTTACTCTTGCATTTTTTCTAGCTGACCCATCAGTCTCTTAAGTATTGTCTCATTTCTATTTTGATCTCTAAATTACCCTGTGAGGTAGTTTGGCAGGAATTAATCTCCCCTTTAGAGATCAGGAAAAAGTTTTAACTTGCCAAAGTCATACAGAACTGGGATTCAAAACCAGGTGTCTCAGCTCTGCTGCCTAACCTTTCTTGAATATGCCATTCTCCCAATTAGGTATTTTCACTTTATTTTCTGACCTCCAATATGCTAGATGGAAAAAAGATAAGCAGTTCTTTGTGACACTATAGATACAGACAAACATGTTTCTCAGAAAACCAAGCAAATCAGGAGAAATAATCAGAACACAGGGTTTCTTAGTTCTGCTGGCTGATTTAATGTCAGCCTCCATTAGCCTCGGAAGCACTGGCTGTGTGGGCTCAGGCATGTTTTCAGGGCTACCTTATGGGTAGAGAAGACAGAAAGATAACTGTATTCTTATTCCTTGTCACAATCCATTTTAAAAATTCAGGCCCCAGTAAGAGAAAATAGCATTTTTCATTGTCTGTTCCTTTTTATATGCACCTCTCAGTAGTTAACTTGCTTTCGACATCTTTTTGCTGTCCAACCTCCTTTCCCGACCTACCAGAGATAATATCTTTCCTACCCCCAGAACTGAAAGAACAAGGAACGATGGTAGAATTTCCGACAACACAACAAATCACTTGATGACAGCGTCCCCAGTGGCGTTAACCATCGTACTTTATGATTCATGGACCTGCGGCCCCTCCTCGTTTTTCACATTGGGAAGCTGGTATCCAGTCATTGGATGAGAATTGGCCCGGTAATGTTTTCCATCTGCTGACTTGGCACCAGTGTCACCTGGGTTCTGTCTTACCATCTCTAGGGCCAAGGCCAGAGAGACTACAGAAGAACAACTACCTCACTCATCTGTCAGCGCTGTTTATGTGAACAAAACAAGATTTTGCTCAAATATATAAAAGAAATTTACTGGAAAGGAAAAATCTAGTCCAAAAGGCCTGAAACGCTTTTCCCCACCATCTCTCTTCCTTTCCTCTCCGGGACATCTTCAAATTCTGACAGATCTCCAATGTTACCTTCTCTGAGGACCTTTTTCCAATGCCCTCCCCCTCCCCCTGCCCCTGGAGAACTTATTTCATCCTGCATTGTATTTCCATTATTTATTTGTATTTCTTTCTCTCTCACGAGACTGTAAACTCTTCAAAGGAGAACAGACACTGTCTTTTAAAGTTCATACCATACAGTGTGTTTCCATTCAGGGGATGATTTGCAAGTTTAGAAAAAATAGTAATCTGTTAGTTTTAAACTAAATCTACAGGAATAAAATATGGCAAAAGTTGCCATTACAAATAATGAATTAGTTAAGACCCTTTTCCCTTTTATAAAAAGTTAGGAAAAGGAAGTTCAGTGTTAGGGTTTTAAGATCTCCCTTTAAAGACAATTGTTAAAAACAACTGGAAGTTTTTATTATGGAAAACCGACAGGATATTTGGAAGTGTTTGCTATCACTTAAAAATGACCTTACACATTTGACAGGTCCATTGTCATTTAAATGGCCCAATAAGTTTATGCTTATGGCTCTAAAATGGGTTTCTGCTTTAATTAGAAAACATTATGCATAATATGAAAACGTTATGAGGATTTCATCATCTAAGTGAAATATA
>CM053567.1:151648397-151848074 GCA_028646485.1 Cryptoprocta ferox
TACACGAGTGATATATCTGAGAGAATAAAAATTTCAGCAACGTGGCTATGATCACAAGCTTATCACGTATAACCGTTCTCTAATCCCTTTAAATCCAAGTGGGCTTTTTACTCCTTATGTCTTCTCCTGATGATGTCACTTGATAGTCCAATGGTTTTCTTTTTTTTGTTCTTCCCAAAATTAAGAAATATCTGTTTCTGGTGGAAAACTATGAAGCCAAAAATTTTAAATCAACTTTAAGCCCATCACCAGAGATAATCACTGTAAATATTTTGGTAGGTTTCTCTCAATCCATAGGCACGTGTATATATAAATATATATATATATCTACCTATATAAATAAGACTTAAATGCAAATTAACCTTGATGTCAGGAGTCCTCACCGAGTTATTTTCAAAAATTTCCCTTTAATAGTTGCATTATATTTTAAGAGCTACTATTATTTATTTAAGCGTTTCCTATTTTTGGACATTTCAGTTGTTTCCAGATTTTGAACACATCCTTTTGCATAAATCTTTGTCCTTATCTTTGATTACTTCCTTAGGAGAAAGTCATAGAAATGGAATTACTAGGTCAAAGGTCACAAGTCTTTTTAAGACTCCTGATGAATATGAGTCACACTGCACCCCAGGAGATTTGCTGCAGTTTATTCCTATCATCTGGGTGTGAAGGAGCCTGTCTGACTATACTTGTCTCAGCGCAGGGTATTATCCTTTCTCAAGTGAGAGTTGGAACATTACACTGCACTATCATGTCTGCAGCTTTATCGGCGGCTGTGCTTAATAACTGACCATCTTGGGGGCGCCTGGGTGACTCGGTCGGTTAAGCTTCCAACTTCAGCTCTGGTCATGATCTCACAGTTTGTGAGTTTGAGCCCCGTGTCGGGCTCTGTGCTGACAGCTCAGAGCCTGGAGCCTGCTTCAGATTCTGGGTCTCCCTCTCTCTCTGCCCCTCCCTTGCTCGTGCTCTGTCTCTCTCTCTCTCTCTCTCAAAAATAAATAAACATTAAAAAATTTAAAAAAAATAACTGGCTATCTTGAGAACATACTGCAAGAGGCTGTTACAACCAGTCTTATTATGGCTGCCCTTAGTCTCAAGGCTAATAAGAATGGACACAGACAACCTGCAGTGTGTCCAGCATGAGCGTATGCATTACATAGTTCTTGATGAGCAAAGTCAGGTGGGTATGGGTTTTGTGATATTTATGTGTCCTAAGCATCCTTTGGGAGGGTCGTGTTTGGTCTACAGAGTCAGTATGCTGGGACTCTTCCTCAGAAATGTCTGTCTAGCAATAAAGGAACTTATAAGCATGAAACCTGCACATCATGGGCCCAGTGGAGTTTTCCTGCTGACAAAGAATTGATTGACTGAATATAAATCACTCTGACTTGAGTGATTTTGTCTACTCAGGATGAATTGGGGAGAAATCACCAGAAGGAAATTGGCCTCTGAAGTGTGAGAACATTGGATTATTGCCGTCAGGAGCAATGCTTGTCAGGAGCATTGCATTTTTGCCTTATTTTGCAACTCATGTTATTTGGAGCAGTATTGGAGTATTGTAAGATTTAGGTCTACCTTTCTGTAGGTGTACATGTTCTACTTATTTCCTTTTCCATTTCAGTCATCTATGAACAATAGATCTATAATAGTTGATGTTAGTTTGTAACGCTTGGTCTGTAACGATATCCAAATTTCACGAGTTTTTTCCTTAAATGCTTAACAGTGTCGTATAAATCAATTAAAGCATTCAATGAGTGTGAGTGGCTGGCCTATCACACTTCCTGGGGTTAGAACAGTGAATATAGCCAGCAAATCTCTGCCACCATAGAGCTTACATGCTGGTGTGGGAAGACCATGAACGAACACAGAGTATGTCACGTGCCAATTATGGCTCTGGAGAAAAATAGAGCAGGGAAAGGGGCCAGGGAGGGCACTGAGTGGGATATATGGGTAGCCATTTTAAATGGGACGGTCAGGAGAGGCCTCCCTGAAAAGGAGATATTTGAACAGACCTAAAGAGAGCAAGGCCGTGAGCCTTTTTGATACTTAGGGGAAGGACTTGCCAGGTAGGGGAAATAGCAGATGTAAAGGTCCTGAAGCAGTAGCTTGCTTGGTCTATTCCAGGCATCACAGCCAGAGGGTTGGGAATGAGCAAGTGGGGCAGGAAGAGAGACAGTAGAGTGCAGAGCAAGGACCTGGTCGGCCTTCATAGAGACTTTGGCTTTGGCTCTGCATGAGAACGGGGTCTCGGGGCTTTTGAGGAGAGAAGGGACATGATTTGCCTTCAGTTTTTTCTGGCAGCAAAGGTGGTTTATTCACGAAAGCGGGAGGGAAGCCAGAGGACTGTGGGCACAGGTGCAGAGCCTGCAAGGTGGGAGGTGGGGACGGGTGGAGGGCCTCCCTGATAGTTTCTAGTTCTCGGTGAAGGGGGAAGTCAGGCCGCCAGCCAGCAGCACGGTTGAGGGAGGAAGCCCTGGAGGGTTGAGGAAAGGAGAGGGTTTGAAGCTGCAGTCTGGAAGGGTGGGAGACTGACTGGAGAAATGTAAGAGAGATAAGAATTGATATGGCCATGAGCACCATGATGATTAATAACTTGAGTAAAGGACCAGCTGTATGAATTTTTTCTTGAAATTGTTTTCAAATTTTCCTTTAGCCAGATGCCTCTCCAGTCTTCAGCCTGTAACCTTGGCTAATTCTCTTTGCCAATCATGGTACATTGCAACTCTAAGAGTCTGGTTATAAGAACTAAAATCCTGGACTGATAGAGCTGGAAAGGGCCTCAGGAGTCATGTGGTCCAACCCCTTCATTTTACAGAAAATCTACCAGTGAAATAAAGTGACCTGCCCAGGGCACAGGACTCATGCGTTGTGAAGCTGACCTCAGAACCTGTCTCCTGATTCCCAGCCCAGGGTTTTTTATACTACAACAAATTGCTCTTTATTTTTTCCCCAAAATTAATCATTTTCAGTTTATTTTGAGAGGGACAGAGTACAAGTGGGGGATGGTGGGAGAGAGAGAGAGAGACAGAGAGACAGAGAGACAGAGACAGAGAGAGAGTCCTAAGCAGGCTCCACACTGCCAGTACAGAGCCCAACCCGAGGCTCAAACCCACAAACCACGAGATCATGACCTGAGCCGAAATCAAGAGTCAGATGCTTAACCGACTGAGCTACCCAGATGCCCCCTCAGAATTAACTTTAAAAGAACCTACTCTTAACCACTGTTGGGGATTTTAAAGTCCTTATTCTGATGGACTCTAACTGGCTTAACTTTGAAAAATAAAAGAAAGGGCAAATACTTTTTAAAAGTTGGATTGAGGTTTATAAAACCCATATATCACTTACTGTTGCATCTTTTATGTTTAGTATAGATGTAAACAGCCTCATCAGCATCACCATCCTCAGGAATTTGGGCGAGTTGCTTCGCTATTTTGCACAGGATGTTTTTATTCATCCTCTCTCTCCTGGTCTTTTTTACATGTGATTGAAATGTTTTCCACATTTGTTTCCAGCGGGTGAAGTGTGGTCCATGTGGTGTCATTGCATAACCACCCCTACCCCTGGGTAATTGCCCTTCTTATTTTTAGGAAACAGAAAATAGCCTATTGTGTTATAATTAGTCAATGGTGCCCACCCAAACTTGACTATTATGCACAAACTTTTGCTTCTTTTTTCTTTTAGAAGATCATTGGGATGGATGCAGAAGGGAGGATAAGATTTTGATCATTTTTTAACATCCTGAAATACCATCTTGGGAAACATGTGTGGTTTTCAGGTTCCCTAAGATACTTTCAAAAAATCCACACAAACCCAATTTAAAACTAAAGGTTTCAGAAAGAGACAAGTATGTGTTTTTGTTCACCTGTCTTCTGATTAGAACCTCTTACTCATTTCTAACACAACTCCCTTACGTTGTCTAGTTCAAAGAAAATTTAGCAAACGCACTCATGGCTCAAGACCTCAGGAGTTTTAGCTAGACAGAAATGCTGTACCATGAAGCACTGGAGTTTTGAAAATCTACGTAAAGATCGGAATACTTTTTAAGGATTCCTATTATAACAGTATACGGTTTGTCCAATATTTCTTAACCGCTTGACCCCTAAGAAATGAAAATGTTAGCTCAGGACAGATAGGATTTTCTTGCTTTCTTTCTGCTCCTATATGATCCATGATGGTAACCACAAAGCTTAATTTGCGACATTAAACTGATTTCCATGACAACCGACTGTGATATCACAAATACTGGATTATTGACTGATTCAGGATGAAGGTTAAGGAAGATTCCTGTTTGAACAGGATCATCTAAAACCAGCAGCGAAGGGAGTATCATCAAAGCTGCTTCTAGCCATGTGTCCTTTTCAAAAATGTTCTCATTATCCTGAGAGCTTTATTTTCTTTTACGGGGATTGTTGTTGTTATTAATTGTTGAATGTTTTAATTTTGTGTGTTATTTGTTGTTTATTTATTTATTTTCCCCTTACTCTCCCAGAGGTGGGAAAATGGTTATTTTTACTAACAAGAGCCCCCTCTCTTAAGAAGCAATCTCTGCCTTCATTTAATTCTTCCTGCATAAATAAGATTTATTTTGCAGTGAAAAACATCTGTACTTTGTGCTGGACAAACATCTGCCTTTCTGCAAGAGCTGCTGGTCCTCCTGGTGTTAGATAAGCACTCTCTGAAAACCCCTCATGGAGAAGCAAAGGGAATGTAGAGTGAATGGGAAAGAAAAGCCCCCTCATTCTTTAGCCCAGAGTGCCTCTTTGTGGCCTGAACAAGTTACTACAGAAGGAAGATGAAAGAATGCAAACTATTTACCACTTTGCTCTTCATTTCCCCACCTCCCCCAAACTTCATGCATTTATAAAGGCAAATGTATTTTGATGAGTATATTATTTGATGAAGTAGCCTGAATACAAAGCTGAGATCATGCAGAGCTGCGTTACCATCTCGGAATATAAGCCAGTGTGAGCGCTCTGACTCGAGTTATTTTTCTAATAGTGATGGAAAACATGTGCTGATCAGTTTGCAAAGTCTTATCTGGACTGCCTGTTGATTGACAACACACTTTGGAGAGGTCTGGCTTCTCCTGGGAAGCCAGCAGTCTCATGCTGCTTCCTGCAAAGGTTGGGTTAGTTGCATTTTTTTAAAACTCACTGTTCTGTATCCTTTACCAGGTTTTAAATTCCCTCAAGGCAGAGCTGTTGTATCCCTCACCTATGTATTCCCAGAGCATAGTACAGTGCCTGGCACATAGTAGGTCCTCAAGAAACACCACGTGAATGATAGGTGTTTAGGGACCAACTGTAGTGGATCAGATCCATAAAATCCATAATCCTAGTCTGTGTCCTGACCATCTGAGTATATGGTGAGTCTTTATTACTGGGCTTTTCTGTACTTACTCTCTGAAAATTGCCTTAAATATAGTGAGTTTTGCTTAATGAAAAACTGAGGTAGCAAATAGTAGACCCTATAATAATGCGGGACATTTTGACATAGTTCCTGTTCTCCCTCCTGAATTGTTGGCTTTGGGTTTGTTTTGCTAAATCATTAGCTTGTAATGTCTGCTTTTTATTCAAAACATCTGCCACCCAGTACACTAGGAAAATTTTCTAGTGGATACTATAAGCTTAGAGAAAGAAATAGCGCATGTGGCCTAATCCCAGGGAATGCTGAGTTATGCTAGTGTGCAGTGAACAGGCACCCCTAACCATTTTTTGATTGTCCACTTACCTTCTGCCCTGAAACATGCTATGTAGGAAACACTTTTTTTTTTCTTTTTGGTGCACTTAACTATATTTTGAGAATTGAGCTAGATCCCACCAAACATATGTATCATTCACAAACATGTGTTGATTTCCTACTCTGTGTTTGGCATTGTGCTAGGATTACAGAAGTAGGCTGTACATTGAGGCTGGCCTCCCTTGGACCTCAAAGGAAGGCTAAGGAGCCCTAATGCAGTGTGATCCGTGCTCTAACCGAACTCCGTCCACATGAGAGCTGAGGTAGCACAGTACAGAGAGTAGTGCATATGAGGTGCTTGATGAATGCGGATGGATTGAATTCAGGGTCTTTTTAAGGCAAATGGGAGCCCCTTTGTGTATTGCAAGGCTGAACAGAGAATAGCATCTTGGGTTACAGGGCGAATAGCCAGGCAGATAATGTTGCATACCACACTTAAAAACATTGAACTTGGGCAAGGCAAGGAAGGAACGCTTGGATTTTAGGTGTGGCTGGTAAAAATCAGAGACTCTAACTATAATCCCTTTCTTACCTCCCCACCAATGTGGACCACTAATACTGACTCTCCAAAAACTCTGAGACTTTCTTGCCCAGGCTTTTACAAAGATTGTTCCTTCTGCCTGAAAAGTCACTGCCACTCTGTCTTCAGAGCAAGTGTCCCCTTCATCCTGGAGGAGCCTCCTTTCTCTCACAGCACTCTGTGCTCCTGCATCGGGGCACCTACCATACTATAACGTGAACGCATTCGCCTGTTTACCTGCCTGCCTCCCCTCCATGACCCGGAGCCAGATGAGAAAGGGCGTGCGCCTTGCTTTTCTCCAGTGCCTACCACTTGCCTGGCACAAGGCTTAATAAAGGTGCATTGGTCAAAATAGTTAATTGATGAATTCCCAATGGGGCTCTCTGGTATTGGATCTCTGTATGTGACTTCAGAAGACCGAGTACTCTTTAGTTGACCTTTTTTATTTTGTGCTAGAAGAAGAGACAAACCCTTCTCATACGGCAGAGGGGAATATAAAACCCCTCACTCTCCTCACTGCATAGAATCCAAGCAATAATATCCTTTCCTGCAATGGTAAACAGGGGAAGTTGCTTAGAGTATTGGAAAGTATGTTTTTTTAAATAAAAAGGATTTACCCTTGAGCCTGTTTCCTCATCTATAAACAAGGGGTTGGGTCTGATGATCTCAGAGGACCTTCCAGCAAAAGTTGTTCTAGGAAGCCACACCATAAATACTATAAAGCCATCTGATTCCTGCCAAAATTCCACATAATGTTTATTAAGATTTTGTAGAGTGCTCATGAGTAGTTTAGAAGGAAAGTGAAGAGACTACCCCTCCAGTAGCTCCTATCTAGTACGCGAGAACTAGGCAATTTTTGTTGGCAAAATGAATGAGAAAACAAAACAAAACGCATGGGGGGGGGGGACTCAATAGTTAAATGAGAAGTATACTTACTGTTGATGAGATTTTCAAGAAGGAAAGGGAGAATTGTCTGCAAGGGCACAAGTGGACATTTATTGTGAAAACATGTCATTTAAACAGTTCCGTTATTTATTTACATGGGAAATAGCCCACGAATCTACAGTGGAAAATCCTTATGATAATGGAATTCGGCCACAAAACTAGCATAGCTGTAAGTACAGGCTAGTACTTGATACATGTCACGAACTCCTGACTTGATGAAGTGTCTTTTTGCAATTTAGTAATACAGAGGCCCAGGAAGGTACTGGAATGGTATGAGGGAAGAATCTGGACCAGTATGAGGGAAGAATGGTGTATTCTAAACAGGTTTCTTTTCTCGTCTCTATGAACGTGGCTGTTTTCCTGGGGCTTCTAAGAGCTTCCAAACCCAGAACCGCAAATGTGTTTGTTGTCTGTGAGGCCGCCATTTGGAACTGGTGCTGGAGCCCTGCAGCTCCTTTGCTGTGTAACATCCCAAGTGTGGTGTGCTCCAGTATAGCAAGGGCCCCTTCCTGTCATAAATAAGATTACTTTCATTTCACTTGTGGAGTGTGCTATTCCTCAGAGTAATGAATTTCCTCTGTGCCTCTGAGCACATAAACATGGTTTGCATTAGCTTTCTCTCTTTAAAAAAGAAAAAATAAAGCAAGGGACAGGGAGGTGGAAGGAGGAGAGAGAATCTGAGCAAAATTAATAGACATCAATTAACTCCATAAATGCAGATGGATATTTTGCTGACTGGCTGGAAACTTGCTTGTGAGTACCAGAGAGGCTCTAGTTTGTCTCTTCTGGAAAGCTATGAAAATGAACAAATTTTACTCTACATGAACAAAGGAACAGAGAAAGAGGGAGAATATTCTTTTTTGAATCTTGTTTTTAAGAATTATATCAAAAAGTCAATTCGAGTGGCCCCCGAGGCCTGACAAATAGCCCTGGGTCCTTCTGGAATTATGGAGCACATCACAGAGGACAATGTACGTGGCAAGGATTGTAGAGAGGTCTCTGCTTCTACCTCCCTTGCCGTTGCCGTGTGTGTGTGTGTGTGTGTGTGTCTGTGATTTTAGACTAATAAGATACCCCAGCCTTTCGCAATTTCAAATTTTCCCCTTTGAGATTTGTAAGTTATGTAGTGCATAGCACTTAATATGCAGTTTTTCATTTTTATGGCTGGGAATCTCTTGTCAAGGGGTGATTCGTTATAACACGGCTGGATGTTCCTCATTGTTGAAGGTGCATACTTGATCCTGAAAGCTATTTAGGACCCATTGACCCTTTGACTTCTGCCAGGATCTTTTTTACTGTTGTTTTTGGAAATTTGGGGGCAGAGATTTAGGGCATGGGGTATTCTCAAATCATCCAGGAGGAGCTAAATCATTAAGGGGGAAAAAAAAGTCCAAGACTGGTTTTTCAAAATTACTCCTAATGGAAAATCCACAGATTTGTCTTTTCAGAACCTTTTTCTGTCTCTCCAAATCAATGTCTATTTCAGCCCCCAATTCATAGTATATTATGTGCTCATTTGGATCTCTAGGAAGGAAAAAATAATAATGCCCTGAGAGCATCAAGGAACTGAATTTCAGGCCACAGGTTGTCACTGACCATTCACTGCAGACAGACTTTAACCGAGATAAAGAAGCTTGATGCATTTCACAGGGAGGTGTCTTCTAGCTTGGCGTTGATCTCCTGCATAGGTGTTCTTGTTACAGCTGGTTTCCATTTGAAATGTAAAGGACAAAGTCATTGAAGGAGCCAGTGCCTCTCATAGGGGAAGGCTGCTTTGCTGAAATTGTACAACACACGACAAGGAACCTTAAAAACAAGTTTCCACTTCACTTAGCTGTAGCACAGGAAATTGTTTCTGGCTTGTTTTTGTTATGAACAGAGAGAGCACTGCATATTAAAAGTTCCCCATAGTTGTTTAATATTTGCTTGGTAGTGTGCGAGTCCCTAATCAGTCCCTCTCCCCTGTAAATCATGTCAACTCTGTCCCTGTTTTCATTGGAAGCATGAATTGTAACGTTGAAAGTCTCCCAGGTCAGTAAACCTCTGCAGCTGTGGGAGGCTGGAGCCATTTACTAGTATTATTAAAGGAAACTGAGTGACTTCTTTGGGGGGGGAAAAGCTAAGACGGAATGAAATTCATAAGGTGCACAGAGATTTAGAGTGAAGGTTCTATTATGAGCACAGCTCTATAACAGTATCCTCCCAGAAATAGATACAGAGTAGTAACAACTGTTCCATAAATTGGCCAACATCATATTTTTGCTATCTTTGTGCCTTTTTTAGAGGGAAAAATAGAATCCAAATGTGAAGTATAAAATTTGACATATGTGCTGCTTTAGAACAGTGTTTGAACTGAATGCTTTTTAAAGATATTTCGAGGGGTGCCTGGGTGGCTCAGTCAGTTAAACGTCCAACTTTGGCTCAGGTCATGATCTCACGGTCCATGGGTTCGAGCCCCGTGTTGGGCTCTGTGCTGACAGCTAGCTCAGAGCCTGGAGCCGGTCTTTGGATTCTGTATCTCCCCCTCTCCCTGACCCTCTCCCTGACCCTCTCCCTGACCCTCCCCTGCTCGCGCTGTCTCTCTCTCTCTCAAAAATAAATAAAAAACATAAAAAAAATTTTAAAAGTAAAAAAAGATACTTCGTAGACAGAAATGTCACCTTTATTTCCTAAAGGCATTTTGAAGGGTTTGCCATGAATGGCTTGATAGCCTTAATTCTCCTTGGAAATTTAAAATTGTCATTATCCAAAGATGTGACTGACTAGATCACCGCCTGCTGGGTGGGGATCTGAGGAATGTCCTTGGAGTAACAAAGGATCTGTTAAAGGGGCTGGATTTCAAGGAATGGGAAAAAGAACAAATGACACTGGCTTGGCTGCTGAGACCAACACTATGCCTAAGACATTTCTTTTCCAGAATGTGTCTTTGTTCATTTGTTCATTCCTTTATTCAATCATTTGTTCTTTTTTAAAAAAATGCTTATTGAGCATCTACTCTGAGCCCAGAACGATGCCAGGTACTGGGAAGTCTAAGTAAAAGACAACTTGCCCACAAGCACAGGGCTTTCTGCCAAGAATGTTCTGTCCTCATTGCTGTAGTGTAAGAAGCAGCTGGAGTCCCCAATTCAGCCTTGACATTCAGCAGAACTCAGGGTGTTTACGCCCTGTCCAGAGCAAAACTGTTTTTGTTTTAAATTCAAGTATAATTAACACTGTGTTATATTAGTTTCAGGTGTAAAATATAATGATTCAACAATTCTATACCTCACTCAGTTAAAAGCACAAACTTGTTTGCTTGGCTGTTCTTTTAATTGCCAGTATTTTTGCTCTGGTGGAAAAGCCATCGTTTATTTTAAAGGTGGTTTCCTAATTGGGTATAAATCTTTGTCGTATCTAGAAGAAGCAAACAAGGACCTAAGATACAGTTTATAGAAAATATTTTGAAGTCATTTAAAGAAAGTAACTGTAAATTTGGCCTAATTCTAAAGCTGGCTGTCAGGAATAAGTATCAAGATCTTGCAAAGCTATAGAAATGTAGAGAATGTGTTTTCTTTGGGGCAAGAACAGAATAATAATTAGGGAAGAAACTTCTAAAGTATCAACTGAGCAAAGCGAATGGAAGACTTTTGGCGAATCGTGGGAGGGTCGACACTGTGGGAGATACGGGGTAGGATGGATGATCTCTAGCCTAATCTAGGGCAGGAAATGAAACATAAGCCCTTGACTTAGAAGATGATGTGCTCCAAGCTATAATGCAGCCCCAGAAAGTACAATGAACATGGAGCTCCTCTGGGTCAGAAGACCAATGAACTGTTGGGTCCTTGGCAAAGTAATAGGAAAGCAGGCTGGAAACATGTACAGAGCCATCCTGTGTTCCTACCTGGAATGTGTATCATGTTCCTGGCCTTGATCCTCAAGAAAGACAGTCAGGCAAGGTTCAGAGAAAGGCAATTAAGATGCTAAAGAGGAGCAGGAGGTGATGGCAAGCCAAGACACATGCCATATTAGGAGAAGACAAAAGGGGTGAGAGGTTAGATGGCTTATGGCTATAAAAGAAGGGTACCCGTAAGGTCACCAGTGAATCTCGGTACTGCTAGAACCAGAGAGCCAATCACTTGGGAGCACATTCCTCTTCTTTGGCCCTCAGTTTCTTCTTTTGTAACCCACATTCTAAAGTGTGTTCGACAGCACACCTGTACCCCAAGAGCTTGCTGAAAGGAAGGTATTCTTTCACCCAGTAAGTTTGAAAATGTCTGCATACCATATCTTCCTCCGGGAGATTTGCCATTTGCATTTGACATTAAAAGCTTTCAGGGGTTTATCCTTAAGGAAAACCTATTTAACTTCTGCGAATCTCAACCAGTATTTCCCAAACTCGTTTGACCATGGAACCCTTTGTTCATTTAGTGCCTATTAGGACTTTTGGAAATGTGTTTGGGAAGACTGGGCTCCAAGGTCTTGGAGGTCCCTCGAAAGAAGTTCATCTCAGCCAGAGGCAGTGCCCCCTGCCAGTGTGCAGCTTGTTACTTCGAGAGCCTATACAGGAAGAACGTCATAGGTTGCAAGGAGGAGGAGTTCATAGTCGCTTATGGACGAAGGCAGGTTTATTAAAGGTAATTGGGAGGCGAGGCTCAGAGTGCAAAGGAAAAGCCACTCTAGTGCACACTTAACACTGCTACTGAGACCCAGGCCTCCACATTAGGGCTTATATTGTTCTATCAGAGCATCATATGCACCATCCAATGAAAAAGTACATAAAGCAGCTCATTGAAGTTTTGGCTGAATCAAGCAGATAATTCTGCATGATTTTTTTTTTTTAATTATAGACAATTGGGAAACAGTTCTCTGGGGCTTTTTGGCCAGTCACTTTCCATTATTTAAATTTTGAGGTCATGTCCATTCAGACAACATCATCTACTGTCTATAGCTTGTCTCCAAAAACCTGGCTAAGCATTCAAGTTCAACAGTTCTGTAGACTTGTGTGCCTGTTTTTTCTTTCTCTGGAAACCTGACACTATTTTGAAAAATGTTGTATGCACGCAACTCCCCATCCCCTGAGCCGCTAGCCGACTGGTCCTCCTGTCTCTCACTTCTCCACCTCACCGAGCATATGTGTAGAGCCACAGTGTCCTTCCAACATTGTAAAATGCTTTCCTCTTATTTATTGGACTTTAGGGACAGCAAATGAATATGATAGATTGAAAAACTAAGGCTTGAATAGCTTTTTGCTCTCCAACACATTTTAAGCCTTTCTTTTTTTTAACGTTTATTTATTTTTGAGAGAGAGGGAGAGCAAGAGAGAGCGAGAGCGAGAGAAAGAGAGAGAGAATGAGTGGGGGAGGGACAGACAGAGAGGGAGACACAGAATTTGAAGAAGTCTCCAGGCTCTGAGCTGTCAGCACAGAGCCCAATGTGGGGCTCAAACTCATGGACCGCAAGATCATGACCTGAGCCAAAGTCAGACACTTAACCAACTAAGCCACCCAGGAGTCCTGGCCTCGGTTTCTTTTACTTCATCTTTCCCATTTTGCTAAATAGTCTCCTCATTCTTCACTCTGCTCTGTGCAGGGATGGGGGAGGAGAGGAGGAGGAGGGAGGGTCATCCTGTATTGCTTATTTCAATGGGCTCCCTTGCCTGTGGTTCCTGGTTGGCACCAGCTAATGGAGAGGCCTCAGCTGAAGGTTTTAGGAGAATGAGGTTTGGGTGTTTATCACCCCACCTCCTGTCAGGCCACCCTCCCATAGAGCTCCTTTCTCGCATCCAGGAGGCTGCTTCCCTCCCATTCCTCTTCAGGCCTGGGCATGGGCTCTGTTGTTACTAGCTCTGGAGTGCTCTACCTCCCTTGTTCGTTTCTTACACCCTGCCCACATCTTTGTAAATAGCTCTTTCATTAAACTCTCCTCACATTTCCCAGTTTGAGTGTGTAATCTTTTTTCTGCAGAAACTCTGACTGAAATCCCCACCTTTCTGGAACCTTCTCCGTCTCTTTGCTGTCCAGCCATAACACTGTTGCGTAGAGCCCAGCTCAGGTTCCTCTTCAAGAAGCCTCTCCCTTCCACGTGAATCTCTTCTTGAGATGTCCTAGGTCTTACATTCTGCCCTCTTTATAAGCGCCTAAAAATGCTCTTTTGTATGTCGACTTAAATGCCCTAAGACCAATGCTCTTCATGCTCACAGCTGGTGTTTCATGGGTGTACAAGAAGGCTGGCTCCTGGTGGCCAGTTATCAAACTTTGATAAGTGCTTCCAGACACTATGATGCAGATTATAGAGTTAGGAGGTGGGTACTGTTATTATCTCCATTTTATAAGTGCAGATGCTGACACAGAAAAGTTCACTAGTGGGCCCAGGACTCACCCACAGTGAATTCTGGAACTAGGATTTGAACCTAGGCAGTCTAGCTCCAGAATCCATGCTCTTAACCCTACACTAAGCCACCTCTCAGAGCGTTTTTAAATTTTTTGAATTATTAATTATTTAAAATTCAGATTTCACTTTAGAGTATGCATTTCTAATATCTCTTGGGAAAAAATGGACTATCTGGCTATTAGGACCCATAGGCCATTGCAGTGGTGGGCCAGAGGTAAGTAGGAGCTGCCCTGTGCAGCTATGGGCGTGCTCTCCAGCTTTTGAGAGTCTCCCCCCAGCCTGGTCCTGCATTCACGCTCCTTCCAGACATCTGCATGAGAGTGATTTTTGTGTGTGGCCTTTTGGAAACCACTCACATACCCTTAGTCATTATCCCACACAAACTCCTGTTTCCCCAGGTAGATAAGGTTGAAGGAGGGTAGCATCTGTACTTCAGGCTTCTCATAACACCCAGCGTAGCCCAGGTCGTACCTGATAAAAAACCTGTGGATTTGGAGAAAACAACATACTCAAGTTCACTAAGCTAAGCAAGGTGATTCAGCAAGGACATGGTGGGCATCCTTGAACTTGGATTGGGTTTAATCCCTCAACACCGTTTGCCTATAAAAGCTAACGTAAAATCTCTCATATTCCTACAATATAGCTGCTGATGTCAATATGGCCGCTACTGCTGACTAATGAATATCGACTGCACCTCCAGGCCCAGCACATGAAGTTCGTGGGAGAGAAGATAGCTGTTAGGGAAGGGAGAGAAAGGAAGTAACGGAAGGTTTACAAGAAGTTGAGAACATAGAGGATCTTAGTGTTACCAAACACGGGTTCCAGAAGACATAGAGATTTGGAAATTGGTCAGAGGGAACCGGGGGCCAAGAAAGGAGGTGCAGAGCCATCTTGAGAGCAGGAGTGATAGGGAATGACCTTGGGTGACAGAGGTGAAAAGGAGTGCAGGGCCTGTTTTCCTTAGTCCTGATGCTCTCCAAGGCAGATTGCCGTGGTGAGACTATGTGCGCTGAAGGAGAGGCGGGTATGGGGGAAGGGAAAGGTTTTGTCAGAACACACAGACCTCTGGGCCCCTCTCCATTCCTCTTTCCTCCTGGAGCGGGTGGTGGAGTGTGTGATGTGCAGAAGTGCCTGTTCAAAGGCAGGTGCCCCTGTGGGTATGCAGCGGAAGGCCCCATGCAGGGTGATGCCCTTCCGTTTGTGAATGCACACAACATCTGGAAGGTTTCAGTAGAGCTTGGATGTTACTATAAAACACAGCTACGAAGCTTACTTCGGTCATGTTAAGAGCACATCTTATCTTTTTCAGTGTGCTACTCTCTGGGTCTCTCTGATGGCAAGTTTTATTTTTACATGTTATTATCGTTTAACCTGTCCTTACGGGACCAAAGGGTCCCAAGAAATAGATGCCCGTTTAAGAAAATGAATCATCTTTCCTAAGACAGGGGGCTGGTGTACTTATCATGGAGTAATGGACATATGTGCTGAGTTTGCAGCTATCTCTTCTTAATGCCCGAGGAGAGGGGGCCTCACAAACCCTTCCTCACGAGTAAGAAACACTGTAGCTGGTTGGGGGCCCAGAGTTGGCCAAGACTTGGGGCTCTTTGTCCTTGCCGAGCGGGGTCAGATGCCTGACCTTGGGCAGGCAAGCCAGGGACTTTCCCATTGGCAGAGGTCCGCTGCGGTGGGTCACGCTTGTTCCCTCCTCTTGGGGCTTCATGGAAAAGTACAGAATTTGAACATCTCTTCAACATCTCTTGCATCAGCCTCTATGGATTTGGAGAGGGGTGTCATAGCACAAGTTAAGAGTAGAAATCCCTATCTCTCAAGAGCAGGGAGCTTAAAGGGAAAAAAAAAGAAAAAAAAAAAGATACTTAAACCCTGAAAATACCCCCAACAGGGAACAGTGTTCTTGACTCTCCACTCTTCTCACTTCCAGGGCTGTGCCAGCTTGTCAGAAAGGTCACCTTGAGAAGTTTCTCTGATGCCCCCAAAAGTTTAAGCTAGGGTTGAACCTTCCCACCTCCCTGCCCCCTGCACGGCCCTTCTGTCTCCAACCACACTTGGCATATGACCAGTGCTCACTGCCAGCTCTACCACTTACTAGTTAGCTGTGTGACCTTGATCGAGTTCCATACCCTCTCTTATGCCTTAGTTCCTTCATCTGTCAAAAGGAATAAAGGAATCATCATGGTACCCATCTTGTCGGGCTGCTCTAGGAATTCAGTGAATTAAACAGTGCCTGGCATCTACCTAGAACTATCTTCAGTGTCAGTTGTGGGACTTGCTTGGATGACAGTGACGGTGGGGCCCTGACTAAGTCACCTTTAGGTAAGATATAACCAGGTTTGCCCTTAGGCTTCCCTGTAAGCAGACGTTGGTAATTGAAATAGGCCTGACCTGGCCTCAGCACCGCCCTTGTTTACGTCTCTTTCCACCCTCTGCAATCTTCTGGTTCTCAGGGAGCTAAGATCCCCCCACTGGATTGGCCAGCTCCCGACCAGAGCGAGCCTGAACCAGACCCCAGAGGTCTCCATCACTGACCACATACCGTGTGTATGTTGTTATTCAGTTTCCTTTCGTGGCCAAGGGATGGACACCTAAGTACTGCTTCTTTTTATAGAAGGCTCTGACTAGCATATTTGCTGATTAAAAGGGAGGCTTCAGAGAACATTCATTTTGAAGAGCATGGTAATAGTTACGAACCAGGACTATTTCAGGCATTTACTGCAAACTGTTTATTTCCTAAACTAAGGAGGGCATGCATTCTGTTGACTTCCTCCTAATGAGACTTTGTCAGGAGTTTGGAGGCTGCTGTTGTGGCCCCCTGTCTCTTCCCCCTACATTTCAGCCTTCCCCGTCCAAGAAGCAGCTGGCCAATGCTATCGTTAAAGTCAGCATTTAACTCTGAAAGGAGTTCTCTTCCACTCTCCCATTAGAGTTATAGCAAGCTGCCTTTGTTGACCAAACGTATATCAAAACATTTTAATGTATTTCAAATCCCGTCACTGATTCCTCTCTCCTCTGGGAAGGTATTCCTTGACCCCATCCTAGTATATAAAATATTTCCTCCTCTGTGCTATTTCTGTATTGGCTCATACCTTTATCGCTGTGCTTTTTGCACAACTTTAACATTTAATGACTACTTGGTAGTACCTATTATATGCCAGGCACAGTGCTAGATCCTAAAGATCTAACCACAAGTGGGATTCTACAACAGTGTTATCTAACAGAACTTTCAGTGGTGATAGAAATGTTCTGCATCTGTATTATCTGCTATGGTAGGCACTAGACACGGGGGGCTGTTGACACCCGATGTGTGGCTAGTACACCTGATCAACCAAATGTGTGATCTTGTTCATTTATATTCACATTTAAATCGTTACACGTGACTAGTGACTACGCTATTGGACAGCACGGCTCAAGATCATAGCCTCATGAAAACAAAGCTCTTCTGTTTATCACTGTGATCCCAGCACCAAAAGCAATGCCTGGCATGTGGTATTAAGGAAAGAGGGAGGGGATGGGGGAATGGAGAGAGAGGGAAAGAGACCACGTCTCTGTCCTTACAGAACTCAAGATATAGTAGGGAACTATTTGTTTACAGATCTTAAAGTCCAGAAGGCAGAGATCATCTTTTCTTTGCCTATACCCTTAAACCTATTGCCTAGAACCATATCAAGGCCATTGGAGGTGCTCAAGAAATGTTAAGTTCTGGAGCACTTAGGTGGCTTAGTTGGTCGAGTGTCTGACTTCAGCCCAGGTCATGATGTTGCGATTCACGAGTTCGAGCCCCACATTGGGCTCTGTGCCGACGCTCAGAGCCTGGAGCCTGCTTCAGATTCGTGTCTCCTCCCTAGCTCGCGCTCTCTCTCTCTCTCTCTCTCTCTCTCTCTCTCTCTCTCTCAAAAATAAACAAAAACATTAAAAAAAAAGAAATGTAATTTCAGTTGAATCAGATGCTGGAAAAAATGCAAGGTTGGCAATGATGGGAATACTAATCATAGTAGTGGTTATTGCTGTTAACGGGAGAAAAAGTTACACTGTCTCCTACTCTGACAAGCAGCGTCGGTCCTGTCTCGCTGTCATATCCCTTCCAGACCTTCTGAGCCAGAAGGCAAATCTGACTTTTCTGACGTGGCCTCACCCTTGGCTCCCTGCTTGCCTTGGACATCCAGCCACATACCAATTAAACCTTTACGGAGAGAAAGGAAGAAAGTCATAATGCTGGTGTTACTGCCTTTGAGCTTCTCTCCGCCTTCCCCTTAACCATGGATCTTACTAATGCCCTGCCCTTCCTTGGTGCCTCTACCCGCTGTGATGCTGCCTTTGTGACCACAGCATCTGGCCTTCCTCTTCCTCTCTTTCCCTTCTTGGGGGCAGACTGGCTGGCAGATTACTCATGAACTGCAACAGCATATGGCAGAAAGAACGCTGACTTCAGAGTTAGACCCCCTAGATTCAAATACTAGCTTTACAGCTGACTACCTATGTGAACTTGGGCCGCTTATAAAGCTCTTAGACCTTCAGTTTCCTCATCTCTAAAATGGTAATAATAATAATGCATTTCTCATAAATTTACTATGAAGATTGAGACGTTGTAAGTATCTAGCACAATGCTTGGTGTTTAGAAACTGTTAGCTTTCTCCCCTCTAATAACATACTTACATACTCATATTCCTTAACATATAAATAGTATGAATGTAAAGCCAATTTGGGGTGTACCCTTTTGTATTATCCTATGTACATGTTCCACTATTAAAAGATTAAATTACTAAAATAATAAGCTAAGTAGTTTACCCTTCATCTGGAAAACTAGTTTAATTATTATAATGAAGGTAAGCCTCGTCTTAGTGCAGCATAGCGGAAACCCCATTTACAAGTAAATAAGAGTCAAATTTGCTTCTTTTTTCTCCATTGCAAATCAAGCAAACCATGTAATTAAGCCAAACAAACAGAGAAAGAGGAATAAAACAATGGAAAACCATGCAGTAAAAGGCTGGAAAGTAGGTAATTAGGGTTAATTTTTAGTCCGCTGTGCGCTGTCTTGGCTGTCCTGGTAGAAACGGGCAACAATTTACTCACATAAATGATCACCGTAGACCAGCCCTTTGAGGGAGCTTATCTATGGTTCTCCATGGCTACCATGTTGTCCCTCCCCCCCGAAAAGAGCATGAACACCAAACAGCCCTTCAGCAAACTTAGTCCTTAAGGAGGAAGCCACACCATACCACACAATTGCAGTTAGTTTTGATTACTGTATTGCAAGATTATATTTGAGGAGTAACGAAAATGCTAGTGTTATGTGGGTTGTTTTTTTTTTTTTTTTGGTGTTTGGTTTTTTTGTTTTACAGCCAATGTCATAGCAATATCTTAGAATTAATGAAGAATTCTAGATCCTTCAGATCAGCGCTGGACAGGCTCAATTCTAGTCTCAGTTCTGCCATCAGTTAGACAGGCTCAGTTGTTCTAGTTCTTGTTCTACCATCAATTAGCTGTGTGAACTAGGAAAGTTCTTTAGGCTTCAGTTTCCTCATCTGTCAAGAGAAGGCAGGGAGTGTAGCTGTTCACTATATAATCTCTCGTATGGCATATCTTTGTGATACTATACTGCAGTTACTCAGAATGTGCAATTATAGTATAGATCACCTGCAGAGGTTTCTTTAAAAAATATTTATAACTAACACAGAGTAGGTTATCGGACAACTTGCGCATTTGCATTGAAAGGCAGCTTAGATGTTATAGGCATAGGAAATAAAGAGATGGATTATTTCCACCTTGGGATGGAGAGTTATTTTCGTGTTTCCCTTTTTCCTTTTTAGAAACTTAATGACATTACAAAATTTGTTCACACACGGGCACCTGGGTGACTCAGTCATTTAAGCGTCCAATCAGGTCACAATCGCACGGTTCGTGAGTTTGAGCCTCGCATCAGGCTCTGTGCTGACAACTCACAGCCTAGAGCCTGCTTCAAATTCTGTGTCTCCATCTCTGTCTGACCCTCCCTCGCTCATGCCTCTGTCTCTCTCTCTCTCTCAAAATTAATAAATATTTAAAAAAATTGTTTTGATTTTATTCATACAATAAATACATATGACATTCCCTGTATGGCCTAAGCAGGGTGCTGAGCAGAGTGGAGTTTAAGAAGATGAGAACACAGCCCTGTCCACAGGGGATCAAAGGCCACAACAAGAGATCAACAAAGCGCCCCAAAGCCTGCCCTTGAAGTCAGTGATGTTCCCCATGGGGGGTGGAGTCTTGGTGCCTGAGTTTTCCAGGCGGACAGGGCATGGAGGTGTTGGAAGTCATGGCACATTCAGGGCACTGCAAGTTGCTAAGTAGCAGTGTGGTTTTCATGTTTGGAGGGGGAGGACAGGAGGTGTGACTGTCACAAAAGGCCTTATATGTCAAATCAAGGGCTCTATTCTAGAACCAGTATAGAGCTGCTGAAGGCTTAAATAAGAGGAACGGCCTGATTGGATTCTCGGGGCCTTGTTAGTGGAACTTTTAAGAATTTATCCACTTGGGCTTTTAGTGCCTTCAGCCACGCATCTCAAAGTGAAACACTACCTCTTCTGGAATAGGACCTCGAATTCTTCTCTTTCACCATGTGTGTGATTTTTATTAAATATTAGAGGTATTGCCTCAATGTAGAAGTATCTCTCCAATGTAAGAAAGTCAACGAGAACATGATGCACTGTGCATATTTTATCTATTTTAGCACAAGGAGATATTTATCATTCAACAAAGTTATGTTGAGTGCTTACTATGTTAATATACTATGTTAGTAAAACAGTCCTATAATAACTAATGCCTTTCCCTTGAGGGGACCCTTCCTTCTCTCTGCTGGCATCAATCTACCAATGCTGCTCAAAGGATGCAGAAGGCCAGGACCAGATTGGCCTGGAAGATAGGCCAGAATTCTGGGCATTGCGATGCTTGATATTTTATCTGGAAACTTCAGGACTCAGATTTCGGCTTTCAGTTCCCCTGGCCCCTCTATACGCTATCTAGCTGGGCCCCTAACCTGTCCTCCAGTAGAAAAGGGCACACTCAGATGCCTTAGGGGCCACACACGTAGTATGAACACAAGAGGTGGGTGGTTGGGTACTGTATCCCATCTAAACGGGTGACTGCTGCTTGCCTCCAGCTGATTGTTGCCAAGCTAGAATTGGGCCCAATGTTACAAGATCTAACTTCTCAGAAGAAGATGGAAATCCCTATTTGTATATGAAATCTTCTGATTTTCTTAAATAGTGGAGGCAAAATCTGGTTATGACCCCTGGTAGAACTCAAGTATTTATCACCTGATTGCCTACTAGGCCTTGCAGGTATGGACTTTCCCACCCTGTGCTGTCCTCACACTGGATTCACAGAGGCTGTGCTGGGGTTTTGACGTTGGGGTTTTGAAGCTGAAAGAGATGGCAAAGATTCGAAAAATACAGTCCCTGATGAGCTCCTGCTTATGTGGAACACACAGGCAAATAGACCATTTGTGACACGCTGATCAAAGGAGGCCATGTAGTGTTCCAGAAGCTCAGGGACTGCCATGAGGGAGCAGCCCAGCCAGGACCAGGGAGGGCACTGAGGAATTCATCTTCCATACCCTTCCAGACTATCCGCGGTGACCTGACTGAGTCATGCTGACGATCAGATGGCCTTTCAGGATTCCAGAAAAGCGTTAGTGAACCCACGAATTATAGAAGCAGACATGAAGTATAAAGCCAAAGGTCAAATGGACCAGAAGATGACATGGAGGCATAAAATAAATCAAGAGGACCATTTGTATTTCTTATGCCTGATGTAAAATAAATTTTTCTTTTGCAACATGTGTGAGGGGAGAAGAGGCAAAAACTCCTGCAGTGTAACTTTAGTTTTCCTCTTTATTATCCACATGCCAGGGCCACCATACGATTTCCGCTGAAGTCTATGGCGTAGGCTTCATACGGATGAGCCAGATATAAGATATGAATTCCAGCATCACACCTGGAATGAAGGGAACAAACAAAAACATGTAAACCAGCTACTCTCAGCCAGATTATTACACAAAGTGTGACTTACTTTGCAGAGAGAAACAGAGGCTTTTTAATTTTCCCGGCATCTGAGTTTGCCAAACTTTGTAAAATAAAAACCCTTTCTACTTTCTGTTGGCTTGCATGCACTTCAAAATGTCAGTTTTCCTCTCAAGAGGAAGAGTGGTGTGTAGTTTCCCACACAGCCCTGGCAGGTCTTGGGGCCACGGAAGTGAGTCAAAATCAGTGACTGGTGGCATAGGTGGCGTACCATTAGTTAACACTGTACTTGTGTAGCACCATGTCTGTGGGAACGGTTGGTACAAACTCTGGTTAAGGTCTTAACAGAGGGTTCAGCTATATTCAGAATTTAATAAGACCTGGGGTCCGTGGAAGGCTTCCTGGAAGAAGTGACATCAAAACTGAACTTGACCGGGGGCTGGGGAGGTGGAACGCGGTACCTGGATGGCTCTATCGGTTAAATCTCTAACTCGACTTTGATTCAGGCCATGATCTCACGGTTTGGGAGTTTGATCCCCAGATCAGGCTCTGCACTGACAGCAAAGAACCTGCTTGGGATTTTCTCTCTCTCTCTCCCTCTCTCTCTGCCCCTCCCCTGCTTACTCGCTATCTCTCTCTCAAAACAAAATAAAAATAAACTTAAAAAAGAACTGAACTCAATGGGTAAGTAGGAGTTAGCCAGATGTAGAGGATAAAGAAAAGAATGTTCTGGGTAGTGGAAATAGCATAGCCATGACCCTCTGAGGGGAGAAAGTTCAGAGCTGGCCACAATTTGAATGCGGGTTAGAGAGTAGTGAGAGGTAAAGCTGAGTGTGTAACCAAGGGGCAGGTCATGAAGGGCTTCCATAAGGCACCCAGAGTTTACCCTGAGGCTTCCCACCTTCCCTTTGAATAGGAACAGAGCACAAATGCTACAGTGCCTGGGGGCAGTAGTGCAAGGAGGGGAGGTTAGCAGGGGAAATGGCCTCATCCACATGAAAGCATGATGTTCCCTGCTTCCAGGATCCAGAGACAAAAATGTGACTGTCAGACATAACTCTGTATGAAGTCAGCTATGTTGAATATAGAATATAAGTCTTCGTCCTATTTGTTTTTACAAATACTTCATCAAGGTAGAAACCAAGGTGAAAAAAAATAACTTCCCCATCTCGTGAATAGACCTCCCGCAATTCCTACAGACTGATGTTACCTCCCCCAACTCAGCCCTTTTATTAACCCTGCCTCTGGCAGGAAGAAGGGGACTATCCTGCAACTTGATGAGAATTATTAAATAGAATACAAATGAGTTAATCCAGAATCTATTAATTTTGAACCTGTGGAAATTCATATTAGTAATGGACTGAATTTTCCTTTATTCTTTGAAATAAGGGATCCAAAACAAACAGTGTAAAAAGAGTCTTAGGGCATGGGTGACTGAGATGCTAATTCTATGTAGTCCTTGTCAACTCAGCCAGTCCCCATGGAGTTTGCTTGCCAACATTCTTGTCAACCTGGAACGGTTATCTGATGTTCTTGAAAGTAATAATAATTCAATTATTTATTTAAAAAGTTTTAAGTTTATTTTTGTTTATTTTTAAGAGAGCGTGTGTGTGCAAGCATGGGGGGGGGGGCTAGAGAGAAAGGAAGAGAGAGAATCCCGCTGTTTAGCACAGAGCCTGATGCAGGGCTCAATCTCACAAACCTAAGCCGAAATCAAGAGTCAAATGCTCAGCTGACTGAGCCACCCAGGGACCCCAATCATTCAATTCTTTAGAAATCAATTCCTGAGGGGTACCTGGGTGGCTCAGTTGGCTAAGCGTCCTACTTCAGCTCAGGTCATGATCTCACGGTCTGTGAGTTTGAGCCCTGCGTCAGGCTCTGTGCTGACAGCTCAGAGTCTGGAGCCTGCTTTGGATTCTGTGTCTCCCTCTCTCTGCCCCTCCTCTGCTCATGCCTCTGTCTCTGTCTGTGTCGCTCTCTCTCTCTCCCTCATATGTAAATAACATCAAAATTTTTTTTTAATTAATCAATTCCTGATTATTATCCCTTTATTGTTAATTCAGGTTTCCATTCAAATTAAATTTCAGAGGGAAACTGTAGGAAGCATAAGCATGGTTGGAGTTACAGAAGAGGACAAGGTACTTTTTGCCCCAGATGAGGATTTGTCTTCCTGACATCTTTTGCTCCAGCCCTGTGATTCAGGGACAGTAGGAAGGGGCTTATGATCCACAGAATGTGTTTAGGCTAAACAGTCTTTAATAACATTGCATGTCATTATGATTCTTTTTATTATTACTACTACTATTATTATTCAAAGACATTTCAGATAGAATTTTTTATTTAAAAAGTTTTTAATGTTTATTTATTTTTGAGAGATAGAGAGACAAGAGTGCAAGTGGGAAAGGGGCAGAGAAAAGGGAGACATAGAATCCGAAGCAGGCTCCAGGCTCTGAGCTGCCAGCACAGAACCCAACGCGGGGCTCGAACTCACGGACCGTGAAATCATGACCTGAGCCAAAGTCGGAGGCTTAAATGACTGAGCCACCCAGGCGCCCCTCAAGTAGAAATTTAAAACGTCTACATTTTCAACCAATGCAGAATCAAAAGTAAATGCGTAGCCCATTTGTGACTCAGTCTCTCATGTCAGTGATGGCCCAAGCATCTGTCTATCTTCTTTTTGTGGGGTCCCACCAGAAAGGAGTTCCTGATGATGGAGAAGGGTGGCTCTCATCTATGGTTATTTCCTTGGCTGAAGAGGGAGTGATGGGCACCAGGAAAGCTGAGATAGCTCTTCTGAAATTAATGCTCCTTCTCCTTTTCACGAATATGAGAATATGCATTTGAGAATGAACAAGAGGGATTTAATCTCTTGTCACCTGGAGACTCCAATAGCTGAGTGTGACTTCAGCCTGATGACTACAACTTTCTCGTGATGTAGAGTGCTCAGAGGGACACCCTGCAGATAAATCGATTCTTTCTGGAAATACAGCTAGGCTTGCTACCATTCTCCCATTGGTTGGTAACCTCTCCTGCGAGATCAGAGGCCATGTCTGTCTTACTCTGCACTGCCCCACAGTGCCTGGTACATAGGAGGCCCTGGCTAAATATCTGATGAATGATTGCTAAGACTTTCCCTCTTTGGTGTTAAGCGCTTGTCGACGATCCCAGCGCTTATTAATAACCATAGCTTCCTTTGTACACGAGTCCCAATTTCACTACTAACCAACAGTGTTGACCTGGCTAGATAATCTCTCTGGATCCTAAACTGATTTATCTCTAAAATGAATAAATTGAGTTTCATCAACTCAAAAGTCCCTTGGATTTATACCAATATTCTACCGAGTGTTTGAAAGGAGTAGATCGTCTAATAAGGAAGAATATAGGGAAAATAACATGATTTATTGTTGCTCTTCATTAGCAGGCCAAGATAGCATCTTAACCTTTAATTGTGTCTCTCTTGAAAAGAAAATTTACCAGCATCCCAGATCTCAGAATCCAAGAGCTGCCAGGGATTGAGGCATAGAAGGGCCTGTAAGCAAAGCCATTCTCTTCCTGAAATACTTGGACTTTGGCCACAATTTCTTATCTGACCATCTAACTGGTGACCCAGTTACACCATACAGGAATCTCTCTGAGTCTCTTTCTGCTTAAGGGCTATTTCCCAAGAAAGTGAAGGGGCCTCTTTTCCCCAGGGTTTTGGCCTTTCCTACATTTTACCATGTAGAAAATTGAGAAAGTGACGTCAGAGAGCCTTTCTCTAAAGGCTATAGGGCACCTGCCTGCATGGTCTCCCCCAGACCTCCTCCTCCTCCTCCTGGTCCTGCTCTAGCGTGGACCCCATATAAGCAGGAGGCTTCTCTCCACACCTGCTCCTGGGAAAGACCAGAGAACACACCACCAAAGGCTTTTTGTCTTTTTATTCCTGCCGTGGAAAGTTCCAAATGCCCCTACCACCAGGGCCCACCCGTGTTCTCCCAAAGCTCTTTTATTCCTTAATCCCACTCCAGGGGGCCCCTGTCTTGGGGGTCGAGGGGGAGGAGGCGAGCCTGGAGCTCTCTTCCAAAGCTCATTTGGAGCCAACGATAACAACCTGCTATGTACAGGCAAGGATACAAGGGAGAAAGTTCCAGAGCCAGCTCAGAGGGATACAGTCCTGAATGTCTCAGTGCTGCAGCATAGAGAGGTCCTTGGTTTGGGGAAAGAAGGCCACGGTCCCCAGAGCCAAACTTAGTCAATACTTTGCCTGAAATTATGCATACCCCCTGAAGCAAGATAAAAGTCAAACATTTGAAATGTCCCCAATGGCACTGCTATTCTGATTTTTTAGACACACAAATGCAACCCAGTGCTTGTTCTGGATTTTGAAAAAAGATTTGATTGTGCTTCCAAAGAGTGGCTTTTCCAGTAGAAGCTCTGGAATGCAGCCTTATCTTCCTCTTCTCTTGGACTGATCCTTTGTCCTGGCTGCTGACCTTTCTCCTTCCTCGCAGGAGGCAGTCGCTTGATTGGGAAGAGTAACAGATGCAGACAAGCCTAATTTGTTCTTGGCAGGAACCACAATCTGCATTTCTGTGGGGTCAGGAGAATCATAAATAATTCATTGGGTTCTGGTTTTCTGAGAGGGGATGGGCCAAATAAGCCAGAGTTTCATTCTGTTCTCCCCAGTCCCCATCCACTCCCGTAGCTGCTTTATCCCCTAAGCCAGCATCTCCCTTTGATTCCTTCCAAGAGGAAGAGAGGAGAGCTCTCTCCAGATGAACGTAAAACACATCGACTTGGTATGTGAAGATGCCGTGACGCAGAAACAAGGACATCTTGAAAGACGAAACATAAAACAGCGTTTTTAAAAGGGAAAATAGCTCCAGTGTGTTTCCAGTACGGGCTGGGCCGCACAGGAAACGGGAAGGCGGCTCCGGCTGGGGTGGCGGTGGGGGGGCTTTTATCATTGCTCTGTTATCATCCACACATCAGGCCTCCAAGATCATTTTGCTCCAGCTCCAGGAGACAGCGGGTCCCAATGGCCAAAGAGACTTGGAATGTCAGCATGACCCTGTGGGCCCCTCTGTCTCTTTGGCATTTAAAACTTCAGATATTAAGCCTGGTCCGACTCAGAGTTGTCAACTTGTGAACAAGCCCTTCCGCAACCCGCAGTGACTTTTATTTGAGACTTAATGTATTTTTTTTTTATTTATTTTTGAAAGGGAGAGACAGAGACAGAGTGCTAGCAGGGGAGGGGCAGAGAGAGAGGGAGACACAAAATCTGAAGCAGGCTCCAGGCTCTGAGCTGTCAGCACAGAGCCCAACGCAGGGCTTGAACTCACAAACCGCGAGATCATGACCTGAGCTGAAGTCGGACATTTAACCCACTGAGCCACCCAGACTCCCTGAGACTTAATCAATTTTACCCAGAGACTGGGGAAGAAAGTGACTCAAAAGGCAGACCTCAGTCTTCTGTTTAATGTTGTTTAGTCACAGAGTGGTGGCTAAATGGGGTCAGAGTGCCACTTTGGCCAAATCTGGGGTGGAGAGAGACCCCATCCAGTGCCATCCACAGGGCCTCAAGGGGGCTCGCTGCCCACTGCCCAGCCTGCTGAGCACTCAAGCAGGGGGTTGGGGTGACTTCGGGTGGTGTGTGTGGGAGATGAGTCAGCACTGGAATGCACTGGGACTCCTGCGGTGATCCACTTCTGTGTACCCTCTCGACTTCAGGCTTTGAGTTTGTCCAACATCCCCTCCCCTACTGGCACGCTCTCTTCACCCCTTCCTTGGAGATTGAGTCAAGAGAGGGGTCAGTCCCTCAAAGAAGGCAGTGCTTAGCCATTTTCCACAAAGGTTTCTTGGGAAAGGCTGAAGAAGATGAAAGGTTCTGGGATCATTGATGAACTGATGAACTTCTCTTCCCATTTGACTGAGATCATGCATCCTGCTAATCACATGCTGCTCCAACAGCATCTCGAAAGGCGACCCAGCAAACACGTTAGTCCCTCTGTGGTATCAGTTTGCTTCCTCTCTTACAATAGGTATTATTTAGGGGGAAGTTAACTTCTCCAGCAACAGATGTGGGTAGGGTCATTAACACAGTGGACACTTGTGAAGTTTTTAAAACACTGACGGCAGTGATAAATACGCTTTCTGATATGAGGCAGATTCCCTCATTCTTTGCTAGTGTTAATGAGGTGAATGCCTCTGCCTTATCAACGATGAGGGCAGAGAGGATGTCAACTTCGCGGGCTTACAGGCGGACAGGGACGGCACGTGTATGTGGACCGTGGGGTGGAGGAGGGGAGAGCTGTGGAGACAGCGCGCAGGCCCCACCACCTGGGGCTGATGGGTGCTTACCTGGCTCTCCTGACCCGTCCCTGTGTCCCATGGGCCACATCCTCTCTAAGTTCCTCACTGAACACTGGGACTTGCAGCCCATCCCCTACCTTTGACAGATAAGGACGCTGTTGCCAGAGAGTTTAGTCACCTCGTCCAAGGGCAGTACTCGCAGAGCGAGAAGTAGAATCCAGTGTTCTGGCTCCAGGTCCCCTTTTCTTTCCACATCCCCTCCATCATTTCAGGGTGGTCAGAGACAGTGTAAGACAGTGGCGAAATGTTAGGGCTTTGCAGAGCAGTAAAGTAGCAAGGCAATGTGAAAGAGAAGTTTGCGTTCTCAGAGTCTGGACACAGTCCGCCCACAATGTGCCCAGAACACCTGGGCTCTTGGGTGCATCCTGCTGTGATCCACAGCCCTTATGGTACTTGTCACTTCTCTCCCAACCATTCAGGGCAGTCACCTGCCTGAGGGTGCCAATCCCAGCTGTGTCAGGCCAGCTTCAGGACAGGGAGATGGATGGGGGTGCCAGGCAGGCATATCTGTACCCCAGCTCCCTCACCGTGGTCCTGCCAGCACACCCACACTTTGGGCCAGTACTCAAAGCCCACGTGTCTCTCACGCTTCCTTCTGTCCCCAGCTCTTTTCCTGTCAGATACAAAGCAGCCAGTGAATAATTTCAGTGTCAAGGGGGAAAAAAAAAGTACCCGTCTTCGTTAAAATGGCATTTTGTTTTCATCAAACAATCCACGTGTCCCAGCCCCTCGCCCCTGTCACTGTTCCTTCAGTTTTCTTGAAACAGCCAGTTTGAGGAGAGAGACAGCATATGTAAAAAATTACACGGAGCCCATAAACACACATAAGGCCAAAACATCGAGCTGCTTTTCGACATGCATCCTAGCAAGCCACTGGGAGTATTTTGATTTAGTTGCAGCATGTAAATAAAAGATCTGATTAAAGAAAACACACACACACACATAAGAAAAACACATACATTTTTTAAGGCTGCTTGGAGAAATGTATCCACTGTACAGACACGAACATTTTTTAAGTTTGTACCCTACCTCATTCCAAAAGGATTTAAGATAGCTCTGGTCACGCCTTGGCAGATAGAACAATCTGAACTCCACATTTTGATGCCAGCATTGAATGTCCTGCCTGCACAAGACACCCATCTCCATGGCTACAGTGCCACCCCAGGTTCTGGAACCAGAGAGAATGAAAGATGCTTCCCCCCAGGGCAATTGGGTGGAGCATTGCAAGTCACCTGGAGGCTGGTTCTGTCCAGATGTGGGGTGGGGGTAAGCAGGCTCTTAATCTGTCTCCAGGGATCAAGTCCTTTTGCCTGACCTCAACCAAGGTTCTGTCTTGGTGCCAGTGTGATTCGCCCAAGCTGAGTCCTTCCTCAAAAACCTGTGTGAATGTCCTCATCCTGCAGCCTTGGAAACCTTCCATCCTCTCCCTTGTTCTCTTGCTGGTAGGGGCTCTCCCTTGCACCCTCATCCCCAAGGGTCTTCTCTTGAACCCCAATCTCTCCTCCTAAGTAGAAGGGCAAGAATGTGGATTTTGAAATCAGCAGATCTGGGATTGAATCTAGAGTCTGCCTTTTTTTACTATCCTAAACCATGACAACTCACTTAGCTTCAATGTCCTTACTTTGAAATGGAGGGGGGGATCATAGGACCAACCCCAGAGGTTTTAGTAAGGATGAAATGAGAGAAGCCTATGACACTTGGGACCCGCCTGACACAGAATTTAATGCATGGTTGCCATTGTTATTAACTTACATCTCCCCTTGCACACTGGACATGAGCCGTCAACCACCTGAACCCCCAGTATTGCCTATAAACAAGCTTTCCTGCACGCCAGATCAACTCAGTCCCCTCAAGATACCCTCCAACAACCCTTACTGGACCTCCCTCCTTCCTCCAGCCCACTCTCTGCCCCTATTCAGTATGACGTCCCAATTCTGCACACCAGGGGCCTGCCTTGCATTACTTCCCAGCAGCCACATCTGCCCCGTGCATCTGCCCCGTGTCAGGTGGGTGTGTCCAGGCTTTACCACACTCAGCCCTGTTCTGATAGAAGTGAAGGAAGAAGTAATGCTTAGGAGTTACAACAGTGGGCTTTTTCTTCAAGATCCCTGTATGTCTCCTTTGTTGGAAAAACCAATCCTTTGGGTGCTTCATGACTCGCACCTTTATTTTTTCATTCATTCTAGAAATAGTAGCTCCAAGGGTAAGCAGGGTAGACACAGTACCTGCCCTCAGTTTGCTTACCGTTTAGCAAGGGAATAGTCTCCAGGTGGTAGATTACACGTTTGTCAGATTTACATGGTTCTTCCACTGGGGCAAGTTGCTTAACTCACCTGAGCCTCATTTTCTTCATCTGAAAACAGGAATAATGAGAGTCTCCACCTATGGTTTGACCAGCACCTCAGCTCACCCCTCCGCTGGACCCCATAAGGCAATGCACACACCTCACAACTGCATGAAGAGCCCTGAATTGGATAGTTCACTTTAAGTCATTAAAACGAGGCTGGAACCTTGTAGGTGCACGAGAGTAAGTCGTTATTATCTGTAATGGTAAAACAGGGCTAATGCAACACACTGGGCGTCCAGGGATCGCTGTCATTCTGCGCCTCGTGTATGTTTGCAGCAGCTCTGTCTCTTTAGGAACATATTTACAGTTATCCTTAGACATAAGAAGACCGCTTTCTTATTAACTGTCGCCAGTTCCTTTTTCAGGAGCTGTTGAATAGGTAAGATGTTTCTTTCAGTTGTGACCCCTGCTTCAGCACTCCTTCTAAGAGGATAATAAATGAGCGTGGTAAATTTTCCTGCTGCAGTGAACTACTGTCTGCGAGCTGTGTCAAGAGATTATCTGAGAGCGTTGGGATAAATGATAGATTACTTGGAGGCTATTTATAAATGCAGCAATAATGAGGAGATGTTGAAGGAGGCATGAAGGATGAGCGGGAGGGTGGGAAGGGAGGTGACGCCAGAATGTTAACAGTGAAGACAGAGGAGGAGAGTCAGAGGAGGGAAACATAAAGGGAGGCAAACAGCTGGACTGGAAATGTGCAAGCAGAGAGGGCAGGAAGGGGGTATCAGGGGGTGAGGGGGAAGGAACATACAGGGAAGGAGAGGTCATTGTCAACCAACAGAGAAGGCTCAAGTTTGAATAAACAAAATGCATGAGGTGGATTGGGAAGAAGGCGGAATGAAAGAAATGGAAAAAGAAACTCAGGATGAATACAAATCAGTGCAGAAATCGAAAACGTACATTAGATTATGTCTATTTTATTTAAACAAAGGTGCAAAAGTTTTGCCTGATAGAAATTACTGAGCCCGTCGGAAGTCACTACTGTAAACATTCCATGGGAGCTTTATCCCCCTCCTGCACGTTTTTTTAAATTTTGTATTACATCTGAAATGGACACACAAGGGAAATATAGAGTGTCTTTATCAGAGTTGAACTCCTAAGTTATAGCACTTTAAGTACAGAAATAATAATATGATATGAAAATAAGAAAACTATAAAGGAAATTATAGTATGGATGAAGACAAAACAGAAGTTCTGTTACTAAGACTGTTTAGATCACCTATCCTTAGAATGCTTGATCAATAATGGCATATCCATCTCATATCATAATCCTTAAAGATAAATAGTTGGATGTAGTGTGGTTTTTATTCCACCCAAAAAGATTAAAGGACTTACTTTAATCCAAAAAAATCCCAAATAATGTTAAATTATTTAATTAATTTAATTAATAATCATCCAATCCACATAATCCATAAGTCATTTGCAGAACTAGTTTCCGGGCCCATTCTTACAGTGATTGCTCACTCTGTCCATCCTTCAGAAGCAAATGGACTGGGAAATGGGACACACTCAGGTGAGAATCTGGGCTCCCTGATGCCCAGACTGTGCAAACTATAGCTATTGTTTTCATGCAACAGAAAATAGTAACAAGCATCTTTATAGTCAAGAAAAAGTTCATTGCATTGGCAAAAAAAAGTAGGGGAAGTAGGGCAGCAAGATTAAATTGAGGAAGAGAAAGAAAATGATCACATAAGAAAGCATGCTGGCATCAATTTATTTATTATATGGTGAAGGGAAATATATTCCTTTATGGACTCTGGGTCACTGTGCCTTAATGGAAACAAGTACAGAAATGGAATAAATCCCACCATAGACTTCATGAGCTGCTAGTAAAATGGGGGCCCCACATCCCTCAGAAGTTATTTTAATTTGTACTTTAAGGCAATGAGATAAGTGGAAACCAAACTGTAAAAACCGGTGTTACTCAGATAAAGCCTGGTTTCTTGATGATAAAAAACCCAAGGATTAGCAGCAGCCACGCCCTCCTGGACTTGATGGTCTGAACTTAAGTCCTTTCTAGAGCCCCAGGACACACAGGCCTTCTACATTGTTTGGAACTAGTATGTTGGATAAACATGGCTCATCAAGTCCAATCATAAAACAACCCATTTTGTTCTCAGTGTTACTTATTCAGTAGGGGTTTGGTCCTTCCCCTATCCCTGGGTGAGTATTTGGGCAAGTCCGTAACTTTTCTGGTCACCCTTAAGAAATACAGTCTTAAGTTAGTAATTGGTATGTCCAACCCCATGTAATAGGGCACACCTTCAAGCTTGAATGAACAGCAAGGCATTTTTCTCTCTCCCAGCTTCTGCCTGCTACAGCTGAAGAAGGGATGTATGACTGGCTGGTGTGACAGGCTCTCTCTCTTCCCTCCTGGGAGGTTCCTCCTCCTCCTCCTCCTCCTCCTCCTTCTCCTCCTCCTCCTCTTCTACTTCCTCCTTCTCCTTCTCCTCCCAGAGCTTAGATAAAATGCAGTTTCCATCCTTCACAAGGTTAGAGTTCAGAGCGACAGGAGAGGAGTGAGGGGTAGGAAAGGCCCGTACCTTCCTGACACTGTAGTGAGCCAGCATGACACTGTCTGCTCATGGCAGATGTCTACCCCCTTGTTCTCTTATATGCACGTAGCTGGGGTCTTTGGAGACACCCACATCACCAGTGACTCCCGCCCGCAGTTTCTTCTGTGTGAGAAATGCCGCCCTGGCTGCTCCCGTTGGTCAGTTTGTTGAGCGGGGATTGTACTGTGGTGTTTATTTTTCATTTTGGTACGAAGATAGTTGTGTGCCATCACCTTCTCAGTTAACAGTGTAAAAACCCTGAGGGATCATTCAAGTAAATGAAAAGATGGAGGTAAGTAAATCTGAGCAGAGATACTACTGCTTGGAGTTAGTTCAATGCAGAACTTATCACTTATCACAATTTATAGGAGGCTCTGATGATACTGGCAGATTGCCAGTCCCCAATGTGCTAGGTTCCCCCTCTCAGATGGGATAGCTGACTGCTCCACAAGATTTATTTATTTAGTTAGTTAGTTAGTTAGTTCTATAAACGTTTATTTATGTTTGAGGGAGAGAGACAGAACGCGAGTAGGTGAGGGTCAGAGAGAGGGAGACACAGAATCCGAGCAGGCTCCAGGCTCCGAGCTATCAGCATAGAGCCCACCGTGATGCTCCTCAAACTCACGAACCTCGAGATCATGACCTGAGCTGAAGTCAGACGCTTAACTGACTGAGCCACCCAGATGCTCCAGCCATGAGCTCTCTTTAAAGAGAAATCCTATAGAACAGCACAGGGAATATAGTCGATGGTGTTGTAATAGCATTGTGTGGTGACAGATGGTAGCCACACTTGTGGTGAGCACAGCCTCACTGTGAGTCACTATCACACTTGAAACTAATGTCACATTGTATCTCAACTGAAATAAAAAAATAAATAAAAACAAAGGGAAATTCTATAGAAACCTGTGCTCTGGAGATTTCAAGATAAAGGAGAGCAACTTCTAGAAGAGTATTGTTTTGAAGAGGAAAACACTTTAGGAGAAAGGGAGGGCCCTTGAAAATGAGTTCACCCGTCAGTATTTTAGAAAAACAAGTCCTAATATAGCGAAGGGAGAAAGGGAGGGATACAGTCATTCATTTTAAAATCATGTCAAACTGTTGTGAGTTCGCAACCAAAGCATTATGTCTCAAGCTCTAAATTCTCACCAAGTATTAGGCCAAGCCACATGAAATGGAAATTTTATACATTTTTTAAATGTTCTAATGTTGACAATTTCATTTGGTTCAGACTCTTCTTAACCTCTCACCGCGACTACTGAATTTCACCTTGTAGCTGAGAGATTGTGAAACTTAGATCGGGTAGCTGTGTCACCCCACAACCAGACCCTAGGCTTCATGAGGCGAAGGATGGAGACTTGCTCATTCTTTAACATTCCGTGCAGCCCCCGGCACACAACAGTGCTGAGAGAACACTCACTAACTCATGTCACGAACTCAGACTCATTCTTGAAACCGGAGCCATTAAGTTATTAGCCACCAAATGGCACAATTAGATCCTAATCATCGGTCTTCCCCTTGATACACAAAGTGGAAGGTATCAAAAGTTTACAAACCTTTCATGTGATCAGCCACTTCAAGGAAACTTTATGATTTGTCCCCTCTAAATTGCCCAGGGAAAGGAGAAGGGCAGGATAAGTGGCATCTCCTCCAGGATGCAAAGAGGGGCAGCTCTGGAGGGAGGAGGTTGGGTTCAGCCTCCAGTCCCAGACTCCTACCAGATCCGTGGAGGCAGCCATCTTGCCTGTGTCCCTCCCCTGATGTCAGGCAGGGACAGGAACAGAAGCAGGACATCGAGAGGAATTGTACACCACTTCTGCCCACTCAGTGTCTAAGGAGAAATTATTTCTTGGCAGTTGCTTCAGCATTTTTAAAAATCCCAGCCCAAACCCTCTCCCTCTGGTGTTCTTCTGTTCTGACTGGAAATTCCCAAGTGTGTTTAGGGCTTTGTTCTAGAATAGGTGAACACTCTGGAATTGCAGGGTGTCATCTGTTGAGTATTTGGAGAGATTTTTTTTTATGTTTTTTGTTTATTTTTGAGAGAGTGAGAGACAGAGTGTGGGTGGGGGAGGGGGCAGAGAGAGAGGAAGACACAGAATCCGAAGCAGGCTCCAGGCTCTGAGCTGTCAGCACAGAGCCCGATGCGGGGCTCGAACTCACAAACTGTGAGATCATGACCTGAGCTGAAGTCAGATGTTTAACGTACTAAGCCACCCAGGTGCCCCAAGAAAATTTTTCAACCTAACTCGACATTAACTCTAACTCTGACATAGAATTTCAATCAGATATGTGGGTCTTCTAAAATCATAAAGTCTTCTAAAAGATCATTTGATGTTTGTGTTCCTGAATTATTGTTTTCCTTTTTTAATTAAAAAATATTTATTTATTTATTTATTTTGAGAGAGAGAGAGAGAGAGAGACAGTGAGTGGGGGAGAGGCAGAGAGAGAGGAGGAGAGAGAATCCCAAGCAGGCTCCACACAGAGCGTGGAGTCCAATGTGGGACTTGATCTCACAACTGTGAGATCATGACCTAAGCTGAAATCAAGTCAGGTGCTTAACTGACTGAGCCACCCACGCCCCCCTGAATTATTGTTTTAATGCAAAAATATTTACATCTGGCATTTTGAAATCTTCTAAAGGAAGTTTTTCAGACACCTTTGGAGGTGTGATTTCTTAATAGAATAAAACTACCATGGTTTTGTACAAGGCATTAGACACCACGCCAGAGCACCCTCAAATTTATCAACACCTGAATTCCCAAAGTCACAAAGACCATATTAGCATTTCTTTATAAATGCATTTGGGATCCTCAGTAACTTGAAAAGGACTTCTATTTTAGTGTTTAGGATGAAACATAAAGCTAATTAATAAAATATGGAGCTAAGCATCATGCCAAATGAAATAAATATTTATTGTAAATAAAACAACTTTGCTGCAGGAGAAAGGTCCTAAAACTGTGCTCAGAAAAATGCTGAATATGTTCCTATATTTTCACAAACACATGCTGAACATTATGTCCGGCCCCAGAGCTGCATAGGAGCAGGGCAAGGATCTTCCCCAATGCCAGGGAGCAGTCACACAGCCAAACAATATTAAATAAGCATTTTATGATCAATACCCCTAAAAGCCCAAGAGAAATTTTAAAACTTAAATTGTCTGACGCTTAGCTGTATGGCTCCCAATTAACTGAGCGAGTTGTGTTTTTAAATACCCATGTCCTGCTGAAAATTCCCCATAGCTTTTTTTAAAAAGCTATAAAATGTGTTTCTGGCGACAGAATTCACCTTAATAAGTTTCCGAAGGTTTTGATAGTTCATTCACACGTTAGCTTATAAATGATGTCGGCAAGTAAGCAAAATCCCTTTTCCCATCTTCTGCATTGTTGGGAAGAGTACAAAACCCAGCTGCATTTCATTACAGTGATTTGGGAAAGCCCAAGACCGTGCATGAGGACAAGAGGACTCAAAATTCAGTACTTGGAACCTGACATTACACATTGCACATGGGTCTCTGTGCTTCTCTCCCTCTGTATCAGATGCTAGATAGTTTTAAGCCTCTGCTGACATAAGATTTTGTCACTGATGATTCAACAACAAGAACTATTTAGACCTGGTTAGCATTTACAGTTTATAAACAATTTCCTCTTCATTCTATCATATGATGGTATCTTTGAGTTCATATGTGTCCCCAAAGGACCTTGATTTCAGAGCAACTTAAACCTTTGTAAGCTCTTTTATGAGTCTGATCCCATCAGAAAGCAAGGGATTCCAGTGACAATCACCTTGTGGCTCTTTTGTTTCCCTGATAAAGCATTAAAAGCAGGTTGGATCCTCATAGCAGTGTTTGCAGTGCACCCTTGACAATAGTGGCTTTGTGGCAGTGTCGAGGTCATCATTTTATAAAGCAGCACAAAAATGTGCTCTTAGCAACAAGCCAACACTCAAATTCTTCAACTGGCTATGTCAGTGATTTTAATTTTACACACGTTCCTTCATTTTGTTTCAATATGAATACGGTATATTCAACACAGCCTGTGCCTGTCTCGGTTTTACAAAAAGTGCCTTTGAAGTAACTCACCAACTGGGGCCATGTTTACAGTGTATTTCACTGGCTTCCTGTTTGGGGACCTGGCAGAGGCAACAATGAGTAGGCCTAAGACATACTTTGAAAAGGTCTATGATTCCCCTTCTTCACGCACACAAGGCGCTCCAGACGCTTTGCAGAGAAATGGTAAACTAATAACGGTGTTTACGCAGTCACAACACTAGGTGGAGTCCATATTTGGTGAGAGACTTCCTCTTAGGAAAGCAGATGTCCAACAATACAGCCTAAATTCTCCAGGGTAGGTGAGATCAGATGGAGTATCAATCCTAATGAGTACCTATTTAGTATCAGGCTAGCATACTGGGTTCCTTCCTGAAGCAAATATGAATGTTGCTTTTTCCATGTTCCAAGTGATGGAACCAAATCAGAGAAAAGGAGAGGGTTTGTGACTCTAATTTCTCTTGAATTTTCCCAGCAGAGGTCACCATTTTCACGATATAGATGGGTTTCAAAGTCTTAAGCAAGTTAGCTTATAAATTACAATTGGCAAATTATCAAAAGGAGCCCTCAGTTTCTGGAATGGAGAACAGAGCCTTTACAAGGCACGTTACTCTGTAGAGAAAGAAAAATAGCACTTGTTTAGAAAATGTAGGCCATTCATTTAATACAGATCTTGGTACATTAGGTTAAGTGTTCTAAACTAAATACATCTTTTTTGAACATTTGTACATGCATGTATACACACACACACGCACAACTATTGTTTTAAAATTATTTTGGCTGCTTTAAAATAGGGCTTTTCTCCCATTTAGGGTATTTAACACAAAAGAAGAGTCATAAGTATTACTTACTACAAATGTGCTGTACTGTGATTTTAGTTGTATCTACCTCTGAAACCAATTTTATAAGCATTGGAAATGACAAGTGCATATACTGAACATTTGAATTTAGCTTTATAGGATCTAGTGCCCTAAGTGGCTAGGCAGAGTTATCATGGCCTTTTTTTCCTTCACTTGTGAACTTTTGTAGACTCTTGTTGGCAAGCATCCAGGACTTATGTTAAAGGCATTAAAACAATACCTTGTGGAGATTGAACCATAACATTCTCAAAAACCTTTATAATAAAGCAAGGGATCAAATAGTTCACACTGGAACTCAATAAAAATACCTTCTTTAAGAGAGAATAGGGAATGATGGTGATAAATAGTGCCCAATGGAAATCCTTGAAAATGGATTGTCTAAAAAACTTTTGTTGCCCCACATGGATCATTATGTTGAGTATTTATGTCATATAAATCTCTCTAAAATAAATTGGGATGATGTACAGATAGAGAGTAAAGGTTGCTACTTCTGCCCCAGTGGGTTGCTGTGTGCAAAGTTAGCTGGCTGCTGAATAATTTTGAACAGTAGAGAGCAGTAGAGGAGTGTCAGAGCGCAGAGCTGGCCAAAAATCAAGGTCCTGGAAAACAAAATAAAGACCTGTTCTCTTAAAATGATGTCCAGTTTCTACTGACAGTGAAAGACATTTTTGAACTCTATTGCAAATGGATCCATTTTTAGAGAGTGGATCAAGAACACCCACACAATAAGCTATCAAACACAAACGCAGTATTTATACTCATACGCTGTTAATTGTAAGTTAAAGCTCTTTACTTTGGAGGAGTGGAAAAATTCCATAACAAATTCTGTACAAGCTTCAGATCATCATTAATAGCTCTAACCCAAAGTGGGCCTCAGACTGGTCCCATAGGAGAGTCACCAAAATCAGTGTCATTTCTATGAATGTCAATTTATGCCGAACATTCATGACACTTACATCAATTTACCAATAAATGTGTGTGTCGCCCACTACATAGTCAACTAGCCTTTGTACAAACTACACCATAATTTACAATATAAATCTCTTTTCTCCTTGGCATTAGTAACCCCATTGGTGTGGTACTGAAAATGCCCGTGATAAAAACAATACTGTCACCACCACCATGCTTACACCAGACACTGTGCAATTCACATCTATTACACTGCTTCCCTTTGAAGCCTGACTTTACTACATGTTCAAAACTGAATTCTTGGTTCCTTGTTCATATACCTGCCCATCGCATAAATAGTACCCCCTCCACCCAAGCCACAAACATTAACAGTTACCCTTGATCCCTCCTTCCTTACCGCCCACAAGTCCTCTTGATTCCAATTCTAAAATATATTTCATCCTCATTCTCTTCTTTCCAAGTCCAGTGTCACACCTTTGCCTATCATCTCACACCTGCACCACAGCAAAAGCCTCCAGCTACTCTTTCTCCTTCCAGCAGAAGTTTGGTCTTTATATTAGAAAACACAGATCTGGGGTGCCTGGGTGGCTCCGTCGATTAAGCGTCCGATTTTGGCTCAGGTCATGATCTCACAGCTTGTGGGTTCGAGCCCCGCTTTGGGCTCTGTGCTGACAGCTCAGAGCTTGGAGCCTGCTTCCGATTCTGTGTCTTCCTCACTCTCTGCCCCTCCCCAACTTGCGCTCTCTCTCTCTCAAAAATGAATAAATGTTAAAATAAATTTAAAAAAAGAAAACACGGATCAGATGCCAGCATTTCCCTGCACGAAACCCTTCAACTGCCGCCCATTGAACGTGAAATGCAGTCCCAACCCCTGACCATCCGTCCTGCCTCACCCCACACTCCCTCCAAGTTCTCTGACTCAGGACCTTCCCACAGGATGCTGCCCCTGCCTGAAGGCTGTGTGATTTGGGGAAGTCACCTAACCTGGGCCGTGGTTTTCTCCTCCATAAAAGAGGGAGCTTGATCTTTTTCCAGCAGGGAACGTTCCTGTTCCCTTTGAAAAGACAGAAGCTCTCTTGAAGTTATCTTTTAATATATTCTACCAAGCACTGATCCTGAAATCATCAGAGAGGTTAGCCACATGCCCATCGGAAAATATGTTCCAAGTATAGTACAGAATATAAAACGCTTTGAATTGGAGATGTATATGTTAACCAGCAATGTTTTCAATTATTAGAGGGATGTTTATACCATGTGAGAAGCCTTAAAGCCTAAAGTACAGCGGGGTAGGAGACTTAAACCTTAGAAAGTAAATTTCCTTACCTGTTACTAGGTTCTGTCTGAACGCGCCAGTTACATGTGGGTGCAGATCTAAATTGGCGCTCTAGCCATCCTTTATTAAAATCGCATTTTCAAGGTTAATACTGTTCTCATCAGCAAAGCAGTATGTCAGGTTTCCAATTTCCTATTGTCGGGCACCCAAACCGGAGTTCTGGGCCAAACGTCCTTTCTTCCATTGCCTGTAGGAGATAATACATGACGAGATGCTTCTAGGTCAGTGCCCCACGGAACGTGAAGCTGAATTCTTGATATATGTCTATTTATAAACTGAGCCAATCCTACCCCAATCCGATCCAGGTCTGCAAGCGTTCTTGGATTTCTACTGGATGCTGGGCCAAAGGCCTCCTGCCGCAGCAGGCCGACCCAGACAGAAACAGATTGTGTCAGAGAGCTGGTGGAATAATAGAGGAAAGGCTGTAGTCTCTGTGGCAACAAAGTGCTCGTCTCAGTGTGGAGGGATCAGGCCAAGTGTGGTAGACGAATAGTATTTACCTATTAAAGAAGAAAAGCGTTCCAGGAAAGGGAGTCAAGGAGGCAGACAAATAGGGCATCAGCAGTGTCCTTTGGGCGAACAGCCAGGGCTCGAGAGGGTCTGTGGTCAGAGAGAAAGCTGGAAAGAGAGGCAGGCAGGTCCCGTGCTGTGAAGAGGCTGGTGCGAGCCACACGCTTTCCATAAAGTTCAAACTGCATCCTGACATACTACTAAAAATATCCATATCAGATAACGTACTCAGACCTCACCAAATGCCACTTTACATGAAGTGACTCACGTTCCTACCAGGTAGCTGAGCTCTCTTCCGCCCTGCTGTGCACCCCCCGCCCCCGTGTAGAGAAAAGGAGACGTAAAGCTGTGTGACCCGGGGCAAAGTACTCAACACCTCTGAACTTCACTTCCTCATCTGTAAAATGGGAATAACTGGGTTGGTGTGAGAACTAACCAAGTTAAGAAATGTAAACGATTTAGTTGGCACCATGCCTAGTGCGGGGTGTGTAACTGCTGTCATTGTCATCTTCAACAGCATCATCAGGATTCATTTTCAAGATTGTACGACATGGAACAAGCTAACCGTATTTGCGTGTTAAAAGGTGTCCAAGGGGACAGAGCTGCTTTATTGCTGGCCCCAGGGGCCACCGTGCACTCTGAGGTCTATATAAATGTGCCGTTGGATGTGGGCCATGCAACAGCTCTGAGAAGAACAAGATGGGAAGTAATCCAGAGACAATGAAAACTCGAACTGGGGGGAAGCAGAGAAAACGGGGTGGTGGTAGGTGTGCAGAGACTAGTGACTGAGCAGGTAGGGACACTGAGGAGTTACCAGGTTTCTGGCCCGAGTGTGTGTGCGGAGGAAAGCCGTGAGGTGTGGGAATCGACTCAGATTAGTGTCTGTGTCTGAAGATGCATCTCCAACTTCTTTCCAAAGGCAAAATAAACATAATTTTAGACTAGCGATTTTTTTCCTGTAAAGGGTGTCTCTTCCTCTTATGAGTATAAAGAACTGGGACTGACTGAGTTCTCAGTAACACACCCCAGGGAGGCACAGTGCCAAGAGAAATGTCAGAATCCTGTCGTGATTTGCTGTTCTAGCAGTCTTGTCTGGCGAGGCTGCTATTTCTGCATTAGTGATTCCATCACCTAAGGCACCTTTTCAGCAGAATGATGTCCGTACAACTGAAGTCTCCTAGTAGCTGTGAGAAAGTTCTTCACTTTGCTAACGTATGTTTAAATGTGTGTGTGAGTGTGGAGCTTTTATGACATAGAAGAAGAAAAATCTGTATGTGTATCCTTTTGTAAAGACAACCTCAGAACATCCTCAGAATAAGAGAGACAGCACAGGGCCCATTTGTGTCGCTGCCTCGCCCGGGGCAAGCCTGCGCACCGGCTCCAGGACAGGGCAGAGGGCTGCAGGGAGATTGCCTTCGCCCCTGTTGGGTCCCAACATCTTTTCTAGCTTACCTTCCTATTAACTACTTTCAAGAAAAACAGGGTTAGTTTAATAGCTCACATTAGCTGAAACACATTTTTGGAGGGGATTTTATTTTTACCCCTGCTTTTCCCAAGTGCCGTACCTATCAGATGTGCCACATTATATGTGCGGCTTCCGTCCTGGGGGGCCAGACCCACAGTGCTGTCGACACCTTGATCATCCAGGGTCTCCTTCGTAAAGTGCACAGTGGAGCTGAGATTGGTGTCACACTGCTTATCTTTTATCCACTGTTCCTTCCTTTTCTTGGTTTTAATTTTTTTTTTAAATGTTAATGTTTATTTTATTTTTGAGAGAGAGAGAGACGAATACAGGCAGTGGAGGTACAGAGAGAGGAGGAGACACAGAATCCTAAGCAGGCTCCAAGCTCTGAGCTGTCAGCACAGAACCCAACGCAGGGCTCGAACTTACAAACCTTGAGATCATGACCTGAGCCAAAGTCCAGTGCTTAACCAACTGAGCCACCCAGGCCTGGGCCCTCTTTCTCTTCTTTGTTTTAAACCAAAATATAGTCATATATTTCAAAACAACTACTCATAATAAACATCCAATAATTTGGGTCAAAAATCTAAAACCTTTAAAGAAATAAACCATCTGTACAATTTGATACTTTCATAATAATGATAATAATGATAATAATAATAATAAATAGTGGGTACCATTTGTTGAGCCCTAATCCTATATAAGTGCTATGCTATGAACATTATATCTGTTACTGTGTTTAATTCTCACAACACTATGGAAGAAATGTTACTTTCAGTGGTCACTTGAGAAGGCTGGGCTCAAATAGACATAACAGGAGCCTTCCTCCCAAAGACTGAATAGAAGGTTTGTTGGAAATGCCTATAGGCCTGAGAGTCAGAACAAAAGCCAGGGAGCCCAGTGGCCCATGATTCCCTTGCTCCAGAAGAACTTCCCAGTACTGCCTTGGCCTGATCCTTTATAGCTTCTGGAGCAAACTTCCATGTTGGGCTGTTTGAGCCTTGTGGTTGAGTTCCTCCTTGGTTACGATGACCGCTTGCTTTACCCTGGTGCCCTCTCCCCAGTCCTGCTTTCACTCCTGCATTTCCTCTCTCCCGGTCACTACTGAGCACTTTCTATGTGCCAAGCAGTGACCTGAGGACTGGACTCACAGCAGTGAGTAACACCAGCTGTTTTGTGTAGAGCTCTGTTCTGTGGAGCTTAACTCTACTGGGCACAGACTGAAAATAAATAAGAAATAAGAAATCACCTGAATCTGACTTTGAAATCAAAGCTCTTTCCATCTCGGACACGACTCCGGGCTTCTGACCAAGCACACATCAAAGCCCCTTGCAGCGTCCCTTCCCCTCTGTGGTAGGCAGTCTGGTTCTCCTTCTCGAGCTGTCAGAATTCACTGAAGGGATAGCCCTGGCCTCAGTGTGCCTCATTCACAGGCCCAGATAATGAACAAGGCTGTGTCAGTCTTATTCTACCCTAGCAAATTCTTCTTTGTTATGTGTTCAGCCTCCCAGTAGCTACCAGAGAAACTAGCCAGTTATACAGTCTTTACTCCTGAACTGTCTGCTTCAGATCTCTCCATATTTAACTGGGTGGAATAATCTAGAAGGAAATCCAATGCCCTCTTTTTTAGTCCTTCCTGGCCAAATGCCTGCATCTTTCTTCTGGCCTATGGTCTGGCCCTGTGAGCTCAGGAGACCCAAAGGCACCCCCTGCTGCTGTGGTTATCCTCTGATGATACTGGATTGTCACACTTCCCACAAAGTTCTCACCTCCTCAGCCTTGTGAAGGGGAGGACTGACTCTTCACCTAAGGTGAAGTATGGCAGACCCTTAATATTCTTAGGAGCTAGTCCCTAAGCCCTTAGCCAGTGTTCAGGTTCATAAACAGTGCTATTAAAGCACATAATTTCTCCCATAAAGTACAGTCAAATGTGAAGTGACCTCTTCAAAACCTTAATGATGCTATAAATATTATACAAAAATATTTGAATTTCTTCTAAGAATTGTCAGATACAATTGTCAGTATACACCTCCCGCTTCTCTCCACTTTCAGTACAAGGAGTGGACGCCTGTGGGGCAGTTTGGCTCCAAGCAGGAGTCGCTACCTCAAGGCAGTGTTACAGGGACTGCAGGGTAGGGTAATAAAAACTGACACAGTGCTCACCTTGTGTGAGGGGCGTCATGCTGAGAGCTTTACATATGTAACTCTTAATCCTCCAACAACTTGTGAGATATTTCAGATGAGAAAACTAAAGCACAGAGAGGTTGAGTAACTCACCCCAGATTTCCAGCTAGTAAGCAGTGGAACAAGGATACAGGTCCAGGCTGCTTGTCCCCAGCATCAGTGCTGAAATCTGTCTGTAATCTCCCTCAGCACGACCAAATAATAAAGCTGGGATGCACTGTGTGTCCAGACTGGTCGACTGGGCTCAGTCACTGTGAGCAGAGCTCCTGTATCTGCCATTGCTGTATGGCATTCAAATCCATGCTGTGGTCAGGTGGCAGATTGTCACATGTCTTAGGTGTTTGGGTCCCTAGGAACGTGAGCTCCTTCTGTGCCAGGGCATGTTGGCATCCCAAGATCACTGAACCCACTTCCTCTCCAGTCCAGCAAGCTTTATATTTCCAGTTTGTGGCAGCTCCCTTCCCCTCCACCAGAGTTTTCCATATTTCTGGAGGAGGTTAAGCCCTGGGAGAGAGATCTGAGTTTGGAGACAATACTTCTGATTCAAGAGAAGGTTGTGGGGACAGAAGCAACAATTTCCTATGACTTAAAAGGGTGAAATCAGGGTGGGGGAGAGGAGAAAATGGGTGATGGGCATTGAGGAGGGCACTCGTTGGGATTAGCACTGGGTGTTACATGTAAGCGATGAACCACGGTAATCTACCCCAAAAACCAAGAGCTGTAACACTGTAGTTAGCCAGTTTGACAATAAATTATATACTCTTTTTAAAAAAGGACAAAATCATTCTTTACCTGACTCTGGAAGACAAGGGAAATGTCTTCCCCGAACAAATTATGTTTATTGAAGCTGGTAGGTGAGGGTTACTTAATTTAAATACAATAGCACCCTTTGGCAGAATAGCTGAAATGTATTCCCAGGGCTTTTGTTCATAAAGTCTTCTGCTATAAATTCAAATTTGTACGAGAATAGAATCTCAGAAACAACCAATTGATTATTTCATGTTCCTTGAGCTTTGTATTTTTTTTGTAAGTGAAAAAGAAAATCGAACACTGCTTTTCATTTTTGCATGTGGTCTTCCATTGCAGGCTCAGATTTTTAATGTGTTTCCATAATGTCCTTGCAGTGCATGTTAGTAGAATAACTCCAGTAACACAATCCCCAAGGCTCAGGGGCTTAACACAACAGTCACATCTCACTCACTCTGCATCTCTAACTCAGGTCAGCAGAGGGCTCTGCTTATTGGAGTCACTCAGGCACCCACTGCCCGCCCGCAGATTGAGACACACACTTCCACCATCACTGAGGCAGGTGAGAGGAAACTGCAGATCACGGACAGGCTGTCAAAACTCCGTGTGGAAGTAGCCCATTTCCTCAGCTCTTTCCCACCAGCTAAGGAAGTCCCATAGCCAAGCCAGCTTCAGGGGGGATGGGGTTATACATGTGCCAGGTGCCTGGAAGAAACGGAATGTTAGAGAACAGCCCTTATGAATTCCATAACTATGTTATATTCTACCATGAACTATTTTTTGCTAAACTATGTTTCTATTGTTAAATATTTTGGCTGGAAGCAATGGAATTTATATATGATTTTAGAATATGCATTTGAATGTATTCTGTGGCACTATCCCCAAGTAATGTTTGGCTACCCCTATATGAGGTTTTTTGTACATGTGCACACACAGACATACACACACGTGCACCCCCAGACACACACACAGCCTGCTACCAATCCCCACCCCAGCAGCTCCCTCCCTACCACTTTCAAGGTATGTTTTGTAGCAAAAGAAGTATAAATCAGAGGTCCTGTGTTACCCACTTTCCTGTAGCTGGGTTCTTGACCACCTCTGTGCAGCCTCCCTTGTTTGCAGTAAAGAATTTGTAATAGTATCTATCTTCCATGCCAGCCAGCTGCACAAATGCTGAACACACACACACACACACACACACACACACAGGCACACCTGATCACCTGTTTGCCCTGAGGCTACAGATTGGAAGATCAGACACAAACAAAGCTGAGCTCAGCCATACAGCCAAATGTGCCTGCATGTTCTGATTTACTGCCATTTAAACTCAGATTGTTGTCCTGTGTACCTTGCCTCCTCCCTGCTGCAGCCTCTGACTCTGTGCCTTTTTCTAATAATGCCTTGTGTGCCCAGCATGTTAAAGTCAGCCACAGCTCTCTCGGCACAGCTGAGTGACAGCAACCTGTGCCCTCGGCCATTGGCACACAGTATTCATGTCCGCATGAGAGCAGAGATGACTTTGGACATGAAAGGAGGATACGTGGAAGGTGGTGTGGCAAACAGGACAACAGAAAGGGAGTCCAAGAAAAGTCAGCAGCTGCTGAGGAGCTATGTCCATTTGTGAGCATAGTAGGAGTACAGAGAACTGAACTCTTCCCTGATGGAAGGGAAGCCAGGATTGGCAGGAAGTAAGAGACATTAGAGGATGTTCAGGAACACCCCCACCCCCAGGTTCTAATTCTGGGACTGTCATTTGTTAACTGTATTCCCTTAACAAGTTACTTAACCTCCCTACTCTTATTTCCTAATCGGTAGAATGGAGTTAATAATACCTACCTCATGGGGGTATTGTGAAGAGTAAACAAAAGAACATGTGTATCTTATTGTTATATATGTATATGTATATAATATTACACATATTACATAATATGTATATGTTGCCTACAATGAGAACTGAAGCATAATAAGTGCTTTAGAAAAGTTAGTTTTAGCAAGGATTCTTGGGCCCCAAATGCTAAATAGTACTTAGGACGAAGTCCCAGAAATAGAGGCAAGTTGGGGTTCCCTGTAGAAGAGAGCCAACGCCACACTAGAGAATCAGAACATAGATAAGCCATGATAGAAAGATGTAGAATATGCAGGAACATCCCTTTTTGAAGTTGGTTGGTTGAAGATGGATGACAATGGAAAACATAGACAAGCCTTGAAAACATTATGCTAAGTGAAATAAACCAAATAAACCACAGAAGTACAAATACTGGATGATTACACTTATATGACATACCTAGCAATAGTCTAATTCACAGACACAGAACTTAGAATGGTAATTGTCAAGGGGTGGGGGGAGGGGGAAGTGGGGGTTAGTGTTTGTTTAATAGGCACAGTTTCAGTTTCGCAAGATGGAAAAAACTCTGGAGATGGATGGTGATGATGTTTGCACAACAGTGTAAATGTGCTTAATGCCACTAAGCCACACATTTAGACATGGTTATGATGATAAATTTTATGTTGTATATATTTTACCATAATTTTTTAAAAACTAAGGGAGTCTGTATAAAATATGGACTTTAGTAATAATGTATCAATTTTGGTTCATTAACAGCAACAGTATATCATACTAAATATAAGATGCCAATAGTAGGGGAAACTAGATTCAGGAGCATACGAGAAATCTCTGTATGTACTATTTTCATAATTTTTTTTAACCTAAAACTGTTCTACAAAACTGAGTTGATATTTTTTTAAAAAATTGCTATAGAGGATGGGAAAAACAGAAGCAGATTAAGAGCTTCTTTGGCTAGAATAAGGGAATGATTGGCTGAGATTACCAGAATGACCATTATGAGCCTACAAACAGGCTAAGTATAGTAAGGCGAGGTAATATAAAGGTGATATGGTAAGGAGGAAAGGTACTTAAGATTAGGAGATTGGTCACAGTGTCCAGGGAACAGATAGAAGACCATGATAGTATCTGGGAAAGGATTTAGGTCATTGAGTGGACCTGTGCTCACACTGATCCCACTTAACCCATGTGTAGGAAAAATCCACTTAAATACACATCTCATCAGTTGAGCATGTTTCCAGTTCCAAATAAGGAAGGTTACTAAACCTGCATTCTTGGACATTTCCTTAAAGCCAACAACAAGCGGACAATTAGGGGTGTACAGAATGGTATAGAGCCGGGCGTGAGGCATTGGCCCCGCAGTCCAGGTGGTCAGGAGGGTCTAAATAAATTCAGGTATATAAGCATGTCAGGACTGAACTGTCCAGTGTTGATATTAGGAATTAAATGTCATTCTAAAAATAAGATTTACCCTTTTTAAATTCTTGTCTCTAAAACTTCCTAAAAAGCCTTTATGAATCAGATCCAAATTCAACACATTTTTAGCACCCAGGAAGTTCTGTACTGGAGCGTTTACCCATGCTGTTTTAATTCTCATAACTCCTAGTAGTATTACCGTGGAGTATTATATGAAAATGCTAGAATGAAATCATCTGAGTATTAAGTGATAAAGGAAGGAATCAAAGCAAGATCTTCTCACCATAACTGAAAGAATGAATTGTGAGTTGCTAAGCTCCTTCTGTAACACCGTCAAACCAAAGGAAATCAAATCATATACGGTGGTGAGATGTTTGCCTAGAGGCCTGATCCAGCCAGACATCCTGGCTACAGAAAGAGGTGCTAGCAGGGGCATTGAAGAGCAGAAGTAGGCACAGAAATGGCCCTTTTCACAGACTGCGTGCCCTGCTCCACCCCCACCAGCACCAGGTGCCAGAATGTCAACAGCTGTGACATCATCTTGAATAATCGAGCATGCATCGATTCTGACCTGTCTCCGTGGGAAGAGGGTGAAGAAGCCGTAGGGGGTGCCATAATGGGTGTCACGGTGTGGGCAGAATGATGGGGAAATGGTGGGGGCCAAGTGGGATGGGGCCAGAAAGAAGGGAACATGCACTCAGCAGCAGGAGGAAAGTGAGCGTTGGGGTGGACTGCCAGGGCCTTGGGCTGAGGCAAATCAGGAAATACTGAAAATGAAGACGTCTTTAAAAGTCAGTCATATGCTATGAAAATGTCAACGTTAGACCTTTCATATTTTTGAGCTTTCAGTCCACGCCATTTATTGGGACACTTTTAATATGGCTCCCAGAGAAGGGGAGACGTGCAGCGGGATGTGAAATAGTGTGGGAAGATCAGCATGAAACCCAGTATTCTCCAGCGTGGACTCGACCACTCATGATGGCTGTGGCACACAGAAGGTGTTCAGGAAGTGCTCTTTGAATGGCTGCAACATGGAATAAATGGCATTAATACTCATGGTTGTGTGTGTGTGTGTGTGTGTGTCTTTGTGCAACTTTGGTTACTATGTGAGATTTTTTTAATGCATCTATTTACCACATATAATCTGCCTTTGCGGTCAAGAATCATGTAATTAATGTCATCTTTGTAAGTATTAATAGCTTCTGTGAGGCTTTTTCCATTGTGGGATGAAATCTAAACTACGTACAGTTTTCTAAATTGCAGACTAAGGTCACACGGTGTTATTGTATTTAAAATGATTATCTGAGACCATCTTTTTTCATGCTGGCCCATCATTAGAAGCCCTGATGTAAAAACTGGAAAACCAGCTACAGCAGTCCCCCTTATCTGCAGTTTCACCTTCCATAGTTCCACTTCTGGTGATCTTCCCAATGTATCATCAGAAGGTCAATAATAGCCTAACGCCATGTCACAGCGCCTGCATTATTCGCCTCACTTCATCTCATCACCTAGGCATTTTATCACCTCACATCATCACAAGAAGAAGAGTGAGTACTACACAATAAGATATTTTGAGTGAGAGAGAGAGAGAGAGAGACCACATTCACACAACTTTATTACAGTATATTGTTAAAATTGTTCTGTTATTAGGTTTTGTTGGTAATCTATTGGGCCCAACTGATAAATTAACCTCTATCATAGGTATGTGTATATAGGAAAAAGCATAGCACATGTAACGTTTGACACTCTTCATGGTTTCAGGCATCCACTGGGGGTCTTGCAACAGACCCCCCCCCCATGGATAAGGGGGATGACTGTACATTGGAGGGGAGTTGGGATTAAAAGATCAAGGACCCCTTCTGACTCTGAGCCCATTTTCCTGGCTCCCATATCTTCCAAGGTCAACATTCTCTCTGCAATATGAGGTGGGTTGTCATACTTCAATACCTCGTCTTCACATCACAGACCGGTATTGTTTCGCCTGAACCATTCAGTCAGTGAAATGAAAACTCAAGGTGCTCTGTTGCAACTCTTGTAGAATGTGCCTGGGAACAAGGGTGTAGAGAAACAGGGTGCTCTGGGGGCCACTGGAAAGGGCTTTGGTTTTAGGAAAGTGTAAAGCTGCTCTTAGTATAATAAAGTGTCTTTCTTTAACATTTTGGAAATGTTAGACCTCTTGGCTAAAGCAATTAGTAGCCACTACTAGTGACTTAACACTGAACAATTCCAATCTGATGGTACAGACTCTTCATCCTTCTAACTGCTTGTACCTTCACCAGTCCCAAACTTAAATAACAAAAGGCAAAAAAATTCCTGACCTAGTTTTTGAATCTTTACATGATGCATAGATAAAAATAATTTCTTTGCACTAATTAACTGAAAAGTCTTGGAACCTAACAGCTTGGAAGCTTTCCATTTCTAAATTTGGTCCCCAGAACATTGCTAAGTGGTTCGCTTTCGGGAAAGATGTGTTAGTTTTAATTAACCCATCGTTGAGCTTTTCGATGGAAATAATTCAATAAAATCTTTGCATTACTCTTTCTTCCAATAATCACAAGAGAACAATGTAATTTGAGAAGACAAATGTATGACTAATCCTTTACTCCCATGTCTAATTTTTCTTATACAGGTTTTAATTTCCATATATTAGATTAACCATTCAGATAACAACACAACATGGGACTTTAAAGTTCATAGTTATTGTTTCTTGTCTTGTCCAACTTATGAAATCAGAAAGCAACATTTTCTCCTGACCACCACCTCTGTTCTTCTCAATAGCGTATCTTGTGGAGAGCGGAACAAAGGCTGAGAGCACATAGACAGCTGCTCATAGAAGAGATCCATGTCTCAGAGAAGCTCCTCTCCCCCTCTTCCTAAGAAAAACAAAAAGATAGTCATGGCCAGGAGAGAGAGGATTTGAGTTCGTTTGGTGGAAAGACTTTTGAACACATTTGAATTTGTAACTGTACCTTAGATACTTGTCTCTGAAGTATTCAATTTAGGATAAGGAACACTAGCTGGGGAGAGGTGGGATCATAAAAATGAAACGTCAAGTCAAGATCATGGGTACTCTCAAAAAGATAAAGCACCTTTTAGAAACTGGCTCTGAGAAAAGAGGAGGAAAACGCAGTTCAAGGACCTCAGCAAATTTTTAACGCAAAAGAATGAAGTACGTATAAACAGTTTTAAAGCAGTAGGGTGAGTGACCCTAAATATTCCTGCTGCTCCTCTGACCTCATGTTGCATCAGGAGAAAACAACAATAGCAAAAATAATGATGAAGAGAAATAATTTCTTTTTTCCTTTTTTTATTTAAAAAAATTTTTAATGTTTATTTTTGAGAGAGTGCAAACAGGGGAGGGGCAGTGAGAGAGAGGGAGACACAGAATCCAAAGCAGGCTCCAGGCTTTGAGCTGTCAGCACCAGAGCCTGACTCGGGGCTTGAACCCACAAACTGCAAGATCATGACCTGAGCTGAAGTCAGACGCTTAACCGACTGGGCCACCCAGGTGCCCCAGTATTTTCTTTTTGCAATCCAGAAAGCAGATGAACTTATACGATCCCAGTAGTAAGCTCACTTGTAATTTTTTTATTGTTTTGATTAGTGACCAGGGCATTTCTGATAATAAGTTGCAAACTCAGGAAAATACATTTGTCCTTTTTAAAGTGGGGGGGGGGGGTAATTAGGGATACCTGGGTGGCTCAGTCGGTTAAACGTCCAACTTTGGCTCAGGTTCTCATGGTTCATGAGTTCAAGCCCCATGTCAGGCTCTGTGCTGACAGACAGCTCGGATCCTGGATCCTGTTTCAGATTCTGTGTCTCTGCCTCTCTCTGCCCCTCCCCTGCTCATATTTTTCCTCTCTCTTGCTCTCTCACTCTCTCTCAAAAATAAATATTTTGAAAAATAGTTTTAAAAGGAAGGTAATTAAAATGCTTCAGCTGCCAGTGGAGTACTTTTGAAGATTTAAACTTGGTCAACCCCATGTTTGTTTAGTAATTCTTGATTTAAACAAAGCCAGTATGTGTGTGAATGAGTGTGTGTGTGTGTGTGTGTGTGTGTGTGTGTGTGTGTGTGGTGCTGGGGAAGGAGAAAGAAGGATATCAATGAGCGTGTATATAAATAAGTCACTTTTATGTGAATTTGAGGCCTGGGCCCTGCTTTTTATTCTCTCTCCTTTTGGGATCTCATCCAAGCTTGATACCTCAACAATGCCATGCGTGGAGATAGTTAATTTGGAAAAGTAAGGACCATGATAGTAAAATTGTGGGTAGTCTGTTCTGGGTAAAAGGGATTAGCCTTCATTTCAGAGCCCAGTTCTATCATCTGGGAAGCCAGCCTGGGGTAGGGGCGAGTTTCCCACCACTGATTAAAGGAGAGGAAAGAAGAAGCAAGAATATACACCTTCCGACTCTTCTCTTACTCTATCTCATGGTCATGCTGGTTCCCCCAACCTGTTTTCATCATTCTTAGCACAACTGTCATTTTAACATATCACCTGTAGAGAAAGAAATAGGCAGGAGGAGGGTCACTTTTTGAGAGGGTGGCCAAGGAAAATGACCTCCGCCGTTCTACTTTCCAGCCCAGCTGTGTTCTTAACTGTGTCACCTGCTGGCAGAAATACTACAATCTGTGGCTTGAATCTACAGGGAAGTCCTTTTCAGCCCCCCTGAAAGGAATTATTTTATGTTAAAGCCACCTGGAAACAAAGTTGATGGCCTTAAGAGCTTGTAAGGTGTCAGGAGTAAAAAGTATTCAAGTTGAATAACCATCTGTCAGAATTTCTGGAAAGGAGATCCCTGCTTTGGGTCAGAGCTGATGCTCAGGACCCTACGAGGTCACTAAGAACTGTGAGTTTCCCTCACTGCCGAATCTGCACTTGGAGCCCCGACCTCCCTACGGGAAGCAGGAAGCTGTAGACTGTAGATTGTCCATGACTCTGGAGGCCATTTATCCAACCCTGTTCATAGAAGTTAAGGGATTTTCATGGCCCCCCCTTGGGCTCCAGTCCCACTCCTTTGAATGCTGCCCCTTTAAGTCTCAGGAGGAGAATTCATCCCCCCTTTCAAACCAGCTCCACCCCTACTTTCCATCAATGGAACTGTGGTCCTGCCATCTCAGAGGTACAGACAGTCACTCTGCCACAGCTGGTCACCAAAGCAACTAGTTCTTTTACAGTGTCATCCCAGGCCTCCTTCCCTCCTTCCTGCCAGCACCACTGCGGCATCTCCTCCCACCTATCAGTAACTGCCTTGGGAATGTCCTTAATTCCAGTGTCACCCCTTCGAAGCCATACTGCAGTCTATCCCCAACTACTACATTGTCACACAATCTCAAGGTTGGAAGAAACCAGAGAATCCATCTTGTTCTGCTGCCTATCTCATGCGTGACTCCTTACGGGAGCATTCCCTCTTTCCTCAGCCTTCCCTTTCTCTGAAGTCCTCCGTGGCTTCTCTTACCTGTAGGATATAAAGTTCTTATGCCTTAGCTTGTGTTCATGCCTCTTCCTTCCCACCTCCTGTCAAGTCGGCCAGCAATTCACCCTTCCTGCTGGTCTCTCACCAGCATCAACTAGTGAGGCTGGTGTTCCCACTCTTCCATGAACGCCATTATACACTTCTGCCTGCAAGTTACAAACGACAGCTAGTCAACCATATTAGCTTTAAAAAAACAAAAACAAAATCAGTTTACATCAAGTAAATAGTCCAGAGATAGAGCTGGTTTCCCCAGTCTTTGTCCTCAGGAGTCTGTCTCTATCTTGGTTCTGCTTTCCTCCATGTTGGTTTCATTCCCAGGTCACCCTCTCCATGCAGCAGTAAAATGACTGCCAGTTGCTCCAGGATTTTATCCTCTGAGCAAATAACCACGGGAAAAGGAGTGCTTCTCTTTATCCATGGTTCCTGCAGAAGTCTCCAGATCAAGTCTCATTGGACTGATCTGGATCATGGACCCATTCTGAACCCTCATAGATGCCAGATCAATAAGGTGCTTTGGTTAGCAAGTTCAAGTTCAGCCCCACCTGAATCACAAGAGCTAAAGGTAAAGTTAAAGAAAATCAGGGTGCTCTTATCAAAAGGAGGAACGGAGACTGCAGTCATTCCTTATTACCCAAAAGGTCCAGCCCACTCTCTTCAGCTTCTCCTCCATAGTCCAGCACAGGTCGCACTTCTACGAGGCCACTTGGTAACCAGCCTATGCACTAGGACTCCTAAATTCCTTCCATACCTGCTTTCTGGAGCATTCCGAGTCTCTATTAGGGTGCCAAGGTCCTTGAAGGCTGAGACCACATCTTCTGCCTCTCTCCATTGTAGTTTTTCTCATTGCACCCAGGACTGTGCTTTGCATAATTGATGCATAATAGATTTTTGTTGTGGTGGTAGTGTACCTGCTTGTGTGTGTGTGTGTGTGTGTGTGTGTGTGTGTGTGTGTGTGTGTCACAAAGTAGGCTGAGGTGCATGGGAAAAGCAGATGTGCGTCTCCATGGAAACGGATCAGCAGGCAGCCCCTGGGCCTGGTGGCCGCATGATTGATGCAGGTATTTGGCCCTCTTGGTAGTCAGGGATGAGGCCTCAGATGAGGGGATTTGCATCATTCCATGCGGGGCAGTAAGATGATGAAGTTACAAGGTGCACTGAATGCAGGCTATTTTGTCACTCTGACCTCAATTTCAGCAGGAAAAGACAAAACAAATAGACAAGAAGGCAAATTAGAGGTAAGAATGAGGACAGAAGGATCAGAGGGGCATTTTTAGGGGAAATAAGGACATAAATTAGAAGAAAAAGTCAAGACCATGGTCAAAGGTGACAAGACCTATTTGTTCTCAGTGAAAATGAAGGCTATTTGCTCTTAAGCTCTTTGCTTACAGCTTAATTTTACCTGTTTTCCTCTGTGTGTATGATCTGTGTGTGTGAGTGTGTGTGTGTGTGTGCATGTACGTGCATGTACCCGTGTGTGTTTCAATTCAGCAATATCTCTTTCTGTCTCTGTCTCTGTCTCTGTCTCTCATCCTCCCCTCCTCTCATTTACTGTCCGTGTTCTCTGATCTGGTGACCCTTCTCTCTAACTATTTCCATATGTTTATTGGCTTCTATTTGTAACATAACTTAATTAACTAAGGTCATGTCATCTTGTTCTTGCATTCCTTCTAAATGGGAGGACTTTGTTTGGTATGGTTGAAACATTTTAGAGAATGGAGAATTTGCCTGTGTCATACATGAAACAAGATCTTGTGTAAAGCTGATTTGAAGAAGATGTTCCAGATACTTGGGGGTTAACTCTGGGTCCAGGGAAAGAGAAAAGCTTGCATTCTTGAAGAGTCTCTAACAAAGGGAGACCATGGGCCATTGTAATAAAGCTGGCAGAGGCTTCAGAATCCTATACCTGGGGTTCTCAGACTTTAATATGCTTAAAAGTCACCTGGGGTTCTTGCTAAACAGATTGATTCCTGGGCCTTACCCCCAGGAATTCTGATTTTGTAGATCTCGGGTGGAGCCAGGAGTCTGCAATTATAGCGGGCACCCCGTGTGACCATTCAGAGTGGTCCACACACCACACTTTGGGACATACTGACGCAGGCCAACCTCCTGCTTTTAGGCATGAACAAACTTCAGCCAGTGGTTGTGAAGTGACCTACTGGATATCACACTGCTATTACAGACTTCTCTGAGCCCCTGTTTCCTTACTCAGTAAAGCAGGAGTGGTAGCGTTATCTACTTCCAAGAGTTATCAGGAGGATTACGTATAAGAATACATGTAAGGCACTTTGTGTAACACCTAATATATAGTAAGTTCAGGTTAATTCTTAACTATTATGATCAGCTTGTTGTTATTATTTATGGTAAATTAGTTCCCTGCTCAAACTGTATTTACCAGTAGAGCTTGCCAAAAGGTAGAAGCGCCATTTGGGATGGACTGCCAAGATGTGTCTGGGGAACAAGAGAGGCTCTCCAGAGCCACACGGAGACATACTTTCCTCAGCTCTAGCCACGCTCCGTCCCACAGCTCTGGCAGTGGGTGACCGATGTAGGACTCGACTGTCTCCAAGTTAAGGCTACCCATCTGGGAACTTTTCCTCTGTCCCGCGGTGGCTGTGAGGGAGGTGGTCTGTCATAGACACAGAGATTTTGGATCAGACAGTAAGCGGACAAAAGTCCATTGTTGGAGTGGGGGTAAAACACCAGTGAAGGGTCAGTAATGAGAACTTCTCAAGCACATAAAAAAGGGTACCACATTACAGAATGTTAGTACGGAAAGGAACCTCAGCAAACATCTTATCCAGCACCCTGGCCTTCTCACTTAATAAGTGAGAAAAGTATCTGGTTTGAGACAGAGCTGGGATAAGAACCCAGTTAATTCCCTTCCTGACCAGAAATAAACAAACACGCAGTACCTGCCTTATAATATTAACAAAAGGGCCTCACAGCCCAGCCAGATTTTAATATGGAAGCCCAAGTTCATAACCTTGTAATAAAGACCAGGATCGAGTGTTTATGCATGGGCCTATTTTCTAATTGCTCTCAAAGTGTCATTGCTTTTCCTCCCCACCTTGGGGAGCAAAAATAGCCCTTTTTAGTCTAAAGGATCCATTTTGATGCAATAGGAGAAAATGGGCCTTTTTTTTCCCTTTGTGTCTGACTTTGCTTCTCATGTACAAAGAACTTGTGTTTCAAGGAGTGCCTGGAGATGGCGATTGGGATCATAACAATCACGTTTACTGTTCAACCACACAAGGGGGCCGTCTGTCAGGTTTAGTGGAACTCTCTTAAAAACAGCACCAACCAGCCAGTTAATAAAAAACAGCCTGTGCTGAGTCCTGCTTGGGCTGGTTAACTTAGATTTATATTAACAAGTGAACATAGAAGTATAACCTTGGTGTGACGTAAGCACCCACCTCTAGCAGGTTTGGGATTCAATCTCCTCCCCGGGAGCCTGGCTCAGCGCTTCGCGCCACATGTTCAAGTCCTGTCTCTGTGGACACCATCAAATGAGGACTGAGTCACAGATGTCAGGTGCAAGGAGAATACTTTTGCTGAGTACTCCACCAGGAGCCTTGTCTCTTTTCCTCTGTTTGTGGGACCTGGTGCGCGCCTGCATTGTGAGGCTGCGGAAGAGACAGAACACAGTCTCGTAAACGTGCTTGGTGAGTGGTGGTATGTGGGCCTCGGCCTTTGTGATGGGGTCACCCGGGATTTGTGAGAGCCCATAAACTGCCACGTCAGGAGGAGCCCGCTGCTATTCTCAGCAGCCGAGAGCGGACAGCAGCTGCCAGTAGTGTTGTTTCAAACCCGGACCCCATACCGCTGCTGCCCTGCTGATTCTTTCCATGTTGCTCTCAGACTGGCAGATGGTGACAGTTGCCCAGATGCTGCAGCTTTCATGTTCATCTGATGTTTCTGTGGTGTGCCAGCGTTATTTATGTCCATGGAATTGCACGCCCGGAGCGTGCAGACCCAGGTGGCGCGCCCCCCAGGCCGGCTATCGTCATGGGCTCTGCCCTGCACAGGTGGAGGTACTGAGTACGGGCAGGCTCCCTCACCCTTCTCCAGCCCTCCTGCCAGATTGTGGTTGCACCCCTCTCTTCTGGAAGGGTGACATTTGCACTTGAATCCCAGGATGGTTTCTGGACCTGTTCGCTCTCTCTGATCCTCTTGCCCTTCTCCCTTATGTGACGTAAGTCCCCCAGGCTGTGTGAGCTCCCCAGACCCTTGAAGACCTGAGACATGAAGAAGTGTTTCATTCTGACCTCTGAGCCAATTTTTTTTTACTTTTTTTTTTTAAGTGCACCCTACCCCTGATGCAGAGCTCCAACTTACAACCCTGAGATCAAGATTCCTATGCTCTACCAGCTGAACCAGCCAGGCACCCCTTCTCCAAGGCAGTGCTAGGATTTCGGCAACTCTGTCTCCTTTGTTGCTCCCCCCTTGGGCAGCCCTCTGGCCGTGTACCCTGGGGCAGCTCCATGCAGTACTGCAGGGGCCTGAGGACCTGGGACTGCAAGATCCATCGGTGGCCATCTGTGATTGTCCTCCTTCGTGGAGAACTGCTCTCCCTCTTCCTTTATTTGCTTTCGGTGAGGGCAGTCTATCCTACTACTTCAACTTATTGGCCACAGAACTGAGCCAGTTGGATTTCCTGTCTAGGAGTTGACTAATTGCAGTGAAAGGAGAAGCCTACCTTCTTAGCCATGAAGCTACGAAGACGTGCTCGTGACAGGTGTTGGCAGCCACATTTGCATGTTTCATAGACGATGCCAGTCTGCAGGGGAATGAAGCAGATCATCAGAGAGAAGACACAAGAGACAGAAAGGGTGTGGTGGTTTCCAGGTCCTGTCCCAGGACCCAGCTGGCTACCTACCCTTCCTTTGCCTTGGTTACTTGACCCAAAAAATTCCCGTCTTTGCCCTAAGATATTTGAGTTGGATTTCTGTCACTTGCAACCAAGAGTTCTAGCTACTGTAGTCTCCTTGATCTCTGTTACAAAGTCACTCCACTCTCCTCTGGCCCCTCCACAGCATCTCCCCTTCCAATCTACAATTACCCCTTCTGGGGGTGACAAGTGTACCTGACATGCTGCTGGGGGGACAGCCACTGTTTCCAGGGATGGCAGTTCTTTGAGTTCCTAAAGGTGGTCTTGGGCTTCTTTCAGACTCAGAGCTCTGGCTGTGAAGTGTATTTCAAGGCCTCTCATGTGATGTCTCAGAGACCTTGAGGCCAGGAAGGAGACTGGGACTCCCCATAACCTTCACTTCATCCACAAATCTGAAGTCCCTATAGCATTGCTGACCATAGCAGCAGGTATCTGAACCTCTTGCGGGACACCACGTTGATATACTCATTTATCTTCCAACCTTGGTAAGTGTTCCCGCAGCCAAAGAGCTGCCTGTCCTTGAATACAGCATCCTATTTCAGGCAGTATAAGGAATACTTCTCTCAGCCCCAAATCATCATGGTTGACCACTGCCTTTGTCCTGAAGTACCATCATACAGAAAGCATATGGTTTTCTACTTCTGGGCATGTAAATATGTTGTTTTCCATTCCAGGTCTTGAGGTAGATTCTGCTGCCAAAGGCTTTTCATGAATATCCTACAAGGTTATGGCAAACCAGACTGATTCTCAATCGTATTTAGAGTAAGGCTGAGATCAGGGGTTCTGGAGTCTACATGCCCAGTGGACTCCCAGCTCTGACACCTACCAACTGCCCCTTAAGCAAATCACTTAACCCTTCTATGGGTCAGTTCCCACCTATGAAAAATGGGAATAATAGTAGCACCTGTTTAATAGGGCCATTGTGAAGAGTGAACGTTCTTAAAGACTTCAAAGGCATAGCATAGGTTCTATCACATTAGTAGTCATTTAAAAATCGTAGCAATAGGGGCACCTGGGTGGCTCAGTTGGTTAAGCATCCAACATTGGCCCAGGTCATGATCCCACACTTCATAGGTTTGAGTCCCGCATCAGGCTCTGTGCTGACATCTCGGAGGCTGGAGCCTGCTTCAGATTCTGTGTATGTGTCTCTCTCTGCCCCTCCCCCGCTTGCGCTCTGTCTCTCTCTCCCAAAAATAAATAAACATTTTTAAAAAATGTTTAAATAGTAGCAATAATAATAATAGTTGTTTCACATGGAGCCTGTGGGAACTGGTTTCTTATATGGTGGCCATATACTTTGTTTCTGGGAGTGGACTTGGCGAAACTGGCAATGAGAAGACCAGTGGGGTGTAGGAAGAGGAAGATGCTACCATGATCTCTTGCTTATGTTAACACACACCACCCTACATCCTCCTGTCCAATACGAGTGCAAACGGAAAATCCTTGAACACCAGCTGCCAACTAGGGAAAGCCTGGCCGTGTATCTGCTTACTGCTTCCTCCTCAACAGAGCTGCCTTTGTGGGAGAGAGGGGGTGGAAGGTGAACCTTGACAGGGGGAGGAAAGTAGCCTACAGATGGAGTGAGGAAGTCTCAAGAAGAGGGTACAGCGTGGGAGAAGGCTTGACGTCAGGAGCAGGAGGGGTGGGTGAAGAGGGTGGGTTGAGATTCTCTTTTGTGGATCAAAGGAGTGGGGAAGAAAAGCAGCAGATGAAAGAGGAGTGTGTGACCATGCAGATAGGAGCGAGCTCCTCAGGGGAGGAAAGAGCCCCTTCCGTGGCTCTTTTATGGCCCTAAAAAAATCCCCCCTCTTCCCACTTCTTAGTTAGAAATGTACATCCGCAAACCCACCGGCCCCTTGAGCTAATGTTTGTGTTTAAACGACATGATTAGATCCTGGACTTAATTTATGCGTTTCTTTGATACTGATGCAGCTGTGTAAGCCATGGTTATTTTATTTACATTTCTTCAGACTCTCCCTTTATGATTTTTACTAGACTGCTTATTCCTTTTTCTTTTTTTTCTTTTTTCTTTCTTTTTTGCTGCTTTTCTGAGCCATCGATCTATTTGCCTATATGGATTAGGTTGTCGTATATGAAACTGCCGATACCCCCACCCACCCACCATTTAGCCTATAAAACAGCAGTTTCATATGCTTCAACTGAATTTTTTTCAAGTTTAGGCTATAACTGTACGTTTCCAGAGGAGTGGGACCGTAGCCACCTGCAGTGAGTACCTCTGCTGAGGTATAGCCTGATGTGACAGAAAGCTGGTTAACTGTCATGATCAAAGAATGGGGGTGCCTGGGTGGCTCGGTCAGTTAAGCATCTGACTCATGGTTTTGGCTCAGGTCATGAGTTCATGGTTCATGAGTTTGAGCCCCGGGTTGGGCTCTGTGCTGACAGCATGGGACCTGCTTGAAATTCTCTCTCTTCCTCTTTCTCCCTGCTCATGCTGTCTCTGTCTCTCTCAAAAGTAAATTTTTAAAAAAAGATAAAAGAATGGACATGAGACCAGCTCACAATAGACAGTGGCTTACCATGCCAGGCCCCACTCATGTGTTCATGCTCAAAATCCTTCCACCAGTCGGTAGCATAGGCATAGGTCGCTGGAATGTCCCCATCTACGATTAGATTAGGAGGCAAAGGCACAGAGAGGTGAGGGAGCTTGCTCTGTAAAGAGCCTGTAAGTGGCAGAACTGGGATTTGAGCCCAGACACCTTGGCTGGGAGTCATTGGTCTTCACCACCACACTACAGAACGTTTGACTAGTCAGTAGTCAACAGTATGCATCTGTCCGTTCCTGTCAACTGCTACTGTTATTATTCATTAAGTCTTCCTGCCCAGCCTTTTCAGTTTTTAGATATCCTGATATTGTCGTTGGCTTGGATGAAGTTGTTTTTCTTTTATGTATTTATTAATGTTTACTTATTTTTGAGAGAGAGAGAGAGAGAGAGAGAGAGAGAGAGAGAACACACTCACACACAAATAGGGGAGGGGCAGAGAGAGAAAGGGAGACACAAAGACACAAAATCCAAAGCAGGCTTCAGGCGCACAGAGCCCGACGTGGGGCTTGAACTCACTAACCATGAGATCCTGACTGAGCCACCCAGGTGCACTTGAGATTGTTTTTCTGAATAAACCTAATATAATCTATTAGTAATTACCTACTTGCGGATTTTGTTTTTAGTTGGTATTTTACCGCCAGCCTCCCACACCACCTTTCCTGTCTTCATGTGTGTGGCTCCTGTGATTTCACAGAGCCTTTCCATATTCCTCTCCTCTTTACCCCTCTCATCCCCATCTCCCAGATGAGGACGTCCCCAGGTCACACAGGTGACTTCTGTCGGCACACCAGCCCTGACCATGATCCCGTGTGAGGCTCTCCCCAGAACTCACGTGGGAGTGCTGAAGGCATGCAAGACCCCCCCCCTCCACCGGCCCCACTTCACTGCTTGGGACTATGTGAGGTAAGCACCCTCCCTGAGCTTCAATTTGTTTAGTTTTAGAAAGATTGGAGATACTTATTCCTGGCAGGACTGGCATCCACCGTTGTCCGTGAACTTCTTTACATGGTAGACGTACTAGAGGCTTCCTTCCTTCCCTTCTGCACTACTCTAGGCTGTCTGCCCTGATACTCAAGTCATAGTCATTGGCATAAACTGACACCAGGTCTATAGGGTATAAAACAAACCAACCTAGGTGCACATTCTCTCCCACACTGCCATTGTAAACTATTGTAGTGAAATGACTGCTTTTAGAGTTTTTCATTTGTCAGATGGGGACAATTGTAATAGTAAGTCTCTCCAAGGCTCCTTATGAGGACTGAAGGAGATGACGGCACTCCCCGAGCCCTCAGATGACGTAGCTGCTGTAGTTGCTGCTGTTACTTGTGCGTATGGTACTTTTCCAACAGGCCTTTAGAGTCCATCTAACCAGCAGAGTACTTTCCAGTCCTGTGGGACCTTGTAAAGTTGCAAACACTTTTCTGCCATTCTTTGGCTACTAAACAAACTTTTTACTAGATTTCAAGAAGCCAGTTGTCATTTTATCATTGGTTGCCTGCTATTTGATGACTTTCCCAGGGACTAGTTAGGTCACATGAAGATTTCTGTTCTTATCTGGGAAAAAAGTGGGGGAGAACGTAAGTAACATTTTAGGGGATGGAAGGATTACCATTTTTCTAATGGACCTGTTTCCAACATGTGTCCCCTTATCACTAACAGATTGTAAAGCTGTAAACCTTCTTGCTCCACACTAAATCACGAGGTGCGTATCAGGAAAGAAAAATACCTTTAGCAATCTGTACGGCAGCTCCCTGGGGCTTGGCTCACTTAGATGGGGCCCATATGTGGTCGCTGCTGACTTCAGACGATATTTGAAAATGAACTGTTGCACTAATAATGGAAATATTTTAAAGTCTACGGTTAGCATTTGGGAGGGGGAGGAGAAGATAAACTTCATTCCAGAGGAAAATTAACCTGGCCTTGTTTGCTTCTTGGCTTTGTGTCTCTCACAAGGCTGTTACCCTTTCAAAGGCACCAAGTCTACCTCAAGGCATTCCTTTGGAGTAGACCCCAGGGGGGCTGCGGACTGGAGAGCTGCTGCCTTTAGATTGCCCCCCAGAGAGATCCCTGACTGTGGTGTGTTCCTGTCTGGGCCCCACATGGGGCTGCTTGGGGGAAGGGTTGGGAGGGGGTGGGATAAGAAGCAGCTTTGGGCCTTTACTCAGGGAGACAGAGAGGAAGCAGAGGGGTGGCCTCCCTGCATTCCTTCTGTTTTCTTCCCCCCAGTTGAGGCTTCTTTTTAGCAACCCAGCTCCCGAACCCACGTCTAGGTTCTATCTATCTGCACAGCTACCACACCACTGCCTGTCCCTCCACTGTCTGTTTCAGGAGGTCGTTCTCGAAATACTGGTCACCTGGGAGCAGAGTGCCTTCTTTTCTGAAATGTGTCAGAATGCATTTAAAAAACCCAAATCCCCCTTCTTGTCCATCATCATTATCACCGACCATCAAGGTGTTCTGTTTTGCTGTAGGAACAAAATGGCCCCAGAGTTCAGAGAGGTCATTCAGTTAGGAACTCACTTCCTGCCCCTGTCACATGTTCAGTGTGGCTGGGTGGGGCCACTGTTCCACACGTCATGTCAAAGACTCAGACTGATGGAGGCTCAGACATCTTGAAGCTATGCCACCTGGAGGAGGAGGCCTGTGTGGACATGATGGTGAGGGAAGTCCAGAGCCGAGCTGGAAGGCCAGCAAGCTCTAGGAGTCTCCCTTCATGCAGCATATTGTCAAAAACCAGTCACATGGCCTTTCCTAACGGCAAAGGGGCCCCTCTCCCCCCTAGCTAAATTACCCAAGCTTGATCATAGAAAACAGGTAATTGGAGTTTTAAAAAAAAAAAAGCATCGCTAGAATTCAGCAGAGTCCCTGGCTGCCTGGCGTGTTGGGGAGAGAGGGAGGGAGAGGAGGCAGGAAGGAAGGGAATAAAGCCACCTCTTAGAATGACTTAGTCATAAACTAGACTCATCTCTTTTAGGTTGATCTTTACCTGCATAGTGGGCCCCAATCTCATGATAAGTGTTCAGGGATATACCAAATGCAACCGCCAAATATTTTCCCTAACTTTTGATTTGTACATTGTGCCCCCATTCCCCTGGTGTCGGAAACTTACTGTCTGGCAATGCCAGCCAGTCTTTTCCAGGGCCATGTCTATATCCTGGGGGCTGAGGCTCAGAGGAGCTGGTTACCTGTTCTGTCCCCACAGGCGTCCCCCAGCAACATCCATCAGCCCCCCGCATCCCCGCTGTCCATCCACAAGGCTTCGGCAGGTGACTGTTGGGAAGCTTTCTGCTGCCCTTGAGCAAGGGCCCAAGGGCCTCTGAGAGTCTGCTGGAGACTTCCTCTATGACCATGTCACTCTGGGCCGCATGCAGAGCTGGACTAGGGAACATTCTGTGACCTTGTCTGGCACAGGACATAGCCGTTTCTGCTCTGGGTCCTCTGCTTTCTTGGGCTCCACTCAAGAGGTGAAGTATAGATGCCCTGTGTTCTATAAGCCTACAAATGTGTCCAAGGTTGTCGCACTCCTTCCCAGGGACCTTTCTCCCATCTTGGGAGGTAGAAGCCCACCTCTGCCATTTTCAGTCCCCTGAGTATCTTCAGGCCTAACTTCCAAAACTCAACCCAGCTGACTAAGAGGAGATGGATTGTAGGATCAAGAGAAATGTGATTTTTTTGCATGCGTATAATCCATTAATATTTAAAATATTATCTTGCCATGCTAATGGCACTCGCAGGGTAACTCACTTCTTTTGTCCCCATGTGTAATCTATCCAGGGGCATCTTCAGTCTCGTCCCATATCCTGTCCACTAATGTCTGTCATCGCATTGGGTATACAGATGTGTTTGTTGAGGCCACCACTTCTGCCCAGAGCAGACTCACACTCAGCTACACATTTGAGATCCCTGCTGCAATGCCAGGCTACGCCCGCCCGGCAGGAGACTCTCCCCAGAAACTGGGCTTCCCTCTGCCCTCCTGGATTCTCCACCAAGGTTCAAATATACCTTGCCCATTCTGACATTTTGGTGGCACAGACCTGGCATATTTAGGCCCTCGCCCAAAGGACGAAAGAGTTGTACTTTCATTGTTTCCATGGAATAGTTAGGTCTGGCCCTTATGGGTCGCCTGTGCATCCCTGCATCTTCCAAGAAGCAGGAAATGTCGAGAAGTCAGGGCAGTCACAGCAGACTGCAGTTCTAACAATGGAGCCGGTGGAGCCGGGGAAATATATTTCTCTGTGCCTCTCAGTAATCATTTAAGAATAAACTCCATCTGCCTGGAACCCCAAGGGAAGACAGCCCATCATGAAAAGAGTCTGAGAACACCTGTTGGTTAAGTCAAAAATGAAAGTAATGGGTCTCAGATATCAAAAGGGAAAGTGACTGATTTTGGAAACAGCTGAAGATACAGGTGGTTGCTGGAGACGAGGCCAGCGCACCCAGGAAGAGCAGCCTTGTGCAGTCCCAGGGTCCCTTGCACTGAAGCCTCAACCAGAGTTTCATAATGTACATATTGGAAAAGTTCCCACCCCACTGGTAAAACATAAACATATAAATGTGAGTGTTAAATATAAATGTGTGTGTGTGCGTGCATAGTGAACTAGTGTTCTGAAAGTATTTTCGCGTCCTGTAAGAACTTAGGATGAGAAGGTAGAGCCCCAGAGAGGTCATGTGGCTTTGCCTCAAGGTCCCTTAGGGAGTTGTTGGCTCAGCAGCATCTAGCAAAGTCCAGTTTCCTGGCTGCTTGTTCTCTGTTTCTCCTCCAGAAGCCTTTGTGCTCTGAATTTTAACTAAGCCTGATGATGCAAGAGAATCTTTTTAAGCTGTATCTTAAACTACCTGTTTTTTTTAATAAATTGGTATTAAAAGTGCTTTGTAGAGAGAAGAAAATAGAAGGCAGGATGTGGGAGAAAGAGAATATACATTACAACTCTGGAAATAGACACAGAGGAAGAGTCAGCCCGCCCCTTGTTTGAAATCTAGCCTGTCCACCCCCATGAAGGCTACACACTGGCAGGAAAAAGAATGGAGCCGCCATTTTCTCCTATTGGTTGCTTGTGCTGGTGGGGTCCTGACTTCCTCCGCATATGTAGGAGTTGGAAAGGCTGATGCTATTTCCAGGCGGGAACCACTGATTACAATGAAGAGATCTGGCACGTGACCCCCAGCAGTAGGGCACTAGTGCTGACTCCCCTTTGTGTGCTATGGTCCAGTTTAAGCTGCAATTTCACTAGCCCGTTGGCATCATCAAGGTTACATCAAAGTCACTGTAGTTCTCTCTCTGCAGAAGAGGAAACAGATGCAAAGTCAAAGAACCTGTGCCGAGGTCCACAGTGAGTCCAGGTCCTCTGACTGAAAAAGCCCCCTTCCTCCATGGCACCGCAGCTGCCTCTGTCGTGGCTTCTTTTAGAGAGGATGGGCCACGTGAGAGCTCCTAGGGAGGTAGGAGACTGAGCCATGAGGAGAAGACACCTGCTGTTTTCAGGGCACTGACTTCCTCCAGTCTCTCTGTTGTGTGTACAGCACTGCACAGCCTCTGTGGCTTCCCTGATGAACCTGGCCAGTACCTGACTTTTAAATCCCTGTCCTCCTGGGACGCCTGGGTGGCTCAGTTGGTTGAGCGTCTGACTTCGGCTCAGGTCATGATCTTGCGGTTCGTGGGTTTGAACCCCGCCATGGGCTCTGTGCTGACAGCTTAGAGCCTAGAACCTGCTTCGGATTCCGTGTCTCCCTCTCTCTCTCTGCCCCTCCCCTACTCATGCTCTGTTTCTGTCTCAATAATAAATAAAAACATTAAAAATAAATAAATAAATAAATAAATCCCTTTCCTCCTTTCCGTGATTATGCGGAAAGTTGCATATATGTGCTTGTTCTTCACGGTCCATGCACTTTTCTTCTGTGATTTGCCTGTTTGGATTCTTTTCCTGTTTTTCTACATGGTTGTTTGCCTTTTTCGTATCAATTTTCTTATTGATTTCTTCATCTGTCTGTGTAATCCTTTGCTGGGTTTATATGTTACAAATATCCTCCACTAGCCTAAGGCTTGTCTTTTCACCTTGTTTAGAGGAGCTTTCAGTTTTTCTAAAAATGTAAAAATTGTGTTTTTTCATATTTAGGCCTCTAATATCCTGGGAGGTTTTTTTTCCCCATATAATTTATGCTAGGGATCAAAGCTTATATTGATTCTGTCCAAACTACTCAAATGAACTTTGAGTAGTTCATTCCTTCTCCACTAGATTTCAGCATCATCTCGTTGTGTATCAAGTGTTGGTACCCGTGCGGAACTGTTAATGGCTCTGTTTTATTTCATTCCTGTGTCTATCCCTGCACCAGGGCCACACTGTCCAAATTACTATGCATGTATAATGAACCTTGTTAGTCTTCAAATTTGCCTTTGTTCTCTTAACCCTTTGCTCTCCCATAGAAGTTTTAGAATCAGATTGTTAAATTTCACACACACACCCTCACTCTTGTGATTTTCATTGAAAGTGTACTGACTTAACAGATTAATTTGGAGAGAAGTGATACTTTTACAGTCTTAACCCCTAATGGAACTTGAGTCTGATCTGCCACAGTTACATGAAGGCCAGAACTCGTTCTGAATAATGAAATGGCACCTGGCTTCTGTCTGGCAGTTTCCCTGTGAATGGAGAGTCCTTTCCAAATGGCCATCCTTGACTGAGCTTTGAGTGCATTACAACAGATATTTTTTTCCATGGTGAGCCACGGCAGGAAATGGTTATTCTAGTGCAATTTGCCAAGGTTTTTTTTTCTAGCGGAGTGATCAAATATATGTAACTAGGGAGAAGAGAGCATGTGAGAACAGTACAAGGGGCCATCTGGTAGCTGGCCTCCCATCGTGGCCTGCATGAGAGCACTCCACATATATCAGGGCACGGTGAACAGTCCTCACGGGCTAGAAATTCTGCCAGCAAGACAGAGGTGCAGAATAGAATACTGAGACCCAAGAAAGTGACTTCAAGCCTGCTGAGTTTCCCATGTCCCAGCCAATTTCTTTCCAAAGATTATTACCCTTTCCGTCTGATGAGTACTTCCTGTCCCTCCCATCTTTCCTACCATAAATACCTAAGCTACAAAGAAAAACAGTCTCTGAATTCTGAAGAATAGGAACGCTAATCCTCTATTCTGGAAGTCTCTCATACTGTTACATGGGGATTTTTAAAGGATGAGAGCCTATTTCTTTTGATCATAAGATTTTTCAAGAAAATAAAATCAGGAGCTGTATTACATTAAACTACAGAAACACATAATATTTCTAAGGGTGGGGATGAAAACCGATCACTCATGACTTCCGTCACAGTCACTGTCACAGTAAATCATTTGTAGTTCGTTACCATGAGAATCGTAATACCCCCTTTGTTCAAGAAGGAGTAATGAATTTGAGGTTTGAACATCAAACATGTTTTTTAAGAGAAGTAAGGGGAGACAGATACTCCCAACCTTTTTAGAGCTGGAATACTGTAGCCTTTGTTAATTTGAAACATAGTGTTTCCTATCCTTCTGAAAGTATGCAATGTAATATATTTATTTTTTAAATGGAAAATTTTTTAGTATTTTGCTACGAGATTGTGAGGGCATTTTGGGAATCTTGCTAAGATAAACCTGTGGTACCCATGAGAGATGACGACTGTTTTGAAAGATGCATTTTATACCAAGAAGGAGAATGGACCCAGCTGACCATCAGAACTCACTATATTAGGGGCACCTGGGTGGCGCAGTCGGTTAAGCGTCCGACTTCGGCTCAGGTCATGATCTCTCAGTTCGTGGGTTCAAGCCCTGTGTCAGGTTCTGTGCTGACAGCTCAGAACCTGGAGCCTGTTTCGGATTCTGTGTCTCCGTCTCTCCCTCCTCCCCTCCCCCACTCATGCTCTGTCTCTCTCTGTCTCAAAAATAAAAATAAACTATAAAAAATTTAAAAAAAAAGAACTGACTATATTAAAAGTGCAGATCCCCAATTCCTACCCCAGAGACTCTGCAGGCTATTTGTGACAATTGTCTATGCTTTTGAAGTGAGTCTCTTATTCTCTCAACTTCTTCCAAGTAAAGGATTCCATTATTCCAAATTCAACTTTGCCTATGTTCCAAATGTATGTGTTGATAGGGGAAGAGAATTTAAGGAAAGAAAATCTTAAGGCGGGGGAGGGCTCAGGCTCTAGAAATAAGGAGACAATCAGATTTTTCTGAGTTAGGCTTTTAGTTCTCTGAAGAAAGATAAGTTAAGTGTATAATTAAATAAAATTCAACGTCCACATTCCAAAATCCACATGCTTTTGTATTCTCCTTAAATTTGCTTTTAATATCCAGTTAATGTAAGAATAAGAGAAGAATAGGATAAAAAATACTGGATGCATAAATTCCAAAGTCATTCTTCCTTCTTGAAAAGAGAAAAAAGAATATTACAATTCTCATGAGTCTTTCTGTAAGTGGAAGGTTGGGGGAGGGGAAAAGAGCAAGAGAATTAAATTTAAAGTCAGTAAAGGAATCACTCCATTTGAAACTTGTATAGTTTTACATTTCTTGGAAAGTTTGCCCAGGAATGTGTGATTACTGAAGCCTGTAAGAAGGCCATGTTCTGTTAGGAGCTCTGACTTTTGTTGATAAGGAATTCTGTCTCCTTGATTTTGTTTATTGGTGGTGGTGTTTTTGGACTAGAAATTTTTGCCCTTGACTTCAGCAGAAACACAACTCATTTTCTCATGGATTAATACTAAGAACCAATGAAAAAAGAAACATTTATGAAAAGCTCAGCGTTATATCCTCATATTTATTTCCATGACAAGGATCCAGGATAATTTTGCCTAAGTTCTAAATGTATGTGGGGGGGGGGCAGGATTTAAGGAAAGAAAATCTTAAGTGGGGGCTCTGGCTGTACAAATAAGGAGGCAACCAGATTTTTCTGGGCTAGGCTTTTAGTTCTCTAAAGATAGATAAGTTAAATATATAATTAAATAAAATTCATAACACTGTAATATAGAATACAGTTTCATTGAACAAAAGTTAAACAATACAGATAAAAGTACAAGTTCCTCTTGATGACCTTTTTTCTAATTCTATTCATCTTTCCATCAGTGGCCCTTGTCATCAGTTTGGATATAATCTTCCATATTCATTTCTAAGTATTCACAAATAAATATATATACAAACATATACCTAGAAGTATATAAGCTTTTTATGCATATATGATATAGCTTACATATTGTTTTGCAACTTTCTTTTTCTACTTAATATGTCTTAGAGTTCTTTCCAGGTCACCACATATAGATTTGCTTCACTATATATTTCTTACACCTTTTTAAATAATTTTTTTATTCTTGAGAGAGAGAGAGAGAGAGAGAGAGACAGAGACAGAGACAGAGCATGAGTTGGGGGTGGGGGCAGAGTGAGAGAGAGACCCAGAATCTGAAGCAGGTTCCAGGCTGAGCTGTCAGCATAGAGCCCAACATGGGGCTTGAACTCATGAGCCCTGAGATCATGACCTGAGCCGAAGTTGGACACTTAGCCGACTGAGCCACCCTGGTGTACCAACCTCACTATATTTTTAATGGCTGCATAATATTCCATGTTATTAATTTAATCATAATTCACATATTAAATAATCGTTTCTATTTATTCTCAATTATAGTCTCATGCATAATGACCACGTTTCTACATGCTTCTTTGTACCCAAATAAGATTCTTTCTAGGGTGGATTCCGAAAAGTAGAGTCAGTAGGTCAAAGTGCCTATGTATCTGTAATTTTAGTAAGTGCCACTCTGTTGTTCTCCAAAATGATTTTCCTAATCTATATTTCCACCAACCCTGTCCATTACCACCAATCCTTGATAGTAGCAAGCTTTAAAATGTTTATAATTCATGGTGAAGGAATTACAAACAATACAACTCTATTGTATCTTGACTTAATGAGATTTAGTATTTAATGCTTTGTAAGTATTGTCATATTAACAAATTTATGTACACACCCAGAGGAACTCTTTGCCCACATGCTCATATTTAGGCTCCCTGTAAATATACCGCATTATAGCCACAAGTCATTACTGCCTCCAGAACCCAATCTGAAGACGGAATCGGTATCTCCTATGGAAACCCGCTTTTTGTTAGGTGCTGGAAGAAGGAGTGACTCTTATGTAATGAGAGGTGAGGAAACAGTGGCTTCTTGAAAGTATCCTTCCTGCTGATGTAAATTGATGCCTGGAAACTTCTTTAGGAAGATAGGTCCCTTTGACACTGACCCTTTGCAAAACAGAAAAGCTGAGATTAGCTAGTTGACGGGAATAAACGGAGCCTTGAGAGAATGGGATTCAGGAAGGAGGAGGTGGTGGACAAATACCCGCAGCCAGTTGGGGGATGCAAGATCTGGTCACCTTTGGGTCGTGTCAGACAGTGACTAACTGCGGGAAGGGACATCAGCAGGAGGACAGTTGACCTGGAGGTCACCTCACCTCACATCCTCGGAGGGATGTGTCTGATCAAGCATTAGCTGACAGCACCCAGCTAACCAACTAAACTGTATCTTGAAGGAGCTGAAATAGCTCTTCTTTGATAACGATTAAGACACACGAGAAGTAAGGGCAACAAATTATGTCATTGAGAGCAAAGTTCAGATGAGAAATGTGTCATGAGAACAACAGATACAGGCAATTAGACTTTCTTTTTCAGAAGAGTCATAACATCTATTTCTTTACAGTGTTACAAGGTTCTCTGGCATGGACTCTGAAAGACAGGAATAATACAGGTCCATGTTCTTCTTTTTGCTTTATGGTCTCCTCCTTCACAGTTTAACCCTATTTGTCAAGATTCTACTCTTAAATGCCGGATACATGTGGCATGAGAGGGAGCTTAACATTTTCAAGACATGGTTTTTATAAAACAGTATCATTTTCAATGTCCTCCTCCCACTCCCGGCTGTCCTTCTGGGTGTTGAATTCTATAACATTGTTGCAGCCTAGAAGTCTTTTAAAATGGAGATAAATAGTAATATACCATTGGTATGAATGAAGAAATAAAAGAATTCTCAGTCTTGATCTCAACTGACAGAAAAAAAGTATTGAGAGTTCTTATGCTTAATTAATGCAGACACAACTAGAGAGACAGAATGTGTTTAAAATGGCAAGTGTTATCGCTCAATAATGTGCTTTCAGAATATTTTTAGTGCGCATCATCCTTGTCAGTTTCTAAGGTTTATCTGCTGAACAATTGTCCGCACCACTGACATTCTGACACCCTGGAGCTTTTATGTTTAAGCTCTCCTTTCATTATATTGTTTGGTAAATAAAATGTTCTGGGTAGACTAAAAATAAAGGTGTGCCATGTATCTGAATTTACCCCTCCCTTGTGGTTCTATTTCTGGCACGTGGAAGGGTTGGAAAGATCAGGGGAGCTGAGATGGGCCACCAGAGCCATTGCATTGTGAGCTCAGGGGCCTCCATCCCAGCCCTGTTATGCCAGGTTTGGGCTGTAAATAAACCCAATGCCTATCTTCAACGGGGCTTTTTTAAAAAAAAAAAGAAAGAAAGAAAGAAAGAAAGAAAGAAAGAAAGCAAGCTGTGAGTGACTAACTTGCTTTCTGTTGTATAAGATGTTTAGAATTCAGCACACTCCATCAGGCACACACTAGATCACTGCCAGAGGAGCTGGAGCAGCAGCTTGCTGCTCTCGTGTTAGGCGTGCCATCCTAAATCATTGAGCTACTCTTTGTTTGGTTTAATTATTTTTTTACTATTTTAGAAGATTTTCTTTAGTAGCAGCAGGGTAATCTCAAATTCAAATAATGCCAAATTCCCTTCTGCTTCATGCTTTTCTTCTTTGGCTTTTCCCTTCCTTGGTAGATTTACATGGGCCGTATCCTCGACTGTCTATAAGCTGTGTTACATAGGCACATCTCATTCTGAGGAAGAATATTCTCGTATGAAAATGCTCAGGAGAGCTAAAATATCTCCAAGGCCAAACCACTGGCCCGCTTATTTTTGAGTAGTATTTAGTGTCTCACTCACAAAGAGTGAGACACTTAGTCCCTGGACCTCAGCCCCCTCCCTTCTGTACCACTCACCCCCCTGCAGCTCACCGCTGAAGGCTGAAGACCGCCTGAAGGCAATAATAGCAATAGCTGCCTTTAGCCGATCACCAGGCACTGTTTCAAAACCTTCTATACATTACCTCATTTATTCCCCTCAACAACCCTCGGAAGGAGGCCCTATGATCACTCATGTTTGGTTGATGAAGCCCAGAGAACTTAGGTGCTTTGTCCAGGCCCACGCTTGCCAGTGCTTGGCGGAACCAGGAATCACACCGGTCTCCCTCGTTCTGAGCCCCATGCTCCCGACAGCCACATGAGCCCACCCCTGCTAATTCAGCACGCCCAGCCAGAATGCTCACCTCTCTCCCCATCAGCTCCCAGCAACTCTCGGGTAGTATTAGCACTGGATTCAGAACTCCCAGCTTCCGTCAAACTAGAACACACTTTCTAACTTCTCCGTCAGGCCCCACATCCTGCCTGCCCCTTAGGGAGATAGCTCAGAAGCCCGTCTTTTTGCCAATCTTCTGTAGTATCTGCTCTCGGCTTTCCTTTCTCTTTGGCTACCAACATTCTACTATCTAGAATCAATATTTATTTATTTATTTATTTATTTATTGAATCAATGTTTTAACCCTTCACCTCCACTTCCTGTGCACACTAGTCCTGACACACAGAGATACCAGAAAATACTTCCTGTCACATCCTATTTTCATCAAACTCTCCCCCCCACTGAAGAACCAGCAGTAGCTTCTCTTTATTCTGTAGTGTTAATGTGGCCTCCTACCATTCACCATCCAGTGGGTAACTTGTTCTCATGACCTAACTTTCTGAATTACCCTCACCCCACTCGGTCAGGTCTCCTGTGTAAGCCAGGCAGCGCGTCTCGTATGGAGCCATTTATTCAACAAGCACTTGGCATGTGCCTTCTATGTCCCAGATGAGCAACCCCATGTGAGTGCCTGACTTACAGGAGCTCCATGTCCAGTGATAGAAACAGTTGGGCTCAACACAGTGGGCTGATGTTCTGAGATAGCGTTTCTGGGAGCTTTGCTCTACAATGGGAGAGCGTGTAAGCTACTGGGAACGAAGCCCGAGAAGCGACGCTGTTCATTTTCCGGCCTCTACTGTACAGAAAACCCACCAAAGGAAGCTGGGAGAGATGTCAGAAAAGCAACCCACCCTCTCTGCCATACACTGCTTTGTCATACTCACAGCACTTATCACATGCTAACATTTGTTGTGGCTCTATTGGTCTATAGTCTGTCTCTTTAACTAGAGTGTACGAGGACTTCACTAGAATGTAAGAACACTCCGTGAAGCAGGAGTGTTGCGCTGGTTCATAAGCGCATCTCCTAGAAACTGAACCTAGTACATAGTAAGTTCTCCATAAATATGTGTTCAATTTGATCAGCTGGAAGTAGCTTTCTGGGACTGTGCTAAGAAGGGGTGTGAGGCTACTTCTCACTTCTGCAGGGGGGAAAACAGGATTTAGAAGTGTCATTCATGGACTTGGAGAGAGGGTCTCAGCACCTAGGTTATAAAACTATAGTCGGGGGCCTGGTGGGGGGGGGGGAATCAAGGGAGACTGCATGGGAAAGGTGACATTCGAGCCAGTACATCAAGGCAAAGGCTAGTTAACCAGGCACAGGAGCCAGAAGGGCATTTCTAATGGAGGGGAGAGCATACCTGAAGCCCCTCCCCCCACAGAGCGGCATGTACTCTTTCTACCGTTTGAAACCTGCTTTCCTTCCCAAATTCGATCAGTTTGTTTTCTCCTCCTTAATCTTTTGTCCTCAACAAGAAACCTCTTGCCCATTGCCTCAGGACAGACTGCCTCTTGTCTGAGCCCTCAGAGATCATACAGCTTAGGGACACTAAGGTGGCCCTTCTGAAATTTAAACTCACAGGAACAGAGCTTCATGTTTCTTCTTTCAGCTAGATGCCTCCTTCTAACTGCAGTTAGAATCTCCACATTGTAAGAGTCCTTCCGGGTTACCTTTACTCTCCTATTTGATCCCTGAACCCTTCTATAGTTGGATTTTTAAATTGCCCAAAGGCAGAGACTATACCGTTAACTTCCACAAGAAGATTTGTTTCTCTCCCTAGAGCCCATGGGCCTGGATTGTGGCCTAGCAGTCTCTACCCTGACACATCCACCCGGGAGAGTCATTTATTTCTGAATTTCCAAATATTTGGGAGTGATCTCCTTCTGAAGCTCAGAGTTCACCCTGCGTCGCTAAGATAGAAGGAGCCCTGAGTCATTCTGAGGCCAATACTCGTTGTCAAGTGCTACTATTCCTCAGTGGCCTCTTGTTTTCCTTTAAGGCCTTTTTGCCCCCACTGCTTCCGTTCATCCTCTGCCAGGTGACCAGTCAACACTGAGTGAGGGACTGTTGCCTGCCAGACACTGTACATGGCCGATGAATATGCCCAAGTGTCGCAGATGAGCCCGGAAGACCGGAGAGCAACTTGCCCTCGGTCCTCCTGAGTTGGCTCCCAGCCACCCCTGGAAACGTGTGTTGCCTGCTTAGGTTTGAATTCCTGGGCTGGCTGGGGGGGCAGGGGGCGCTATGGTTATCAGGAAGGCAGAGTGGCCTCTCCCGGCTTTCAATGATGCCTTTGCTGTCATCAGCGAGTGGCAGTGTGCCGCCACAAGTGCACATGCCGGGGTGAGGCACATGGCATATTCACGCCAGAGTGTGCAAACCTGAGCAGGACTAGAATTACGCCAGTGATACTTCTTTATTTGGCCATCATCTCTCATTTGTTTTCCCTTCTCTGCTGTCCCCCCACCCCCACCCCCCCGACACACACACTTTTCTCCTTCCCTGGTTTCAGGTGTACTCACAAGCCACACCCATCCTCACCTGAGCCACATAGCTCTTGCTACACAGATCGAAACGGCAGCGTGACCCATCTGTAGCCTACCCTACACTGTCAGCTCCTCAAGGGCAGGGGCCACATCTGTCTTAGTCCCTCTGAGGATCCTACTCCAGTGCCTGACACATAGCAGGTACACATGTTGTATGTGTTTAGTGAACGACTAAATGCCTTTCCCACCTGGCGTTCCTACGCTTGGCTTTTTTTTAATTGACATATAATTAACATAGTGTTATATTAGTTTCAGGTGTACAATATAATGATTCAACAATTCCATGCATTCTCAGTGCTCATCAAGATAAGTATACTCTTGGGGTGCCTGGGTGGCTCAGTCGGTGGAGTGTCCGGCTTCAGCTCAGGTCATGATCTCACGGTTCGTGGGTTCGAGCCCCGCATCAGGCTGGAGCCTGTCTTCGGATTCTGTGTCTCCCTCTCTCTCTGACCTTCCCCTGCTCACGCTGTCTCTCTCTCTCTCTCTCTCAAAAATAAATAAAACATTTTTAAAAAAGGTAAGTGTACTCTTAATCCCCTTCATCTATTTCACCCACCTCCCATCTGACAACACCAATTTGTTCTCTGTATTTAAGAATCTGGTGGGGGGGGGGAGGATATTTGGTTTGTCTCTTTTTTCTTTGCTTATTTGTTTCGTTTCTTAAATTCCACATAAGTGAAATCTTAGGGCCTTTACCTTACTCTGACTCATTCCACTTAGCATGATACTCTCTAAGTCCATCCATGTTGTTGCAAATGGCAAGATTTCATTCTTTTTTATGGCTGAAGAATATTCCATTGTGTGTATATCACGTCTTCTTTATCCATTCATTTATGGATGGGCTGTTGGGGGTTGCTTCCGTATCTTGGCTATTGTAAATAATGCTGCAATAAACATAGGGGCATATGTATCTTTTCAAATTAGTGTTTTGTCTTTTTTGGGTAAATAATCCATAGTGGAATTACTGGATCATGGTATGATAATTCCATTTTTAATTTTTTGAGGGACCTCCATCCTGTTTTCCACAGTGGCTGCACCAGTTTGCATTCCCACCAACAGTGCACAAAGCTTCCTTTTATTCCACATCTTCTCCAACAGTTGCTAATTCTTGTGTCTTTTTTTTTTTATTTTAGCCATTTCTGGAGTGATATAGTTGCATATGCTTTTTGTAAACTGCGTAATATAATCACAAGATTCAGGCAGACTTGAATTTGAAACTCACCTCTGTCACTGTCTAGCCATATAACCTTGGCTCAGTCCCCTTCCCTTTCTGACCCTCAGTTTCCATGTCTGCAAAACGAAAGTAATACCTACTTCTCAGTGTTGCCAAGAGGATTATTGTGATAACATGTAAATATCAAATCTACAGTAATGATCCATGTTAGATTTCATTTCCCTTCTAATTGGCTATGTAGCTTTTTTAATTCATTTTCCTCTTTTTCACCCAAAATTTGGAGGGTTGGTATTTGAATCAGTTAGATTGAGCTAAAAACAACCCCAGAAATCTCTGTGGCTCAAAATAACAATGGTTAGTTTCTTCTCTGGGCTTTGTGTCCACATCAGGTCCGTGGGCACTCTGCCAGACAGCCAGAGACCTCCTCTGGACAGTCTTCCTTGATCACTGAGGAAGGGGCAGTGGTAAATTTCATAGTGGCTTTAATAGTTGTTTTTTTTAATGTTCATTTATTTTTGAGAGAGAGGTTGGGGGAGGGGTAGAAAGGGAGGAGGACAGAGGATCCAAAGTAGGGCTCAAACTCACGAACCGTAAGATCATGACCTGAGCCAAAGTCAGATGCTTAACTGACTGAGCCACCCAGGCGCTACCATGCTGACTTTTAAAGACTTCTTCTCAGAAACAGCACATTTTCTGCCACTCATTCTAGCGCCCTAAGTGAATCCTCTGGTCCCGTCTCACTTAAGAAAGCATGTAAGCCTACCACGCACCAGACAGAGGAGAACTGGTTGGTATATTGTTGGACACCAGTAACTATCCCAAAAATATTTAAGGTGTGTTGACTTTAAATCACAGTGAAATTTTAATTTACTTTGACATAGATTGAGAGTGAGAGTGAGGACTTTTGAGCAAATGAATAAAACCAGTAAGATTGTAATGGCGACTATAAGGCCTTCTTGAGAGAACAAATTACTTGAAGGATATTAAGTGTTCATTATTAGGACAGGCACTGAGCTGCAATCCAGCCTTAGATATTCATCACAACAGGCAGCGAGCAAGCTGCTTGCTAATAGATTACCAATTAGCCCTAGTGTCAGTATGCACTTGAAAATAACAGAAGTACATTTCTTTCCAAATACACTGGAATCTAAGCTTGTCGTTATTTAAACTGACCTTTCTCCTGGTTATTTGCTTAACATTGGATTATTTTACTATATTTACACCGCTTTTTTTTTTTTTTAATCATAATCACTCAGTTGTTTATTGATTGCTTGCTCTGGTAAAAATGCAACATTAAAGAGTCTAGGCTCTGGATCCAGACTGCCCAGGTTCAAATTATGGTTCTGCCATTGTCTGTGTGGCCTTGGGCAAGTTACTCAACTCTCTGTGTCTCATTTTTCTCATCTGTGAAATGGGGATGATGATAGCACATACCTCTTAGGATAGTTCTGAAGATTAAATCAATTAATACATAGAGTACTTAGAATAGTACTTGGCATATAGTAAGTGCTTGATAAATATTAATGCTTGTCATCATTTTTAGGCACAGTGGAGAAATGCAAAGGAGGTTTTATGCAGGCAGAAATTTTTATGTTTTGTTTGCTGTTGTATCCCACTCTTAGAACAACCACATATCAGGCATTCAGTAAATATTTACTGAGTGAATCAGTGAATGGGCTCTACCCTCATGAAATTTAAAAGCCAGGCTAATCCTTGATTCCTTTCTTGGATACGAAGAGAACTCCCTTCTCTTAAAACTATCTTGACCAACCTTGAACTTTCCGTTAGAACTGGTCCCTGACCTCGCTGACTGAGGGTTTGAATTTCCCCTTCACTTGCTGACCCACTCAAATACATTTTGGCCCTGAAGCCAATCTCAAGATTTGCTGACTTCTCTTCATGCCCTCAATCGGTGACGCTGGCATTACAATATTGAGCCTCTCACAGCAGAGGCTGGTGACGATGAAGTCATATTAACAGCAGTCTGTATGGTTGTGATGTTATTTAATGTAGCTTTTGCTCCACTGAGTTTCCTGTGTTCTTACTGTCAGGAAGAGATGGGGAGACACTGAAAATGTTTGGGCATGTGAACTTCAAAGCTTATGTGCTCTCTACCCCCAACTAGCAGCCCTTCCCGATGACCTGCTGCTCTCCCAGACCCACATATTTCACTCAAATCCACTCATCAGCACAAGAAAGGTATCCAGGCTTGTGTGTGTGTGTGTGTGTGTGTGTGTGTGTGTGTGTGTAGCTTCCTTTCTAATCTTCGTCTGTGTGCACTCTCTCCTCTTCCCCCTTCTGCTGTGGACTCTGTAGAAGGCCACATATGATCTGGCTCTGCCTGCCAGACCTTTCTCTGACTTCCTCCGCCGGCCTTTTCCTCTTACACTTCCACTCCAGCCACTCAGCTTTCTGGTTCTCCTGAAACCTCCGAAGCACATTTCTGCCTTTTGCACTTGCTGCTTCTCTGCTTAGAAAGCTCTTTCCCAGGCGCCTGCCCACTCACTTCAGAAAGGTTTTTTGCTAAAATGCCACCTCTTCCAAGAAGCCGTTCTTGACCATGTCCAGAATAGCTCCTGTCTTCATTTTCTTTCTGAGCACTTATCTCTAATGACACGTTATGCTTTGTTTACTTGCATAGTTACTTATATATTGTCTGTCTCCCCCATTGAAATGTAGGCTCTATGAGAACAGACAATGTCGAGTACCTAGTAAGTAGTTAGCACTCAATAAGTATTTATTGACTGGAAAGAAGGAGGAGAGGGAAGGAAAGGGAAGAGGAAGGGAGGGAAGGAGGGAGGAAAAAAACAAACAAGGAAATAAATGTATATGTATTTATAAATGTTGATAAAGTGCTTTAAAAGAGACAAAAAGAAAACCTGATATAGATGGGGAGATCAGATCCTTCTTTGAGGAGATGCTATTTATTTACTTATTTTTAATGTTTATTTTTGAGAGAGAGAGCATGTGGGAGTGGAGGAGGGGCAGAGAGAGAGAGGAGGACAGAGGATCCGAAGCAGGCTCTGCACTGACAGCAGCAAGCCTGATGTGGGGCTCAAACTCACAAATCGTGAGATCGTGACCTGAGCCAAAGTCAGATACTTCACCGACTGAGCCACCCAGGCGCCCCAAGGAAATGCTGTTTAAAGCAGAGACCTAATGTGTGGCGAAGACCAGAGCAGGTAGAGGCAAGAGAATGTGCGAGGAGCCCAAGCTTGAGGTCTGCCAGGGCATGAGAAGGTCAGAGTGGGTGGAACCCCACAGGCAAGTGGGCCGGGGAGGCATGGGCCTGATCACAGAGCTGTAACCCGGTGACAGCCCTAAGGAGGCTAATCTGGAGCAAAGCAGATTTGCATAAAGGTGCATTTCGGAGGTCGGGTGGTCATGAAGATCGGAAAGCAGAACCATACTGTAAGGAGGGCACCTGCCTCTGTGGACTTCCGAAACCATGAGACTAGTTCCCAACTTCTCAGTGGGTTATTCACTAGACCAGCCATCACAGCTTCCATTCTGTCATCTGGGCGGTGAGCATGACAATACCTAGTCTGGTTGTTGTCAGTGCGGTCCTGGCACCTGCGAGCCATCTCATCGCCCTTGGCGGACTCTAAATCTCCCACACGCAGCACTCACAGGGAAGAGAGGACCTCACACTGCATAGTGCAGGCATGTCTTGTGGAAGGACACGCGCTCCTGAGCCACATGAGAAGAACGTGCGCAGCACGCCCCCAAGAGCCACCAGTCTGGGGCCGGGTAGCGGAAGGGTGCACCTGCGGTCTGCAAGAGGAATTCAGACAGACGCAGATCAACATTTTTGTTTTCACAGTTACGTGTTTTCTGATGCGTGTTAAAATAAGCATTAGCGCATCAGATCAGCTGCCAGAGAATGAATAAATAAGATTTAAAGCTAACTCACAGGAAAAGACCGAGAATACTAGAACAGGCAGCACGTAGAAGCGGCAGAAGTGAAGGTGATGAAGGATCGGCTGAAGTTAGAGAAGCATGGACCCAGCAGACCCAGTGTCTGTCTGAGCTGAAGAAGGCAGAGGAGCGGAGCGGTCTTGAGTCACTTTCAAAGTCAGACTCTGCAGAAGAACCGATAGGACGTGGGCTGGAGGGGCCAACCTGACATGGGAAGCCAGGCAGTGGCACTCACCATGACTTGTGGAGAGAACTGAATGGGGCTTGCCTGCAGAAAGGCAGGCCGACCTGACAGTGACCAGGGGAAGAAAAGAGCAATCTTAGGGTCTTTTTCTAAGAAGTCCATTGATAGAAAGGTTGTCTGAATCAGGGCTATGGCTGAGCCCATAAATAACAAGAATGTGCCTGAGCCCACATTTAATGGCAGAGTCAGTCTTCTCTGTCAGATTTTCTTCCCCCCTAGAAATATACACTCAGCTGCTGACCTCGTCAGAGACAGGGAAACCCTGAAGACTGTGTTGAAGGCTGAAAAGTAAAATTGAGCGGGTGATTTCTGCCATGAATCAGGGGCAAGGGGGCGAGGTTAGGCGGGTGGGACTGTGGCACCCAGGAATGTGCATTTGGAGAAGGTCAGTTCAAGGAGCCAGGAATAAATAACACGACTGCCCAGGGGCCAGCCTTCTTCCTCACCAGCCAAAGGGAGCAGTATTTGGGGCAGCCAAGAAAAAGAGAAGGATGAAATGGAGGTGTGCTGCTTTTCAGAATGGGAATATCTTTATTGTTTTTACTAATTTGAAGCTTAAAGTATATGCTTATTTGAAAAATCAAAATGACACAGAAGTACATAACATGGAAAGTTGAAGTCTCCCATAATTCTATAGATAACAACTCCTAACAGGTAATTGTCTCATCCAACAGCTGTTTATAGAGCACCTACCACATGGCAGGCACAAACAGGATTTTAGGAGCTTCAAATACATCCATAATTACAACAAAGGTCTTTGTCCTTTTTGGGCTTATAGTCTAGAGCTGTGCTGTCCAATACAGTAGCCGCTTGTCACATGTAGTGGTTAAGTTAATTAAAAGTAAGTACAGATTAAAAATTAAAATTCTCCAGCCAGACCAGCCACACATACATAGCCAGGTATATATAGATTTATGTGCATACATATGTGTATATATATATATGTGCCTATATGCCCACACACTTGTGTTTATATGCATGTGTGTATATATACTTGTGTGTGCAATTATGTGTGCATGTGTATATATATATGTGTACCTATATATATGTATGTATCCATGTTTATATACATACGTGTGTGGATATATGTATGTGTGTTGGATATATGTATGCATGTATGGATATATGTATGTGTGTGGATATATATTATATATATATATACTTGTGGAATAACTGGGTGGCTCCGTTGGTTAAGCGTCCAACTTCAGCTCAGGTCATGATCTTGTGGTTTGTGGGTTTGAGCCCCACATCAGGCTCTGTGCTGACAGTGTGGAGCCCGCCTGGGATTATCTCTCTCCCTGTCTCTGCCCCCTCCCACTTGTGCTCCCTCTCTTTCTCTCTCTGTTTCTCTCTGTTTCTCTCTCTCAAAATAAATAAACTTTAAAGACTATATGTATATACTTGCGTGCGTATAGATGCATGCACGTGTGTATGTATATTTGTGTGTATACATGTGTGCCTGTGTATATATATATGGACATCTCTAGGGATGTGATAGTATATAGATTATATAGCATATGTGCCGTACCTACTGTTCAGAAACCTACTCTTAGCACTTAGCAATCCAGTACGGGAATCTTCGTTTATCAATAAATAATAGATCAAACACATCCGTTTTTATCTTCATATTGACGTATGTTTAATTTCAGTTTTCCACGACTACAAGCAGTATAACTGTGATCGCCCCTGGAACTTACATCCTTGTGCCTTTCTCCAACCCTTTCTTAACATGAGTTCTGCGGAGCAGACAGAGACAATGAGTGTCACCTGTGGGGCACCCAGTGAGAGCTCGGTGCCAGGAGGGCTGTGCCAGGGGGTGCAGAAGGCCCTAGAGTGGCCATTTCAAGGAGCGGCTGCCCCCTCCCTAGATCGGGCCCTGGGCCTTTTCCCAGCCCACAGAGCAGACTGCCCGCTCGCCTCCAGAAACACAATGCCCGAAGCCACAGCCAACAATTCTCCATCGGGTTTCAGTTTGGTTGTTTGCCTCAGACGAATCCCACAGTCTGGCTGTAGCCGCATGGTGCATTTACTAACCACCTCCTGGGTCCCTGGCCGCCCACGAGGCGCCAAACCTGTTGGGTTCTGAGAACCGTCGCGTTTTATGAGCTCCCAATGAAGCCATTGTGGCAGCGTGACTGTTCATTAAACCCGGTTCTGAGCTCTCCACACAGTTTTGTTTTGTTTGCTTTTTAACAAACAGGAGGCCAGAATTAGCATAGAAAGGGAGGCAGCTGTGGGGTGGTGTGCGAGGAGAGAATTCAGTGTTATCACCCTGGACAATCGGGGTCGACTGCTTTTTGTGTCCCCGATGGAAGCCCGAAAGAAACTCTAACCATTTGGGAGTTTTAATTCCTACAAACTCCCACCTCCCTTGCCCTTTCCGAGCTGAGGGAGCTGAGATGCCCCGCTATTAAATGTATATTCTGCCTTCAGATCACAGAGCTCACCGCCTCTCCAACCCTTCCCCACCCCCGTCACCATCCTGCGGGAGAATGAGCTCCCACTCACTCACCCTCCATGACACGAGGTGGGCATAGAGTCACCTCGAACACAGCTGTGGGTTCAAGAAGGTCCCTGCCTGGAAGCAAGTGAAAGTCTAGAAACCCTAAGACTTTGTGATCATTGTTGTCACCCTGTAGACATGCAACCCACATGAGCTGTCTCCATCAGAGGCTAAGTGGATGGCTGAGAGATGCTGTAGGAGCCTACAACCGGACTGGGGTCGGGACACGTACTAAGCGCCTAGAAGGCTGCAGACGGCAGCCCACTCCACCGTGTGGGAAGCCTGACCCCATCCTCTGGGTAAAGGAGCCAGGGAGAGCAGCCGCCTTTTCTCCTGCCCCTTCAAGGCTCCCTCCAATTTCAGTGCGATCTGAGCCCCGAGCTTGTCTGAATTCTCTGCATGTGTTTTCTGGGGTCCACCCTCAAGGTTCCTCCTTGCTTCAATGAGAGATGAGGGAAATATGGCCCTTTTTCCCTTCTCCCCCATGCCATGGGCCCCTGGTAGCCCTCTCTGGCCTTCGCCCCATCTCTGACTCAGGCATGGCTAACCCACACACTAATCCACACCGCCTCCGAAAGAAAGTACAGAAAAGTGATAGATCAGAGGCCTCATTTAATGGGAGCTTAAATTTCAGGCGTGGTGATGCTGGCTCGGTTCAGTGGAGATTTACAACAGCAGGTGCTGAGGAAGCTTAGATAGAGGCAGAGGGATTTTGTGTGTTGGGGGAGGGGGAGTGGAGGGGGCTCATTTGATCTGTCTGCCACTGGAAGGAAAATAAACTCCATTTGCTCTTTTATTCTTTTAAGAAACAAAAGGGATGAAAGAAACTTTAGGCCAATAAGCTTCCCTTTTATTCTTCCCTTTTTCTCAAATAGATCAGAAAATGATCCCATATTATTAACCACCTAGCCTTCCCCCAAAATATAAATTTAAAAAAACCCACTACGGTTCCTCCAAATGTATAAATCTCATGATAGCAAGCTCAGCAATGCTGGTGCTCGAGAAACACAATGGAAAAGAAAAGACTTAGGTTTTTTTTTAAAAAACCTGCTCTGAATGACTAGGAGAACAAGAGGCAGACAGTAATTTGAGAGGCATTAAATGTGCCGTGATTTCGACTTTTGATTTCATCTTTCTCTACCCACGGACAATTAGCCATAGCATGGGTTTGTGTCATTAGCAGACAAGCCAAACCCTGAGTGATTTAGCCATTGTAACTTGGATAAGCATGCGTTTCCCAGTGACCCATCACAGCCAGAAATGACACCACGTTATTCTCACACTCTCAATTTTATTGGCATTTCTAAAATAAAGTACAACTTTATCTCTTAAAAAATCCTTCATGGGCAGTGGACCTTTAGCACTACCAGCGACAAGACTGGACCTGGGCTAAGATTCTGAAAGGAGCAGAAATAGTGTACCTCGGTGTGGTCTGGCCCAGCTTCCTTCTTGGCCTGCACCTCCAGGAAGCCTTCCAAGTGATCTTCTGGGTGGAGCTCTGGGCCTGGCCCCCCAACCCACACTGAAGAATAGGGAGGGACAGAGTGGGAAGGATCACAAGGTACAGGGCTGGCTTCAGGTGGTGGCACCTCAGGCACACTTCTTGGAGGACAGATGGCCTCTGGCAGGTCCCAGAACAACGATCTATGGAAGGAGCATCTGGGCTTCTATTTCCCTTTCTTTCTGAAATGTCAGATTAGCCCATTGGTTCCGAAACTACACACTTCCCTCCTAAAATAAAATGATGGCCTCTTTTCCCAATGCAAAGACAAATAAACGAAGCAGATCAAATTTTCCCCATCATAAGTTTATATCCCTGTGTTTCCTTTCTTTTTTAAGCATTTTTAAAAGTTTATCTGTTTATTTTGAGAGGGCGGGAGGGGTAGACAGAGATGGAGAGAGAGAATCCCAAGCAGGCTGCGCTACGTCAGCACAGAGCCGGACGTGGGGCTTGATCTCACGAATCCATGAGATCCTGACCTGAGCCGAAATCAAGAGTCAAACTCTTAACCGACCGAGCCACCCAGGCACCCCATCCCTGTGTTTTCTTACCTTTGTTGCTGCTTCCACTTCATAGCACCCAAAAGCGCAAACAAGAACAAGGAAATAGAACATAGAACATAGAAACCGCCTACTGTGCCTCACTCATGGGTCTGCTTTGGTGACGCCTTCAATGCATGTAATACAGCCTCGTTTTCCCCTAGTTCAGAAAATGAGATGAGCTCTCGTCATTTGTCACAGTGTTCTGTAAGGTGCGATGTGGCTCCCAGCCGCTCTGCCGCCTTTTGAAGATGACCAGATGCAGGTAATCTCTAGTCACCTGCAGGAGTCCAGCGAGCCATTCTGAGCTATTCAAAGCCACCAGAAATGTCAACACTTTGAGAGGGGACTTAGAGTAGAAATGTCAATTTTATAATTCAGTAGAATGGATTCAACAGGGTAAAAACAAAGAGGCTGTTGGGAAACGCTCATAGTGAAAGATATGCTGGTTCAAGAACTTGTCTGTGGTCACTGTCAGGACCCTGTGTGCTGCCCTCCTTGGGGACAACAGGCTCTGCGAATGCGAACTCTGGTGTGAGTGGCTCTGTGGGCACTTCCCGCACTTATGGGCAGGTTTCATTCCTGGAAAAGGGGCGCAAAGTCAAAATGACGTGAGAGAGATCAGTAATAGGAGATTATATAAATTGATCAAAAATCAATGCCTGCCTTTTTAAAGAAATAGCCTCAAACGTGGTATTTCGGTTACTCTGAATGTTGAACTTCAGGATCTCTTCCTCCAGGGTGATTTGGTTTGATTTAATAGTAGAACTCATTACCAACATATGAAATCGTATTACTTTATATGATCCAGTATCACCAGTCGTTACAAAGCCCATGGTGCCTCCCTTCTGTAACCACATAATCTGAAGATAAAGAAACTATGATAGTATAAGCCGGGCAGTCAGAAGAGCTGCCTTGGAGAGATTTTCAGAGGCGTCTTAGAGGACGTGTTTCCAAACAGTAGGGGCTGCTTCCTCATTTCGGGGATGAACCAGGGCTCTCTGTTTCGCTGCCTTCTTCGCACTTCCTGACGCAGCACACATGCCCAGCACCAAGCGCCGCTCTCCCACCGGCTATGTCCTGCTTTCTGGGCCAACTTGAACTTGTACCCTGCTATTAAAAATGCAAGACCCAGAGCATATCCCTGAGCGTTTTTCTTCCTTCAGGCTTCCCCCCAACGTCTTTTCTCACGCGTGTGCATACACACATCGGCACGCGCGCGCCTCAGATCTCAGGCTAGAATTCTGGGCAGTCACATCCCCTTGTGACCGTGCAAGTCCTTCCCAGCCCACGACACATCCCGAACCTGCCTGCTGGTAAAAGATCTCAGCTGTCATCTCTTCCTTTTGTCAACTGTTTTAAAAAACCGAGTTTGCTTGGTGGCTTAGAAGGCAGTGTGACTGGTTTTTGTTTTATTTTTTAAGATGGCAGCTGATACATATAAAAGATCATATGATACATGTTCTAAAGCACAATTACTTAATAAATACCCACGGACCCAGAGCCCGCACCTACCCCTACCCTCAGAGGTAACCAATTTTCTGACATGTGTATTTATCATTCTTTCTTTTTAAAACTAATTTTTTCTCATACGTATGTGTATCTAAACCATGTGGAGTTTAGTTTTGCTTGTTAAACAAACAGAATTTATGCTGCCAACTAAAGATGCTCTTGTAGAAGTAGCCTTTTTAGGACTCGATCCACTTCCGCATGTAGGGCTGAAGTTGCTCAAAGCCATCAGGGAGCTCTTTGTTTGACATTTCCTGCAGAGACAGTTTATTAGCTCCTTAAGAATCAGTGCTAATGCTTTACAGCACATTTGGTCTGATTCAACTTTTTTTCCTATTACGTCTCTGTTTCCACCATTCATTTATTTGAGAAATATATAGTGGGTGCCTTCTATGAGCCAGGCACCGTGCTAGAGATCAGTGGTAAGCCAGGGAGAGCCCCTGCTCCCACTAGAGCTTAGAGCCAGCCTCCTCTCTTTCCCTCCTTTGTCATGCAAACCAGAACTGTAGGCTAGGAGAGTCCAGGCCCTTGAGCAGGATATGGTGAACAAAGAGGCCATGGGACCAGTGGGCTGGGAGCCCACAGGGAGGTTTATGGAAGGACTTAAGGAAGTGACCAGCCTTCATGGGCCCCATCTTGGGCCCTCTGTGGCCTCACCTGGATATTCCTGACTCTGAATTTCTTGGTTAGGCCAGCCCAGCTCACACACTCTCCCAAGCATATTTATGGCATTAACGCCACACCTGCAGGGGGGGCCCTGCCAGGTGGTAGAGATCAAGGACTCTACAGTGAAAGAGGATCACCCCTGTAAGCACTAGAGTCTGACAGATGACAAAGATACAATTACCTGGGTACAAAATGATACAATGGAACCTCACGAATATATATACTTTTTAATTTATATATGATATAATATAGAATGTAAATATAATGAATCCAAATGATATATGTGTGATTCACGTATTCTCACCCAGCTTCTGCATGGCCTATCTACCAGAATAACTGACATCCTGCAATCCCTCTATAAAATACCATTACTAAGCCATGTCAAAACACTGACCCCTGTCAGCTCTAGGGCCATCTCCACGTGCCGGCACATCTGGTCTTCCTACTTGCCTTGTGTGATTCCCCAGAGTCCAAAGCCTGCTTAGGCCACTTGTACTCACTATCAAGTTGCAAACTTTAATTAAGTGTTCCCACATACTGATGAAATACGAATTCGGAAAGAAAATCATGTCATCAAAAACCAAACTGAATGCTTGCAAAAGACTCAATCAAGATACATCACTTAAAAAATGCTTTTGAATTAGGTGTGAACAAATTGAGTGTAAATGATTGAAGAGAAAAAAGTTAAAATCTAGAAGAATTCTGCTCTCCGATTGTGTTACAGGTGTCTTTAACTTCTTATTCCTCTTGAAATGGACTAAAATTGGAAATTGTACATGGTACATTTTAAAGAATGTAAAGACAGAACTCTATTCAGCAGACAATACTCAAGGAAAAGATCTTGCTTTCCCTCAAGGATTAGTGAATACATGGACATTTTGTTTTAACTTTAAATAAATTTTATGTATATGTGAATATGTAACATGCAATGTAAATTATGTATATGTGAGAGAAATTGATTTTTTATGGTCCCCCTGTTTGAATGACTCCCAATCACCTTCAGTCCTAAGCACATTTGAAAAAGAGGACTTCTGTTATAGTTTTACCTATGCACTTACCAGGACTGCCCTACTCAAGAGTGGATTTATAGTCAACCAACCTCCCTAAAAGATTTCAGATGTGACAGCACCTTGCTAAGGATGATTTGGTTTTTTATTTTGTTTGGTTTGGTTTTCATTTGCCAAACATTTATTGAGAGCCATGAGAAAAGAAACAATGGTTTGAAGAGAGAGAGAAAAGGCAATGTCAGACTGCTGGATGGATGAGGGAGGTCATGACCTCCCAAAGCTCTGCCCTTTCTGACCAGTCACACTCCCAGTTGACCTTTTCTTTAACCGCGCCAGGACCCCACGGAGCTGGGACCCCTACTCCAGGGCTTTGCTGGGCGGTGGGAGGACAGGGATGTGACCCGGAAAGTGGCCCGATGTTCCCAAACTGCGGGCCAGCAGAAGGATGAAGAGGCTATAGCGTCTTGAATAACTTGGGTCCAGATGAGAAAAGGGCCTCTTGACCAGGCTCAAATTATATTTTTTGACCCTAGCTCTTCCCAGTCAGTTGTGAGGGGCCTTTAGAACTGTGAAGAGAATATCACTTAACAGGGAAACATTTCAAAGCCTAGTCTAGCCATGCCCCCCATGTATCCAGCCATACAAGTGACACGCTTCAGCTCTCCTGCGTGCATGTGCACACGTGCACGTGTGTGCATGTTTGATCACGTGTGTGCTTTGAAAGGCCTCTGACGAGGGCTGCTTCAGCACCAGTCCAGACAAAGGCCTTGGACACACCAGCCTCCTGACACAAGATGCTTTATTTTGCTCGGTGCCTAAGGAATAAGCCCAAACTTACGGAAAAGAGGTTCTTTCGAAAAGGTTCCCCAAGCACCAGAAAGACTCCAGCCCACTCCCTGAGAGAACACACAGAAGAGAAGTAGGCAGACTGGAGCGGGAGTACAACTTCATTTCAGCCGTCCCAGGGGGATCATGAGCTATTCAGCCGTCTCTCCATTTTCGCTTTGTTGTTACTGGTAATGTGGGTCCCCGCAGTGTACAGAGCCATGGAAACCGCTCTTCTCACTCTGCTCAAGTGAAGGGACTTCAGTAAGTGGAGACAAAGGAGAGGGGAGCAGAGAGAGGGAACATGGACACAGGAGCCCTATTTTGTTGCTCCGAGGAGTAACTGGACCCCTGCCTAAGAGACCCCAGGCCCTCCAGAGAAAGAAATTGCAGGGCCATGAGTCATCCCCCATTTTAGAAGAACTCAGGGGTGCCCTGGGGGACTAGGGGCCTCCCTTATCAAGACCAGGCAACTGAAGTACACAGCTCGTGCTTGGCTAAAGGCTAGGATCAGCTTCTGGTTTATTATCTATTTAACTAAGTGGATTAAATGAGAATTGACTGGAATAGTACACTTAGAGTTCCCTTACAAAACACTGTTATCTCATAAGCTGGCTTAATGGAACAGGCTGTCAGGGGCTTATTAGAAGTAACTGAATACAGCGCCTCACAGAGCAAAGATCCAAAGGAGGGTATACAGCAGGCTGGGAGACCTCACACCTTGTGTGGCTACAAAAGACAGGCCTGAGGTGTGACTGCAAACCACACTGTTGGCATCCACCGCGGAGGCAGGCCCAGGTCTTCCCAAGGAGAAAGGCATTTGCCGCTCACTCTGTTTAAAAGCATTTCTTCCGTGTTGAGGCTGAAGTAAGTCTTTCATTGATCTTTTGTATGTGCGGCCTCAGCACATATGAAAGCTAGGAGAATGGAGTGGCTAACAGGACCATCTTTGGAGTTGGACTGCAAGAGTTTGAACCTCAGCTTTGCCACTTACTAGTTGAGTGATGCTGTGTTCCTTCACTTCTCTCCGGCTCAGTTTCCCCGGCTGCAAAGTGGGAATGCTATTAGTACCTGCCTCACTGGGTTTCTGTGGAGATTCCATAAGCTGATATGCATACACTTCTTAGCATGGTGCCTGGAATAAGTGATGATGTAAGTGACCATGCAGCGACCGTAACTTTTACTCTTGCCATGGAAAAAAAAAATTCATCACATTTCATAGCTTTTGTGCCCCCATCTCCTTTCACTATTAATTGCAGTATGAATTTGGAATGAGTCACATTCACAGAAGAGATTCTAAATGGGAGGCAGTGGCCATGGCGGACCTCAGGTCTGTGATGAGCAGGACATTTTGAACTCTGACTTTGCCAGGGATGGCGATGTGATCTTGCAAAAGTCATTTATCTTCTCTGGTCCACATTTATAAAGTGTGTGTGTGTGTGTGTGTGTGTGTGTGTGTGTGTGTGAAATTTTCATTACAGACTTTGGATAAATGAATGTAAATCCTACTTAGGGTGAATGAAGATTGATATGATTATGAGTAATGCCCCGAGGCAGGCGTGGTCTCCCAGAACCAAGCACATTGTAGAATACTTGCTTGGAGGGGAACAGATATGTTGGAGAGAGTGGGTGGTTTGGATGGAAGTCACTCTTGTGCAGTTCATTTGAACAATGGAAACAATGGACTCTTTTTCAGGAAAGTTTTACTTTATTTGTGCATTTTGGACTTTTTATTTTCTACCCAGCATTTGAGAGCCTTATTTTCCTGTTGTGTTTCTTTGAGTTTACCAGTAATCTGTGAACACTTCTGTCAAACAACCTGCTCTACAGTTGACCTAACTCTTTGCAATTACACAGCCTTTGCTTCATTATCTCCAATGTATAATCTACAGTTGCCATAGCAATCTATAATTGTCAGGAATCTATAATCCAGTAGATGATTCTCTTCCACTCAGTCTAGTGGATGAACATCATGTCACTCACTTTCCAAAAAACTGAAATAGACCATATGAAAAATGGGTTGAATCTTTATGTTTGATAGAAAATGAATTACTTTAAATACAAAATGTAGCCTATTAGCTGAATTGTGCACATTGTGCGTGGTATTAGAACTAGTAATGTTGTCTTGTTTTCATGCCTTTTCTTAAAAAATATCTTAATGTTTATTTTTGAGAGAGAGAGAGAGAGAGAGAGAGGTGGGGGAGGGGCAGAGAGAGAGGGAGACACAGAATCCAAAGCAGGCTCCAGGCTCCAAGCTGTCAGCACAGAGCCCGATGTGGGGCTTGAACTCACGAACTGAGAGATCATGACCTGGGCCGAAGTCAGATGCTTAACCAACTGAGCCACCCTGGTGCCCCTCGTGCCTTTTTTTTATTTGAAAAATTAGTAGGGAATGTTCAACACTTAGATATAAATGATATAATTTTCCGTATTTTAAATGGCCTGGACTGAGAGTTTAAGGAAAGAAGTTACATGATTTAGTGAAAAACCATAACCTTCCAGAGTTTCTTCTGGTTGGTTACTGACTAAAGCACAAGCTGGTCTATCTCACCTAGGGTTGCAATGCCAAGGGTAAGCATAATGTGATATCAATCCCCGTACCTGTGGATCTCAACTCTTTTTGGTTATGAGCCCCTGTAAGAATCAGGAGGAAGTTATGGACAGGCTCCTTAGAAAATGACACATTTTCTCCTTTCCACAAAGCTTGGCATAGAATTCTGGGGAATTCACATGAGCTCCTGACTTCCCTCCATCCGCCCCACCACCACCACAGTTCACTGAACATGGGGAGACTTCCTCTCACTGCGCTTGACCGTGCTCATTTTTTTTAATGGCATGAATTGGACGTCTCTGGAAACCAGGAATATAAAACTATTGTCAGAGAATTTTTGTGATACATTAAGAAATATACATATTGGCCTTTGTCCCCAGTTCCTAGCAAATAGCTATTAGAACCCTTGGACTTTCCAGAGTGATAAGTGTCTCCTGTATCCTAGGGGATGACTGGTGGTAGGGGCCCCTCTCAGCTGCAGGTTGGAAGGCTGGTTGCCAGAAAGACAAAGGCAAGGCGTCTCCTCATTTCACACCCACTAGGACCAATCAGGATGATAACCACAAGCACTGTTGAGGATGTGGAAAAATCACAGTCCTCTTACACTGCTGGTAGGAATGTCAAATGGTGTGGCCACTTTGGACATCAGCCTGGCAATCTCTCAAAAGGTTAAACATAGAGTTGCCAATTCTATGGCAACAATTCCACTCCTAGGTATATGTCCAAGAGAAACAAAAATGTATGTCTACACAAAAACTTGTATGTATAAGACTAGCAGCATTATTCATAATAGCCAAAATGTGAAAATAACCCAAATGCCCATCAATTGATAAATGCATATATAAAATGTGGTATATCCACACAGTGAGTATTACTCAGCAATAAGAAGAAATGAAGTACTGATGTATACCACAACTTGGATGAACCTTGAAAACGTTATGCTAAATATAAGAAGCATGCCACAAAAGATCATATATCCTATGGGTCCGTTTATATGAAATGTCCAGAAATGGTAAATCTATAGAGACAGAAAGAAAGCAGATTAATAGTGCCAGGGACTGGGGGTAGGGTGGGAAAGGGGACTGACAGTTAACAAGTATGGCGTTTCTTACTGAGGTGATAAGAATATTCTAAAATGGATGTGGTGATGATGATCATACTAACAGCTATTGGATTGTATGCTTTAAATGGGTTCAATGTATGGTATACGAATTTTATCTCAATAAAGCTGTTCCCAAGACAGAATACAGGCTCTGGATTTGGTCTGTCTGCGTTTAAACCCCTGAGACAAGGATTTGGGTGCAAGTACTATATTCAGAAAGATATTTCAGGACGCACAGTCAGGAAGTAAGGAAGTGAGCCAAAGAAGGAAGGAAAGCCAATAAAGGGGCATTGATGAGTGAGTTATTGTTGTGAGCAACTGGGGCTCCATCCTTCTGGGACTGAGCAAAGGGTTTGGAGACCACAATTCAGAATTGTACCCCCACCAAAGGATGAGAAAGCTGGGTCGTGCCCAAGACTGCTGACTTCCCAGCACTTCTGGCCTGCTGCACACAAAGGCCAAGCATACTTCTATAACCATAGAAAGCCCTCAGACAGGAAGAGAGACAGAGACAAACAAAGAGACAGAGAGAGAGAGACAGACATACAGGTACTTGAGGTAGGAAGCAGTCTGAGGTTGTTCCCCAAACCTACAGGTGATATCCAGGGTGCCTGAGTGGATGTGGACAGGGCATTGGCAGTATCTGCTCACAGGGGTATTACTTAACCTCTCTGTACCTTGGTTCCTTCATCCTTAAGATGGGGAAAATAATAACGCCAATCTCATAAGGGTGCTGCGAGGATCAGTGAGTTAATAATGTATCTGAGTATTGGAACCAGCCATAAATACTCATCTTGAACCTTTACTTTTTAAACTTCTGACTTATCTGTGATTATTTCACTTCTGAATTGGCTTCTAACAAGATAGAGAATAAATCCAGCTATTCTAAGTGTCAAAGGAAAATAGAATCATTCCCAAGAATAGTCTTCTTATTAGGCCATCTTTGTGTGTTACCAGCTTTGAATGGCTGCCTTTTGAAATACGCCATCTGCTTTGTGAGCATATTAGGCAGATGCCCAGCCCAGCAAGTTCTGTTACCGGAGCAGCTCTGTCATCTCTCATTCTTGCTATTCTATGTTACGGGAACTGTTGGTGGGATTCAAGCAAGAGAGGCTCATCGCAGCACTCTCTGGTACTTTTCTTTGTGCCTCCCCATGTTTTCCCAAAGCTGTGTTCTGAGGATAGTGGACCCCAGGGAGCTTTCTTTCTATGAAACTTCTACAAAGAGGGACTGAAGCCAGTGAGAGCCATCCCAGGCAATTCTGAGTACTACTTCTATCCAAGGCATTTATACTCAGTATGTTTCATTGCTCGTGGATGATTGAAACAGCCAGGTTGGGGAAGAGCCAGGAAAAAATAGGGTTAAAAAAATCCAACTGTGTTACATGGAGCTCAAGCTGTCATGATTAAAACTTAAAGATTTGTTCACCCAAGAAAATGTCTCTGGATTGTTTCAGGCTGTGACTCTTCAATTAAGCTGACTTTTCACAAATCCAAAATTGCCGTGGATGAGCTCTTTACTTCGCTTCGGGATATTGCTGGAGCTCGGAATCTCATGAAACAGTTTAAGTCTGTGTATGTTCCTGGAAATCATACCCACCAGGCAAGTACATATGTTTTAAAGTAACCGTCTAATCTGTGTTGTATTTTTAGGATTCAGAGACTGCAAAAAAAGTTTCCATTTGAGCCTCTCTAAAATGAGGGATTTGTTCTAGATGAACTCCACGCCTCCTTCTAGTTGAGCTTTCTGGGTTCCCCTGAATCTGAAAGCCTCTTGATTCATTTGTACCACAGGTTTGATGCAGGGAGACGAGCACTGGACTGGGGGTCAGCCCCTGCTCTATAAGAGTCACATACCTATTTTGCAACCTTAGGCGAGTCCCTTCACCTCACTGGGCCCCAGTTACTCTAGGTGCAGGTGAGGGCTGGCCTTATGTGATTCCCAAGCTTGTAGATCTGAGCAGTCCCTAAACATTCTGAACAATTAGAATAATAACATTACCTAATAAGATTATAGCAAGGAAAAAGGAAGTTGGTGACAGGGAAACCTTTGTTATTTAAAATTCCCCCACCACTTCCTGAGGACGGCAGGGGAACTTTAGAAGGGTGTTTTGACTAGTGAGTAGGAAGGTAGTATCAGAATCCAAATTAAAAGCTCAGTGAGGGAGGGGCCCCAGAAAGACCCAAAAGGAAGGTTAAGGAGTGAAGAAAGGCTGGAGTCATTGAGGCTGGGCAGTCTCTGTTGGACAAGGATGGAGACATATCTAAGGTTCCTCGTGGCCAAAGATGAGCTTTCAAGGAGAAATACATGTTCCTGACAGAAAAGATCATTAGTGGAGTCTGTGCAACCATCTTTTCCTTCATCTCCCTGTGAAATCTCAGTAAAACCCACTCTATTTGCTAAGGCTCTTTGGGGAGTTGAATGTGCCGTCAGTGGGGACTCTGGCATAATGAGGGTCAAGTTCAGCATCAAGATGCTGATGCTTTAAGGTAGGCATGTAGACAAGAGCTAAGGTTATCTGCCTAGCCTAGCAAAATCCAGACTCTTCTTCCCATATATTCTTATAGTAGCCGATACTTGAAGAGTGCTCTCACATTTGGTTTGTCCTTTGAGCCTTACAACAACTAAGCCAGTCAGCCAGGGAAGTGTTATTATCCTGAGATCTAGGAAAGCCATGCGACTTGCCGCAGGCACACAGGCAGCCGGGGCCAGGTGCCAAGTTTTGGCTGCCAATACAAAACCTCCTCCCTGCTATCCTGTGGATCTCGTGGAGATTCTAGAAATACTGATTGATGGTGCCGATGGGCATCTGAAATCACCCACCAACATATGAAAGACCTTAGAAACTGGCACTCAACTTAGTAACATAAATTTCCATCTTTTGTTCAATGATCTGAGAACACCACTACCACAAAATACAGATAAAATCACTCACAGACTTAATCGTATGTAGTTTGGTCATTAAAAAAAAAAATTGCCAATCTAAAATACAGCAGTATGGGGTGCCTGGGTGGCTCAGTTGGTTAAGCTTCCAACTTCAGCTCTGGTCATGATCTCACGGTCTGTGAGTTCGAATCCCGCATTGGGCTCTGTGCTGACAGCTCAGAGCCTGGAGCCTGCTTCAGATTCTGTGTCTCCCTCTCTCTCTCTGCCCCTCCCCTGCTCATACTCTGTCTCTGTCTCTCAAAAATTAATACACAGTGAAAAAAGAAAAAAATTTAAAAAATTTAAACAATTAAAATAAATTAATTAATTAAATAAAATAAAATACAGCAGTATGGACTAGTTCTAGAAGACACAGAACTGGCGATATATGATGAGATTTAGACCAAAGAATTCCAGGAAGCAAGTTGCCGCTATAGTTGACAAAGTTCAAATGAAACACTAAATTAATAAGCTCTTTTCAGTTGCATGATCATCATTGTGACTAATTTCGCCAAATTCACATAAATGTGTATTAGCTATAAATCTTGGGCATGATAAGGACAATGACAAATTTCCTAGACTTTATCACCCTGCTACCAATGCTGTTATTTCTCCAGACCTCAGAACCCTGTCCTGCGACCATGGCCTTCACAAAATGAACTTTCCCCTTGTTGTATTGACTCCCTACAGGGAGTCAATAGCATTAACCCATCCACTGAAAATCCTAAATCTCAGTGAGTGGGATGTGGGGAGCAAAGTGTAGAGTATGTGTGTATCTTAAGGGGATTTAGTAAATAATGATACAGACACAGGCTGTGAAATACTGTGAAACAATTGAAATGAATAGGGCAACTCTAAATGTGCCTATTAGCAGGACTCTGAGTAAATCCTTGTCTCAGGCTCTGCTTGGAGAACTCAGACTAAAATGGAGGTTTATGATCTATTCGATGGGAAAAAAACACACACGTAATGTAGATCATTCTGTGAGGCATTTTTCTATTTTTGTTTAAAAAACAAAACAAAATAAAATAAAATAAAAAGTATACAGGTATGTATATTTAATAAATTTTTTTAAAACTAAGAAAACAGTTATAATGGTTACCTTGTAGGGGTTGAGAAATGTTGGATAGACGAGAAACTCTTTGACTTCTTGCTTTATATTTATGTGGATAGAGAACGAGTTTTTGGTGGGATTATGGGTCATTTTTATCTGTTTGGGTTTTTTTAAATATTTTTTTAATTTAAAGTTCTCAATCATAATGGAAAGCCCAGTAAGAACAGGGATTTTTGTCTGTTTTGTTTGCTGCCATATCCTCAGTGTCTAGGGATTTTACCTATAGTGAAAGCTTAGTAAATATTTGTTGGGGGCATCTTGAATGCAGTACATCTATCTTTATCCTATAGCAGAGGATCTGTTGGCATACAGAGTATGTATGATGAGAAAAAGACAAATATCCAAACTAGACTCAGAGTCCAGCTGTGTCTAGTTTTGAAATGGGCCTTGACTGAGAAACTTTCTGTCTATCTCTTCTCCCCACTTGGTCCTCAGCCCTAGATAGAAAGTGTGCTTTCTATCTAGCTCCATGCTGTTTGTACACAGAGTCAAGTTGAGATGCTCTGGGCTCCCTGGGACACCCAGGAAAACACTAGACCTGGTCTAGCTCCAGATTCCTGTTCCAACTCTGAGCAGTGCTGCGAATCTAGGCTCTCTTCCCTGGATCCCTGCCCCAGGCCCCCTCCCAGCACCCCTCTCTCCTGCTCTAGTGCATAAGCTGGCTCTCAGAGCCACTCCTGTACCCCTGCTAGCACCAAAAACACCTCTTCGTTCACCGTCATCCTTTAGCCCTTTAGGAAGGTGTGTCAGCCACAGCCCAGGTAGCACCACTCTCATTTTAAGGGGAACATGATTTCCTACAAGAAATTAAGTACATATAAAATCTCTGAAAGAGCTGGAGGAATGGGAGCTAGACTGTGTCTCCAGAAATGAGCCCAGAAGATCACCACACACCTGGCCCTCCCAGGGAACCAGGGCCTCAGCTACAGCCAGGAGAGTGAGTGTGATGGGGATCATGAGGCTGCCATTGAAGCTCTTGATTTGCAGAACATACCACCAAAGCTGGAGACAGCATCCGTGTTTGTTCACCATGGTATCTGCCAAGCCCAGCTCAATACTTGCCACCTAATGGGTGGGTGAGTAGGTGGATGGATGGATGGATGGATGGATGGATGGATGGCTGAATGAACGGATGGAAGACTTCTGGACTATGGGACCAGATGGGTCCATCCACAATGGTATTTCTTATACTCTTAATTCTTAGTGAGATGGAGGTTAGCATGGAGGTTAACAGCAGCATTTGGGTTCATAGCCCAGCATAATAGCATTGGGTTCATAGGTCCATAGTCCTATTAACTGTATGCTATTGTTTTATTTTATTTCTTATCTTTTTAATGTTTATATTTGAGAGAGAAAAAGAGTGAGGGGAGGGAAGCGCAGAGAGAGAAGGAGACAGAATCCGAAGCAGGTTCCAGGCTCTGAGCTGTCAGCACAGAGCCCACCGCAGGGCTCGACCTGATGAGCTGTGAGATCATGACCTGAGCCGAAGGCAGACGTCCAACCGACTGAGGCACCCAGGCGCCCTTAACTGTGTGATTTTAGGCAGGTTACTTCACCTCCCTGTGCCTAGCTCTTCCTCTGTACAAAGGAGCTAATAATAGTACCTCCCTCAACAAGATGCTCTCATAATTAGGTGAGTTTGTACATGGAAAGCTCCTAGAACAGGAGCTGACACAGACAGCACAATGTAAGCATTTGCTGTAAAACTTGTAGCGAAGAACAAAATAGGCCTTTTCTTTGTCCTCTTGTGTAGTATTTCACCTTTCCCTTTGCTAGGAGAAGGGCCACATAGAAGGGGAGTCGTTCTCAAGCTGACTGCACCATTAGCTGCTGTGTATGTGACCAACCACAGTCTGTTGCTGATGCCCGTTTGTCGGGGAAGTTTGTGTTTGTTCATAGACTCTATTGAGTGGAAACCGAAGCCCCCGGTTTTGCTTGTGCTGCAAGTCTTCTGCTTTTGTTTCTTACTGCAAACGGTCCAGTTCAATGGGAGGCTTCACCTCCTCCCTAAATGCCACCGTGTTTGATGTGCTGCTTTTGCTCCGCTGCAGCATCAGGAGACCATTAGGCCGATGTCTCAGGGCAAAGAGCGTCTGTGCCCTTTCAGACAAAATACTGTATGACTTTCGCATGACTCGCTTTGGCAGAGGTCTCAAAGTGCTGTGCTGGGCTGCACGGGAGAAAACTTTCCACAGATGTGTACTGTCTCCTGCGCCTCTGGCACACTGAACAGGAGCCCTGAGAGCCAGCAGTGCCCGAGGAGGCTTGATCCATCTGCTGCTTGGTGAAACGCGGCTCTCTGAACAGTCCGTAGGACCAGCCTCTTTGTCAGCAATCCCCAGCCCTGGCGGCCAGAGTTCTTTCCAAGTGCCAAGCACTCTTCTTCCCCCTGATTCTATCTACCAAACTCCAGACCTGCTAGTGTCCTTTCTGAAAGAATCAACACAAGATGGGACTACGCTGGGGGCCAGGAAACTTGGCTCTGCCCTGTAGTCTACTTCTAACAGCCTGTGTGAACTCAAGCAGATTAGTTAATAGCTTTGGGCTTAGGTTGTTTTCCTATTAAAAGGACTACTCTCAAAATTTTGTAAAGTAATCTGCTGTTGGGTTTGAAGGAAGGATGGGTAGATGGATGGATGGATGGATAGATGGATGAACAGATAGGCAAATGAACCACTTTTTAATCTGCAGAGCAAACCATTTCCTTTTAAGAAGATGAAAGGAGAAAGAAATCCATCGTAGTATAGCAAAATATAAAAATAAATGAGCCATGGAACAGACAAAGGCATCAGCAGTTTTGAACAGATGTGTTTCTGTACAGTCATGGGTTGAAACAAAATGAATAGTCTCTCTACAAGTCTAGTTTTCCTGAGAAGTTGGCTGTTTAGAATCAGTTTTGCATCAAAGGGAGAGGCATCGTCCGTAACAGGACTGAGAGGGTCCATGGCTGCACCAGCACCGACCAGCAAAGCCAAGGGAGGGCAGCAGCGCTGATGGATTAGGATGTGGTTGTGGCAACAGCTCTGGCTTTCCTCCACATTGATTGTCTTGGACCCTCTTTAAGGTGCACCAAAGTCAATAAGATGTTGGAATTAGACTGGTTGCTCAAAATGGTCTCTGACTTATGTACAATGTCAGCGAGTGCTGCTATACTCAATACTTTCATCCAAGAACTAGAATCAGGTCAATAAAAGAGTCTTCTAGACCTTCTCACACATGATATCTACCCTAAAAGAGTAACCAGAGACATAGACACAAATATTTTATTTTTCATATTTTGATTAAATATGATATTTTATAAGTCCATCTTGTTCTGGAAGAAATACTGGCCATTTAAAGAGAGGGTTTCTGGTATAAAACCGATTTTTTTGAAACTTCAACTTTTTCATGGATAATACCAATCACAGATCTCATTAGGCTCTACCAAACCTTCAGGCTATCCTCATGAGCCTGTCATAAAGGGCCACATTATGATGTTCATGGACCTAGTCACTTTTGCCTTTATGGACCCCTTCCTCTATAAAAATAAAAAATATTAAAATTTGTATTGTATGGGGCGCCTGCATGGCTCAGTCAGTTAAGCATCCTACTCTTGGTTTTGGCTCAGGTCGTGATCTCACAGTTTATGAGATCGAGCCCCACGTCGGGCTGCATGCTGACAGCGTGAAGTCTACTTGGGATTCTCTCTCCCCCTCTCTCTCTGCCCCACCACTGCTCATACTCTCTCTCTCAAAATAAATAATAAACTAAAAAAAAAGTTTTTAATTGTACCCGTTCAATTGTATAGAGACAATATTTCATATCAAAACATTATCCTTGACCTAAAAGTTCATTTTTTTTCCTTCTGATTTTAAACGAATACATTTTCATGGGTCCCTGCAAGTCTGGTGGGCTCTAGGTACCGTGTCTTCTGTGCTTAATGGATTAGCTGGCCGTGTGGTCAAGGCCTCCACTTGGCACCAGTCTGCCTAGGACAGGAACATAGCTAGCCCTCAGGGAGCAGCAGGCATTTTTCTTCTCTGGAGTAGTCCTTGTGACCATTCATGAAGCAGTCCATGCCATTCCCTGGAAGCTACTCAGCTTGGTCCCAAGGTTACAGCTCAGAAGTGAGGGAACTAGACTCACGTAGGGGGAGAGGTGGGGGTAGAAGTCTCCTGGCTTGAAAACTTCATATCCTATAGGAGCCAGTTTCTCTAGAACAATTCCACAGACAGCCTCCAGCCTTCCTCCAAGGGACATGCCCAATTATACAGGAGTCATACTCAGAGAAGCCCAAAGCTCTGGCTTTCTATCCAATATTTAGAGCTTTCTCCAGTCTAATGCAATTTACTAAGCAGGGGTCAATTTTATCATAAGCCATCTTGCCTGGCTACAGTTTGACATTCTTCTCTTATCAGGTTTCCAGGGAAACAGAGCTAGAAAGTCAACCAAAGGTCAAATTCTTATGCAGAAGAAGGGAAAAGGGTTTAATAATCCTTTGCCTATAACACGCAACTTGCCAGTTAAGGAAATAATTATATTAATGTTTCAATACAGACTTTACAGTGTGTCTGTGGCAGAGACAATCCTCTCTGTTCCCCAAACTCCATTTCCTTTTCCTCCTGGGCACAGTTAGGCCACATTTTCCAGATTCCCTTCTGGGTAAATGTAGGTTCGTGACTAATTCTGGCCAATAAACAATGGGTAGAAGTGATACAGAGCACTCTCAGGTTAGGCCCATAAAATCTCCCTGGAAATCTCCATGGTCCCTCTCTTCCATCATCTGCTGATGAGATGCAGAGGCATCAGTGTGGGATTCCAGTGCCCTAGAGAATGGTGGAGCCACTCAATAGAAGGAACCTGTGGGTACCTGTATGGTTGTGGGGGGCAGAGACCCCCTACTGCCAACACACACCAGATGTGACATAAGCAAAAAATAAATGACCAGCAAGAAAAGGAAAGAACGAATTTGCCTGTGTGTTTTAATTCCTCTCCTCCCTACCCGCCAAAGGTGAACTGACAGAGAATGTTTGATTGGGAAAGTTAAATTACTATGCCCAACTTTCTTAATGTTGAGGCAAACCACACAACTGATCTCCCCTCCAGCCCTCTCTAGCATGTGAGGAAAACTTTGAACAGTGCACTAAGGGAACACATCTGTTTCCCTGATCATCACCTTCTATGGGGTCCTTTGCTGAGAAGTGGGCGGCTTCTGACTAAATAGAAAATTCCATGACAGTTAGAGGTTTCTGATCGAAGAAGCCATTGCTGAACCAGTGCATTCCAATCAGGTTTCAAAGACATGATTTGAGACACAAAGCAATCCAACCTAAATGGCTGAGAGGAAGGAGCCAAAGGCTCTCATCATTAAAACCCTAACTGGAAAAACTAAGAAATTTGTTTGTTAAGAAGTCATGAGCCCAGTACTGTGTTATGCCTGAGAAAGTCTTTCCCAAATTGTTCTCTTTAAATGGACAATGTTAGGGTGCCTGGATGGCTCAGTTGCTTAAACATCTGACTTCGGCCTGAGTCATGATCTCACAGTTCATGGGTTCGAGTCCCGTGTCGGTCTCTGTGCTGACAGCTCAGAGACTAGAGCCTGCTTCAGATTCTGTGTCTCCCTCTCTCTCTGCCCCTCCCCCACTCACTTGTGCTCTCTCTCTCTTTCTGAAAAATGAATAAACATTTTTAAAAATTTTAATGGACAATGTTATTTTGTTGTTCTGTGTTTAGTAGTTTTAGTAAAGAATTAGAGGTCTTCTATATATCTAAGTGGGAAAACCTTATCAACATCTCTTTAATAAAACATATGGGTTAGTATGCTTTTTGTTACAAGTGAAAATAGAAAATAAACGAAAAAAGCTCAAACTGGCTGAAACAAGAAAGCTAATTTATTGGATCTTATGACTTAAAAGTTGAGAGAAGGGACAGCATCCAGTAGTGAGGAACCATCAAGGGGGTGATGCTGGTGGGAACAGCGAATAAACGGGGAAGAGCACATGCTTGCTCTTCCTGTCTCCAGTATCTGTCTAGTGCCCCCTGTTGGCAGAGTCCAACAGGTCTAGGTGGCAAAGCACAAATGTGGTCTGTGGAGTCACAGACCAGCATCACAGAACTAAGTACAGAAGACAGGGTTTGGAGTTGAGAGACAATAGCTTAATTACTATGGCATCTCAATAGAAAATGATTTTTCAAAATTGCTGTCAAATGACAAGGTAATCAGAGAGAACGCAGTCAAGAAATCTAAGCAATGAGTATCATGGAGATACATCAGGCAGTTAATTAATAAAAGCATCTGTGTTATTTTTCTAGATCATGTGGGGTGTTTGCTGTCTGTTACTTTCTGTATTGGAGTTGTAACTTCTCTTCCCACTCTACATACTTTAGAAAAAATAAAATAAAATAAAAAGGATTTACAACCTTCCCCAGTAACATACAATGATCACAAAATCCCAAGAATGAAGCTGTTAAGGGAATAGCCCTTCCAAACCTCTGCTCACCCCCAAGGGGAACCCCAGCTCCATGGGTATCTTCTCACGAGCGTTTCATTCCCCAGAGCTTAGCTGAAAGTGGAACAGGGGAGAAGGCGAGATCCCCAGGCCCTCCATGCTTCCTCTTCTCCCCTGTTTCCGCAGACTGCACTGGAGAGAGCCATCCCATCACGTCTGGCCCACTGCTGCTTGCACAGAGGAGGTGCTGAGTCAGCATTTTAGCTGGATTACAGACTTTTTCCTGTGTCTGACTCCTTCCACCATCACTGCTCTTTCTCCCTGCAGGAAATGCATCCTTCAGAAAGCATCAGCCTCCTTGTGTGTGTGTGTGTGTGTGTGTGTGTGTGTGTGTGTGTGTGTTTTATAGGTTGGAGGGCATACTCTCTCCTCTCTTAATCATGACAGCCTAAATGTTATTTCTCTGGGATTCTGCTTCGAGTTATTCTATATAACTGTATATAGGCTAATAAAATAAATAAATGTAAGCTCCGGGGGGGAAGGCATGGCCCTTTATTTCTTTATATTTCCTTCGTACTTCATATCAGTTAGAATTTCATTCTGTTGCAAGAAACAGAGACCTGAAAAATAATGGCTTAAACATAGGAAGTTTTGTATTGTCATGTAAAGTAGGTCGGTTTAGTCTGTTCATGTTGTGGCCCCACCAGCCATCACCAGCCAACATTTCTTCCGGCTCTGGGCTCCCATCTCTGAGGAATGGCCCTGTTTTCCACCGTGGCTGCCGGAGCTCCAGACATCACTTCCATGTTCCAAGCAGCAGAACAGAGAAAGGGAAAGAGCATACCCTTCCCTTTTAAAAAAAGGAGAATTTTGTAAGTCCCAGTACCCTTCTGCTTATATCTCGTTGTCCAGAACTTAGTTACATGGCTGTACCCAGCATAAGGAAGGCTAGAGAACGCAGTCTTTTAGCCAGTGGATGATGTGCCGAGCTACAAATTAGATGCTATTACTAAGAAAGAAGTTGATGAATATTTGATGATATTGCTGGAAAAGGTAGCAGAATATTGGACAAAGGACGTCTTTTGGGGGAGCAGTTTAAAGAGATTAAAATTTGGGGCGCCTGGGTGGCTCAGTCGGTTAAGCGTCCGACTTCGGCTCAGGTCATGATCTCACGGTTAGTGGGTTCGAGTCCCGCATCAGGCTCTGTGCTGACAGCTCGGAGCCTGGAGCCTGCTTCAAATTCTGTGTCTCCCTCTCTCTCTGCCCCTCCTTGCCCCAAGCTCTGTCTCTCTCTATCTCAAAAATAAATAAAACATTAAAAAATATAAAATTAATTAATTAATTAATTAATTAAAGTTTAAGTTGAGAGTAAATGTCCACAAAGGCTGAAATGTTAAAAGGACTCTCAAGACAGATTACTCAGAGAGGATGATTTGCAAAATTCAGAGACCATTCATTCCACGCCCTGGGTTTTTTTTAACATTGAAAATATTGATTGGATTATCTTATGATTCCAGAAGTATACCTGTGAACTTCAGAAAATTTAGAGAAAGAAAAAAAATAATGCCCCTTACTCCCAGAACCTAGAGATAACCAAATTAACGTTTCGCTCTGCTTTACTTCAGTCTCTTCCATGCATAAATAATGTTAATTTTTAACAAGTAAAAGAAAAAACCACTCTTCCTATTTGTAGTGGTGGGTTTCTTTTTGTTTTGTTGTTGTTTTGTTCTGAGAGAGAGAGAGCACGAGTGAACAAGGGGGCAGAGAAAGAGAGAGAGAGAGGGAGAGAGAGTGCAGAGCCTTAAGTAGGACTCAAGCTCACCAACCTTGAGATCATGACCTGAGCCGAAGTGGGATGCTTAACCGACTGCACCACGCAGGCGCCCTCCTAGTGGTGTTTTAACTGTGTTTTTTGGAAAAAGTGGTATCTTGAAATGTGTTCCCCAACTCCCCACACCGCCTTTGTTCCTTGTCCTGTCTTCCACTCTGTGATCCCTGCTCATGGCAGTCTCTGTAAATCACATAGCAATTTGTCTTTTGCATATTTCAGCAGATACAAGCTTCCAAATCCCCTGTGACACATTTTACACAAATGCCAGCCCAGCACACACACTGTTCCTCACCTTCCTTTTCCCACCCACACTTTATTCTGCCCTGTGCTCTCTGCCAGATCAACACAAGAGCCTCCCTCTTTGCTTTTGTGGCGTTTCTTCCAGTGGAGTTACCCCATTTATTAAACAGCTCCTACTGACGGGCACTTGAGCTGTTTCCAATCTTCTCTATGACAGACAATACACAGCCTGTTATAGGTCTCATTTGCATATGGTAACATATTTATAGGATAAATTCCTCGAGGTGGAATTGCCAGGTCAAATGCACTTGTAATTGTGATAGGTACTGCCAAATTGCTCTCCACGTTGATTGCAACAGTTTGCACTCCCACCAGCAATACATGAGTGTCTGTTTCCCCACGGCCTCATCAAAAGTGCATTTTCGCCTGGTGGCAAAAAGAGGTTTGCAAACCTGTCCTTTTTTGCCTGTATGATAAATTTAAAAAATAGGTCTTAAACAGCTTTCTCACAGGGAAAGTAGACTCGTTGTTTTTGCTTTTGTGTTTTTAAATGTCTGTCTTTTAAATTCCTGCTCAGTGCTTTACCTTTCATTTACCCATGGGATCTCTGGGTAGATGCGTAGGCAGTTGGAGTGAATAGTTGCTATTTCTCCCCGTGTTTTATCTCTGATAAATGCACCTGTTATGTCCCAGCTAAATAATTGTTTATTTTTTTAAGATTTTATTTTTAAGAAATGTCTACACCCAACATGGAGCTTGAACCTACAACCCCAAGATCAAGAGCCGTACGCTCCACTGACTGAGCCAGCCAGATGCTGGGCACCCCTAAATAATTGTTTATTATTTTGATGGTTTATACCCTGCTTTATTTCTAAAACATTTTTAAGTTTATTTATTTGTTTTGAGAGAGACAGAGACAGTGTGAGCAGGAGAGGGGTAGAGAGACAGAGAGAGGGAGAGAGAGAATCCCAAGCAGCCTCTGCAGTATCAGCACAGAGTCTGATGTGGGGCTCAAACTCAGGAAACCCTGAGATCACGACCCGAGCTGAAACCGAGAGTCGGGTGCTTAACCAACTAAGCCACCCAGGTGCCTCTATTTCTGAAACATTTTAAGTAAGAAAATTGGAATAAAGGGAAAATAAGAGTAAACACACACACACACACACACACACACAAAAGACTGTAAGAAAAGCAAGACGAAGCCAGAAATGAAGTCAGTTCACCAAATAGCATCAGGTCACAGATTCGGCCAATGCAGAACTCCTTTTGACAAGGAGTTCAAAACATCTAGGCAGGGCTCTGTCAGAACCTGGCTTTTCTGAGGCTGTGGTCATCATCAGAGGGTGTGGGGAGGAAACATTCCTTCTTCTTTTGGCATTCATGCTCCAGACTGTGGTGCCCTGTGGGACTAGAGCAGCAGAGACAGCAGCAGGAGGGAGGAACGTGGTCGGCCGATGGGAAGAACGGAGGAGGAAGAAGAGCGAGGTAGGAAGGAGAAGGCACGAGGGGTGGGGAATGTGCTCAGAAAGTGCACTGGTCAGGGGCGCCTGGTGGCTCAGTCGGTTAAGCATCCAACTTCGGCTCAGGTCATGATCTCACAGTTTGTGGGTTCGAACCCTGCCTCGGGCTCTGTGCTGATAGTGCAGAACCTGGAGCCTGCTTCAGATTCCATGTCTCCATCTTTCTCTGCCCCTCCCCTGCTCATGCTCTGTCTCTCTCTCTCTCTCTCTCTCTCTCTGTCTCTCAAAAATAAACATATAAAAAGAAAAAAAGCGCACTGGTCAGGGGCCTCCAAACATTATCTAAATGTGCACATTTTATCAAACTGTAGGAGCTGTAGCAAATCAACCTCAGCTTAGTTCTACCGAAATTCTTATCATGCCATGTGGCCCGCTTTGTCTAAGCCCTGACCTTGGTCAGATGCCTGTTTGGCATCCTGGCTTCATTTGCTGGCCAAGTCCTCCTTGGAGACTAGCTCCATAGAGGAAGAAGGGATTGCTTGAGGCCGCGTTCATGACAATACATCGTGAGAAAACATTCCAGTTTCTAGCAGAGGGAAGCGTCGTTCTGAGGTTGTTGAAGAAAACTGGAGACCATCTTCATGTCTGTATCAAATGACAATACTTTGCTTTCCAATGTTCTTCATACAGAACATTGTCACCTGAAACCCAGATTGAAAACTCGTCATACTAGTATTACAGCTCTGGTAAGAGGTATTTGCTTGTAGGAAGGGGTAAGAACAAAAAACAGTGCTAGAGTAGTGGAGTGAAAGTTACCAAAACAAAAAACAAAACAATGTCGTTCTAATTGTCTCTTCGTACGCACAAAACCATAGCCGAGGCGTGATGTCAAAATCAACTTGTGCTTCGTCTGCTGCAGATAAAGCTATCTTCGCTCCAGGGAGACCAAACAAACCCTTTCACTCACGGCACAATATTTTTGTCTTTCCAGGCATCCTATAAGCCACTGTTGAGGCAGGTCGTGGAGGAAATATTTAATCCTGAGAGGCCAGATCCAGTGGATATCGAACACATGTCTTCAGGCCTCACTGATCTCCTTAAAACTGGATTTAGCATGTTTATGAAGGTAAAGTAACCATGAAGAGGTAGTCCTAACCGTCATGCTCTCTTCACTGGGCATGAAAGCGCGGGCACCGTGCTCACCCTGGTGAGGGCCATATAAGATAACAGCCAGTATTTTGGCTCTTCTGAAATCAGGTACAATCTTTATTTAACTTGGGTTATAAACAGCCTGACCTACCAGCCTTGTCCAGCTTCTTTTGACTTAAGCACTGGGGTCTTTTCCAATCCATTTTAAGGGCACCAGCCCTCCAGGACAGCACTAATGAAAATTCTTCTCCTCCTGGTGTACAGTTCTACTCAATCCATATACCAGTCACAGCTCTTACCGATGGTGTATTGCTCTTAATTCCAGAACTGACATAGGATAATGAAGAACTCTGCTCAGTCATATGACTAGCATCACCCTAAAATCTGTTTAAAAATGACTTTTGTCTTAGCCCGGCAGACTCCCAGGTGGCAAGTGCTAGGCTTTCTCTGGCTAATATCAAGGGTAGGTCAAAAATGACGGAACAGCCTTTGCCATGGGGATAAAAGGAGGCAAAGTACACAAATGAGACCTATTTTTAACTTACTATAAAGTTTCTAAATTTAAAAGGATCTAAACAAGATTACAGGCTGGCCTCCCAGTCGACACCAGGAATTTGGTTGTAATAACTCTTGGAAATAACAGAATGTTTTGCCTACTTCAAAGCGTCTTTGAAATCATGAATTAATCTACATAGAAGATCTGGCCTTTTCAGAGCTCAGTAAATGCATATGCCAGGAAAACTGGTCTACTCTGAAAGCCAGAGGACAGAAGCCAGACAATCAGACTCTAGACAAAGCAGTAAACCGGCTGGAGGGGCCACCCAGGTCTCCTTCCTGCTGCCCCCTGATATCGGCTATGTCTGCTGAACCCGCAGGGCTGGTGGATTTTCCCCTCTTTATTTTTTTTTTTTAAATAATGCACTACAGATCCGCTTCTTGAAAATGTTTGGGGGCTCCCGTATTGAATGTAAGCCCAAGATGGTCCAGTAGCCCTTCGTGATGGCCAGGTTGTGAAGAAACTTCCAGGCTAGACATGGTCTCAGAAACCTCCTCCAGGCGAGCACCCTCTTCCTTCATTCACAAGCTTGGATTTAGCCCCGAGGAAGACTAAAATAACATGTGTGGACTTTCAGGCCCTGGTCGGTGGGGTCTAAGGATGGCCTGACAGGCTGCAGCATTCATGGTTCATGGTTGGCCAAGGGCATAGTGTCCACTCCAGTCTACCTGCACTCTGCCCACCACATGTACTTCCAGTTTGCTGAGAGACATGGCACAGGCGAGAGGAGGCTTCCGACTCGCTCTTGTCCAGCGACGTTCCATAGAAACCACTGTTTCTTAGCACAAGGATCCTGTGACCAAATATGTTTGGGGAACACTGGGTGAAACCACAAATTAAATTGCTTCGGAAGGCACGGTGCCTTTAATATGCTAATGGACTTTGCAACTGTCGGGCCAATAGCGAGCCTCCCTTGTGGGAGACCAGCCACTTGCGTTTTCCATTACTGTTTCATGAACCGTGACACATCACATTTTAAAATTACCCTTTTAAACTCTGCAGAGTGTTTTTTGGCTCTTCCTGGGATCAGAACCTTCACTGTCCTAAGGATTTGGCCTAGGAAGGTGTGTGGAGGTCTCCTGGGCTGCTCTCTTTCTCTCTATTCAGATCCCTGGAGTTAGCGCTCATGAAGAAATGCTCTGGCCCCTTGAGACTGACCTCAAAAGGAGGTTTCCAAGTAATGGATTTCAGAAAAAGGGGGAATTTGTGATTTCCCAGCAGCTGTCAGAATCCTTTCCTCACCCCCAGCGGCCAGGCCTCTGCTCTCAGTTGCCAGGGGATGTCATCTATCTGCAGGTGGTGGGAAGGGTCTCAGTGGGCTGGTCACAAAGCCCTCCCCGCTCCTGCACCCCAAGGGAGAGTCATTTTGTTCTGTTTCTACACGGGCTTCAACGGCTTCCTACCACACCGTAGAACTTGAAAAGGAAAATTACCTCTGGCTCCTGCGTTCAGGGCTTCAATAAAATAAGTAGAAGAAATGTAAAGAGGAACAGCCAGGAGGGCTTTGAGGAATAACTGCAATTTCTCAAGGAGGTCTTTGAGATGGAGGGAAGCCATCAGGAGAGAGTGTCTTCTACTCTGCTTAAAGTCCCGCAGAGAGAGAAGATACAAGATGTGTGTCTAGGATTCTCGGCATCAAACCAAAACTCTGTGAGAGGGAAGTCAAGGCTGCCGGGTTTTGCCCTTACTATAAAGTCAAAACCTCATTTGCAACCTACTGCAGCTTGTTCCCATGACGTTCCCACATTGCTTTCATGTGCTTTCCTGCATGAAGACTGTCCAGAGAAGTCTCCCATCCCACCTGTTCTGGTTATCTATTGCTGCGTTAGAAGCCATCCCGAGATATTGACTTAACATACTGTGGGTCATTGACTTTGTTCATGAGTCTGCACTCTGGGCAGAGCTCAACAGAGAAGGATTCACCATTAAGATGGCCTCGTCACGCAGTCAGCAAGTTGATGCAGACCATCAGCCGGTAGTTCAGCCTGGCCTGTGAGCCGAGGGACACAGTTCCTCTCCATCAGCCTGAGCTTCCTCACAACATGGCGGCTGCATTCCAAGGGCAAGCATCCTGAAAGAATCAGATAGAAGCCTCAGAAGTCACGCCTCGTCCCCTCCACAATACTTTGTCGAGACAGTCTCACATACCCACCTGGGTTCAAGGAGAAGGGACTTCCTCTCTTTCTCTTGAAAAGATGGTTGTGGGCACTTTTGGAAAACACAGTCTGCGTTCAGCCTGCATATACACTTGGCCGTCCAGCCTGACAGGGTAGTGTTAGGGGAAGTCTAATGGTGTTCCCCGCAGTCCAGAGGACAGAAAATTCATTCGTGCTCCTGACCTGGTTTCAGAAGTGCTTCCAAAAAGACGTTGATAATGGAAGACCTGCCTGTTTGCCATAATTTTTTTTTGGACAATATCATCTCAAAACCAACCAAACAAACACAGAACAAAACCTTCCTGAGTGATTAGACACTGCACGACTTTCCTCTGCCTCTTCCCTCTCCGCTGTGTCAGACCCTGGAAGAGAAGGCAGACAAGCTGGGGAGAAGATGGAGTATGCGCACAAGATCATCCTTCAGGCGGTTCTGAGAAAGTGTTTCAAGTCAGCCAAAGGCACTCCTCAACCAGAGGGTAGACTTGTGGTTAGCCACATAAAGCTGTGGGCTTCAAAGGGCAATGCCTGCGGGAGAGGGGTACTATTAAAACGGGGAGAAACAGCTTTGGCAGAACCTGACATTCTTCAAACAACCAAGCATTTCTCCAAGCTGCTTGTGCACGGAGCACCTTGATCTCCTTACAGGAAAGCTTGATAGTGATCTAATAAATAAATCGAAACATGCCTTACCCCTCTCGCTTCAACGATAATTTAATTTAAAACTAGCATGTCTAATAGGCAGCACTTTTAAAATGCATTTCTGGAATTTGTGGTTTGGATTTCAGTCTCCTGAAAATAATATATTTTATATCTACTCCATGTGTTTGGCCCCCAACTTGTTTTGACTAAAGGACATGATTTGTCAAGATGTTTTCTCTGTCGGAATTGGCATGAGGAGGGTGGGTTTTATCTAATGAAATTGCATGGGGCCCTTTTATCTCCTTTCATGTGTTTTTAAAGAAGGCTTTTGTTGTTGTTGTTGCTGTTGTTCCATTTCCTATGTGGCCATGCTTCATTGGAAAAAAATAAAAGATTTGTGAAAAAGACTCGAAGAAGACCCAGAGCTTGCCTCTGGGCCCTTCTCTGAATTGATAGGAGAGCTCCATTGCCTTGGGTCCATAGGAAAAGCTGGTAGTGGGGAGGGGATTACAACTGAAACTCTTCTAGTTGCAGTGAAGATGCTCAACTGAATCATTTACTGTGGATCATTTATTGTGAAGACCAAGGAGTGTCTCGGGGAACTCAAGGCCGCAATGCAGTGGGGCCTCAGAAAGGACTGGGACTGACATCTGGAAAGCCATCAGGAAACCAGACAGTTCTTTGAGACTCGCTCTGGCCTGCAGAAGACGTGAAGAACGGTGGCCAGCATATTGTAGGTGCTCAGTGGTAGTCGAATGAATGGGTAGCTGTACCACAGCTTTTGGTTCTTCTTAAGAGCTCAGCTTTGGCTGAGCCTTCCCTACCTCAGGGCAAGTCTTGATTCCCAGGGGAGGGTCTTGAATTGGCCCAGCCTCTGTCAGCAGCCCATTCCTGAACCGGTCTGAGGGGCAGGATCACAATGTCACCACATGGCTGCCGGAGCCCACCCCACCACCATGAGGATAGAGGGGGCCAGTCATATGTATGTTGGACAGATACCTGTAGGGGCACGCACAGCAGGGGTGAAGGATGCCATGGGGATGAAGGGCAAAAACGATGAGCCTCAGGTGAGGTTTGATATCCGATCTTGGACGTAAGAGCTGGGCATGCCTGTGGGTCATCTAGCCCAGCTCTCCATTGTTTACATCGGAAAATAAGATGGAGAGATGAACTGTTGGCTTAGGTCCATGATACTTAATGGCATTTCTGACAAGAAGAAACCACGTCGGCATTTGGCGTTCATTGATTAAATCTGCACACGTCCTGAAATTCCTGTTTGCAACACTATTTATAACCATTGTTTATGTTTTCTTCTTCCTAACTATGCTTCATACTATGAAGTAAGGCTTGATTTTTGTCTAACACTAGCTAAATATGCTCCATAAGGTCTAGTGAGATGAGTTCTCTCACGGTAGGAATAATCAAGCAAAAACAAAAACTGGGTTTGGTCAGTCTACGATCTTTGTCTTCCTGTGAGCAATTGTGGAGAGCCTCTTTTGTGTGCTTGCCACTGTTGTGGGCAAGGAAGACATACAGACAAACGAGGTACCCCATGGGCCATGGCAGAGTTCACCTTGTGGAGCCTGTCGTTTGTTAGGGAGATGGACAAGAAAGCTGAGGACTGTGGGAGGAGAGAGAAGTGGTGTGCCAGATGGGATGGGAGGGCACAGAGAAGGAGGAGCCAGGCAGAGAGTCAGAGAAAACTTCCCAGAGGAGTCGAACGCCATCACAGCAACAGAAGTTAGGAACAGAGTCATCAGTGCCGTGGCACATTGAAGGAATTATGGTTGGGTCCCAATGGCTGGAGCTGAGGGTAGATGGAGGGAGTGGAAGAATATGAAAACAGAGAGCTAAGCAAAAACCAGCCAGATCAGGAAAGACCAGAGGTCTGAAATTTGACCAAACCTCTGAGATACCATTGAATGGTTTTCAGGAACATATAACCAGTTTGTATTTTACAAAGGTGGCCCTGGCGGCAAGTGAGGGGGGAAATGTGGCCAGACCAGCATCAGGCTGCAGGGGGAAGGTGAGGAGATGGGGAGATCCGGGTATCAAGCTGGGCTGGGGGCAAGAGGGCAGGGACGTGGTGCTGGCGGGTTCCACGGGATGGGGCGTTGCTTAGATGTGGAAGCAAATGAGAAGACTCTGCCTAGGGTCACTTGCCTGGCCTGGGGAGACTGGATGAATGGTGTTGATGTTCCTGAGAAGCAGGAAGGGAGAGCAAGATAAGCTGCATTTGGGAGTTTAGCTTTGCAGCTCAGCAGAGCCTGGGCCAACAGCCGCAGTGTAGGGCCACTGGTGCAGGTGAGCCATGAACCATGGGCAGGGCTCACCCCAGCAGGGTGTTTGGGGGAAGAGCAGGGGCCAGAGGCCCGAACAGTCAGGGACACAAGATGTAATGGAGCAGGTCAAGCACGCGGAGCCCTCTACGGAGAGTCCAGGGATGAAGGAGAGAAACTGAGGGGGCTTCGAAACTGGATGGAGTGGGGGAAGTTTCTGGAAAGAGGAAACCATCCACTGCAACAAATGTGACAGGGGGGGCAAGTCACACCACAGAGTGGCTCTGGGAGTGTGGAGACCTTCTGCAATGTGATTAAATGAGTAAGTTCCACCAGGAACCCAGTCATTGGCTGATGCTGCTAAAGAATGAAAAGTGCCCTTACGAGATGAACGCTAGTACACATGCTTTCAGTTTGAAGAATCGCTTTGTAAATGGCAGCGCGTGGAGTGGTCTCACTCTGCAGTGAGACGGACGTGGATTTTGGTGTCAGCCCTCCAGCTTACTGATTGCAAGCCTTGGGACAAGTTACTCAGCCCCTTCAAACCTCACTGTCTCTCTCTGTAACATGGAGCCTCTACCTCCTTCGCAGACTCTCAGGATTGCATAAAGTCATGCTGGCCCCACCCCCCCGCTCTGTTTTCCTCCACGGCATTTGCCACCTTCCTTCCTTAACCAGTTTACGTACCTACCTGTCATTCTCCCTGACTGAAGTACACAGAACACCAGCAGGAATTCCTTTCTGCGCCATCCACTGCTGAATCCCTAGAGCGGTGTCCTGCCCCATAGGAGCTGCTCACTAAACATTTGCTAAGTAGATGAATAACTGCATAAACAGCACAGTGCCAAGTGTTCGGTGAAGGCGGCAGTGCCCTTACTAATTTCTGTTGGGAGAAATCCATTGCCAACCCATCTTCAGAGTTGGCACAGCTGTTCTCGGGGCCTCGTGCCCTCTAAGGCCAGAGGTCCAGTTGCACTTTGTCCCTTCTCCAAGGCTCTGCTCTTGTCAGAGAATGGGGGCCTGTCCCTTGCCTGGGCTGGGGACAAAGGGGTCACGGGCAGAGAGAATCCGAGTAGAGGAGACTCGGCAAAAGGATCCCCAGAACTCCTGGAGGGCACCAGGGAAACCGGAAGCAGAGGAAACCCTACTCCTTGAAACCAGTCAGGACATCAAAGAACTCTCTCGGGGCCCACAGCTGCACAGATGGTTTTGGCAGCCTGAGCCTCAAAGGTTCCCATGGATGGATGGATGGATGGATGGATGGATGGAGGTGGAGAGAGACTGTCTTCTGACCAGAACCATGCCTGAAAATCACAGCCAGCAAAGGTCTGGAAAGTGAAAGAGAGAGCAGTGAGACTGACTCGCTTGAGTAATCTGTGCATTTGCGATGGCAATGGCAATAGTAATGTGTAAAGCCTTTGTCTTCCATGTGCCTTGCACCATGGACTCGCATACACGCAGGAGGCAGCCGTGTAGGATCCTTATGATAAGGAATGTGTTATTGTGATGGAAAATACTTTAAAAGACTCCGCCTCCCAATAGCCTGCCCACTCAACATGTTCTAGAAGGAAAGTCTGGTATCAAAACACGAATCTAAACAGAAACCACAAGAGCAAACAGCAACGCACATTAATCGGACCCTTTTATTTGTACCAAAACCAACATTCCCTCAACTCCTGGGCCCCAGGGCATTGTTCTTTGTTGTTAGTGTTCTTTGTTTCCTTTTCATCTTTCAATATATCCTTCCAAGACTCTTGCCAGTGTACTTCAGAGTCCAGACTCGCTTATGGAAAGCATATGTCTTTTGGGAACATACTGTACCACTTGACGTTGTGGAGCCAGCTGTATTTCTGTTCCAGAATCAAGTGAGAAACCATTATTTACAGGGCAAGAAGGAGCCTCAGGTTAGCTACTCAGCCCGCAAGACCCACACTTGAAGCAAAGAAAGACTTTCTAAAAGATCCCTAAGAACTAAAAAGGGCATCTCCAGTTAACCCGTAGGTCTCATTCATGCCTCTATCCATTTATTTTATCCATGGAACATTTGTTGAAAGTTTACCATGAGCAAGGTCTGTGCTCAAAGCCATAAATAGCAAAACCCCAAGATAAATATGCTCAGTCCTCACCCTCCAACAGCTCACAGTCTAGGAGAGGAGACAGGCAGGTGTATCAATGCGGCGGTCCAGTTGGACGAGGCCAAGGCAGAGGTGTGTGTCAGATTCGGGACATGGGGCAAGAGTCAAGAGACAATTAGAGAGAACTTCTCAGAGGAGAGGAAGCTTTTTAAAGAGAGTAAGAGGGAAGGGGGTAAGGAAGAGAAGGAGAGGGTACTTTACACAGAGGAAACTACACATGCTACACAAAACAATATGATGCAGTGATAGTCAAAATATTTAATAACTGTAGTGCCATGCCACAGAGGCCAAAACCCACCAGGGATGGTCTCCACCAGTGCCTGTGGCCCACAATCTTTCCTACTAATGTAGACAATCTCCAGGGTTTATAGAAGAAAAGCAAAGTACGATGCTGAGTGCTAGAAATCAGGTAGTTACCCTTGATGAGGTCATGACAGCAGGGAGGCCAAAGTGGGGCTCCAGGGTGCTGGCTTTCTATTTCTTGATGGCTTTGTTTAGTTTGTGAAAATAAGTCAAACCAAACACTGTGATCAATGCAATTTTCAGTGCCAGTGTTCAATAAATGGACACATGTATACCAAAATGTTAAAAAAAAACAAAAACACCCAAATACTGTGCAGTCAGGCATGGCTCAAATTCTTGTGAATGGCTCCAGCAAACAGTGTGCATAGAAAATGGAAATAGAGACACGAAGCAAAGCCACATTGAGAGAGCCGTATGTGCTGAGTTAAGGAGTTTGAACTTCATCCTCAGAGACTCTCAGCCTCTGGAGCTTGGCCCCTGGTGCCACAGTTGAGTTACTGCATGTAAACTTCAAATTCTCCACCTGCAAAATGCAGCCATGATTGTGTTTGCCTCCAAAAGGTATTTTGAGGATTGACTAAGGTACTGCACAAAAACATTTAGCAGCACGCTCACTATATTCAACAAGAAATCTGTGCATTTTAGAAAGCTTCCTCAGGCAGGGACGAGGAGAATGGATGGGGAGAGGAGGGGTGGCCACAACGGCACAGGGAGATGAACCAGAAGGCTGTGGCAGTGATCTAGTAAAGACGGAATGAGGGCCTGGTCCACAATAGGGACAGTGGAACTCAAGGAGAGATCCATAGATTTGAGGGGGTGAGGGGTACAAATTAACAGGCTTGATCTGGGAAATGAAAGGGAGTCAAGTCCAAGGTGACTGTCAGGTGTCTGGCAGGGGACTGTGAAGATGGTGATACTGTTAGAAAGTCATGGGCAGGGGCACCCGGGTGGCTCAGTTGGCTAAGCGCCTGACTTTGGCTCAGGTCATGATCTCACAGTCTGTAGGTTCAAGCCCCGCATCGGGCTCTAGGCTGACAGGGTGACCGAGAGTGTCTCCCCCACTCGCACTCTCTCTCTCTCTCTCTCTCTCTCTCTCTCTCAAAAATGAATAAATGTTAAAAAAATTTTTCTTAAGTCAACATGGTCAGTAGACTTGGGGGAAGATCATGCATCAAATGTGAAAGCTGTTGGGTTTAGGGTCCCAGGAGACACCCAGGTGGGCATGTCCACAGGAACTCAGTAGAGGTGTTTGTGCTAAGGACATAGATTTGGGAAGTATATAAAAGATTGTGGAAGGTGAAGAGTGGTGAGGTCCTTCAGGGATGCTGCACTGAGTGAGAAGAGCAAGGGGCCAAGATGGAGCCCTGAGTTACATGCACATTTAGAGGGGCAGACCAAGAAAAGAGACTCATGAAATTTGAGAAGAAACTGATCAGAAAGGTAGAAGAAGCAGCCGACAGAGAGTGCTATTGGAGTAGCCAAGCAGGGTGTCATCAAGTGTGACAGATGCCACAGATATGACCCGTTAGATGAAGACAAAGTAGTGTTCCTTGACTCCTACATGTGTTGGCCAAGATGGCCTCAGTGAGAGCAAATCCAGGTGAATAGTGCGACTAAAGCAGGATTGTCTTGGGTCTATGTTACGTGGCTTGGAAGAAAGCAGTCAACAAATGCAGGAGAAGCTACAGGTCAGGAAGCTAGAGGGGAATAAGGAGTCCATCTTCCTAAAGACCAGAGTTCCCAGTGTTCACCATCACCCGTTTTGGGAAAGATTAGACTTCTCTCTCTCTCCCCCTCCCTTTGCCGCTCCCTATTCTTCCCCTACTCCCTCCTTCCCTCTCTCCCTTTCCCTGTCTCCATCTCCTTCCCTCATCCTCTCTCATTCCTTGTCTCCCTCTCTCTCTTCCTTCCTTCTTTCCATTCCGAGTTTTCTCTCCAGAAGCCAAAGAGTAACTTATATAATTGGAAACACTGAATGTATTGACTTCTTACGTGTTTTTACAATAAGATGTTGAGAAGTGGGTATATTCAGGGGAGCCAGGGGAACCCAGTTGAGAAAGGGGCCGGAGCGGGGGCAGGAAGACGGGCCTCTTCTGGTTCTGTGGCCCCGCGGCCAGAAGATGGTTTGGGAGTTAGCATGAATGAGTGGATACGCTCCCCGCCTTTCTCGACCCTCCCTTAGTGGAGTCACAGCCTTTCTCTCCCACCTCTGGCTAAGGTGGCCATGAGGGCAGTTGGCAGCATGCCTCCTACAAGGACGTCATGCAGACACCCTGAGGACACCTGCAGTGATGCCAAGACAGTGCTGTCCGGGCTGGGCCCCCAGCCTTCCCCAGTGCCCCACCACCACCACCGGCCAAGGACCATTTGCCTCTAGAACTTGGGTCACACCACTTCTCCTGCCCCCTCATCCTCAAACCTGCTCTGGCTTCCAGGAAAGGCTCAAAACATAGTGTCTTGAGAAACTCCCTGTTGGGCCATTCATGAGTCACTAAGTCTGTGTGTCGGTCATTTTGCCTTTCCTGGGGGGTTCTGCAAGTCATTCTAATTTTGGTTTATAAGACTTTGCCTTATTGGTGAAATCATAAGGCCTCAGGAGAATTCTCCACGACATCTAGGGGGCCATTGCACGCACAGTAGGTTCTCAGCAAAGGTTGGCTTGTGGAAGTTAAGGGTGCGAAGGGTGCACTAGACTGTAAGCTCCCAGGGCAGGCGCTGGGCTCATGCCTCTTTTTACCCTCTCCACCATCAGCCCCCTAGGCTCTGACCATCCCTCCGTTCCACAGGTATTTACTAAGCACCTACTATGTGCCAGACTAGGTAAGCTGAGAATTGAGCAGTGAACCAGATCCCCAGTTTTAGAAGAGGAGACACCCAATAAGGAAACAAATGCACAAGCAAATCCGATAACCACAGGCTGTGGCAAGCTCTTCGAAGGAAATACACAGAGCTCTGTGACGACTAAGACATGTGTGTATGCTGACACCTGAAAGCTGCCAAGGAAGGAGTAAATAAGTTGCCCCTCAGCCTTCTCTTCCTATTTAATGGCCCCACTACCTTAACTTTTCTTTCAATAAAATATTCAAAGGGGTATAACACGGTCACGTGGTCTGCATTTTTCTGGTCAGTGGGTTCACAGCCTGCTAACACACCTGATCCCTAAAGAATCACCCTCTCTCTAAGGGTTGTCTATGTCACCTGCACTAGGGGGCGGCAGCCCTGGGGTCCCTATGGAGGGACAAGGGAGAAGGCACCCAGCTGCTCAGCGCTCTGCCACTGATGCCTGGGGGGGTTTGTTTTGCAGGTGAGCCGGCCGCATCCCAGCGACCACCCTCTCCTGATCCTCTTCGTGGTAGGCGGGGTCACAGTCTCAGAAGCCAAAATGATCAAAGACCTCGTGCCGTCCTTGAAGCCAGGAACCCAGGTACTGAGACCTCTGTGAACGAGGGTCCTGAGGCAGAAGTGAGAGGGCCCTCCATTCGGCTCCCTGGCACTGCTCCCCATCTCCATCCTGCCTTCCTTCTCCCTCCCACCCCTCCCTCTGCTCCAGGGCCCCTGTCCTCCTGATGGGGGTGGAGGGAGGTGAGCTACCTCCTACAGTCCCCTCTTCTGCCTCTGGGCTTCAAGGGCTAAGGTGCTAATGCCCCCGTCCTGATTCCTGAGGGGCCTATATTCTCGTGTGTCCCGAGGGGTATATAAACTCTTAACTACTCAAGAGTTTTCACTGCTTTCCAGGCTCCAGATAACCAGGGCAACTCCCAGGGACCATCTCCCCACTGTGGCAGTTAGAAGCACGTTGTCAAGGCAGTGACAGATGTAGTTCTCCTCTGTCGCCTCCTGCCAAGTCCCTCTCTTTCCCCCTTGTAAGTGGCCCCGTGGTTAAGAACACAGACCTCTTGATTTTATAGGTCTGTCTTTGAGTCCTATCTCTGTCACTCGCTAGCCAGCTGATCTGGGAGAGCGAAGCCTTGAGTTTTCTCCTTGATGGAACAGGGCGAGGGTGGCTGTGAATCTTAGATCAGATAAGGGGAGAGAGTATCCTTCCTAGCACAGTGCCTGACCCTTAGTGCTCAATAAATGGTGGCTACTGTTGTTAGCAACCGTCTCAGCAGCCTCCACCCAGCTCTGCCAGAGGGAGGGGTGTTAGCTGCCCGCCTGAGGGCGGAAGCCCAAGGGGAGTGGCTTCAGGAGAAGCAGAGCCCCTGCCTCGGAAAGTTCTGATCTGCTGGGGAGGCTGAGCCTGTAACTCAGTAAGACTTCAAGTCCTTGCCTTTGTGGGCTCCCCAAAGCAGGCCATGTGACAGGGACGTGAGAGCAGGTAGTTTACATGGGAGATGATCCCAAGAAGCAGAAGGGAGGGAATCCATAAAGAGAGACCGTAGAAAGAGAGAAGCCAGAGAAGACATGAAAAAACCTCGGTTTGGAGAAGAGCAGAGCCAGGGGAGAACGTGTGGAAGAGGGACGAGCCTGATTTGCCTGTAAATTCTGTGGGGTCCAGGAGCCGGAACCAGCTAGAACCAGCGCTAATGAGTGAGGCTCTAGGAGGCAGATTTGGATGCGTCTAGGAGAGAGAGTAAGGCCCTCCAAGACTTGGGTAGGCTGCTGGGGGGGTGGGGGTGGGGGTGGCAAGCCCTCGTCACCGGAGATGTTCAAGGGCAGGCTGGCTAGTAAGAATATAAGTGTTAGATACACATATTATCGCTGTTTACACCGACAGTCAAGTCAGAGTTAGTTTCTTGGTTGAGGGTTCGTTGGGTACATAGATTCAGTAGAACCTATTCCTTTCAGTCAGTCCCCCGTGTTCTCCACACACACACGGAGGTCTGAGCCGATGACGGCACCGAGACACGTGCCATTCCGTGTGCAGCTAGAGCAGCGAGGCCTAATTTCCACTGCAGTTTGAAAAGCAGAAAGCTGCTCCTGTCCCAGATTTGGGCAGAGTTGGTTGCAGAACAGGGCAGCTGTGTCTTTTGATGGCGAGAGAGGGAGGTCTGCCTCCGCGGGCGTCACTCCAGCAAACACCCAGGTGATCCCCCTCCTTGCAGAAGCTTGGAGAAGAAGGGCACAATGGTGCTGCTGCCTCCTCTGCCGGTCTTCCCTGCTGCCTCTGGGGTCTCCCTGGGGGCCTCTTAGCTCTTTGGGGGAACTTTGTGCACGAGGGACACATAGCAATCCAGGCTGCTCCTTAAGCCCCGAACTCTTTGAGATGCTCCCTTTGCAGATGTCTGAACGCGCAGTCAGATGATGGCCAAGGCGCTGCAGATTCCAGGTCTGGGCTGTCAAACGCAGGTCACACAGCTTTGAAAATGTCTGCGTTTTATCCTCCTCATCCCCACCACAGCCTACAAGGCCCAGCACACAGTCTGAGGGGTGGATTCTTTCGGCTCGGTTCTCACTGCTCTAGAAGTGTCGACATCCATGGAGTCTGTAGCCTTTTCTCTTCGAGTTCCTCAGTCTTGCCAGCAAGACTTAAGCATCTTGGGAGACTCCTGCTAGCCCTTATCCTTGCCTGCGCCTCAAACAGAGAGGACTCTGCCATTTTGGCTCTGGAAGGACCACACGGGCCGGCAGTGGTGGGGGGAACTGGTGAGTCATGAGGGCAGGAGACAGGCCTTTGGCACATTGGCTACACAGGCCTCGATTGCCTCACAAGAGTCGACTGCCTCCCTTCGGGTCTTTTTCTACCACTCTTCTGCCTGCTTGCTCCCCTCCAGCCTCAGGACTTGGACTTTTTTAGTGTTTTATTCTCAGCATCCCAAACAGGGTGGATTGCTGAGTGTCACGATTCAATGTTGACTGTTGAACACTAGAAACTTCACTTGTAGTATTGCAGTATAAGATAGAAGTAGCTCTTCTGGAAAATTCACCAGCCTGTCAATTCATTCTGAGATTCTGGACAACGAAAGCCAGTCTGACTTTGGTACCAAATGCCACTAATCCATATCTTCTCTACATCTACATGGGTGCTTTTTGGACCCAAGTACAGGAATCTACAATCACATCTACTAAGTGGGATTAGTTGATTATTCTGTGAACATTTGTTGAATATCTGCTGTGTACCAAGCACTGTTCTTGTGCTAAAAATAGAGCAGGGATGGGGCGCCTGGGTGGCTCAGTCGGTTAAGCATACGACTTCAGCTCAGGTCATGATCTCACAGTCCGTGGGTTCGAGACCCGCGTCGGGCTCTGGGCTGACAGCTCAGAGCCTGGAGCCTGCTTCAGATTCTGTGTCTCCCTCTCTCTCTGCCCCTCCCCCACTCAGTCTCTGTCTCTCTCTCTCTCTCTCTCTCTCTCTCTCAAAATAAAATAAAAACATAAAAAATTTTTAATAAATAAATAGATAATAAATAAAAATAGAGCAGGGATCAAGCTAGACTTGTGCCTGCTTTCGTGCAGCTTACATTCTAAGAACGAATGACTGATGTTAAACATGACAACTCCAGCCAGAGATAAGTGTACTATGAAGACAGACAGGCACTGTGGTGGGAATAAGTAGGGGCTGGGGGTTCCTTCAGATGGCACAGCCCATCCTGGAGGAGAAGGCCCATGGGCTGAGGTTTGAAAGGCATTCAGCGACCAGCTCTTCAAAGAAAACAGATAGAAACCATTTAAGGCGCATCCAGAAATGAATTCTCTCCCACAAGAAGTGACAAGGGTGGCGTGAAACAAGGAGTCCAGAAACCACACCCGCACCTGCTCATCTCATAGGACTGTTGTCATACTCTACAACTCCACTCTCTGCCCGTGGTTGTTGGACAACGTGCTGGTAAGAAAAAGTGGGCAGCTGCAGAAGGCCCTGTGTCCTGACTACAGAAAAAAAGGGGATCAAAGAGTGAACTCCCCCCACCCCATCCCACCCCAAACAGCCACCGCCATGAGGTAGGAAGCATGGTAAGCGTCCCCTGGCTCTGGAGTGTGCGCGCCTGGCACCGGCCTCTGTCCCACTCGCCGCCTGGTGTGGGGCCCCGTGCCCAGACGGCTCTGCAGGCTAAACTCTGTGGCTGGATGGTGGCCAAGAGGCCTGCAGAAGACTGAGATTGTGGGAAGAAAATAACAGGGAGGGACCCTCCCAGAAAACACAGGGACAGGCCAGCTCAGGAAACGGAGGAAGGCCGTGTGGGCAAGCGGGCCCCACCATCCACTGCTTTTCATAGGCAGGTGCACATTGCCCTCCCACACTTTCTAGCAGTTCTCCATTTCTGGAGCTGAATATCTAGTGAGAATGTAATAGGAAAAAAAAAAAAAAAAAGGAGATGGAGAAATGTGCTCATACACGCACGGTTTTGCATAACTTTAGGGGTTCAGAATACCTACGTCTTGGCTCTAAAACCTGGCTTCAAGTTATTCTAAAACTGATTGAAAGCCCAAGGAGAGGAGTCCAGTGGGCTCCTTTTTTCTCTTTTCAGTTTAGGTTTATTTTATTCTGAAGCTTCTTACTCTGAGAAAAATATTCATGGGATTTTAAATTTATCTTTTTTTAAAAAAATGTTTTAATGTTTATTTTTGAAAAAGAGAAAAAGAGAGTGTGAGCTGGGGAGGGGCAGAGGGAGGAGGAAACACAGAATCTGAAGCAGGCTCCAGAGCCCAACACAGGGCTTGAACCCAGGAACTGCAAAATCATGACCTGAGCCAAAGTTGGACGCTTAACCGACTGAGCCACCCAGGCGCCCCGGAATCTCCTACGTTTAAAAGAAAAAAGCAGAAAAACCACTGTCCTCCCCTGCTTCTTTCAATGCACAATGTTAGAAATCAGATGGATGTGGAATGTAAACCCTGGGCTTCCCGCTTCCGCCGTGTTCAGCAGAAATAGAACAGGAAGAGGCTGGCACCTACAAATTACAGTGGAGGCCGGCAGGAATGGAAAGCAGAAAGAACGCCAGAGGGCAGGGTCAGTGTCAGATTCTGGCCTGCTCCTGCGGAAGCCCCGGGCCATCCGAGAACAGAGACTGACCCCTCTTCCCTCGGGAGCACGGACGGCTTTTGGGCTTGCTCAGAGGCTCTGGGGAGCACTGGGGTCCTCCACCCCTGTCTCACGGACGGAAGGCCACACCAGTGCACTTGGCTGCCTGGGAACAAACTACTTCTCTCAAAGGAATTCTCCTGTGCTTAATCTGACAAATATCACACCTTCGATGGCGGTTTATAAAATTTTAATTTTAGATCTAAAAGGCTGATTTCAGGCTCTTGTAAGCATTTTCTTTCTCATTTTTGACTGCCTTTTTGTCCCATTTGGCTAATTCTTTAGGATTTTTAGAACTATATTACTCAAATAATGCAGAAATGCCTTAGTTGAGTGGGCTAAAAACCTCTAAAAATGCTCCGATGAGTCTAAAGACTAAAAGATGCCGAAAATGCCCAAGGACCATCAACTATCACAGTATAAATGAAGTGTGAGCCATGCAATCCTGCTTGGCTTCCCAGTAGGAGCTTTAGACAAATAGCTGGACTGATTTGAAACAATTTTCCCAGAGCTATTTGAGCTATGTTTTACAAGAGCCTCCCAGTGTGAAAAGCTTCCTGCTGACCGTTGCTAAACTCACTGCCTCCTTCCTTGTCCGACCATCTTTGTTCATTCATGCAATCATTCACTAACTCACTATAACTAGGACCTGCTACACTTTAGGCACTGTTGTTAAAAAAAAAAAAAAAAAAAAAAAAAAAAAAACGCAGGAAGACTCAGTTAAGGCAACAAGGAATATAATGTGAAACCAACAGCCGTGGGAACACACTCCATCTTTGGGGAGGGGTGGTCTTGGAAGGCTTCCCGGAGGTGGTGATGCATGAATAGATTGTTGAAGGACTGAGAGGTCTTCAGACAAAGAGTAGGGTAAGGAAGCATCCCCCAAGTTCCACCTGTGAAACTGCAATAAGTGTAGGGTGGCCGCAACGTACAACATAGGGGGTGTGGCAGTGACGGGGTGCCGTGTGGAGGGCTGATCGGCCATCAGATTCTCCAGTCCTGGGATGCTCTCTGGGAGGGTTGGGTTTATCAGAGGACAGGGAGGGAGCAGTCAGGATTTTAAGCCAATGAGTGATACTTGGATGGAGGGAGTGTGGGCCAAGGATGAAAATAGTCAGGATGGTGATGATAAAGAAACCGATAATAGCAGGTACCATTTTAAGCCCCTCTAGAGCCTGCCAGCTGTGCTAAATATTTTACATATATGTTCACATGCGATCTTCATAATAATCATGCCGGGGGTATCATTCCCACTTTACAGATGAGGACACGGAGGCTCGGAGTGATTAAGCAACTTCTCCCGAGTCATTCTTCCAGCAAGGGGCCCACAGAGGGCCCAAGTCGAATTAGCCGCCCCTAAGCCTGTGCTCTGACCCACTGTACCATCCGGCCAGAGTCCTGGGTCTCAGCTTTCTCCCCTCCTCAGAGACCCCCTAGCTCATTTCACACACAGCCTTGGTTTTCCATCTGTTTCTTTTCAGCCCTCCACAAAGCATGTCCCGGACACCCTCTGGTTCAGCCCTCATGCTAAATACTTGCCTGTTTAGGTGTCAGAGGCCTGGTCTTCGGTTCCAGCTCAGTGGAGGTGATGGAACCCCCCCCCCCCCATCTCTGTCAGCCTTGGCTGCAAGCTCAGCACACGATCTGAGGGATGGATTCTTTCGGCTCGGTTCTCACTGCTCTAGGAGTCTGTAGCCTTTTCTCTCCAAGTTCCTCAGTCCTGCTGGCAAGACTTAAGCATCCTGGGAGACTCCTGCTAGCCCTTATCCTTGCCTGCACCTCAGCCGGAGAGGGCTCCTCCATTTTGGTTCTGGAAGGACCAGGGGGGCCGGCAGTGGTGGGGGGAACCGGCGAGTCATGAGGGCAGGAGACGGGCCTTTGGCACATTCGCTTTGTCTCTGTGCCCACTTTCTTAAAAATATCTGAAAAAGGGTTTCTTACCTTGTGGTCTGTGAATCCTAGTTGCACACAAACCTCATCTACAACTATATTCAGAATCTTGTGTGTGTAAACAGACACACATTTTTCTAGAGAGTTCTTAGCTTTTATAACATTCAGAAGGACACCTCTGACCCAGTCACAAAACCACGATAAAAGAGCAGCTCACAATTGCTGAGCGCCTCCTGTGTTCTACGCATGTGACCTTATGTAATCCTCACCACAATGCTGCCAGCTCAGGGCTGTTGTTTTCATTCTGGGACACACAGTGTGAGGTGTGAAGTGACTCTCCCCAGGGCATAGAGCCAAGCAGCCGGGGAGGGGGCTCTACGGGGCTCTGGGGAGTGTGCAGACCCTGGGGAGTCTGTAGAGACCCTCGCCAGAGCCCACGTTCAAATGGTGTCTACACCATGTGTGCAGATGATGCGGATGCTAACATTCACTTGCTGCTCTCAAACTCTCATCACATGGCTTTTCCAGGACAAATGTGAGCGCGGATTTCAGTGTCTTTTTTTTCTGCCACAAATATAAGTTGGCTGACATTAACCCTGTATTGTTTCAGTTCATTCTCTCTCGAGACAAAGTAAAATAGCTGCTTTCAAAGGCTAATTTTTGTTTTAAACAGAAAACTTTTGAATAATCCACACTTCTTTAACAAGAAGAAGAAAATTATAAAATGCTTTCTTCTCTCCTTCCTCCTTTAACTTGGGCCCCATCTGTCTCTCTTCCATATTGGGGTACGGACTCTGTTTTTGACCGGTGAGCTGGGCATTGGTTAAGTCATTGGTTTGGGTGCGCCTGGAATGGTTTTGGGGGGCAGGAGGGGAAGCTAGTGAAGCGTACAGTACCAGCCTGCCTATAACTGGTGGCAGGTAGCTGGGTGAAACCCGGTCCTGCCACCAGCCTGGTAGTCCCCTTGACTCAGGTGCTGGGCTGCGGAATTCCGGCTCCAAGTATCTCCCTCTCCATTTCCCATAGTCACCTCCCCATCCAGCCGCCTGCGCAAAACCTCACTGGCCCCTACACAGCGCATCACAAACCCAGCCCAGCCCTAGGGAACAAGTACTACAGAGAGAAATCCGCCCCAGAGGAAAGGTCCAGAATGAAGGAAGCAGGAAGGGTCACTACAGCGACAGGCCAGAGAGGCCCAGAGGTCCCCACGGACGAGGGGAGTAGAGTGGCCTTGTCCAGACCCTTTGACAGGACAGAAGTGACCAGACAGGCACTTGGGCCCTGGAGTCAGCCTGCCTGGGTTGCCTGGGTTGGAATCCTAACTCCACTGTCTGTCCTTGGACAAGTGATTTAACCTTTTTGTACTTTATTTTCCTTGTCTACAAAATAGGAATACTATTTCTATTTCATAAGATTGTAATGAAGATGAAATGGATGTTAAATGAGATGATCCTCAGTTCCTGGCATGTCATAAGCACCAATAAATATTAGCTAACAGCATCATTATTCCATCATTGTTGTGGGTTGAATTGTGTCTCCCCCCCCCCCCCCGCCAAAGATATTGAAGCCTGAACAGTGTGAGTGTGACCTTATTGGAAAGAGGTCTTTGCAGGTGATCAGATTAAGAGAGGTCATGAGGGTGACCTCTAATCCAATATGACTGTGTCTTTATAAAAAGGGGAAATTTGGACACAGAGACAGACATGCATAGAGAGAGGATGGGGTGAAGACAGAGGAGGCTGTGAGGGGAGCACGGAACTGATTTTCCCTCACAGCCCTTGGGAGGAACTAACCTTGCCAACACCTTGAGCCTGGACTTCTGGCATTCAGAATCATGAGACCATCAATTTCGGTTATTTAAACCACCCGGTTTTGGACACTAGGAAATTAACACAGGCATCATCATTATCACCCACAAGGACGTCCACCTCTTGGGTGTGCCTACTCGGGCTCCCTGAAGGAGCAAAGGCTTCCTGGAGAAGAGAGAAACCTCTATGTTGAGGTCAGATTAGAGGATCACAAAGCTACAGTATTTGATTGGATTGAGGTCAGCAGTAAGGTGGTGGCTGGGCACAGCCATTCTCAGTGCTAGGTGGTCAAAGGTTCAGTAGACACAGCCCCGCCATCCCACAGGCTGTGCACCCTTCCTTCTACCCAGGACTCTAGCATCCACTGGCATTCAAGCTGCCACCTTCTGCATTATCTCCATGATACCCCCCTCCGTTCCTTTCCCCATAGAAACACATGGCATTTTATTTCTCGTCATCCAATAACCTGGGATTGGTCTCCCTAACTGTCTGCGGTGTGTTTGTCCCCTCCTGCTGATAGGTTATCGTGCTGTCCACGCGACTCTTGAAGCCACTTAACATTCCTGAGCTCTTATTCGCAACTGACCGGCTGCATCCAGACCTCGGCTTCTGAGCACCTGTGAGGATGACACCTACCCGAGCTGGAAATACCGATACTACTTCCTGTCACCATTCAAGATACGCCTCCCAAACCAGTGTCCTCTTACTAATCGTGGGTATGACGGAATTCTGTCTTGGTGACTAGGCAGCAAAGTGCTTTGCATGGATTCTCAACGATTTTTTTAAGAAAAATTATTCTCATTTTTCTAAAGGTGTCAAACTTTCAGCTGGCCTCATTTGATATAATTCCCATTTCTCCTTAACCCTCTTCTTGTGATCTTCCAGATTCCAGCTGCAAGCTCACTGATTCTAATAAACGCCTGTTGGCGAGTGTTGGTAGATTACAAGCCATTTGATCTGCAGTTGCTCAAGAAATTAGACATGCTTTACATCATGAGTGTGAAGAAAGTTTGGTTTTCCTTAAGCTTTTGTAACTGGGGAGGGACCATTGCAAATGGGATCTGAGACCTTGCCGAAAAGGCAAGGAAGGGAGGGTGGGTAGCAGCTAGGACCGGGCTGGTGGTCCGCCTGCCGTCCCGGCGCCCTCCCGTTGTGCTCACCAGGCCGGCCCACCAGTCTACTCGCAACAAAAGGTGGGAGAGAGGTTGATTGGAGGCCTGTCCCTGCCTATAAACGGTGTCCTCCCCTCCCAAAGGAAGGTCCCATAGAGATACCTGGTCCAGGGAGTCTAGATTGGAACCCCACCCCCTGGGACTTGTATAAGGTAGTGTTTCTATTGAAAGAGGTCTCTTTTCTGTTTGCCCAACTTTTCCTTCCGGTCATAGTAGAAAAACCTAGACCCAACTAGTGAAATTATTTAAGAATCTGGCAAAAAGTCACTGCTTAATCCACACATTTGTAGGTGTATGGACATTTCTGGCGTCTCTAAAAGATGTTTGTAATAAAGAGAGAATGCTGACAAACAGTTCGAGAGTGGGTGAAACAGGTAGGGGAAGTCAAATGTAGGTCAAAACACTCACGTGTCTCTGATTTTAGTTCTCTATAAAATAATGTTATTTTAGGGGCGCCTGGGTGGCTCAGTTGGTTGAGCATCTGACTTCGGCTCAGGTCATGATTTCACAGTTTGTGAGCTGGAGCCCCGTGTCAGGCTCTGTGCTGACAGCTCGGTGTCTCCTCTCTCTCTGCTCCTGCCCCATTCGTGCTCTGTCTCTCTCCCAAAAATAAATCAACAGTTAAAAATTAAAAAAAATCATAATGTTATTTTAGGAAAAAAACTGAAGATGGAAATCATTCTGAGACACCATCAAAGCAGCTTTTCTAGACACCAATGTTCTTTTTTTTCTTGTTTTTTTTTTTTTTGTTTTGTTTTCTGGTTTTTTTGTTGTTGTTGTCCAAGTATGTTTTCCACCTGACGGGTTCTCTCTTCTCTCATGGTGCTGAAATACAGAGACCCCCAGATGCTTCTTTCATTCCTCTAATCTAGAAGTCTGAATTTGAATAAGGAAGAAAATGGCAAGCCCAAAAGAAATGATCATCAAAACAGAGATCACTATTTTCTAAAATTTAAAAAAAAAATGTAACCTGTTCTGTGTCTCAGTGTATATCCATTCATTTATTCAGCCATTCATTCATTTCCAAATATTGAGCAGCAGGTCCCAGGACTCTGCTAGTTCCAGCCATGCTCATGAATGAGCCAGACGCGCCCCTGACTTTGTGGCTCTCACAGAATGAGCAGCTGGGGCTTCTCCTGGTGCCCGGGTCCTGTGTGTGTATCTGCTCAAGGTAAAGTGTTAAACCATATGTCCGTATGCAAAGGAAACTTTCTGGAAATACAGAAACCAAACTGCTAACAAGTAGTTACCTCTGGGAAGGAGTATAGGTGGGAGGGCTAAGAAAAGGGCGAGTCAAATTCTTATTTTAATTTTTTTTTATGCCTTTATTTTATTTTGAGACAGAGACAGAGAGTGAGCGGGGGAGGGGCAGATAGAGAGGGGGACACAGAATCTGAAGCAGGCCCCAGGCTCTGAGCTGTCAGCACAGAGCCCGACGCAGGGCTCGAACCCACAGACTGTGAGATCATGACCTGAGCCGAAGTCGGCCACTTTACCGACTGAGCCACCCAGGCGCCCCAGGGTGAGTCTCATTCTTGATATACTTCTGTGTGGCTTGAATTTTCTTCACAGCAAACATGTACATGTGTATTACTTTTGTGACTTTAATGTATTTTTACAAGTTAATTTTTTCTCTAAAAAAGAATGCTCAAAAGCTTCTAGTCTGGAATTAATGAAAGAAGAAGTTCCTGATTGTACATGTTGTCCTTTAGCATTTACCATGCCCCCCAAATGTTCTCAATACTATATTAAATATGGTCAAAGGCAGTCTCTGTGTGGTGGGGGGAAATGTCACAAGTTAGGTTTATTACCGTATTTTTCCATCTCTGTGGTCACTGGTTGGAGGAACTGAGCTAGACAGGCAATCAGGTGGTGGAAGTCTTTGCAGAAAAGAGGAAGTTCATGGTGGCCAGAGTTTGGTTTGAATAAGAAGGCTGGAGACACAGGAAAGAACCCTGTCCCATTAAAAGCAGGAGCATAATGGAGACTTGGTATAAATCCTGCAAAGTGCCTTCATCAGATAAGGAAAAAGAAGGAACTCAGGAAATGGCACGTTGGCCCCTTGTTAGAACCTCCTAAAAGCTCCTTGGTGCTCCCTTCTTCTTGTGCTTGCTGCCCGGGAGTGGGAGAGGAGAAGGGACAAAGGGATCGAGTCCTTGACCTCCTGCGAAGGTCGGTGAACAGCGCTCCAAAGTCTTCCCCGGCTTCGGTCTCACCTGTGCCACGAATAGTGGTGTGGACCTTGCGGAGCCTCAGGGCCTCCGTGTGGGAATTCCACGTACTAATGCAAGGTGCCCACCTCATGGGAGAGGCTGCTTGGACGGAAGCCAGCCCTACATGGCAGCTCGCACACGACACCAAGGACTGGGCTTCCACCAGCGGGGACACCATGGAAGTCTCCTCGCGTAAGCGAGAAAGTCTCAACAGGCGAATAATCTCAAACGAAGAGAGACATTGCTGGGGGCCACGGAAGATGAGAAAATCGAGGAGGAAGAACACCTTGGTGTCACCGACTTCCAGACAGCATCACCCAGAGGCCAGGGGCCCGTGGCTTGGGTTCCAATCCCACCTCTTCCACACCACGCAGTTCATTTCTTCCGGCCTCAGTGGACTGTGAAATCGGAAAATCATAGGGCCAACCTCATCGCGTTGGTGTGAGAAGGAAAAGAATAAATCCTTGTAAAGCACTTAGAACATGGCACCTGGCAAGCTGGCCAAGAGCCTGTAAGAAGCACCATCATTGGTGGTCAGTGTCTACTGATTGCTCATTCGGGGCGTCATGTTGTCTCTAATAGAAATTTCTCCATCACCAGTGTTAGCCACTAAGTTCGTGTGGATTCTGAGCTTGACCTCCTGAGGCTTACAGCCGATTCGACCCCATGCAACTGTACCAATCCTAAAGGCATTCTGGCTGCCTGAAGGTGGCTTCACAGGCTGAGCTGAGTGGTAGTGCTGGTGTCTCCTCTCTCAGGCCCGGGCCTGAGTGCTTGCCGCCTGCCCTCTGGCCAGCGGAGCCAAAACAAGCACACACAGATGCAGACCTTCCGCCAAGGACCTCAGAGGCCACTCTTGATAAACACAATTGATAGAGGTGTAAATACTGTGTAGCAATTGACTTCTGCCTTTGTAACCTCCCTTATGGAGTCCACTTCCCGGCAAACATTGCGGGCACAGCCGAGTGCTTGGAAGTGCTGAGGAGCGGGTCAGCCAAAGGTTGTCCCCAGAGGGCCAGGGCTATGGAAATGGCTCCGTTTACACCAGGGCCCCCTCCATTCCAGTGTCATCCCAGTAACAAAGAATCCCATCACACTCCCCTCAAGACCACTATTCTTTATTTTACCTTGGTTAGCAGAACCAGAATTTCACTAACAAATAATCCAGTGTCACACATGTTGTCTGCCATCCCTCTTTAAGAAACATTAAAAAAAAAAAAACAACAAACCCTCCATCTCTCTCTTAAAAGGAATTTGTAAAAGACAAAACCAGATGATGGAGGGTATTTGAGAAGGGAGAGGGGGTAGCTGGGATCTTGCCACAATCAGTAGTAACCCTAATCCTGTTCTCTTCACACCAAATTAGGAAAGTAATGAGGAGAGCAAGAACTTTCTGGAAACTCCTCTCTTTAGACTCTAAAGGGAGTGCAGAAAACATCAGTTTTCCTAGGGTATTTCTTGTAATAAATAAAGCCCTGTAATTCCGTCTTGGCCCTCCCCCCAGGGCCTGTGTTGACTTACCGGCAGAGCGGCTGCGGGGCGATCCCTACACCCCACCCCTGCAGAGGCAGGACCAGGAGTGAGCCAGCTGCTCCTCTGTGAGGGATGTGCCCACAAGCGTGTTCAGAAAACGCATGCTTTCCCCCTCTGGGGGTGTCATGTTGAAGTCCCCTGTGTCTGCAGAACGAGGGGCGCCCTGTGGGCACGCCCCGGCTTCCAAGCAGGAGGGGGCTGGCCGGAGCCGGGGCGGGGGAGGGGCGGGCCGGCTGGAAGGTTCTCCCACCCCGGCACCCCTGTGCAGCCGGCGGGCCGCACAGCACTCCGAATGGTTTTGATTTGTGGCGGGGAGGAAACGGGAAAGCCAGACAGAAGACAGACGCGGATCCGGTGGTGAGGCTGCCGGGCTGTGGGCTGGGCTGGCCCCCGCCCCTGCCCGCGTCTTTATTACCGAGCTGGGACTGGGGGCCGGAGAGCGAGGCTGATGGCAACAGCAGATGTGGCCGGCCAGGGGGCCTGGGGCCGGGGCGGAGCCACAAACCCAAGGCTGCCACAGGGGAAAGTGGACCAGGGCACTGGGGCCAGGGCAGGGGAGACCAGGGTCTGCCAGACAAAGAAGACAAGGCCCAGGGACACTTTGCTTGGGAGGAGGGGAGCGGGGAAGCTGTGGCCGGCGGCCCAGGGACTAGGCTGTGGCTCCAGACAGGCGTGAGGGGTGGGGGAGTCCTGGATCGGCTACTTAGGAGCTGGACCCCCTCCTTAATTCTTTGGGGCTTTCCTTCTCCCTGTCTGTAGAAGGGACGAAAAGTGCCTGTGGCGTTGGTGTGGGGAACATTATTTCACATTCCCCTTACAGCCTGACACAGGTTTCAATAAACAGAAGCATTCACTGTTACTACTTGTGTGGCCCTAAGCAGGTGATGTACCCCGAGCCTCAGTTTCCTCATCTTTAAAATGGGAGTGCTAATATTACCTTCCTCATAGGGTTCTTCAGAAGATGAAAGGAGATCATTTATAATCTGGCACATTATAAGTGCTCAATAAATCTTAATGCCTTTCCTTTCTCCATCACCCTCCCATCCCTCCCTTTCCTTCCCCTGGTGGCCAAGGATGGGGGTCCCCGTCCTAGGTGGAAGAGGGCCGTTTCTCAGTGCCATATAGTTGCAGTTCAGAAATTTTAAAACAAACACACGGGGATTAAGAAGTTCTAATAATGAAAGAGATGAGCAAAGGTAATGAAACATGAAGCTAAATTCATGAGAAGAAGATCTGGAGTGTTCCATAACTATAAATATTTAAGTTAGCCTGAGACACTGCCCAGCACTGGGACCTGGGAGGTTTTCCAGCAAGGTCTCTCTCAAAAACACTTCATTCCCCTGGAGGAAGGACAGCTCTGAGACCCCCTTCCCACCCTAACTTCTGAGGTAAAGTAAGAGAGAGTGAGTCCAGCACAGTGGGAAAGTGAGGGCAAGTAGGTCAGGACATGAAGCTCACAAAGGAGAGGACTGCCCAGAGGTCTGCAGGCTTGGAGAACCGACGGAAGGGGGTGGGTAAGGAAAGTGTGTGCCAGTAATTAATGGAGGTACAGCATTACTCAGCACCTTTCCAAGATAAATTCCCCAGGAAAACTGTGTCTTCTAGAATTCTAGAACATGGGTAGAAGACCACTGCTAAGTATATAAAGGTTAACCTTATTCACTGGACATTGTGAATACAACCACATAAAATGAATAAACCTAAAGCGAGCAGAAAGTCATTGGAGCTGATCATCTGTGCCTTTGAACTGAGGTGTTTTTAGAATCTCATAATACCATTTCTCTCCCTGCCCCCAACACACATCGCCTTCTCAGAGGTTGGGTTAGGTTATGGGTAAGTGTGGAAAACTGCCCTCCATATAAGGAAGGTTTGGGACGTCACCGGAAGGCCTGTCAAGAGCAGGCAGGATATTTACCCTGTGGGAAAACAGATTTGGAAGTCTGGCACCGTAACACAGTAGGCCCTCAGTGGCCGGCCATTTTGATTGCCTCCCTTGGCCCATAGCCAAGCGGTACCCTGTATATGAAGTATTATAAAATAAGAACATTGCATACATTCAGAAGACGTTGGTTCCTGTCCTTTGTTCAAACTTGAGGACATCAGTCAAAACTCAGAGCCTGTTTTCCTCACCTGTAAATGGTAGTACTTCCTCCCCTCCCCCCTCACAGTAGGTTACCGAGGATTAAATGAGCTCACGCACGTGAAAACTCAACGTGGCCTGCATGAAAGGTCTCCCAGTCCCAGAAGGAAGAGAAGCCTGGCAGTTTCAGCACATACATTTGTGGCAGCAGAGACACAGGAAGGGCTCCTGACCAGCCCCAGACCAACAGCTCCGAGCTTCTACAATGAGAAGAAAGCACACTTTTTGAGAGCCACATACGCCAAGAAGTTTGCCAAATAAACCACGTGTATACAGAAAAGCATCATTTTGTACAGAAGTGTGTTATCTTTGAGGCTCTGCGGAGATGTCTTAACAGCGTAAGACATAGAGCGGGACACGTCTTCGCTTTAGCTGGAGGGTCATGAAGGAAATGAATAGGAGACACGCTACTCTGGACTTTCAGAAGGTGGCAAATTACAGCAGTAGCACTCACAGGCTGGGGCCTTTGACAAGTTCGTTAGCTGGTCTGTAAGCCTGTCTCGTCATCTGTAAAAAGGGGTGACGAGAACGCACCTGGCCGGTTTGCTGTGAGACTGAAGAGAGAACCCTAGGAAGGCACGATGCCTCACTCAAAGTGCCCAGTAAGTACAAGTCACTGAGGGACACTTGGTCTGAAGGACAGAAGGTGAACATTTCAATGGAAACCAAGCCAGATGTCTGCTCTTTCAAAATGAGATTTATTGTACATAAAATAAATTAATTACAGTTTAAGCCAAAGCACGAGTGGCTTTTTAAAGTGCATCTGTGTAGGGGATTTGGCGGTGGCCCCTGGATCTGTTCACTCGCTGTAAGACAGTGTTTTCTGTACTTAAGCCACACTCGGCTGGGCCTAGGAAACAACCCAACGTCATTGCTCTGAGCCATTTACACAAATCGCATCAAAATCAATGAACACAGTTTGTTTGTTTTTCTCCTGTACCTGATGCAACAGCTAAAAAAAAAAATAAAAAATAAAAAAAAAATTATACAGTCTCACAATTACTCAAAGTCTGGGGCTGAAGAGTTTGAGTTCTCAAGCATTTAACACATGCTCAACTAAACGTACTCCTCCTGTGTCAGGAGGAAGCAGCCCTTCCTGCCAGACGTCCAAGCTCCCGGATGTCCGTCCATATACATAACATCTGGCCCATAAACCCCGCCCTTTATTGGCGGTGGGGGTAGTATTTTCCTCCTTGTTCTTTAAAGAAGAAATCTTGGGTGTCCTTCAGGTTAGAAAGTCAGTATCCCAGAGATGCGAGTCAGACTTGTAAGGGAAAAAGCAGTCCTTCCTCTTGGGGAGGAGGGGAGGGGGGAGAAAAGGGAAAAAAGAAAGAAGAGAAAACATGGAAAGGCTGGGAGTGCTTCATCTGTCCTCTCATTCCCACCATCAACCACATTATAGTTGCGGAAACTACAACTGACCGTCATTTACAAGGTCAAGAACAAAATCCAAAGCGGTTATGCCGCCCTCCCCGCTCCAGAGGAAAAGACGTAGAGCACGTTTCACATGCTCAGAGTGGCTCAGTGGGCTTGTCCAAGCCTCAATTCTGTCCCCCTGCTCAGAATGCTTCCATGTCCGTGGCAGTCCCACAGACCCCTCCTGGCCAATCTGCTCTGGCTCCTTCTAGAACCATGACTGACTGCCAGCACCCAGCATTCCTGCACTGGAAGAACCTCCGGCCCTCTTCCCGGGAAGACCAGACCCCCCCGAGTGTCCCTGCTTCAGACAGAGGTGACAGTCCTCACTTTGGCAGAGAGGGCTTGCTTGAACCTCCTCTTCAGGTCCTGCATGTTGGGGGACTTGGGCCTGGGAATGAGGGAAGTTCTCCGCTTCTCCGGTGTGCTGCTGGGCTGCTGTTTGTGGCTCACTTCCTTGCACAGGACGTGGAAGGCGTTGTAGACGTCGTTGTAATTTTCGCTGACCGACACTTCATAGAATGAGCAGCCCAGCACGCTGGCCAGCTGCAGTCCGAGCTGGGGGTCCACCTGCTTGACGTGCAGCAGGTCGGCTTTGTTGGCCACGACCACCACGGGCAGCCGCGCGCCCAGGTGCAGCTGCTGCACGTGCTGGTGGAGCTGGCCGATGAGTTCGTAGCTCTTGTGGTCGGTGATGGAGAACACCATCACCACGGCGTCTGCCCAGCGGATGCACCGGTTCAGCTGCTCGCTGCAGTGCAGGCCGTTCTCGTGGACCTGGAAGACAGGGGCAACAGCAAGGTCAACGTTGAGTGCTGCAGAGAGCCCCGGTGTGACTGGATAGCGGATTCCAAAAAGCCCTTGACGGTAACGCCAGGTTGTGGGCCATAAACAAGTTAGATCCGCACACACTTCAACTTTCTGGACGATATGTTGACCCAGCTGCACACACGGTTGGAATAAATAACAGTGCAGCTCGCCACACTCAAGTGGAAAATTGACCTGCAGAGAACTCCATGCAGAGAGACTTTGTAGTTGCACAAAATGGGAAATTAACTGGCTAGACAGTAAGTCTGGGGAAGTAAAGATAGGAGCTGGAAGCATTTAAACCTGGAGAACTGCCCAGTTCAAGAGGGAAAAAACACACACACATACACCAGCACAGCTCTTTTGTCTATAGGGTAACTTTCCACGGTGGAAAAGTGATCCCACGCATTTGCGGACTACCCCTAGATGTTAGACGTTTAATGCCAAACGCACACATGTAAAAACCGCTCTTTTTGACCACAGCAGGGAAACTTTGCCAATTCCGAGCATGTTTGGTTTGGTCCTTCCTCCCAGATAGAATCCTCCTAAAAGAAGATCTCTGCCCCTTGGCCAGATCTCCCAAATTAAGCCAGGCAGAGACTGACCAACGGCCAAACACAACGGAGGTGACAAGCAACATGTAAAAGCCTAGATGTGACTCCCCCAAATTTCTCTCCTCTTTAGCATAAGGCATCCTGAGAGCTGACCAATTCCACAGCTGACTTAGTCCCGAACCTCAGAGCTTCTTACCTGAATACCTGGCGTGTCTTGAACCTGAATAGCCAGGGTTTCACCTTCTATTTGGACTTGTCTGGTATAGAGATTACCTGTAAAGGCAAAAAAAAAAAAAAAAGTTTTTCCTTCCTGTGTAACTTTTAGAACATGGTGGGATTGTTTAAACAGAAAAGATAATATAACCTGAACCAATGCACAAAAATAGGCTATAGTTTATTCTACTTAATGAGCTCATTTCAGTTATTTTTTTTTTAAAACAACTGCAATGTTAACCCCAGATTCGTGGCTTTATTAAATCCAAGGCAAGGTATGCAGGATTTTGGAAACTGATTTGTCGAATTTTAAACGGAGTTTCTATATTTACTTCCTTGAAGTAAATGTTCTTGTTCAGCATGTACGACATTTGTTTTAACGTTAGTACTTTACTACTCTTTGATGTAAATTTAATCATTAGGTGCAATAGCTTGGTAGGCAAATATTGTTCGTAAATGCACAGCCACCATTAACAACTGGAATAAAATCATGACATGATGGTAGCCAAATCTACATCAAAGCAGAAGGCTGCAATGCCTTATCTTGGGATGGTTTATACAGCACAGTTTGAATAATCCCCTTAGGTACTAAATATGGCCTAAGGATTTAAGCAATTTGCTAGCAGAGCACAGGTAGAAAGCCCTTAAGCCTCCCCAGTGGCCATCCTTAATCGGAGAGATTGAAATAGTGTCTTCTCCTTTATTCGAGAGCTCTCCTCCTCAAATTCTACCATCCAGTTATTTTTTCTTTGTTAAGAAAAGAGAACTTTAGGTTTACAACTGCTTTCCTTTGGCCTTTGCTTTAAAAGGTCACCTCTGAAAGGCAGCCAGCAGAGAGGGAGAAGGGTGGGGGGAGGAGTTGGCCATCTTTTTTTTTTTTTTTTTATGACTTTTGCAGGAGTGTTTTGAAGGGAGAGGCTCTTGAGTACAAAGGGTGCTTCCAACTGGGGTCCCTATAGTTAAAACATACCAAGGAGAATACTTTCAGGCACTTGATAAAATGATGAATGGGCTTGGAATGGAATGAAGCCAGATGGCAGTTATGGGAGGGGGGAGCACGGGAGGGGGCAAGCAAAACTGGAAGTGGCAGGATCCTGACGCCCAGACTGTCACTGTGAAGGAGCCCGCCTGGGGGACCCTGCAGTACTGTGCAAGCTGAGAGGGCGCTCCCCAAATTTTGCATCTGCTCACCTGCGTTCCTTTCGTAGTCCCCAATGAATCGTTTGGTGAGGAAGCGGACCACTAGAGCTGCAGGGCAGAAGAGAAAAAAGGAGAGAGAGTTCACTCTGGCATCAGAAGTTAAATTGGTCTCCACCCCACCCCCCAGCCCGGGAAACAGCTCTCCCAGAGAAAGAAAGCCGGGCGGCCACCAAGTGAAATTCCTACCCTGCAGTTCCTGACCCTTCTTCCAGACACAACGGAGAGGGGCTAGAAGGCATCATGAATTACGGCTCTGTCCAGCTGGAAGGGTCATTTGGCCCGCCACCCGCCCGCTCTGAGCCCGCCTGAGCCACACCTAAGCCTTCCAGGAGACGAATGTCTTTCCCAACCTTAAGGACCTCCAGGAGCGGTTCGGCGCACTAAGTTCCCTTTCTGTTCCAGGCACTGCCAAAAGGCTCAAAAACCCCAAAGTTCTAATCCCAGTTGCGCCGGCGGTGCCCGGAAGGTGGCCTGGCCATTCTGGATCCCAGTTTCCCTCCTCTGTCCAAGAAGGGGGTTGGAGGCAAAGCGGGCTCAGGTCCTTCCCGAGGGACAGCGGACCCGTAGGGGGGGACGGGCCGTCAGCTGCAGCTCCCACCTCTCCCCCACGCCTCGCTCACACGCAACTGCTCACACACCCAGCCAGCCCCAGGGACGAGTGGGTTCTCGCCCGAGCGCGAAGACTCACCGGTCTTGCCCACACCACTGGCCCCCACCACCGCGATCTTGACCAGGCGGCGACCCGCCGCCCCCAGGCAGCAGTCGGCGGCTGCGGCGGCGCTGCCCGGGGCGGGATACTCGGCGATGGTGCACATGTTCTGAATGAGGCGCATCGCCGCTCCAGCCGGGGAGGCACCGCGCGGGACCTGCGGGGCGGGAGGACGCGTGCGCTGCGCTGGAGCCGGTGGGAGGACCCTGCCCGAGGGGTCCGCCGGATAAAGGCACCAAAGCGCAGCCGCCGTAGCCACTCCGACTAGCTCCAGATCAGGACTGGGACTGCCTCGGGGCTGCGCGCGCGCTGTTTTCTCCGGGGCTCGCCCCGCCCCCTTCCTCCCGCGGCCAATCCCGGGGCGCCCCGCGCGAGGCTCCGCCCCCGGCGCCGCGCCGCTCGCCCCGCGCCCCAGGGGGCACCCGGAGCCAGTGTGGGGCCCCGTGCGGCGTGGGGAAAGTGGGGCTGCGGACCCGAGACCGGGCAACGCGTGGGCGCGAGCCGAAGGCGCAGCCAATGGCGGGCGCCGAGGAAGGCAGCGCCGGCTGCCGGCCGGGGTCCCGCTGCGCGGGCACGCGGCCGCTGCTGTGGCTGCGTGGTTGGGGGCGCCTCGGGTTCCGGGAAGCGGGCGGAGCTCGGCCTCCGGGCGGGCGCGGCGGGGGCGGTGGCGGCGGCGAGCAGGGCCCTCCAAGAGCAGATCCTGGGCAGGGGCCCTCTGGGTCCCCATCCCGTGCGCCTACTTCTCGCCGCACGCCCACGCTCGGGGGAAGCTGCGGGCCAGGGCCTCGCAGGTGTGAGCGCTTGGGGTCGGAAGCACGCGTCCCGCTGCCTCGCTCCGTGCAGTCTCGTTCATTTGGGGACGTGGTTGCACTGGCTTGAGTGCATCCGGATCGTAGATTTGGCTATGATGGCAATTAATTACAAAGACCCCATATCCACTCCCCTGAGATGTGACCTTTAACTTTGGGACAAAGTAACGTCACCCATTTTGTTCTAGACCCACGTTCTCTGACTCCAGCGCGCAGGGCAGCAGATCACTCAACCTCTGACTAGCTCACGTGAACGCACAGACGGTCGGGTGGGTGTACTGCGCACTCCGAGGCAAATCACAGGGTAATTATAGCACAAGCTTTCTAGCGCTTCACACACAGTCACACCTCCTCAGAGCTGTGAAATGGAAAGAAAACAGTAACCCCAGCTGTCTCTGGATACCGACCGGGCTGGGAGACAGAACCCGGAAAGGGTCCGCAGCTCGTGGTTTCTGGTTATAAGGAAAGGCAAGACTTTTGGTTAACGGACTTGACGCCAGGGGAGACGTGGGCTTGCACTCCTTAAATCCCAAGGTCAAGCCCCTTACGTTCTCTTTAGGGAATGTCTTCAGTGGCAGGCCCCATCCAGGCACCGTTCTGTACCTGGAACTGACTGCAGAATGTCACCGACACTCTGGCCAACTCCCTCCCTCTCCTAACCACTCTCCTCCCCACCATCTAAGCCTGTAGGCCCCCCAGGTGTTCCAGAAGCTTTTATCCTGGGGGCATATGGCAGCCAACAGTGTGGCTTTGTGTCCACGTCTTTAAAGGTTGAAATACAAAAAGTAAAATAAACCAATTACCTTATCTGTATGCGACAGGCGTCTAGTTTGATTGCCCTTGATGCCCTGAACTTAACTGACCAGGTATTCGACAGAGTTTATTAAGCTGACTGGGCACAGACTCTGAGATGAACCCTCTTGTCTTTCAGTTTAGGTGTTTGTGGGAATTCAAGGGGGAGATGGAAGTGTAATCTCAAACTGCCTTGGTAGCAGATCCAGGAGGGGAAACATAATTAGCAAGGCACACAACCTTGGCAACAAACATAATAAAAGGTTGACTTCCAGGAAGATCACAAGAATGAAATAAATTTGCCATTAGAGTTAGAAGGAAAAAGAGCATTTACAATATGCTCCAGGTCTTTCTGCGTGGCTTAAATCAAGCTTGAATTTTGTTTTCTATCAAATCAAACTTAGCAAGACTATAATTACAGGTAATCATGTACTTTTTAACCCCTCCCCCAAAGAAGACTGTAATTCTGTGATGCTTACATAGTTAAATAATTGTGAAGTCTAAAGTTTTTAGCTGCCTTTTGCACACACACGCACACTCATACACAGACATGACAAAAATTGTCAGGGGAATTTTGCTTTGAATCATTTTCGCTTCTGGAGCTTGATTTTCATGACCACGAGCCGGTACTAAACCTATGATTTTTCTGTCTGAAAAATCACACACGCAAAGGCTGGATTTGGTATTCTTATTTTAGGTCTAAATGATCTGGCTGTGCTTTAAAGAACACAGAAAGGAAAGACACAAGAGAAAGTTGGAAAAAGAAAAGGGAGCTCTTGAAATTCAAAAAAACACCTAGCAAATCACGTACCTCCACCCTGCCTGCTTCAGATGATAACACTGAGAGTTACCCCTTCTTGGAAATTCATAGAACTAATGAAAAGGAAGGGGGAGGGGCAGGGGATTGATATATACTGAAAGCTTGTTTTCTTCCAGACTAGGGATTCAGCATACAAGAATCTCACTTTACCCTTACAGCAGTCCCAGGAGGTAGATATGACCATTACTTCCACTTGCAGTTATGCATTGCTGCTTAGGAAACCACACCAGACCTTAGTGGCTCACTTTCTGTGGGCTGCCTGTGTCCTGCTGGGTGGTCCTCGCTTGGGTCCATGTTGTAGTTGGATGGCCGCTTTGGCTGGAGTCATCTGAAGACTCATCTGGGCTGGATGTCCAAGATGGCTTCTTCATCCACACGTCTGCATTTCAGCTGGAATGGCTGGGACAGCTGGCCTAGCGGGCGTCTCTCTCACTAGCTAGCCTGTGGCTAGCTCAGGCTCCCCCACAGCATGGCAGATAGCTTCCCTTAGTACCCTAAGACAGGAAGCAGAAGCTGCCAATCTCTTTATTTTTTTTTTAATGCTTATTTTTGAGAGACAGAGAGAGAGAGAGAGAGAGAACGCAAACGAAGGACGGGCAGAGAGAGAGGGAGACATAGAATCCGAAACAGACTCCAGGCTCCGAGCTGTCAGCACAGAGCCTGACGCAGGGCTCGAACTCATGAACCACGAGACCATGACCAGAGCGGAAGTCAGATACTTAACCGACTGAGCCACCCTGGTGCCCCCAGGAAGCTGCCAGTCTCTTAAGGGCTGTGCGTGTAAATGGGCACAGCATCACTTCTGCTATATTCAAGGAATATATATATATATATATATATATATATATATATATGGTCAAGGAATCACAGAGCTCCCCCCCCCCCCCAGAATAACAGTCAAGGTGCAGGGACACAGATCCCATCCCTTAGATGGGAATAGTGTGAAGGAATTTGTGGCCATCTGGAATGCCCCACACTTCCAAATGAGAAAACAGAGCCTTAGGTTAAAAATTCCTCCAAGACCACATATCATATAAGGGACAGGGCCAAAGTCTGAGAAGGATGAATAACATAGAAAATAGCCGGGATGTTCACGAGATGGTCTCCTGTGATACTTACAATGCCGCAAAGTGTTTTGTTTTTTTGGGGGGGGGAGGGAGGTTGAGCTAAAAGAGATAAGGATGAGGGATGGGGCACACGGGAGACCTAGGGAGGAAAAGAAATATTTTGCCAAGTCTCGATTTTGCCTCAGCACTTGGAGTTTATATCAGCTCCTTTGATCTTTCGAGCTGATCTTTGATCTTCTAGACCTTCTATGAGCTTCTGAGACAGTCCAGTTTCTGGAAGCCCTTAGAACAGCAGAATATAAATTCAATATTAAATGTCTGGGACATGGGTATAGGAGGCCCTATGCTCTTATCCTGGGTCTACACTGGCAAACAAGACAGACGTAGTTTTTGCCGTCACTGCAGTTACATTTAGCATGGGAGACAGAGAAATGAATGAGCAATTTCAATACAGTGTGAGAAAATGCTTTGATAGGGAAAATTCAGGAGCCACAGGATTACACGATAGATCAGAAAACCTGGATTGTGGGAGTCAAGGAAGAATGTGAAAAATTTCGAGTGGTTGAAAATGTTGCGTGTTATGTACAGGCATGTGTGTGTACACATGCACGTATGCACCTGTTTGAGTGTGAATGAGATCTCAGAGGTGGGGAGCGTGGACTGACGCGGGTTAATCTGTGGGGGAAACAGCATTTGCCAGTAGACAGTAGGTGCTGGGTAATAAAAGCAAAGGTCTTACCTTGAGAGAATCCCGAGGGTCAGAGGGAAGCGTCCTCGTGATTTCCAAGGATGGGCACGGGTATTGACAATATAAGCCCAGGAGTTGTGTGTGGCCCCCCCTTCTTGTGTGGGACCACGCTCCACGGAAGTCAAATGATCTTCTCTGCCCACGTCAGCAAGGGCTATTCCCACGTCAGAGCTCCCTGAGCATCCAGACCTTTGTTGTAGACTTTTGTCAACTCCGCCTGTTCAGATCCAATGAACAGACGCCTCTTTAGCAGTTTATAGAGAAAAATTACTTAATGTGGGGAGTTCCCTGCATTCGATGTTGTCAGAAGGCCTAGAGTCCTAGATGGTAGGCCAAGCCTGCAGAAATGACTCCCAGAGCTGCAGGACCAGCCCACCCAGGGAGCCCTACCTCTTCCAACTCTGCTGTTTCTCAAAAACCACAAAGCTAGTGACTGGACATGGCAGAAAAGCCCAGAGTCTCCACAATGGAGCTTGACAGCAGAAAGCAACCCAGCCACAGAGAGATGGCATCCTCCCTGCTTCCGCCTTGCGAATCGTATCTGAGAGCATCTGGTTAATCCAAAATTAATGTGGATCCATTACCCTAGATGCAAGGGAGTCTGGGAGATGTGTTTAGCTTTCCAGTCTCGGCAGCACGCGAGAAATGGATGGAAGTGTAAGCTGTGAGCCCAACATTTCCTCACTACTACTCCAGCAGCCCAAAGCCCTTGTAGGCCTGGAAAAAAAGGGATCAGGCTCCCCCCAGACATTTAATTTTCAATTATAAAAGAGTATAATGAAGTTTTCGATTGATTGCTTTGAAACCACTGTTTTCCTGGCTTCTATGTATCGACACCCATCTCTTCTTTTTTTAACTGTTTTTCTAGAGTCCAGCACAGGGAATGTCTATTGATCTCACTTGCACAGAATCCTTTTCCATTCTTTAGTAAGAGCACCCCAATATTCCCTTTGCTATGTCCCCTACCCACTCTCATGTCGCTCAGGCAGTGGTAGTGGGCAGGGATACCGGTCCCTAATTCCAGAAGTGGATACCAATAAACCCCAGGGATTCACTCGGGGCTGGGCCAGTGAAATGCCTCCCTGAGAGTTTTGTTGATAAAGGATGCTTCCTTTGAATCCGGTGTTAATCAGCTGGTGGAAAGTGAGCCCAGAGCTCCAAGTGGCCATCACAGCAGCCTTGTGGGAAAGTCTGCTTCAGAACAAGGCCAACCCAGAAGAAAGCAAGGGGGAGCACACTGATGGCATCTTTTCTAGCCCTGGATTAAGTCAGCCCCCCAAATCCAGACTTACCCCTTGAAATTCCCAGTCACAAGAGTCAACACGGTCACTTTTGAGATTAAGCTGGTTCGAGTTAGATCTCCGTCACTTGTGTCAAACAAGCCCTCACACATCCTGTTTGCATGGAGTCCTGTTCTCTGCTGAGGCCGCCTAGAGACTGACGCCTAGCATCAGCAGCATCCCTCATTCAGAACTCTGAAGCTCAGCCATTCCTCCGTTGCTGAAGGTCATGGCTATCAAGCTGTCCCTTGCTTTTATTTCATCTTTGTGGATATCCTATCAGTGCTACCCTGCAAACTGTAGAAACAAACACACAATTGAAAAGGATATTAATATGTCCAGACAATGGAACAGTCAGCACAAAAAAAAAAAAAAAAAAAGAGCTATCGCAACGCGAAAAGACATGAAGGAAACTTAAATGCATACTATTAAGTGAAAGAAGCCAATCTGAAAAGACTACATACTCTTTATTCTGACTCTATGACATTGCGGAAAAGGCAAACCTAAGTAGGTAAAAAGATCAGTGGTTGCCCGGGGGGAGCAGAGATGGAGGGACTAACAGGTGACTTTTAAGGCAGTGAAACTACTCTGTGTGATATTGTCACAGTGGATACATGTCACTATGCATTGTCCAAACCCATAAATATACAACACCAAGAGTGACCCCTAATATAAACTTTGGGCTTTGGGTGATAGTGGTGTGTTAATACAGGTTCATCGGTCGGAACAAAGGTACCATTCTGATGGGGGGACATTGAGAGCGGGAGGGCTATGCGTATGTGGGGGCAGGGGCTGTATATGGGAAACCTGTACCTTCTGCTCAATTTTGCTGTGAATCTAAAACTATATATAAAGTAGAGTATCTAGTCCAACTCCTTTTTACACTATTCTTGCTAAGAGATTGTCCAAGCTACTCAAGAATACTTCCAGTGATGGGGGGGACTCCCCACATTTATGCTGATTTTGTATCTTTTCTCCTGTAGCTTCCTACCCTGAAGACAGATGTTGATTCACGGCTCAGGAGCTTTCCAAACACCTGATCTATTCTTCCATTGTCATTTTCCTTTGGAAAGGATTAAAGCACTGGTAAGAGAAAAGGAGTGGTAGTTGCCTGAGACGTGGAATTGTGAAGGAACCACAAAGGCAGGAGGCATGTCTCCCGCATCTGTGTTGAGGATGACTAGTGCTTTTAACATTCAGTTTTAAAAATTAAAAAGACCTGGATGCAAGGGGGAGGAAACAAACTTTAAACTGCTCATGTTCTAAGAGATCTCTGAGTATGAAAATAGAAATAGACATAACTATCTGCATAATATAAGGTTTCACCCAGTGGCTCTATGCAGTGTGTGTTAGATGTCTCCACTACATAGAGCTAGGCCTGGTACACAGTGGGTGTTCAGTGATTTTTTTTTTAATTGTCAACTTTCCCCTTTAGTTGAAGCTGTACTGAAAGACAAAATCACTGGGTTCAAAAGACAAAGTAGGAGGGAAGGCAAGTTGGAACTCAATTAAATAAAAAGGATACACACACACACACACACACACACACACACCTCTTGCCATCACAAAGATCACCTATTGACTAGAACACTTTAACTTTGAAAAAAGTAAGATCTTTAAGTTCCTGGAATGGGCCTTCCCTCCCCCTCCCGCATACCTTGGTTGGTTTCCATGGTAGCAAATGGCCCACATTTCCCCCTTTCCACACTCAGGGAAAAAGAGGGACTAGGGTTCTACAATTATATCCCCTTGCTACTCTATCAGATGTTATCTTTCTTATTCTGGAAGGTTTCCTCCACCCTCTTTCTTTTTTTCAATGCAATATATAATCTGAAAGTAAAAGGAAAGGTGAAAATAATCCTTTTTCATTCAGGGCAAATCTGATATTTTCTTCTTTCACTGATTTGAGTCTTAACAACCCAAGTCATTTTTCTGGGAATCTAGACGATGAATTTGATAAGAGATCTGATGACCATAACTAAGAGTAAATTCAAGTTTTAAACATTACTTGGAACAGCTAGTGAATTTCCACTGTGTTTTCATCACACTGTGTTTTCACTGAGATTAAGAAAGCTCACGGTGCCCATTTTCCCAAAGAACATGGAACATCAGGAAACTGACATTACTGCATTGTTAATGTAGCCATTGTTAGGAGTTCCTTTAGTTAAATGAAACCTGATAGTGCTAATGTTCTTGTAGGTAATTTCCTTCTTCTTTTCATGCCTACAAGGGCGTCTGTCTGCCCCTTCCCATTCTCACTCATCCTCTGTACAGAAAACAAAGGAACAGAGAGAAATAAGTATCAGCCTTGGTTCCCCAGGAATGAGCGCTCTTGGGACACTGGACAAGGTACTGTGATCAGGAAATATGCCCAAGCAGAAAGGTTCAGAAAGATTCAGACAATTGAGCCAATTGTTGGGCAGAATCTTGGGTTTCAAATTCCTAAGTAGATTGGACACACCTAATATTTGCCCTCGAACTTCCCCTCAGGGTGCCTTAAAAGTCACAAAAGGACGTACTAGCCATCCTTATTTGTCTATGCACAGAGGACAAAGCCTCTCCCCACTGCCTCACCTCCTTAGCATATACTATGCAAAACTAAAAGGAAATCACAACTCTTCCTAACTATCCACCTGTGTTATGAGGAAAGACCAAGTTTCCCTTCCCTCCATTCCTCAAAGCGTCACTGGCCAGTGGAATGAAGCTGAATGAAGATTTGTTTGGGCCCAAACCCACTGATCCTCATTGCTTTATCCAGCTCTAAGGATTACAGTAACCATCAAATACTTTCCAAGCCCTGGTTAGCACCACGGAGCCAGGCCATTCAGGAGTGTCTAAAGCATCCCAGGCCATGGTGTGAATTACGGAAGTGGAGCCCCAAGCTCTCAGAGATACAGAAGTTACTTGGTCAGTGAAGATGCAAATGGCGTTGTGATCATTTCTTAAAGGACTATGAAACTCAGCCACCACCAAAGTGCATTACCATTCTGACTGTAGTCTATGAAAATGTAGGATTTTCACCAAGATCCTTCCTTCCAATTAAAAAAGAAAAGAGATTAGCAGAGGAGAAAAAGTTGATGGGATGGCTTTTAGGATATGCACAAGTGACTCATGTACTCGCTTGATTTGACAAGGTTTCTATATAAAGAAACAACTTCGTCCCAAAATAGAAGTTGCCCACAGCAGAATGCAGCTCGTAGAGGAATTCTACATCCCAAGCATGAGGAACTCGAAGATTGGTATGCCAGAGCATTTCTGCCGGGGACGTTATGTGAAGCCCATTAATGATTCATTTGGAATGTAAAGCTATCCAATCCAGGTCCTTAAGTTTTTCAAGATAGGAAAACTCCAGTGTAGTTTGAGAGATTTCGTAACCGGCTCGAAAAGCAAACAACAACAAAAATGTTCCTTTTTTTTTTTTTTTTTTTTTTTGCACAGAATGTGTGCCCTCATGCTAACTGGAAAATATATTTAGCTCAGTGGTAAATGAATTAGAACAGATGTTGTGACATACAATATGTTAACTATCCAATGAGATCAGGCATATGAAAATGCCCTGTAAATTACATAGCTTTGATATCTTCAGTATGAGAATGAAGTGAAGAGTTATTGCTCCAGCTGGATTGTCCCTTAATCAGTTATGGGAAGTGGCATATTTATAACTCGGTCAAATCCTCTCCCAAATTCTTCCTTACCTGGGCCCAGATAAAGAGATAGGCTGTGAAGAGCGAGCTGAAGCCTTTCTTGTGTTCATTTGCCAAAACGCGCAGGAGAGCCAGGAGCCAGGGCATTCCACTGCTCCCTGTCCGCAGGCAAGAGATGGAACGATTTCTTTTGGACAGTCGAGTGCACTGCATTATCAACCGGCTCCACTGTTGGTCTTAGGGCAGAACGAGCAGGCTCCCTGCGGTCACAGCGCCCGCCAGGCCCAGGAACAGAGCAGAGAACGATGTCCAGACTGGCGCCCTGTGCACCTGCAGGCTCAGGGGAGCTTCTCCCTCACCAAGATGACACAGCATGACCCTGAGGAGGCCCCTTCTTTAGTACAGGCTGCCGTGCCCTTTCCCTCCATCCTTCCCCTTCAGTTCGCCTCCAGGCCCAGTGCACTTGGATGTGTGCTTCAAGCACTCTTCACCACTTGACATGCTGCATTATTTGTCGGTTTATTGTCCAACTCTCCGCACTAGAGTGTAAGCTCCGTGAGAGTCGGGATCTTGTTTTCTTCTCTGCTCTATCTCCAGAACCTAGAAAAGTGCTTAGTACAGGGCACACAGTAGCGCTTAATAGGTGCTTGTGAATGAATGGATGAATGAATGAACGAGTGAATGAATGGATGAACGAATCTGTGCATTTCATATGCTTCAAGAAAGGCGGCAGTGGAGAGGGCCTAAGGAAGCTAGAGGTGTGGAAGGGGAGGCCTGGGGAGTCAGGACAAGAACACAGAGGTGAGATAGGATGTTGGGCACTGGCTCAGTCCTGGCTCATTCCTTCCGCTGATGCCAGTAGACGGACGAAGAGGATGGGCTTGCGGTCCGAGGTGATGTCGAGGTGAAAGTGGACAGAGGGCTGCGGATGGCCAGCTCAGGTATCAGGGGAACGGACTTAGGTCAAGGACCTAGGATGGGAGGTAGGATTCGGAAGTGCAGAGTGGGAGTGGGGAAGGCTTGGGGGGGACCGAACAGGCTGGGTGCATGCACTGAGCATGCCTTGGAGAACCACAGCATGAGCTGAAATGACAGAACAGGAATAGAGAGTGTGCGTGAGGCACCAACGTGCTCTTCGGGGAAGTAGAAGCGGAGAAAGGGGGTGGGGTCTCAAGGAGCCAAGGAGGTGACTTTATCAGGATTTTGGTGAGTGCCTGATTCTGGAATCCAAGTGAGGAGTGAATCAAGGATGGCCATGAGGAGCCCGCCTGGAGGGAGAGCTCTGGGAAATAATTCCTGAAGCTTCCTGAGGGCCCGCCACTGTGCGGCACGCCGAAGGACCAGTAGCTGTGCACCGCACACTAAGACAGTCTGTGAAGGGACAAACAGGCTAGACTGTAAGCTCGCAAGGGCCAAGTACTATGATTACTTTTCCTCCCCCACTGCCGTCTTTCTGCATCTAGCAAGCGCCTGGCATATACTAGATCAGTAAGTAGTTGTTGAATAAAACAAATGAACAGAGAAGATTCCGTGTACGAACGGGCAGACGCAGTTTTCTATTGTTCACTGTCTCATGTGCCTCTTGGGGGACTTGCGTGCCTTCCCCACCAGGAGAAGTAATGCTGATTACGCACATATGGTGTCCCAGGCGCTGTTCCAAGTGCTCCGTGTGTACTGACTCATTTCATCGTTACCACAAACCTACAAGACAAGCCCAATACTGTTGTCATGCCTGCTCGCAGATGTGGAACTCAGACCCAAGAAAGGTAGGCAGTTTGCTCAAGATGACACAGGTGGGAAGTGGAAAAGGCAACATCGGAACCTAGGCAGTCTGACTCCAGAGCCCCACAGCTCACACCCTGCTGCCCGTTTCTCCATAGGTTCTACCGTCTAGTTACCCTGGGCAAAGTCCCAGCTATCCTCCGCCTTTATCTCACCTTTTCATCTTTTATGCAGCTTGCAGGTGGAGGAGGTTTGTACTCGGAATGGAATGTGTGAAATGTAAGGATGAGGAGGGCAGCAGGTTGACTGGAGGCTGGAGTCCCCAGCTGTGCGTGGAGCGGGGAGAGCTGGGTAGAGGCTGCAGTTGTTAAAAGTGACTTCACATCTAACCTGTCCGGGTAAGAGCATTTCTGCCCAGAGCTGTGTGGATCACGGCTACCGGACTGTGATTCGACCAGGAGGTCACCTACGTGGATTTGGGGTCAGAGCATAGGGAGCTTAGGACCAGTTACCCGGAAAAGCAATGCCAAAACCAAGAATTTCAGCTTATTCCTAGTAGGGGAGGAGAAAAGAGTATCATTCCTTGAATTTAACTTAAGCATTCGATGCAATCAGCTCTTCATTTTGCCCAGAAGTCTCAAGGCCAGAAAAAGAAATCACTCAGAATCGAGTCTGTGGAGTGGAGTTCAATTTAACGCCAAGGTACTCGGCAAAGTTGCAAAGTGCTATAAAAAAAAAAAAGGTCTGTGTCTCGGTGTTTTGCTTTTCCACCGTCTGTCTTTCTATTACATAACAGCAGCTCCATTCATAGGAGGGATGAGGCTTCACAATAAGCCGGGCGCAGTGACCAGCAGCACATTTGCCGAACACTGGTGGCTATTGACAAATGCCACAGCTCCACTTGAGCATTTAATCATCCACAAAACCTCCGACTGCTTCATATGCTCTGCCCATGTGACCACTATGTATAGAGAATGGGTTCCAGCAGGGGTTTGGAGGAGAGGATTCTATTTCTGTCCTAGGCAGGAAGTTCGTTCTGCTTCCCCAGCAAACTTACTTACCTTCAATTGTCCTGATCAACATGATGCTGAAAAGTTGATAAAGTTGGTGCTTTTGCCTATCTGAAAAGAAAAAGAAGATACTCCAGAGATGCTAGGTGTTTAGCTATGAAGCAGGGTTAGTCAAGTTTATTGGCTCAATTGCCACACGTGTGTGAGGCCATGTGAAGGTCACAGAAATAATTTGACATGATCCCTGCCTCCAAGGAATAGGTAGTCTAGTTAGGAAGACAGGATCTACAGAGGAAAGAATGGATGATTTATTATGATGCACAAAAATCTTGCCAAGTTGAGGGCACCTGGGTGGCTCAGTCGGTTAAGCATCCAACTTTGGCTCAGGTTATGATCTCATGGTTACTGAGTTCAGGCCCTGCATCGGGCTCTGTGCTGACAACTCAGAACCTCGAGCCTGCTTTGGATTCTGTGTCTCCCTCTCTCTCTTCCCCTCCCCCACTCATGCTCTGTCTCTCTCTGTGTCTCTGTCTCTCTCAAAAAATGAATAAAACATTAAAAAAAATTTTTTTAAATCATGCCAAGTTATACTTGAGGAGAAAGAGGAAAATCAATAGGGTTGGAGTGGCCGGGGGAGGCTCTTTGGAAGAGCTGGAAGTTGAGTTGGACCTTGAAGGACAAGTAGGGATGGATGAGGGATTGCATTTGAAGGAGGAATTAATGTGGCCTCATGGAGAGAGTGGAGGAGGCTTCACTGATGGAATGAATCATGTTGGGATGGGATGTCGGAACTCAGAGGGATGAGTAAGATGACACCAGCTTATGGAAGGATTTGGAAGCTAGATAGCAGAGCATTTAGACTTGATGTTTGTACTTGGTATGTGGTAGGGCCCAAACTCAGTGGTGAACCCCTCTCATAGTAGCCAGCTGCCGCTACTGGCAAGACGGGCCCTCCAGAGCCTGCTAGAACCAAAGAGTTTGAGGGACCAAAGAAATCAAGAAAAGAAGCATTGTGGCCATGGCTAATGTCAGAAATGGACCACTGTGCAATGATTGACTTGAATTGTGGTCCATTTCTGACATTTGTTATCGCACGGGAAATAAGAAGCTAACACTACTGATCCTGATGCCTTGATGTTCCAGGGGCAGAAGTCCTTGCAGTATCAAGCAGGAGTAAAAGAAAGATGGGGAAGAGAGGGTAAAGAGTGTTCACAAATCTGGAGAAGGAGGACGATGAGGGCCAGGAATCTAACGAATTGGCTGGTTGAGCAGAACTTGTCCAGAAGCTCGAAGAAGCAGTGAAATTACTTACATGGAAAGCAGTTATCTATGGAAACAGAATTAATCCAGAGGCTGATAACATTTAGCCACTATTTATAAATAGAATTTAAAGGCAAGCTAGTAAAAAGGAGAGCCCTGGGTGTCCAAATAGGGAAGCCAAAGAGTGGCCATCCAAGATTTCTTTCATTCATTCATCCATCTATTTATTACAAAATAAATTCAGTGCAGTTGCCTAGTTGTCCAATTCCAGGGGGCCCCATTCACCTTGTCTTCTATATAAATGGTATCCCTCAAGCACCATGTAGAGGAAACATGAATGGTGACTTTGGAGCCGTGCACCCAGGCGGCTGGATTGCATGCTTGCCATGTGACTGGCATTGCTGTAGGTGCAGACGAATATGGGTTTCAGGGTGAGTCCAAGAATAGGAACCAGCCAACCAGCCAAGGCTGGAGGTTGGAAGGGTGTAGAAAGACAAAAGAGCAAGATATGCATGCACACGGCCCCCAGGCAAATCCTGCCAGACCACAGGACGAGGCCCGCTCTTATTTGTGCCCACTCATTCTTGTCCTCCTGCTTAGAATAGATGTGAAGAAAGCTGAGGGCAGAGGGGTCTGAAGAAAGAGGTGAAAATCGAGGTGTATTTATAGACACATGCTAGATTAATAAAAATCTCCTCTACAGAGCCTCCAACCGGGTAGCCTTCCCCCATGACAAAAGGTCAGCATGTGTACAAATAGGATCAGCCCCCCAGGAGACAGACCAGACGTCATTAATGGCTTGATTGTGAAGACTGGGCTGTGGAATAGATAAATGGCTTTACTCCCCCTAGAAGGCTGCTGGTGGAGAATAATTTGAGACCTGTGATGACACCTTTCTCTCTACCTCATTAAACACTTACTTGCCTGAGAAAGGTGAAGTCAGTAAAATTTATGGGCTGCCTTAGCCCTAATTTCTGCAAAACTTCAACTCTGCCTTCTCATTGGTTGCATGATTTACTGAGTGTGGGTTAATGGCCGCAAGCCTGGTACCCGGACAGCACAGGAATGCTTTCTGGAAGTCGATACTAATGGCACGTTGATGGCTTATATAGTAGTAAACTGGCCATAATATCACAGAGGATGTCTGATTGCTTAAAACGATGTAAAGAGATGTCGTTGCATAGAGAGTCTGAGCCAGCAAAGCAATAGAAAGCCTGAATGTTTCCACAGAAAGCCTCTGCTCACAGCTGTCTCTTTCTCAAGCTGAAATCCCTCGATCCTTGGGTCGTTGTGGGGGATGGGGTCAGTCGCAGTGTCAACCTTTGATGCTGAAGAATAATCCATGACGCCGTTAGCTAAGAGAGCAGGACTGGTCTCAGCGAGGGAGCAGAGGAACAACAAAGCTGGTTGGAGTGGTTTTCATTTTATCTAGGGAGGATAGGAAAAGAATCTCTCTTTTCAAATTAGTCAGAAACAAAAAATGACAGAAACTTAATTCAAACTGGTTAAAGGATCAGAATGGAATTTCTGGGCTTGTGTAACTGGAAAATCCAAAGTTACATTTGGCGGTTTCAAGCATGGCTGGGTTTATAGGCTCCAACAACATCCATGGGTCCACAGATCTCCTGTCGGCTTCTCCCTCGCCTGCCTTCCTTCCCAGGCAGGCTCTGGCCAAGTGTTTGTCCTTGGAAGCCCCAGGCTTACATCAGCCATACAGCTCAAGACTCTCCGCCAGAAGAAAAGACCTCTTTCCCAGTAATGCCAGCAACACTTCCAGAACTGAGTCGATTTGGCCCGGCTCAGGTCATACGCCCAACCCAAAATCAATCGTCTTGGCCAAGAGGATAGAAAATGCTGATTGTCCAGGTCTAGACCATGTGCCAATCCTGCAGCATCATGGGTGGGGTCAGCCCATCTGAACTGCTTGCACTGGGGGTGAGAACACTCCTGGTCATAAATGGTAAGAAGGATGGCCAGGCAGGTAACAGAGCAGATCTCCAACTTATGCCCTCCTCCATACATAAATGAATACTCTCTTCCAGGGTCTTGACTCCTATGGGGCCTATCTCTTGCTATTGAAATAGAATGGGGTCTGCTCAGGCCAGGATGTGCTGTGTGGAGCCCTCAGGGAGCTTTCTGGTTCTCTTGCTTGCATGTAGGTGTGTGTCTCTGAAAGACGGGAAAATGGAATTAGATGGCATTTCTAATGGCTGGGCCACAGGCCCTGGACAGTGAAAACTGCATGGGGCAGCGAGGGGTGGAGATATCTTCATCTCCAGATCTAAATTCCACCTCTACCGCCTGCTTCCCCTGCGATCTTAGGTTAGTCTAAGGAATTACTATAGACTCCCCACCTCAAAGACTGGTGAGGACGTGAACGCTTAAAATTATGAGAAAGTGCTTGATGGATTATTAGTAGTAATGACAATAGCTGCAATTTACTGAGCCCCTACTGCGTGTCAGACAATAATACATTATTTATATTACTTGTGCTTTATTTTTATTAATATTTATTTATTTATTTATTTTGAGAGACAGAAAAGGCATGCATGCATGCAGGAAAGAGAGAATGTGGGGGAGGGTCAGAGAGAGAGGGAGACAGAGAATCCCAAGCAGGCTCCACACTATCAGCACAGAGCCCAAGGTGGGGCTTGATCTCACAACCTGTGATATCATGACCTGAGCTGAAATCAAGGGTCTGACACTCAGTGGACTGAGCCACTGAGGCGCCACTATTACTTTCACTTTTAAGTTAGAAAAATGAGTGAGCCACCGTAGAGCTGGATTTGAACCCAGGTCTTTTTATTTTTTTATTTTTCCTAATGTTTATTCATTTTTTGAGAGAGATAGAGACAGAATGTGAGTGGAGGAGGGGTAGAAAAAGAGGGAGACACAGAATCAGAAGCAGGCTCCAGACTCTGAGCTGTCAGCATAGAGCCTGACATGGGGCTCCAACCCACAAACTTCAAGATCATGACCTGAGTCGAAGTTGGACGCTTAACCACCTGAGCCACCCAGGCGCCCCTGAACCCAGGTCTTTTTGACCCCGAAGCCTACATTCCTTCCACCATGCTCCATGATCTCTGTGGCAGATACTATAGGTTGTCCCTAGACACCATATTCTTCCCCCACAATCCTTTCTTCCTAACCAACAAGATCCTCTTTTGTTCTGAGAAGTGTGCCCAGCCTGAAAGAGTGCATCATGATTAATTGTTGCCAACCATAAGTATCCCATTTCCTTCTGCTAGGTATCTACTTTCCCAGACTCCCTTGCCAGCAAGAGTGGCCAATGAGAGAAAATGGAAAGCATTTTGGAATCACCTTCTAGCTGGATAAAAGAAATATAGTTCTGTTTTCTGACCACTCCTGCCCCAGTCTTTTCTGCACGAGACATTGGTGTGATGGCAAAATGCTTGGTGCTGTGGCAACCATCTGGTGATCAGAAGGCAGCAAGCACAAGGACACAAAGTCAACCCAGTGGCAATGTGAAGACTGGCTCTTTGTTGTTAGCTTTGGGTCAGTGAACAAGGCATGAAAGCATCTTCGTCCATGACTTCCTATAAGTAACTAGTAAGAAATGTCCTTTCATTTTAAATAATCGCTGCCAAGAGCAATCCAAACTGGCAGAGCCTCGAGTTTTCATTTGAATCTGAAGAATGAAGGAATAAAGCAAACAACATAGAGATAAATTGGGATGACATGAGATGTGAGAGTAAAGAGACAAGGATTCTGGTTGCACTGACTGCATAGTAACATTGGTGGTCACCTCTGTACCTCACCCTTCTCTTCTGTAAAATGAAGTTGTTGGATTAGAACATTTCTAAGGTCTCCCCATGACTCTGATGTTCCTCGATCCTGAGACCACTGCACCAGGGCTGTTTGGGGGCCCTGGAGAACATGGGGTCCAACAGAAGGAAGGACGAGAAGTACTTAGGGATATTTCCAGAAGCCTTGGCCCAAAGAGGCACACCATAAAATATGGCCCAGGGGGCCAGGTGCTGCTCAGCTGGGTTCACAAATCTGTTTCAATCAGGAATGACATTGGAAATATTTATCCACCTGATCCATCAGAGTGACCTGTCAAGAGGGACCTTGGCTGACACACAGGGTACACAGGACACCTGTCAGCCCTGTCTGAAGCACAACTTTCCTGTCACAACTGCTGCCCTCCACTCCCGCCGAGGCTTGTTTTGCAGTAGAGATTAAAATATCTTGCCTCCACTCTAGCTACCTGATCCTTTCCTGAAAAAAACTGTTTTTAGAAGATTGTTTCTTACAATTGCTTTGTAGCTTCTGTGACCTCCATCACTTCCATGTCCTTTCACCCTTTCTGCCACCACCGTATCCCATCTCTTCTACAGCTGCCATTAAAACCACCATAACCGCCGAAATGAGCACCAGGTGATGTCTGGAAGTATTGAATCACTGTATTGTACACCTGAACCTAATATTATACTCTGGATTAACTAATTGGAATTTAAATAAAAACTTAAAAAAAAAGAGGATAGTTTAAAAAAAAACACACATCATAACCACTGAAGCTTTTGCCCATCAGGAAAGTGGTTCCATCAAAGCCGCATCTCAAGCACCAGTGAAGAGGCCACCTTGGGCTGGACGAAGATTTGGCCAACCCTCAGACAACGCTCCCCTCACTTCACAGCAGGGGTACTTCTGTGGCCATTTGCTGTGTGGTCCTTCTAAACAATAGCTGGATTGACAGAATTATGGTCACGGAAGTTTACCAAAACTATGGCATCTCTCTCATGACTTTAATTACTTTGATCTCATACTGCTAAAAAAGAAACTCATGAGAAGGGTTCTTCAGTGTCTTCCTAAACTGAAGACCTTTTGTGCAGGTCAATGGGCCTTTGAGAGTCTTCTTTTGAGACTGGCCTCTTTGGCTCACCCAGAGGGTTTCTTGTCCATCCACCTTTGTGCATGGGTGGCTGCTTTTACTTCTTCCAAGGGGCATCGTGACAAATGCAACGTCCTTGGAGTGCTTGGTGTTTGCATCTTATAACACCTCACCATTGTTGAACGTTCCCCAGTGGTTCACAATGGCTCCTCATGTTCCCATTCATCATCTCCTACTTCCGGTCTCCAGTGAGGATCCTCCGCAGCCATGTGGCTTGATCATGACACCAGTTAGAGTAGACACTGCCGTGACCCTTCCTTGGGGGTTTCCATGACAGAAATCTTGAGCTGACCAAGATGCAGGTCTCAAACTTTGCAGGTTTTATGAGCCCACGTCAATGGACTGATGAGACACCCTTTCATTCTTTAATAACAACCACACACCATTACACTTCCTAGGAAGCCCAACTCTGAGACTGAAGGTTAACAGGACGTATATTCCTTTTCCTGAATATTCTGGTGTAACTATTTCACATCTTCATTTATAAGCCTTTGTTCTCTTATCGTTGCTTTAATCAGTTCACTGTTTCAATGCATCTGTGTCTCTTTTAATAAACCAGTCTAAATTCCCAACATAAATAAGGACTTGAAGGAAAAAGAGGAAATATCTAGGAATCTTGAAGGAAAAAAGGATAAACAAAACCCAACCCACACACTCATGTTTGGGTTGCAGGGATTAAGTCTGAGACATTGGATAAAGTAGTAGTTAGAATGTCGATTAAGGCTGAGCTGTTGAGCTGGGCTTGGGAAGTCGAAAGGCCTGGAATAGCTGCACCGCTCCCCTTAGCCTGGCTAGAAAGCACTCCGTCACCACGCATGACTGTGTCCATGGGTGCCCCACACTTTGAAGATGGAAGGAACCTCCAGGAGAACAACATACCATACAGGAAACCACTTTGATGGCACAAACGAGTCTCAGGGAATAAGACTGTGCTTGTGGCAGGCACTATCGACCGTTATCCAGCAGCCATCCCAGCCTCCTCCCCTTGCTGCTCTCATTTCTGAGTGTGCAGTGAGGAGGATCTAACACATTTCCAGCCAATGCAATAAAGGAAGTGGAACTTTGTTGAGCATTTCAGGAAAACCTTTTGCCTTGATGCAGCTGACATTGCCTCTCTCTCCTAAACAGGGGTAGGTCAGCACCCTGGCAGCAAAGCAGGGAAGGGAGGGTACAGGTGGGGGAGTGAGGCAGGAAGCAAGGCCATCGCCTGAGCATGAGGATAGGGAAGGAGGCGTTGGGGAGTGGAGGAGGGAGGCGAGGCATGACTCAGTCATGGGGCAGCTGGGGGAAGTCCTACAACACATACGGGGATTCCTGAGCAGACTCGGGGCTGACATGAGGTTAGTGATTAAGAATGTACAGGGAAAGGAGCCTCCATGGATGAGTGCTTTTCTCCAACCTTCTTCATCAGCCTGCATGCAGACATGGAATAGGATTTGAGTAGCGTTCGTTTTTGCCAGGAAAGTACAATGAAAAGAGAGAGAAGGAAAGGGGTCAAAGGGTTTTATAAGGAAGTGACTGTAAACATGGACCGTGGATACTAAGCTGGAAGAATTTGGAAAAGGAGTGAAGTGGGGGCAGTTAACTGCCTAATGGAGTCTTCTACCCCCAGAGGCCAAAGAACAGTTTGAGACGAGCTACTGGAGGAAGGGAGCAGGAGAAGTGAAGAGTGGTGGTCAGAGCAGGGCTTGGAATGCAGATGAAGAGGGAGGTGCAGTTGTTGGTCAACCACCAGATTATGATAAAATATGGCGTCTGGTGTTGAAAATGCCGACAGTGATTTAACACTTTCCTCCTTCCTGAAGTCTCCACTTCCAGACCTAAGGCCTGAAACCCCAAAGCCATTATCCTTCCATTTCCCAGCAAACTGATCCATATAAGCCATTAACTGGAAGCTTTTCTCCAAGGACAGGAGCTTCAAAGCCTTTCTTCTTTCTTCCCTATCTTGGTAGCAAACTCCCAGCAGGATCCTGGCTCTGTTGGAACCCCCGTGCCAGAAAGAGCGGCAGGACAGGGCCTTGGGTGAGGAGGACCCCAGGGGGTAGGGGTAGTTCTGGTGGAAATGGAGGCTTAGTCCCAGAACAAGGTGAGGGCTCGGCAGTTAGAATCGGTTGCAAGATCAGGTAGAGCCAGGGCTCCTAGGCCGAGGGCGTGTTCTTCAGGGCCAAGAATCCCTCCCATTGCTTGGGCTGGGGAAAGCCCTGAGTCCAGGTGGTGGTGAAAGCCCAGGAATGGGGTACAGCTGTGTCTGGCTGTAAAGGTTAGAAGGTGGGGCACTGTGTTCATAATCAGGATTCCAGGGCTGGAAGGAACATTACAGAGCAGGGGTTACGGTTAGATGTGGCTGCCCATAACGGAAGTCCTGAGGTGGACATCTCAGTTCGTCTACACTGGACAGTCGTGGTCACTCCACGGCTGTCAGGGGCCCAGGTTCATGTGTTGCCCAGATGCTCCACCTTACCTGTGGCTTCCATTCTAGTGATGTTATTTGGGGCAAGTTGCTTTATCTTTCTGAGCCTCAGTTGCTTCATCTCCTAACAATAGGAGAATAACAAACGAGAAGAATAGGACTCCTAACAATATCTACCTCCTGAGGCTAATGAGTGGACAAACTAAGGCAACATATAAAAAGTGCTTTGCACCAGGGCCAACACGATAAACCTTAGCTGTTATTTATTTTGTCCGGAACTAGTCCTGTGCTGGGTATACAGTTGGAGCTCAATAAATATGGGCCTCACTACATCTCTGTGGAATCGAGCATTAATTATTGTCATTATTGTGGACTTCATACAGTACTCACAAGCTATGTCCAGACCCACTCCATTTACACAGCGCGTAGGAAGGACCTCTCTTTATTTCTGGATGACCATCGGCTGAATTGAAACTGAACTGGGGAGCTGTCCTCAAAGGGCAGCTGATGGAGGGACCAGCCCACATCTGCCCAGCAGAGTCCAAGGACAGCCGTGTCAGCCGGACCAGACGCCGCTGCTAATGGCTTTGGATTGCCTGCCAGGCTCCACCACCCGCCCTCCTCTGGGGAAGAAGAGACAGGAGACATGACTGAGTCCTTGGGAAGACAGGGCATGCCAGAGGCTGGGAGACTAGGAAGGAGGGCACGGAGGTGGGCACCGGAGGGATCCGTTCATGGAGGTACTGCACTGACGCGGGAGGCTTTCTCCTTCCTTGGCTGCCTCCGGGTGTGCAACCTAAACTTCAGATGGCCTGCACTTCCTTTCTCCCAGAGTCACAGAGGGATTGTGGTGAGAAAGCTCACGGAAGTCAACACAAGCCTGGTAATATGAAAACCATATGAAAACTTGGCAGGGTCCCATGTCAGCCTAATGGGCTTTTCCAGACGTCCCAAGCCCACAGACATTGGCCTATTGTGAGATCGGGGGGTGGGGGCGGTGGGGGGGCTGGCTCCCTTGCTCCCATTCCGCGAAGACATAATTGAAAAGGAAAGAGAAACAAGAAAGGCTGCCAGACTCTTTTCTCTCATCTCTGTGCTTCGAAGGCCTTAGACACAGAGTGATGTCAGGCGCTTTGAAGGATGAATACGGATGGAGCGCTTACCGCCGGCCAGGCTCACCCACAGTGGTTCTCATTACTCTCACTTGATCTCGATGAGACACCTCACACCCATTTCAAAGCGAGGTCTGTGAGGTTTGGGCATGTCAAGTGACCACGGTGACACAGCCAAGACACAGTGGGGCCCATGCATCCCCATCTGGCTGAAAAGCTTGACCTTCCTTTATTCAGAGCTACGTCCCAGACGACCTTCCGGTTATTTCAAACAAATTCACCAACATTCAAAATTTTGCTTCAAGGCTTAGCTTTCAGAAAAAGATGTTTCCCATTCCAGACAGAAATTGAGACATCATTTTTTCCCCTCTCAGCCTTATTAACCTTTGGACAATCCTCTGATGTGCCAATTGTTATTTATACCTGGAGTTACTGCATTGCAAAGCCTGTTGGGGTGGAAAGGAGACTATTTCTTAGAGCTGTCGTTATGTGGTGCTAAAATTAAACATTCTTCCAGGGCAACCGGGAGGGGGAAAAAAAAGAAAACAATGAAATCAGAAAGTGAGATAAATGACTGTGTAAGTTTAGTGGCTTGCTTGTTCTTCAGATTCCCAAAGACCAGAAAAACAAGCTTGGTGTGCAAGTACATACGCAGACTGTGATCTGCCTGTAATCTACAATTGTTCATACATCCAAATATATCTCCTTGGGGTGGTGTCTTGAAAATAACCTAGAGCTATTTTAAATGTTTATTTGAGAGAAAGTGCAAGCAAGGGGGGGGCGGGGGGGTGGGGAGAACAGCAGGCTCCACACTGAGCTCAGCAAGCCCCACGTGGGGCTCAAACTCATGAACCAGGAAACCGTGACCTGAGCCAAAGGCGGCTGCTCAACCGACTGAGCTACGCAGGTGCCCCAAAATGATTATAAAACTCGACCAACCTGGGTAAGACCGACAAGCCCCAGGCATTCCGAATTTCTCTCCCATGGACTTGGGGGACAGCCACCTGGAGACGGAGCCTGCAACCAGAAGCTAGCGGGAGTTCTCCTGAGCCTGGACCACTTCGGGGGACCTGAGGATCTGCTTCAACTTCTTCATGAAAAGACTCATGAAGGAGTCTTGCGCCTAACTGGGATGAGGGAAGGAAAAAGAGGCGCAGGAGCCAAAGCCGTCAAAACATTGGGGTGAAATCACCTGAGTGTCCCACAGTAGGAGCCCCATTTAAGGAATCCCCCCACAGCTGACAGAGGGATGCTATTCGGCTGTTATGAAGGAATTAGATCTACAAGAATTAATGAACAATTTTTGTTATTGTTTCCCATTTGTAACACATCTTTCTCTTGTGCATTTTTTTTAAATGTTTATTTATTTTTGAGAGAGAGAGCATGTAGGGGAGGGGCAGAGAGAAAAGGAGAGGGGCAGAGAGAAAAGGAGAGAGTCAGAGAGAATCCCAAGCATGCTCCACACTATTAGCAGAGAGCCCCACTTGGGGCTCAAACCATGAGATCATGACCTGAGCCGCCGGTGGACGCTTCACCGACTGGGCCCCCAGGTGCCCCTCTATTGTACATTGTTTAAAAGTACAGACCAGTATATAATATCTACTGTGTATTTTTTTAAATTGGAAGTTATCCATATCTATAGCTTTCTGTCTCTCCATTTGTGCATATCTATATTAGTATCTATATACACACATGCACTTTGACCATCCCTTGATCAATAGCTAATAAGCTGGTAATGATAGTTGTTTCTAGACAAATTAGACTTTTTAGAGAACTTTGACTTTAGAGGCCAAAAAAATGTGCTTTTTACTATATACACCCATTTATGGTATTTGAAATGTAAAGCTTTTTAAAAATGATTTTTACTGTCACTCACATAGACTTGGCATTTATTTGGTACCAGATACTATTCTAAGCACTTCATATGTAGAACCTCATTTGCTCGCTGCTATACCCCTACGAGGGAGGAACTATTATTGTGACAATTTTACAGATGAGGAAACAGGTACAGAGAAACTCTACCTCTAGTCAGTGGTACAGCTCACATCTGATCCCAAGCAGAGGGGCCCAAATACCGTGTGCGTGTAATGTTTTTAAAACATAATCAAGGCACTATTTTTTTTTTTAATGTCAGGGGGAGTCCTTGCAGCCATTTCTGACCCGGAGGAGTGATGCCACCCCTGGGTCCACGACTGCCGACTGCCGGGTCCAGTCCCCAACAGGAAGAGGGAGGGGTGGGCGGGCTTTGGAAGGAGGTGGGGGTGGTGAGGAACTGTGTACCCAGTGTCGAGGGTCCCTAGGCTCCTCAGAGAAGCAGCTGGGGATTCATTTTCCCACAGCCCTTGATCCCTATTATTCTATTGCTAATTTAAAAATAAATAAAGGAGATTTTGCTTTAAGCCTCCATTATGTTAGCATACCAAGAGAAGGAAATTAAAGGAGAGCCTCTCCGGGTCCCCAGTGGATGGAGGGAAACAGAAACCCACCACGGTTTCCCTCACTCACTGCGTTAAAGAAGCACATTGTGTTGTCTAAACCGGTCTGGGCCACAGTGAGAATGGCACTCTCCCCACAGTCACCGCAGCCCTGAATCAGGTCCGGCTGACAGGCCATCTGGCCGCAACCCCCACAGTACTCTACTTATGCTCAGAGCAGTACTAATTGCCTTGTTAACAAAGCTCCTCTCAAGAGAATGAAATTTAAGCAGAGGAATATCAGAGTGCGATTTCGAGAGAAGTGAGTTGATCCAGAGACTGATAGTATTTCCAGCAGCCGAGTCTCCGAAGGCCCACAGAGCAAATAAAGAACATTTTAATGGTACTGTCAGGAGGATACGACTTGTCAAGGCAGATTTGCAAACAGGAAAGGGGCAGGGACCATTCTTGTCTAGACATCTGATTAGTGGGAAATTGTAGGATTATGAGGAGTGTGGATTTTTCTGGCTGCTATTTCTGAGGAGGTCGGGCTTTCCTGTGCAAAGGGCTGGATGAGAGAAACATTTGTCTGTGGGAGAAAATGCTGACTGGTCCTCATCCTCCCTTGGGTTCTAGCAGCCTATTGGGGACAAAGAGAATGCACGGGTAGATTTAAACTTGCAGCCGCTTGGGACGGGGCAGCATGTCTGGGAGGGGTCTGGGGCTCAGAGAGACTCCGCTCTGAAAATCTCACCCTCTTCCTGACCTTCATCATCAGCCTCAGCTTGCCTCCTGATCATGCTGCTAGCGGATGCTCGGTTCTGCTTAAATAACAGTCCACCTTTTGTTCCCCCACCCCCGCCCCCGACGGTGCCCAGAATACAAGGGGAACCACAGCACTGCCAGGTTGGGACGTGTGGATGAGGGGATGGGCAGACAAATAATGCTTGCTGGGGTAGCAATGAAGTCCGGTGAACTGGGGGTGTGTGTGGAATAATCACATGGCCTGGGTAATGGGGGCAACTCTGGAGGTGACCAGTGGGCTCTAAATGGAATGGACTCATGGGGCGCCTGAGGGGCTCAGTCGGTTAAGGGTCCGACTCTTGATTTCGGCTCAGGTCGTGATCTCACGGGGGATGGGATTGCGCCCCACTGCGGGCTCCGCACTGAGCGTGGGGACTGCTTGGGATTCTCTCTCTCTCTCTCTCTCTCTCTCTCTGCCCTCTGCCTCTCCCCCTGCTTGTGCTCTCTCCAAATAAATAAATAAACACTAAAAATTAAAAATAAAAGAAATGGACTTGAATCAGGAAACTTGGGGTTCTAGGGTAGGTTCCTCATCTGAGAAGTGAGGGTATTAACCTTACTATCCCTGTCCTAGTGCTCCCCGAGTTCTTACCGTCCGCCATCATCACCCCCAGGCCTGGGCTGCATGCTTTGGCTGTGACCTAAGACAGGGCACAGCCGGGCAGAGTGTTGATGCCTTTTGTGGTCCTTCCCTGCATTGAATACGGCTGTCCTGTTCTGAGTGCTTGATATATATTAACTTATTTAATCCTTCCAATCATCCTGTCAAGTAGGTACTCATCTGCCTTGTTATTATACACATCTTAACACAGGAAATAGAGGTACCGAGAGCTTAAGCCGCCGGCCTCTCCCCCTCTCCCCCACAGTCCCCCTGCTTCTGTCTCAGTCAAATGATGAACAAGGGAAATCTGTTCATCTACACACAGGTGTTATTTGAAAACTAGATGGATGAGGAAAGGTAAGAGGTAGAAGGCATCCAGGCAAGCTGTTCTTCCTTGTTGGGGTGAGCGATCAAAATGTGTGAGTTGGAAATGGCCAGGGCAGAGGGGAAAGTTCCTTTTATCTCTGGGTTGTAATCCTGCCAAAGCAAGCTGAGAGCCATTGGCCAACTCATTCTGAAGGTTAATTGGGGCACAACTTCACAGGGGGTGCTGGGGCTGTGTTCCAGCCCAGAGTGACTATGGGGCTGGAGCTGCAGAATCATACCATCCAGGTGGGGCTCAGATCGGGAAGGTTCTGCACTACTGACTAGTCAGTGACCTACTTACCTCTCTGGGCTTGGTTTCTAGTCTGTCTATGTTGTTTGGCTTTGATAACCACAAATGCTTTCCGTGAGGGCATTCCTGGCTGTGGGCCGCCCAGAAACGAGTGAGGAAGGGGCTCCAAGGGCAGGGCAGCACCTGTTCACTGAGGGCAATTCAGAGATGTAGGACATCTGGGAGCCACTGGCAGCCGATGTCACAGCAGATTGGGGTGGGTGCGGGGCTGGGAGAAGAAGCTGAATGGGACAACAATGGCATCTATCTTGGAGGGGGAAAGGGTAAACTGTGTGTGGGGGGGAGGTAAAATTCTAGATAGGATGGACAGGAAGAGCTCACTGAGGAAGTACCCAGAGGAAGTAAGGGAGCTGGCTTGTATGGCCAACATGGGGAGGGCTGTGTTGGGGAGAGAGTCAGGAAGAGGAAAGAGTTTCAGTCAATGCAAGGGTTCTGGACTGGTAGGGGCCCCGGGTGCTGAAGGGGAAGCAAGGAGTCTGGAGCAGAGCAGTGTCGGGGGACAGGAGCAGAAGATGAGGTCTGCCATGTCATGGGGAGGAGGAGGCAAATCATAGGGGTGCTTGTGGATCCTACCTAGCTAGGACCATGGCTCTCTTCTGAGGATCAAGAAGCCACTGGAAGTTTCTGGACAGAGGATTGGCACAATCCCACTTGTATTTTAACAAGTTCATTCTGGCTAACATGTCGAGAGTAGACAGAAGGGCCAAGATGGAAGCTGGGAGGCCAATTAGGAGGTCATGCAACAATCCAAGTGAGAGACGAAAGTGACGTGGACCAAGGCAGTGGCAGTGAGGGTGGTGAGAGTGGTCAAATTCTGGAAATAGTTTGAAAGTTGGACCAACAAGATTTTCTGAGAGTCTGAATGCTGGATAGGAGAGAGAGGGAAGTCAAGGGTGGCTCCAAAGCTTTTGGCCCGAAATATTGAAAGACAGTTTCCATGAACTGAGAGAGGGAAGCTGTGGGTGAGGTATTTGCCAGGGGGTGACCGGAAGTTCTGTTTGGACATGTTGAGTTCATGGCGCCCATTGCACATCCAAGTCAAGATGTCGACTGAGTGACAACTGGACATCAATGTGGGAGTCAGAGGCAGAAAGATGGTACTAAAGCAATGAGATCCTACAGGGCGTGAATGGGAATAAAAAGAAAAATCATCCACTGGTGTTTGCTGACATGATGCACAGCAGAGCTTGGGGCCCCCCACTGGATATAGGTGTGTCTCCCTAACTGCCTAGGCCACATCTACTTTGATGCCCCCAAAGCACTCACCTATGGTGATGCCACAAAGCACATTCCTGATCCTCAGAAACCCTCACCCTTGGAGCATCAGAATATGTTTCAGAATCATAAATACAGAGATAGTCAGACGTAAACAACACTTCTCTCAAAAACTTACATTTTCAAGAAAGATAAGGTAGAAGGTTGACAGCTTTGATAGTAAGTTTTGTAGATGAGTCACCACAGACCTGCTATCAGTCGAGCTGCACACACAGCGCTCTCAAACATTTCAAACAGGATCCTGTCTGTAAAAATAATGCACCAGCTTTTTATCAGTGCACCTATTGCTTAATGTTTCACCTGTCCCCAGTGTAGATACTCAAAGGTTGTCCGCTCACACCACCCCTGGGGAATGTCGCCTGCCAAACTGCCCATCAAGGCCCTCCCTGCCTGGGAAGAAGAGGAGAACAGAGCAGGGACTGAGGAAGCAAAATTTCCTTTGCCTCTGGCACTCTGTCCCCCAACACCATGTGTGACTCTGTCCTGTCCCTGAAGCCTCTCTCTTCTGGTCACATGAAGGTGGGAGCACACTACTGCAGGAAGACACTAAAGAAAAGAAGTACCTTTCCAAATATTGCTCTCATTTGGAAACCTTTTGGAAAGCCCCTGTGCTGTGGTAGAAAGACTACGGACCTGAGCGGCCGTCCACGCAAGGTCTGCTGTGAACCAGCCCAGTGACTTTGGGAGTGTGTTTAACCTACTTGTATCTTGGTCCCCTCATCTATAACACCAGAATCTGAATGTCCCATGTGGTTGTTCTGAAAATTAAAGGACAAGGAAGAATGTCACAAAATGAGGTGTTGTTTTATTGTGTGTTATGTTAACAACACAGCTTTTCGTTATCATTACTGCTGTTGTTGTTCTTGTTACTGAACTGACTCTGTGCCGAGTCGTTCTGTGATCTTGGGCAAGTCGGTTCACTTCTCAAAGCTCTGGGCTCCTGCATCCCACAGCAATGGACACAAAGCACCCCATTCCAGGGTCTGAGACCGGGGCACATTCAAGTGGCACAGCGACTTATGAGGCGCGCACGTGCGGGAAATATGAAGGCGCCATCATCGGAAGCAGGAGTGTCAGTATGGGAAGGCCAGGGATTTGGGGACCGCCATGTTCACCACCTCCTGCACTGTCTCCCTTCCATGCTGGAAAAAGGGTATCTTCTCCATTTCCCCCCACGTCTCCCTTGCAGCCTGGATCCCTGGAAGAGCAATACGAAGTGCTCTGAACATCCTATCCTGGTGCTGTTCTTGTCTATCATTTCAAGAAAACAAACACATCTCATCAACTTATTCCAGGAAACAGGTTCCATGATAAACAAAAAGGCCCAACTTTCTGAGAGTCTCTGTTTGCAGTGTGTTAGGGTCTTGCTTATGGATCAGTTCCCCCCTGCTGATGACTGTTTTGGCGCTCCTGTCTCCTGTTGCATGCAGATGCATTACCTGAGACTGAGTGTGCCTGCTATAAGTTAGGAGGGAATTGCACATGGGCAGCCCACGGGAACCATCGGGTACCCGGGGCTGTGCCAACATAGGAAGAGGAAGCAGAGGACGGTAGAGTAAGGAGAATTCTGGGCTAAGGGCCAGCAGCAGACCCAACTGAGGCATACAGCAACCCAGGCAAGCTAAACATTTGGCCCCAACTCAATTGGAAATAGTAGTTAGTTGCTAGTATCAGGGACCTGACGATGATACCTTCAGCAAGAGGTTTATTCCTCTCTCACTTAGCAGTCTAGAGGGGCTTCTATAGTGGCTCCACAACCTCAGTAGGGACCAAGTTCCTCGTAGCTTTCTGCTCCACTATTAGTTCATTGCTTTTATCCTTCAAGTCTGCCTCATGATCCAACATGGCTGCTGGGAGCTCAAGTCATTACATTCACATTCCAGGCAACAAGGAATGTGAATCCAGGAATCAAGGAAGGGCAAAAAGAGTATGCACACCCTCTACTTTTTATGCAGCCTTCCAGAAGTCCCATGTAACAACTCTACTCACATCTCAATGGCCAGAGCCCAGCCACACAGCTGCTCCTGACTACAGATGAAACTGTGTGGTACAAGAAGACACTGAGAGTCGTTTGCAGGAAAGGGGAGAGTGAGGACTGTTAGTAGTAGCTCAGCCTCCAGTTTACTGTCCTGAGCAATTCTTCTCTGGCCCCAAACTTGCATGCCCACCTACCAAAAAAACATGTCATGATGCATCATACTTCTTGTTAGTCAAATATCCCCTAGAGAATATCAAAAGATTATTTCCAACCACGTTATACTATCCTCCACCTCCAGAGGAGTTCTAGTAAATTGAGTTTGCTCCATGTTGCTACATTTCCAAGGGTGCTTTAGGTTAACAGCAATGTTTAAACTCTCTTCAAAACCTAGTGGTCTGAGAAGTTACTTGGCAGGAACACTCAGAAGCCTGGCTTTGGCTAGAAGACCTAGGCCCTCATCTTAGCAATGATGACATCTGTCCGGACCCTTTATCCATCCAACAAATATTTGTTAAACATCTAACCTGCCTAAGACATTGTGCTAGATATTGTGGATTCAAGAACCAACAAGTGCTCACAGTCCAGTGGGGCTTCTAGAAAATTCACAGGCACCTATAATGCATGGTGCGGATGTACTGAGGGGCCAAGTGTGAGGCTTCCTGGTAGTCCACTGGCAGCATCCTTGACTGTATCTGGGAGTGTCATAGAAGACTTCCACAGAGGTGATCTCCAAGTTGGGAGCAGAGGTTACTCAGAGTGTGAATAATAAAGGAGGCACAAGATCAGAGCATGGAAGATCCTTCTAGCTAGAATTCAGGGAATGAGTTGGAGAGGGGCAAGTATAGAGGCAGGGAGACCAATGATGAGGCTGTAGCTTCATCGAGAAGAGCAGAAGGGAGCAGAGATCGCTGGTTGGAATGCAAGAGCCATTCTGGACGTGGCATTGAGAAAACTTGGTGACTGGTTGATGAAGAAGGTCAATTTGGGATGGGAGGCAGGATTCAAGCATGATGGTGGGTTTCTGGCTTCGAAAAGTCTGGATGGTGATGTAGAGTGGAGCTGGAGAACACAGGGGGACCAGGGGCCAAAGCCTACCCTTCCACCTGCACCATGAGGAGCCCAGCCTGCAAGCCGAGCTCGCCCCACCCTCTCCCCATGCCCTCCCACAGCGGCCCCTGCAGCAGAGCCCACCCTCCACAGGACTGACCAGGGCCGGAGGCCAGCACTACCCTGGGAGAAGTTCAGAGCTGGGTGGGCAGGAAAATCTGGGGTCTTGGAACATAGCAGGGTTAGTGTGGGCTCTGGGTGGTCATGTCCCTGTGGGAAGGGGCCTGGCCTAAAGACAGCAGGAGGGAAGGGCTCCAAGTGTCCCGAGGGCAGGAGCCCAGGGCAGTCTAAGGACAGCACTGCAAGGAATGAGGAGGGAGCAGGAAGATGTTGAGCTGAGTTCTGGGCAGGCTGCCTTTGGAAGACCCGTGGGGACGACCAGAAAGCAGTCCGACATGTCATTCCGGGCCACGGAAAAGAGATTTGGGACTCACAGGTATGTCTTGTCCATTTGCCACCCTCGGTGTCACATTTATAAAACAGAACAGCGCTAGGCTGTGGGTCCCTGAGCCACCTTTCTGCCCCATCTTTCTCTATGCCACCGCTTCCCAGACCTGTGTCTCGCCCCAGGGCCAGTGCACCATGTAGGGGCAAAGCATGAGGAAGTCAGTCCCAGGGCCCCAGCCTTGGCCTGATTCACCAAATTCTTGTAATCAGTTTAGTTACACAACAAAATTCAGATCAGAGTGAGGATTAGCAGAGGAAGTTTGAGAAGGTGCTTTGAACTTCACAGAGGAAAGCCCCCTCCCCCATTCACACAAAGAAATCCCGAGGTATTAAAGGTGACATAAACACATTGCCACCTCCTGGCCCCAGGCAGCCGGCTGGGTGATCAGTTGGCATCCTCAATTGCCTTCCCCCCATGGCATTCCACCCAGGTCTCCCAGAGTGGGGGAAATGGATTCTGTCCTCAGCCTGCTGCTCCTGGAATTGCAAACATTCACTGAGCTGACCCCCCCAGGCCCGCCTTCTCCAAGATTCCAGAGAGCAGCCCAAAGGGGGAGGGGGGGACAAGCACTTCCCTACCACCTCCCCAGCTCAATAGGAGCCCAGAGCAGAGGGGGAGAAGAGGGGCAGAGGCGGGAGGCAGAGCAGCCTTCCTTACCTCCTGGCCTGCAGCTCGCAGGTTATTGTTCCCAGATGGAGATTGTCAAACCCTGTCAGCCTCAGATACACACAGAGAGCGCCACATCCGCATTCCTGGAATGTGTAACTGCCCAGCTTCACCTTCTGTGTCCCCCAATTCAATAACATGTCAAGTTTCTTCAGTCTCACCAGAGCTAAAACGCTCTCACCTACAACTCACTGGCTTTGCATTCGGAGCACACATGCGCTGAGGCTGTCAAAATAGTTAAGCTAGGCTAAGGGGAGGCATATTTCCTCAGAACTGATTACACTGAGTCGTCTGAGCCAAGTGGCTCTCACCTGTTTGTGCTGGTTTCATGATGCGCTTTGGAAGCCAAGGGCCATTGACTGTGCTTATGGGGTCTTAGGGCCAATGATCACGAATGCTGTCTCCAGGGGGTTGGCAGGCTGTGGTATGCAGGGGGGAAGGAACATGGTCACTTGGCTGATTGCTCTTTATTTCAGGGCCTGGCTGTTGGCACCACCCGCCAGAGATTGCTGGAGGGATCCTGTACCCTTCCTTTCCCATTCGGCATACCCAATCCTTCATTCCCCATTCAGCATACCCAATCCGCCATGATAGGAAGCCCACCCCTGTCCTGGCATTGCCTCTGAGTTGTGATGCTGCTTCCACCCTGGCAGGCCTTTCCCACCATGAGTATATTCGCTGACTAATCAGAAACAAATTAGGCTCTGTTCAAACTGCATTGAATCTGCAGGCCACAAGAGTTCCTGTGGGGACAGATGAGGGTACCTGGGGCTGAGGGATGGTAAGTGACTTGTTCAGGATCACACAGCAACGAGTGATAAAACTGGATCTATAATCCTAGACCTTTGACTTTCTATCCATTATGAGTTGAATTTGAATCCCCAAAAAGATATGTTGAAGTCGTAACCCCTGGGGCCTGTGAATACGACCTTACTTGGAAATAGAATCTTTACAGATTTCATCAGGTTGAGATGAGGTCATTAGGGTGGTCCCTAATTCAATACGATTGGTGTCCTATAAGAGGAGGGGAATGTGGACCAAGCCACACACACAGAGGAGAGATGGCCATGTGAAGATGAGACAGAGGTCAGAGTTTTGCAGGCACAGGCCAAGAACACCTGTAGGAAGCCACCCCAAGCTGGAAGGAGCAAGGTAGGGTCCTCCTTTGAGGCTTCAGAGAGAGGGTAGCCCCGCCAACACCTGGAATTCACACTTCTAAACTCCAGAACTATGAGAGCACACATTTCTGTTGTTTGAAGTCATCCACTTTATGGTACGTTGTCACAGCAGCCCCAGGAAAGTGACACACCATCCGATAGCATTTCTGAAACAAGAACTGGGTGAAATTCTGGATGAAAATGTCGTTCCTTGGAAGCTAATGAAAGACGGCCCAATTATGGGTTTTGGACTTTAGAATACGTAGCAGGTTATGTGTTCTGTGCAAGTCATCTTTGGGGAAAGACTCACCACTCCATGCCTCCTCTTATCCTGACACATGCTCTCCATCAAAGCCCAACGATATGGGTTCCTTATCAATTTTTAAACATTAATTTATGAGTTGATGTAAAATCAGAGGGACTTTCCTTCTAAATCCTTCTCTAAGCTGCCCAGCATAACACTGGTCATTTGCTTTTAAGTGGCCTTCCCATCTGAGGAATTTCAAGGCACTTACCAAACTCTGTGACCCATAGGGAGTGTCCTCTGGGGTTAGGAATTTCTGGTTTACATCTGCCCTCTGACCTCACCCTGTCCCGATGACTCCATTAAACTGAGTCATTTAGTTCAGTGGGTTCAGTAAAGATAAGAGCTAGTATAAAAAATACCGTGGCTCAGGCTTAGGGCTGACTGTGGGTTGTGGGTTTCAACAAATGGATGCTTTGCAATTAACCTTAATGTCTATCCTAATTCTCAAGAGATGGAGATTATGAGCCGGCAGTTTTCTGAGAATCCATTGGCCGAATCCTTGAGTCTGTAATAATATTGCTTACAAGGCATCAGTTGGTGGTTTGCCTCCAAGGATGGCTGTGTTCATAACCTAAAACCCAACAAAACCAATCCAAGAGAACCCTTAAGCCCGCTACCTTCTGCTAACCTCACATACCGGCTGAGGTTGGTTGTCCAAACCGAAATCTCTTGGTTGCGTTTGGGAGTGACTGTCTTAATAAACATGTTCTATTTTCTTGCCTCACTTCTCTTCACTTCTCTTCACTGAAGCTCCTTGTTTACTATGGAATTGCTAGGAATCTAAACACGTCAAGGGACAGTTCTCCCTGCCCCTCCGGGCATGAGCTGAACTAAGTGGAACCATACCTTTGCTTTCTTCCCAAACCAACAGGCAGAACCAATTTAAACCTCATGATCATGCAGTGCATGTGCAGAAACTCCCTATGTTGTTTTAATGTTTCTCCCAAGAAGGACATAATGTTCTTGCCGGAGTTTTATCTACCAAAGACAGGCACCACACTCCAAGGACAATTGGCCTAAGCACTTGGCCACTGCCTAAACCGATTATGGTACCCCTCTGCAGCCACAGAAAGTCAGGCTTTGGAAGCAAATTTAATGACATGGGGAAACATTTACGGTCTTCTATTAAGTGGAAAAGGCTGCTTACAAAACAGAATGTATAGTATGAAAGCAATTATGTAAAAATTATGTATCATATCCATAGAAAATCTGAAAAGCTATACTCCAAAATGTAAACACTGATACTCAGGGCTGTGAATGTGCAGTAGCTATTCATGCAAGACACAAGGGCATCCACTTGCAAGAACAGCAGTGGCAGACATCTTGGCACAGTGCTGTGCCTGCTGAGAAGGTCCATCTTTTTCTAATCAGGCCTGGCACCGGAGAGATTGGCAGCGGCCCCAGGGATTATGTGACTCTAAATTTTCTTCTATGTGCTTCTTCATATTTTGCAAGAATTCTTCCATGAGTGTGTGCTACTTTTGTGCCAAGTTTCAAAAAAATGTAATTCAACCGATTTTTAAAAGATAATCGTTGGAAATATGAGCACTGACTGCATATTTGATGATATTACAGAATTATCTCTAAGTACGCTAATAATATTGTCGTCATACTTTTAAAAGACTCATTAGCTTTTAGAAATACAAACTGAAATGTATGTAGATGACATGACATGATGTCTGGGTTTATTTCAAAATAATATGGGAAGCAGTTAAGTGGGTAGGAGTATAACATAAAAAAAAGTCATGAATTATTCATTGTTAAAGCTGAGAGCTACCTATATGGGGGATTGTAATACAATTCCATTTTTGTGTATGTTTTAAATTGCCATAATGTAAAGTTTAAATAAAAACAGAAAACTAGTTGAGGTCACGTGGCTGAGACTAACCTGAAGTTTTCCTTATCTTCGCTTCTGACAGAATCGTGCAGGTCCACAGGCTTCCTGCGTGTGTCTTCCCACATGGGGGTATTGCGGGAAGTGGGGGGTACAATACCAATGGGGCCAAGAAGGAAAGCGGCAAGACACATGTCACCTAACCACTTCTGCCAAAACCACCCGGATTTGGCAAAGTAGTGACATCAGAGCTGAAGACAGGCAAATAGGTTCCATAAACTGCTTAATTATGCAAACACTGGTAACCGACAAGTCTTTGTCTCCGCTGAGACAAAATAAGAGGGAAAAGAATTAATTTACAGTGGAAGAAACTGGATTTAGCTGCATGGAAAAACTAAGTACTAGTAAGAAAATGTTAAATACCCATAGGGCTATTGTTTGATCTAGGAATGATTTCAGCGGCCACAAATACATTTGTCGTGAGTTAACAAGTAGTCAACCGTTAGTCCCAGGGTTGGTTCTGCAGCCAATGATAATATCAAGAAGTCAGGTACCTTGTTCCTTGTTTCTGTCTTTGTTTTTTCTTTTTTCCCAGCAGACTTTTTTTTTTAAAAGGTGGGCTTGTTGCCTCATTGTTACAAGATGGCGGCAGGACCTCCAGATATCGCAGTTTTCTGTGACCATGTCCAAAGGCAGGGAGCAGAGGAAGAAGAGCAAAACTTAAATAAATAAATAAATAAATAAATAAGCAAGTGTGCCTGGTGACTCAGTCAGTTGAGCATGTGACTTCGGCTCAGGTCATGATCTCACAGTTTGTAAGTTCGAGCCCCGCGGCGGGCTCTGTGCTGACAGCTCAGAGCCTTTAGCCTGTTTCAGATTCTATGTCTCCATCTCTCCCTTCTCTGTTCTCTCTCTCTCTCTCTCTTTCAAAAATAAACATTAAAAATTTTTTAATAATAAATAAATAAATATCTCCCATATAGCTCATTCATTTTCTTTCTTCTTCCTTCCTTCCTCCCTTCCTTCCTTCCTCCCCCTCTCTCTCCTTTTCTTTCTCTCTCTCCTTCTTCCTTCTTCCCTTTCTTGCTTCCTTCCTTCTTTCCTTCCTTCCTGCCTCCCTCCCTCCCTCTTTTTCTCTTTCTTTCTTCCTTCCTTCCTTCCTTTCCCAGAAAAGAACATTCTTGCCTCCAAATCCCTCAGCACACTTGCCTTTGTATCTTATTGGATGGTACTTTGTTGCCTGGTCACCTCCATCTGCAAGGGGACTAGGAAAATGAATATCTAGCTCTTTAAGGCCCAACAGGAAAGATGAAAAGGACTGAGAGTGGCTGTGTGCAGCCCACCAGCAGTGGTTCCTGCCACTTGGAGAAAGCAGGTGTGGAGAACTCAAGGCTGTCCCCTGGAGGGAGAGGACACACAGGAGGAACAGTGGCTCCCATGAGTTACGGAAGAGAGCTACATAGTGTATCTTTCCTCATTACTAAAGCAGTTTTTACTCTTCTAGGACAACTGAACATATGCAGGAAACTGCCTATCACTACATCACCCAAAGAAATGCACTGATAACGCGTTAGTGTCACAGTAGCTGATGGAGCTGGATCTCCTTATTGGGGGCCTGAAGCCAAGTAGAGACAGAGAGAGGGTCTTCAACCGAGGCCTTCCAGGTCTGTTCTACATTTGTGAGCTGGAGTACGAGGCTCCGTCTTGACTTCTTACACTCCTCAGGAACAGAGAGAGGGGACGCGGATAGTTTATCAGTTATGTATTGCTGCATAATGAACCACCCAAAACACGGTCACTTTCAACAACTCTTCATTATTGCTCGTGATGCGGTGGGTCAGGAATCTGGGCAGGGCTCGGCGCGAGCACCTGAAGAACCTGTCCCAGTACTGGTCATGTCACCGAGGCTCAGTAGTGGTATGTATATGGTTCGTTCCACATGCACCATTATTCCAAAGGCTTTGTGACACCTAGGAGGCCCCGCGTGCTCTGTCAGCCTGCTTTGGTTTCTCTGTTACTTCCTTGTCCTTGTTGCTCCCTATTCCTCTCCCTCTCACCCCTCCTGCCTCAGCCCCGCTGGCCTCCATGTCATTCCCCACACCAGGCACCCTCCCCTGATAGCGGGCCATTCCCTACGCCCACAGCCCTGCCCCTGGATATTCACACAGCTGACTTCCCATCTCCTCTAAGACTTCCTCAGATACCACTTTTCCATGGAGTCTACTCTAACCATCTGTATTCATGTCCTGGGACTACAAATTACCACAACCTGGGGGCTTAAAGACAGCAGACATCTATTTTCTAACAGTTCGTGGGGCCAGAAGTCCAAAGTCAAGGTGTTGACAGGTCCACGCTTCCTCCACAGGCGCTAGGGGAGGATCCTTCCTTGTCTTCCAGCCTCTAGTGCCTGCAAGCATTCCTTGGCTCGGGGCTGCCAACTTCTGCTTGTGGACTTTTTATCTGTCTGCGTGTCTCATACTTCTCTGTGCCTTTTCCCTTCCTCCTAAGCACATCTGTCATTGGATTTACGGACCCCTGGATGATCCAGGATGATCTCATCTCAAGACCTGTGATGCTTAACTTTCTGCGTCGCCTTGACTGGGCTCAGGGATGCTCAGGGAGCGAAGAAGTTAGCATTTGAACTGGTGGACTGAATAAAGCAGAGGGCCCTCCCCAACACAGGCAGGCATCATTCAATCCACTGAAAGCCTGAATAGAACAAAAATGCAGAGAAAGGCAGATTTGCTCTCTCTCTGCTTGAGCTGACACATCTGTCTTCTGCCCTTGAACTCTAGTGCTTCAGGGCTTAGGTTTCTGGACACACAACAGGATTTACACCATCAGCCCCTTGATTCTCAGGCCTTTGGACTCAGACTGAATTCCACTACCAGCTCTCCTGGCTCTCCAGCTCGTGGATAGAGATCATGGGACTTCTTGGCCTTTATAACTGCATAAACCAATTCCTACAATAAATCTACTCTCCTGTCTATCTGTCTATCTGTCTATCTATCCATCCATCCATCTGTACTACAGGTTCTGTTTCTCTGGAGAATCCTAATACAAGACCCTTACCTGAATTACATCAGCAAATATGGTCACTTTTTTTTACCAAATATGGTCACTTTCACAGATTCTAGGGGTTGGGACTCAGACATACCTCTTGGGGGACCATTATTCAACCCACTATACCACCACGCTATTTAATACTTACAAAATTAGGGGCACCTGGGTGGCTCAGTTGGTTAAGCATCTGACTTCAGCTCAGGTCATGATCTCAAGGTTCATGGGTTCAAGCCCCACATCGGGCTCTGCGTTGACAGCTCAAAGCCTGGAGCCTGCTTCAGATTCTGTCTCCCTCTCTCTCTGCCCCTCCCCTACCCATGCTCTGTCTCTCTCTGTCCCTCTCTCAAAAATAAATAAACATGAAAAAAAATTTAAGGGGCGCCTGGGTGGCTCAGTCAGTTAAGCGTCCGACTTCAGCTCAGGTCATGATTTTACAGCTCATGAGTTCGAGCCCCACATCAGACTCTGTGCTGACAGCTCAGAGCCTGGAGCCTGCTTCGGATTCTGTGTTTCCCTCTCTCTCTCTGCCCCTCCCCTGCTCATGCTCTGCCTCCCTCTGCTTCAAAAATAAATACATATTTAAAAAAAAATTTTTATGTTTATAAAATTGTCTGTACACACATGTGGTCCTCCTGATGCCCTTCCCTGTTTGTATTTTCCAGTGTACTTGAAACCTTCTAACATACGATATCATTTGCTTATGGGTAAGTTCATGGTTCTTCTCTCCTTGCCCCAGAATGTAATCTCCCACTAGAGTGTACGTTTTGTTCATCGATGTAACACACGAATCTAGACCTACAATAATGTTTGGCACACAGTACGTGCTCACGAAACTCTTACTGAATAAATGAATGAATGAGTGCCACGTGTTAGGGGAACCAGTGGGCTATATAGCTACTGCATCCAGCCACGGGCCAATAAAAACTTCTGTTGAGTGAAATGAGATTCAACAGTTGTGACCCATCTTTAAGAGAACCCTGGTAGGTCCTAACTGGAAAAGCAATGTTACTCTCTTCCCAAGCTTACTTATCTAGTTTTAAATTTCTTTTCCTCATCACATTTCCAAATCCCGAGCTGCCCACTTTAGGACCATGATTCTCTCCTGCTGATTCAGTGTGAAACAGCTCCTGAGCTGGATGAGCTGAAAATTACTCCCTCCGAATAAGAAAAGGTTACACTTCCAGAGAATAAATTCTGGTCTCCTAATAAGGTATAATTAATCACACCAATGAGCCTTGTGACCAAAAATAGTTTCCAAAGAACAACTTAATGCTGGATAATTATAAATCAGAGGGTCTGATGAATCTAAGATACGGCTAGATGAAACATTGATGACCCATGTGGAACATATCAAAAATTCCATGGAAAGATAAAGATGGGAATGTGTTCTGTGCCTGGTTTCTAGACTGCTGTCGGCCTGGGCAGCCCACTCATGCTCACTCTCATTGTCCTCTATAAGCTACTCGGGGATACACTCATTTCTTTATTTCCTGAAATGATGGCCTTTAAAACTAAAAAATAAAATAAAGTAAAATAAAATAAAATAAAATAAAATAAAATAAAATTACCGGCTGTTAAGAATGCAGTGTGGGAGCTTGGGTTTTTGTTTAGTTGTTTCATCTTATTTCAGTTTGGCTTGCTTTTTCCCCCCACCTTCTATAAAGTTCACAGCATAACCGAAGTCTTTAAATAAAATTTTATTTCTTATTTTTAATAAAGTTGGAGGAAATGTTTTGAAGGATGTTTAGAAAATGTGGATGAGCCAAAGGAAGAAAGTGGGGGTTTTTTGGTTGTTTGGTTGTTTGGCCCTGAAATCAAGAGTCGCATGCTCTACCGACTAAGCCAGCCAGGCTCCCCAGGAAGAAGGTGTTTGAAATTGCCTGTAACCCCACTGCCCGGACACAGCATGGACGTCTCGCACACTGTGCCCCACCTGCATCTTTTTGCATCTCATGACCTTCCTCACTTCCTGCCCATCTCACTCTCTGTTCAGATGTTCTAGCGTGTTTATGGTGATTTAAAGGTGGCACGTGCCACCAGAAGCTAACAAACCAGTGATGACCTGCTGACTCTCCTACCCTTTTCTCTCATGTTGTGTCCTCAATTCCTGGGCTACTCCTGCAGGAGAAGACATCTTCTGCTTGCATCTGTCTTGCAAGGATTGAATCACAAGCCTCCAGTAAGGGCGGTACGGCCCAGGGCCAGAGCTCCACCCTGAAAGACATTCAGGTCCTAGGTCTGTCTGAGAAGCACTGTGGATACTTAGCTCCAATGACCAACTAATGGAAAGAATAAAATCCAGCCATCATTCAGTCAGCAAATAGTTACTGACTGCCTACTCCGTGCCAGTGTTCACACTATCTATCTCGAGCTGGGAGGTTCTTGTTTTGAGTTTCTCATGGTTGCCAGTGGACCGTGCTGGGCCTGGAGTCATCCAAAGGCGCATCTGGGCCGGACCACCAAAGGCTCACACAGCAGGAAGCGTGGAGCTCCGTGGACTTACCTTCTGTCTTCCGGTAGTGTTTTGCCCACTAGGCCTTCTCCACTTGGCTTGGGCTTCACACAGCATGGTGTCCACAGGGGACTTGCACTTTTTACATGGCAACTGGCTCCCAGAGGTGGAAAGCAGGATGTGCTGGGCTGGGTGAGGGCCATATCTAGAACAGGTGTTGTATCATTTCTGCCACACTCCATGAGTGAAAGCTGTCACAAGGCCTACCCGGATTCCAAGAGGCAGAAGAACAGACTCTACCTCTGGATGGGAGGGTGGCAAGCCACCCTGCAGAAGGGGATGTGGGATGGGAAAGATTGTTGCCAGCATTGTTGGAAACCACGGTCTGCCACAGGGGAGCACCGTGTAGGGCCGGGGCATAGTGTCGAGGGCTCCTCAGTCCTCAGAGCTGGCATCTAGTAGGCAAGGAAGACACGAAACAAATAACCATGCGAAGAAATACATACTTGCACAATGGAAAGCTACAAGGGAGAAGAACAATGAGAAAGGAAAAGAATAAAAGGAGTTTGGTCAAGGAATGTCCCTCTAAAAATGGAGCCCATAGACAGAGACCCCAATGGTGAGTAGGAGCTCTCCAGGTCAATAGCACTCTAAGCAGAAGGAACAGTGTGTGAGAAATAAGAGTAGGGTTAACATGCAGGGGGCAAGAGGGAGATGGGTGCAAAGTGAGGCTGAAGAGGCAAAAGCCAGGGATGGGTTGTGTATGGCCTGACAGCCCTCATGGAATTATCTGGGATTTTTTTTTTCTTGGTATAAAAGAAAAATACGTGTTTCTTTAGGTTAGGTTCAGCTATAAATGACAGAAACCTAAAATAACACTCTCTTAAACGAGGCAAAAATATATCTTTCTCTCACATGTACCAAGTTTTGTGTAATCCATCAAAGGGAAGGATGCCTGTCCATAGTTTCAGAGACTAGCACCCAACTTCCATCGCCAACCTCAGAACACAGCTTATCTTTTTCTCGTGACTCAAGAAGGCTGCTTGAACTCCAGCCATCACATCTACATGGCAGTGGGCAGAAAGGGGGAAGGAGGATATGTTTTCTCCCTTTCAGGATACACATCATCTCCACCAACTCTCACTGGCCAGAACTTAATCACTTAATCATGTAACCAAACTTGTCTGTTAGGGAGACTGGAGAATGGAAGGCGGCTGTGTGCCTTGTTAAAATTAGATACTTTATTATAAAGGAAGACAGAAAGAATGGGTAAAAGCAGCCTCTGCTATAGTGCTGGAAGCCTTTAAAGAAGGGAATCTTTCTTACATGACCAAGGCATGTTATAACATAGGACGCTGGCTTCACTGTCGAGTGCGCCCAAGTTCTAGTGCCCCTCCAACACACGTAATTGTTCTCTGGGTGACCTTGAGAATTTTCTTAACTTCTCTGGGCCTTCAGCTCTACATTTGCAAAAGGGAGATTATCTTGCCTGTGTCCTAAAAGTATTATATTAACTAATGAGGTCATAATAATAAAAGGGCTTAGCAGGGGTAGAAGTAATCATTTTTAGGGAGGATTTTAATTTTATCCAATCTGTGAACTATTTCAAGATTTGGAAGTAAACAACCCTCTGTCTTTCTGATGTTCATCTTGTAACCTGGCAACCCGTAAGAAATTCTTAAGCTCATAGAAGTGGAATGATGCTCACTGCCCTGGCGTGGACAGAAGTCGGCTTCCTCAGAAATGCTAAAGTTAAACCGACCTGCTCCCTGAGCAGACAGCGGTCACGGGCCTTTGGTCTGAGAGCTCAGATTTCGGAAATAAATGACCAGAATGTAGTTTCCAGTAAAGCTGGACATGTTCATATGTCACCCAGAGGGAAGCAGGATTTAGGATGAGTCGGTCTCTAAATTCTGGATTAGAGGCCACGTAGAGACAGAACTAGAGTCCATTTGTTCTTGTTCTGAAAAACTCCCTCTACCAAATAATATAAGATCAGCTATGTTTATGAACTGCCTACTAAGTTAAGCAGCAGACGCTAGGCTAAGCTCTTTAAAAAATTCTCGTTCTCCAAAGAGGTGGGTATCAATCACGCCTCCATTTTCCAGATGAGAAAACTGGGGCCTAAGAGGCCACAGTTAGTATAGGCTAATAGCAGGATCTGTCCCAAGAAGTCTGGCTCCATAACCCTTGAATGCAAACCACTAATTATCCTGCCTCCGACTACCTAGAGTCTTAAGATGCTTCACTTCCAATTCAGCACACACATCTTGAAGGGCTCTATGCGCCAGGCTCCGGACTGGGTGTTGGTGTTGTAGAGAGAAAAAAAAAAAAAAAGACACAATCCTAATCCTTAAAGAGCTCACAAGTTGGTGAGGAGGTACACGGGGTAAAGTGCTGCTGGGCATGCCGAGTGGTTGCTGCATACGTTGGAGGAAGGCCTAACCCAGTCTGGAGGCCATGCAAGAAGCCAGTCAGAGAGGACTTCCCAGAGGAGGCAATTCCTGAACTGAGGCTGATGTCTCTGATTCAAATACCCTTGAATATGTCTGAAATAGTATACATGACACACACACACACACACACACACACACACACACAGACGCACGCACACGCACATGCACACACACATTACAGCTTTCTAATTACTCCTTTTTGGTCCATCAGTGTGATCCTCCTAATTTATTCACAAAAGAGAGCTGCAGTACCATTAGTAAGGGTGGCTGGGTGGGCTTTCTTGAAAGCCAGCCCACCTATTTTATGGCTCAGGTGTTTCATTTTAGGTTCCGGCAGGTTTTAGAGCAAAAGGCAGCCTCGCATAAGAGTTCAGACGATGACAGAGGCCAGGCCCACATCAGCTCCTGCCCCACTCCTGTCTGGAGAGCCAGGTCCCTAGTGTGATCCAGGTCATTCTTTCTTCCGCTCACACTTCCTTACCACGGGCCTGTTATGACCTTCATTCTCATCTTTTATCCCCACAAAACTCGTTTCCATGGAGAACATTTTGTTCTGTTGGAAAATGGAAACCTTGAAACAGAAAAGAACTAAAGCATGTGTTCAATTGCCCGTTGCTTTTCTGGGGGTCCTCACATGGAAGGGTCCGTGTCCTGCCTCCACCCAGCTGAATATTCTTTCTCTTTTTTTTTTCTCATAGGGATAAGAAAAATGAAAAGCCTGGGATTCCAGCCCATTTGCTGCAAGGAAGTAAGATCCAGAAAGAGTGCAGCAGGAACGCTGGCGGCATCCTGGGTCCCTGGCCTTTCCTCCCGAGAGGTGTGGCATTCGTATTTACTAGATGCACAAGAACATGGCCTTGGCACAGAACTTGTGCAGTGAATGGCAGCGGTGCACAGGCTGTACAGAAGGGGTGTGGGTAAGGGCACCTGCCTGGAGGCTGCACTTGACATTCACGGAGAAAATTTCACCGGTTGCTGTCAGAGATGACGGCAGGCCGGATATGATGATGAAGGAGCTAAAGGCTTCCTTCAAGGTACAAAGAAAGAAAAGGTCAAGGGAGAGAGGGAGAGAAAGAATGAATGGACAGAAGAGAGAGAAAGAAAAAGGAAAGTTAAGAACCAAGGTTCCTAAAACCAGATTCTGCCAGAAATTCTTGCCACTATTTTTTACAGGTCTAAAAGCCACATTTCATGAAAAATTGTCAACATTTACCATTAGGGCTAGAACTCCTATGTGCCTTGACACATAGCATCTGAGTCTTGGAGAAAAGCAGAAGAGGTTTTCTTTGTTTTGTGTTTGTTTGCTTTTAAGTAGGCTTCATGCCCAGCACAGGGCCTGAACTGCTAAATCAAGACCTGAGTTGAGATCAAGAGTCAGATGCTTAACTCTCTGAGCCACCCAGGCTTCTCAAAGTAGAATTAATTTTAAATCCTGATGCTACTGCTTCTTAGCTGAGTGACCTAGAAAAGGCCTCAGTTTTCCTTGCGAGTAAAATGGGTATGAAAATACCTGAGTAGAGGCAAAAATGGCTGGGTCCATGGGTTGCAGGCAGGGGCTCTGAGAGGACCCTAGTGGGCCTTTCCTTCCCTTGTAGGATTAGAAAACCTGATGGCCTGGCCCGACTGCTCCCTACAGTCACCCCGTGAGAGAGGTCTCCTGGGAAGGCAGTTCTAGATGCTGAAGGGCTGGAGCAGAGACTGCCTGAGGGGAGACTGGTCGGGTCGTGGGAGCACAGAAAGAAGTAAGACGGAGTAGGTGAAGTGTGGGTGAAAACTGAGCTGTGGTAGGTGACCACCAGCCTTCCAGCTCTGCTCAGACATTCCATGGATACTCTCTGGTCCATGGGGTTTTCACATATTAATTACTTTTCTTCTCTCATCCCTGTGTATAGCCCTGTGATACTCTGGAAGACAAGACAATGCACCTGCCCACGAATTTATGTCGTATATTCCTAGTGTGGAGCTTCGAAGCCATTGTACCCAGTTTTTTTTTTTTTTTTGAGTAAGTTCTATGCCCAACATGGGGCTCGAACTCATGACTCAAAGATCAAGAGTCATATGCTCTACCAACTGAGCCAGCCAGGCACCTTTATCCCCATTTTTGAAGTTGATGGCATTTATGTTCTTTCTTCAATAGCTGTCCCTTTCTCCTAAGTTTTGTTGACGTGAGCTGAACTCATGAACTCATTCCCTTGAGCAGGCATTTGGCTCATATTCAAGTTCTCAGAACTGAGCCCTGTTTGCTATAGGGACTGTGTAAACAGTTGGGTGTGTGTGCACACATGCACGTGTGCACACCTGAATGTGTGTGCATGTGTATACATGCATCTGTGCATGCATGAATGTGTGCATCTGTGTGTGCATGTGCATACATGTGCATGGATGTGTACATGCATCTGTGCATGCATGATGCACCTTTGCATTGCAAGCATATGTGTGCGCATGTATGTGCATGTGTATATATGCATCTGTGCATGCACTAATGCTTGTCCCTCTGTGTGTACATGTACATATATGTTCGCGTATGTATACATGTATCTGTGCACACGTGTGTGGGTACATGTGCATGCATGTGTATGTATGTGTACATGCATCTGTGCATGCCTGAATGTGTGCGTGTGCATGCATGAATGTGTATCTGTGTGCATCTGTGTGTGCACATGTGCATGCATGTGTACCTGCATCTGTGCGTGCATGCATGTGTGTGCATGTGCATGTATGTGCATGTGTATGCATGCATCTCTGCATGCATGAATGTGTGTGTGCATATATTCATGTAGGTGTGCATGCATCTGTGCATGCATAAATGTGTGCATGCATGTATGTGTGCATGTGTCTGTGCATGCATGCATTGTGTGCATGCGTGTGTGTGTGTGTGTGTGTGTGTTCCCACCCCGCGTAGCACCTTCTGTCAGCTCTTCCACTCTGTTCCCAGCCTCTCTTTTAATAAATTCATCCCAATCCTTTGAAACATTTCATCTTTAAACCCACAAGAATGTTAAGATTCTATCTGGGCTTCAGAAAGTGTATATCTAAAAAGTCACTTCAAATTGCATGATCATTAATCTGGGAACATTATCCTTTTTGAATCGTTCAAGTTGTTTCATAAGCAGATCTAAATGTGTCCTTTTCCCTCTCTGTTTAGTAAGTTAACTAATCACTCTGGCATTGTCCTGACTTCTGATGTTAAGAAGCCCCCACAGTACTTCCTTGCATTATGTAGATTTCTGACAGCTCTTAAAATAGCTTGTAATCAGAAAACGAAATGATATTCTCCAAGGCAGGCTTTAAAGACTACATTCTTCAGGAACGGCATTAAAAGAGAAACTTATATATGTAAGCAATTGCTTAGGAATGCACTTTAGTACAGTAATTTCTTAATGTGATGACACGGTCTAAATATGTTTTACTTGTAAGGTTCTTGAAACAACTTATCAAGGTACTTTGTGCTATGGAATGAGATACTTCTCTCCAAGTCAAGAGATCCAAGTGCTCTAAAGAAAAATAGAATGTAATGCCTATTTGGGGAGACAGCTCCAAAAGAAAAAAATAGAAAATCTAAACCTTACTAAAACCTGGAAAATGTAGTGTGCTTAAGGGAAATGGTTTATTGCAGTTGATCTTGATAAAGATATTGTAATACAGTGAAACTACTTTAGTCTTGGATACAACTGTGACATTCGGACTTCTCAGAACCCATTCAGTATTTCACAGACCTAACCTTCCATTTAGCTATTCAGGTATGTTTACTTTTGTCATAAAGTTTATTAATGTATCATATACGCAGAAAAGTACACTTTCATGTTGAGGCAGTGTTTCCTTATAAAAATAACATTTTTCCCACTATGAAATGTTACACACACGTGTGCACACGCACACACAATTACGAAGAAATGCCTAGAGAGAATAAAAATCACCCATAATCACACCTTTAGGGAGAACCATTATTAACATTCTGGTGTCATCCTTCCAGCATAAATATATCTTCTCTGCATAAATAACGTAACTTTTAAAAATTGGGGCTTCATAACGCATCTACAATTCTGTATCCTGGTACATTGTCCCTGTTGTTTCTTCCAAACACATGTTGGGAAGCTTTTTCCATGTCGGCATACGTTCTTCCAACCATCATCCACATTGGCTACATCATCTTCCATTGAATGAATATACCATGATTTAAAAAAAAAAATCAATTCCCGGCCATGCATTGCTTGTACAAACAATGGTGTAGATAGCCCTTTGGGCACATCTGTGACTAGTTTTCTGGACTAAAGGGTATGAATATCTGTAAACTGTTTACATATAAGGCTGAATGACCCTGCAGAAAAGCTGTACCAATTAATATACCAGGAATGTGTAAGGATGTGGGGAAGGTGAATATGCACGCTCCGGGTTCGCATCTTGCCTCTGCCCCCTCCGGTTATGTGATATTCCTCAGACTTGTGAAAAATAGAGGAGAGAAACCTACGTTGTGTGGCTGTCTTGAAGATCAAATGAGATAAAGTGCTTAGGCGGGCAAATGGCGGCTCATGGTCACCATCAGGAGACCCTGACAGCTAGACTCTTCTGCTTGCTGATTCAATTCTCTCAGCAAACACTTTTGAGTGTTCTCTGTATGCCAGGACCCATTCCTGGCACTTTGGGGGTGCATCCGTGAACAGACAGATGAAGATCATGGCCCTCACGAATCTCACATTCTAGTGGGGGGATGGAGGAGACAGACAATAAACAACATGAAAGCAAACAGACATCTCAAGCAAGTAATTGCACAGTGTATGAAGGTAGTGGGCATGTTGTGGGGGAAGAAGCAGAGCAGAGCAAGGATTTCCAGGAATTCAGAGGGCTCAGGATGGAATTTTAAGAAGGGTAATCAGAATAGGCGCCAGTGAGAAGGTGACAGTTGAGGGAAGACTTGAAGGGGGTGAGGGGGTTAGAGCAGCAGATAACAGGAGAAGGGGCTCTAAGCAGGAGCATGCCTGGAGCCTCCCAGGCAGGTGAGGGGCAGCGTGGGTGGAGCCCAGGGCTTGAAGGGGAGGCTGGGAGGAGATGACCTCAGAGAGGTGGCAGGGGCACAGACCACGTAGCTCTTGCGGGGGGCTGGGGGGTGAGGAGCCATTACACAGTTCTGAGTATGGGAGTAACATGATGTTCCACATTTTGTAAAAATCACTCCAGCCACTGGGTTGAGAATAGACTACAAGGGTCAAGGGTAGAAACAGGGAGCCTGTTAAGGGGCCTCTGCAGTGGGAGGTCTTGGTGACTCCACCCAGTGCGGGAGTAGCAAAGGTGACCACAGGGGTCTGATTCTGGACGTGTTCTGAAGGTACTACCAGCAGGATTTCCTGTGAGTCGTGAATTGAGTGTGGGGTGAGAGAAATAGGAGTCAAGGATGTATTCCATGGCTTTGACCTGAGCACCTGGAAGGATGGAATTGCCTTTGAGAGCAGTGAGGATCAGGAGTTGAGCTGGGGAAGTGTTAAGTTTGAGGCGTCTGCCAGACACCCGAGTGGAGATCCTGAGAAGGCAGCTGGATAGACGCATGTCTGGAGAGAGAGCTAGAATGAAGATATAAATTCACGAGCCATCAGCATATGCATGGCAGTTTTAAAGCTCCAAGATTAAATAAAATCTCCAAGGGCATGTATTTAGAAAGAAAAGAGAAAAGGGTCAACTACTGAACCCTGTGGGGGTTCCAACGTACAAAGATGAGAGCAAGAGGGGAAAACAGCAAAGGGGACTGAGAAAAGGCAAGCACCAAGATCAGCAGAAAACTAGGACAGTCTGACTGATGTCCTGGAAGCCACGTGAAGAAGGAGGAGCTGGGGCGCCTGGGTGGCTCAGTAGGTTGAGTGGTCTACTCTTGACATTGGTTCAGGTCGTGGTCTCCCAGTCATGGGATGGAGCCCGGGCGTTGGGCTCTGTACTCACAACACGATCCCGCTTGGGATTCTCCCTCACTCAATCTCTGCCCCCACTGGTGATCTCTCATGCTCTCTCTCTCTCTCTCTCAAAATAAATAAATAAACATTAAAAAAGAAAAAAATGAGAGACGACTTGAGACAGTGAGTACAGACAAGTCTTTCAGGAATTTGTCTCTAAAATACATACTGAGACGGCCTACCCCTCCTCAAGGTGCACGCTCGGTAGCCGGCGCCACCACCTGGCCATGGTCACTCACCCTGGCCGGGACCACCCTCTGCGAGTTCAGGGCTGCAGCCTGACAGCCACCTGCTGTGCAAGGCAGGCCTTGCGGCCCTGCAGGCGCCCGGCTACACACCCCCTCCCTGCCACACGGGGGATCTCCCCTGCAACCAGGGCATCAGCGCCCAGCGCCCAAGAGGGCCACTACCAGCACCAGAAGCAGCAGATGTGGTGCTCGGAGCTGTAAAAAGAGCCACCCAAGGAGCTGGGGTCGTTGTCCTCAGACGAGAACGGAGAGAGGGACCTCACAGTGTAGACCGAAGAGATGGAGGTCTAGAACCCGCTGTTGGCCCACTCCTCGCTGCCCCTGCACCTGCTGCAGGGACCGGAAGGCTGCCGCCCACCGTCTCCCCGCACCGCACGGCCCACGGGGACCTTCTCTTACCCCTTGCACCTGTCCTCTTGAGTCCGAACCCCTAAATGAGATGATGAGGAGACCCCTGGAGACCAGGCATGGATGAGGAATCCCGGAGACGAAACCAATTACAGTACATTTCAAGCCCACCAAAGAGAGACAGAGAAAGAGAGAGAGAGAGAGAGAGAGAATGAGAGAGTGTCCCCCTGTCTCAGGAGGCCAGCACGCAGCAAGGCCTCCTTAAAGGGCTGACCCTGGAGCGTGTATGGCTGTGGCTCTCTTCAGCTGGTTGGGGAAGTTTAGAGCTGGTTGAAGAAATATAATGAAAAGAAGGTGGGATGTGTGTGTGTGTGTGTGTGTGCGCGCGTGCACACACACACACACACACGCTGGGCGTTACAGAATAGGAAAGATGATGGCATGTGTGCAAGTGTATGGAAAGGGTCTTGGAAAGAGAGAGAAACTTTTTGATGTAGGAGACGGGAAAGCTGCTGGAGCAGCGTCTTGAGTAGGCAAGAGTGAACGGAAAGTGGAAAAATCCGTTTGAGATTGAAGCATAGCAAATTCATCTACACCAAGGCGTGGCTTCAAGCTCTGGTGAATGGTAACGGGAGTCTGTGAACACTCTCTTCCCATTGCCGCCCGTTCTCACGCATTTACTGAGCATCTACTAAATGTTCACCATTGGGTTGTTCATTAGGTCATTTTACCAGCTCCTTACGTTATTGACATGCCTTTACCTCTCCAGAATACTCAGGAATGTTTAGAGGACTTACAGGGTTTCAAGTGGGAGGGGTAATAGTCCCCACGGAAGCCTCAAGGGATAAAGCATCTTTCCAAAGCCCTCCCTGACTACGTGGGCCCTTCCTGGGGTTAGGAATTTGAAGCAGTTACCCGATTATCCATCCCTAAGCGCTGATAGAACCTCATGCTAAAAATAGTTGTGCTAAAAATAAAAAGTCCCCGTCTTTGTCTGAATGTTGCCAACTAAACGGCCAACATCTACATCTACATATTTGGATTCAACTGTAGAAACACTTGGATATTTGGAAACATCAGAAACCTTGGCATCATTTGGCATTTGCAAAGCTTTATACTCCTTATCTAGGTGTTTTGGTTTTGCATAGACAGAGCCAGGCAGCGTGAATGATGCATTTCAAATCAAGCCTCTGTCCACAAAGGTCTGTCTCCATCCTCCTGCCGGCCCTCACTAAGGGAACACTCCATGCTTATGGAATCGTGAGAAACAAAACTGCCATCGCTGTCTGACCTTGACATTGTCCATGAGAATGAACATGCCCTTCTATTTAGGGGTAAACTCTTTCACCACATTTTCATTTTGTGCTTTAATTCTCATGCTAAGCAATTAAACTCTTTTGATTGCTTCCGTTAACTCAAACAATTACATCTTTCTCCCATCTTCTCTCTAAAGTTTGATGAAATCTTAAACCTGTTGTGGCTGACGTGTACTATTCAGGTTCTTATCAGGCCTCGTGGTTAAGTCAGTGCTGCCTTTGTTGCCTTTGGATGAGGTTACTAGAGTTCGTTACGAATTGTTGGATAAGATACTGCAGCATAACCGACTGGAAATTAAATCCAGCGCACTGTTCAGCCTTTCAAAACACCTGTGATTCTTTGTAGTCAATTAGGGATTAAATTCAGCCTCCTTTGTTTATTCAAGGTATCACGATAAAAGATAGGCAGATCTTTTATCTAGTTTTCTTTCTGTCCTTAATAGCACTTTGTCATCTGTTGCCCCATGTTTATACATACTTATTATATATGAAACACCCTTCAAATCAAGGAAAAGCAAACTTCTCAGCTGCTGGTTTCAGAATCTCTGATACCTCTTTGTCCCTTTGGTGCAGTGATAATTCAAGGATGTTTCAATGACTTTCTATATATGGTGAGACGCCATGTGAGAGAAAATGTTCAGAGGCAGCTAGGGAATCTGCCAGCTTCTTACTCCTTCGTCTGTGGTTCCTACAATATCCTTTATATGATGTGAGTTTTGAAAGTCAAAAATCTGTGAGAATGCTCATTGCTGTAACTAAACCTTTGAATCTCAGAAATGTTATATTTTTTCTTTTTAAAATTGTTTTAATGTTTTATTTTATTTTTGAGAGAGAGAGAGAGAGAGAGAGAGAGAGAGACAGCATGAGCAGAGGAGGGTCAGAGAGAGAGGGAGACACAGAATCTGAAGACAGTCTCCAGGCTCTGAGCTAGCTCTCAGCACAGAGCCTGACACGGGGCTCGAACCCATGAACCACAAGATCATGATCTGAGCCGAAGCCGGACGCTTAACCGACTGAGCCACCCAGGTGCCCCAGAAATGTTATATTTTTTCTTCACATAATGTATTCAAAAAAGAGTAAAATTATCACTACTGATGAGGAGGTGCAACTGGTATTAGATAGGGTAACTCTATTAGTTGAATCAGATAGGATGCAGTAACAAACCCCAAGTGTCTGTGACATAGCATAACAGAAGTTCATTGCTTGCTCATGGAACAGTTCATTGTAGGTGTCTTGCTCAACCAGTAGCTGTTCATCCCCACAGTCATTCAGGAACCTGGGCTCATTCCGAGTTGTGGGTTCAACAGCCCCTGTTAATTTGGAGTCCTCTGAACCTGGCTACCAGATGGGGGTGGAGAGGAGCATAAAAAAGGCACACCCCATTTCTTAAAGTTCCCAGTTTATTTTTTTTAAACGTTTATTTATTCTTGAGAGAAAGAGAAACAGAGTATGACCAGGGAAGGGGCAGAGCAAGGGAGGGAGACACAGAATCTGAAGCTGTCAGCACAGAGGCTCGAACTCACAAACTACAAGATTATGACCTGAGCCGAAGTTGGATGCTTAACCAACTTAGTCACCCCAGTGCCCCTAAAAGTCTCAGTTTAGAAGTGATACACCACTCTATTCTTATCTCATTGGTGAGAATTAGACATATGTCCTGATTTGGATGCAAAGGAGGCTCGGAGATGTAGTTCCTGGCTGGGGAGCTGTGTCCAAGTGATAACTCTAAGCTAAGGAAAGGGGTTAATCTTTGTTAATCTAACATGTAAAATAACTGTAGTCACGTGTGTGAATAAGCAGGTCCTCGGGTTCTCCACCAGATCTCTTCCACAACCTTTGACGAGTCCTGTCTGACATCTTCAGACATCTGTGGCCTCAAGGATAGACTAGACATAAGCCAGTATCACACTAGGAAGACCTGGGCAAGCAAGGCGTTTGGTACATTTAAAACCAAAACATATACCTTGAGTCTTCAGAGTTAAAATTTTGTGAAATGACTATTTTGCTCAAGATCAATTACCTACAGTTCAGAGCATACACTTATAAAATGAGGCTCCTTAACTATGTCATTGCTCTTAATCCTGACTACAGGGTTAATATCCCCCCTTTGTTTATATGGAAGTTGAGAGGAGGTATTTCTCTTGGAGGCACACAAGTAGTAGATAACAGAGCTGGGATTCTAAGCTGAGCCTGTCAGGGCGCAAAACCTCAGCCTTGTCCAGGATACCTAGCAGTCAGACTCGGCCTCATTCCCTCCCATGCTGGCTGTTCGAAAGCAAGCGCTTTCTTTGCCTCTTTGATACATTTGTCTGCAGTCCGTTAAACCGCTTTTTTACATAGACTTTCTTCATGGATGTGAATGCTTCTGTTCTAGAACTAGCTCTCCCTCCAGAATACCCAGGAACATTTCAAAGTCACACTGAGCAGTAGCAAATTCCATTTTCCTCAACAAATTTCTCACCTGGGCATAAAATGATTGTGGATGTTGCCTGTGTATGGTGGTGTTTATGTCCTGGCTGTGAGCAGTAATTCAGGAGAACATCAAAGTTTTGTGGGTGACAAAGAATCACCTCTGATCTTCACTTCAAAGACAACCAAACAAAAAAAACCTTCCCAGCAACACCCTTGAGATTAATGTCAGTCAGGTTTTTCCTCAACCTGTTGATACAAGCATGTGCATTATAATGAATGAAGCTTGTTAGAAAACTATAAACCTCCTCTAAAATGGCAGTAAAAATGCCTACAGGACACATACAATTTTTTCCTGATGTATTATAACAGAATTTAGCAAATGGATACTTTTTACCCCTTAGCTCTGATTCTCTAACACCTGTTTTAAAAGGGTGCCGACAAGTTTCCATCACAAAAAGGGATGGTGCTCTTTCTAAGCCTGAAAATCCAAACACCTGACATTCTCTGTACTGTCTGCAGAACTTTCCTTTCCTTCTTCCTATTCAGAACCCACAACTAATTATCCCTCTTCTCCTGAAGACATGCCCAGCTTCACACAGCCTTTTGGTTTGGGTCTGGGGCCTATTTGAAATTCTCAGTTCGATCTCCATCCATCTCTTCTGGAACATGGCAGCCTGAGGGAGGAGGCCTTGCTCCTGGCACACTTCCCAGGTTGCTTCGATGCCTCATGTTGGCATCCCACAGTGTTCAGTGGAACCTCAACCACATCAGTGACTGTACGACATCATCTATGAGCTCTCCGAGCACCAGGACCATGTCTGGATCATTTTTGTATCCCAGACATGTGGCCCAGTGCCCAACACACACTGGGTGCTCAGTTAGTGCCTTTTGTCCAATTACGTGCATGAATGGAAATACAGACCACCCTTCCTGCATGTGGCCGAAAACGAGAGTCCCCAGGAGTCTAGGAAAGGAGAGCAAGCATATTGGGGACAGGTCAGCTGGAGCAAGGCTGGGCAGTTGGAGTATGTGATATGGACAGGTCCGGGGAGTCAGAGGAAGTACACTTACTAGAAAGGAGTGCATTAGGCACAAGGTGACAGAGATGATAATACAGCCATTGTAGGGCCTGGGCTAGAGGTTCAGACACCAGAGCGCTGGTATTATTTTCTGTGTAATCAGTGTCCAGATGGACTCTATCCTTTTTAACTCTATCTATCCAGAAGTGTTTGGCTGGGATTTCCTATTTCTTTATTATGTGTTTATGTGAGGTCCAGGCTAACGTGGTAGCACCCTCATTTGTGGGACAAATGCCAAAAAGCTTCCTCAGTTCTGGACACCCATGCTGAGTCTGCCCCAGTATGAGCTGGATAACACCCCAGGTTTGACAAGATCATCCGTGAGTAACTGACTATGCTACTGATTAAGGGCATTATGAAATACCTGGAAATGGTTTTTAACATTTTCAGCTTAAATACCCTGAACTTCATCATTCATTACTCAACAAATATGTGCCGAGTTTCAACTACATGTTAGCTACTGTGCTAGATCTAATGATATGGCCTCTCACAGATCACAGTCGTAATTTTAAAAAGATGTTTAAATTTTAAAAAGATGTAAAATGTTTACATCTTAATTTAAAAAATGTAAAACGTTACACTTTTCCCATTCACTCTGTGCTTCGACAGTCATAGAAGAATGTGAGCAAGAGCGAAAGACAGAATATTTGTTATTTTCAGGCTCATCTGAATTCCAGCACACATTAAAAGGGCATTTTCTACTCCGAGTTACCGAAATGAGGTGAGAGTTGATTTGGGAGAATTTTATGAAGAGAGAGTATTTTCATGTATTATGTAAAATTCAGCCCGGAGTCCAAATAACAAACATTAATATCCACACAGCCAGAAGCATGAAGCAAATATATTAGAGGGATTCAGTTGCAAAAAACAAAATTCTCATTAGGTCTTGCAGGTCAGCGGGTCTCAGAGGCACGGAGAGAGGCTGCCATTTGTAGCCCAGTTCCTTCTTCAGACTCATCAATGAAAGAAGGAACTTCTTTTTCCCTGGAGAAGAGTGAGGAAGGGAGCACAGACAGCCGGGTATGTTACCCTTCCGGAAGTACCTCTACCTGGAATCTGTAGGAGTGGGGAATCGGGCACTTCCCATGAACTCACTATTGGAAGTAACCGATTTCATTCCTTGGGATTCTGACCTGGATTCTGTCTTTCAAAAACACGTAAATCACACGTGTGCCTGACCTAATCTCTGCAATAAGGGGCTGCCCCCGCCCACAGTGAGTAGACCAGTAACAGTCGCCTAGGATGGATACAACAGTCCTCTGACCAGCTGGAGCTGTGCAAAATCCCCAAGCGTCAGAGTGTTTGTCTCTTGTACCGTCAGTCCCAGGTCCATCCAGTATTGGGATCGAGAGAAAGATCTCAGAGGGGTCAGCAATCACTCTAAAAAGCATATTATCACAAACTTCTCAAGCTGGTAAACTACCATGGACACCACATCCTGACACAGCAACTCTTGCCATTATTGTTTTCCAGCAAGCCAGCTTCGTTCACCATAGGCCTTAATAATGTGTTTCAGATATTCTTACTCATCTTACTGAAAATAGAGTGCAATTTTGAAAAAAAAAGAATAGACCTCCATTTACACGGTGACTCTTTCACTTCCTTTCTACTGTTTTGATTATCACTCGCAAGATTTATCTTATTCTCCTTTTGTTTGAATTTGGAATCTGGAATGTTGAAGAGCAGCTGATAAAGCACATATTCCAGACTTGAAAGTTTTAGCTTAATATTAACTCATCGGAAAAACACACACACACACACAACTAGCCGATCTTCATTTTTCATGAAAATATGGCAATAAAAATGCATTTGCAGTTACAAAACAGGTCAAGGTCATTTGTGGCGCTTATTAATCCTGCCACTCCTGTGAAAAAGGCTAAAAGCACTGCCTACATTTTGCAAGTGGAAAAAAAGTAACAGGTTTCGTCTTGCTCTGGGTATAATAGCAAAGCCATGGTAGAGCCAGAAATAGATCCTGAAAGCATTCATGTTCCTTTTTTTGATATAAAACAGGACTCAACTCAAGCAGTCTCATTAAAATTGTGCTGCAGAAAAAGCAGGTTGCCTCTCCACTCAATTTTCCTTAATAGGATTAAATAGACTATCTTGACTGTACTTTCAAGTGGATACCTAATGCTAATTAGTTTAACTGACCAACTAAATATCATTTATACAGTAAGTTCATAGGATATATTGGATGCATAATAGGCAGCATGTCATCATTTTAAAGAATTCTTTTAAGAAAAAGCAACACTTAAAATCCAACATAATCAAACGCTATAGGACCGCAAGCACGATTGTTTAGGGTCAGCTGGTCAACATGCAACTTCTTATATGGCTGCCCTAATAGAATTCTGGATTTTCAAGGGTTCTAAATGAAATCCCGCAATCGCTTTTAAGAAAAAGCACCTTCTGGGGCGCCTGGGTGGCTCAGTCGGTTAAGCCTCTGACTTCGGCTCAGGTCATGATCTCACGTTCGTGGGTTCAAGCTCCGCGTCGGGCTCTGTGCTGACAGCTCAGAGCCTGGAGCCTGCTTCGGATGCTGTGTCTCCCTCTCTCTGCCTCTCCCCCTCTCATGCTCTGTCTCTCTCTCTGTCTCAAAAATAAATTAAAAAAAAACATTAAAAAAAAAAACCACCTTCCAAGTTTCAGAAATTGAGAATTCCATGCTGCCATCCTGTGTCCACCATCTGGCCACTGCAGCTATGATTTCCATTTCCTCCCCTAAGTTTGTGCGTTTATGTACAAGTGTTGCAGTGGAACTTGAGTCCATGCTGTTAGTGTCCGCATGTGCTTAGAAACCCTGACGTGTCCACCAGCCATCTATACCACTAGACTGAGAATAGCATAGTTTTCATAAATTATTAGCAATATGTGGATGCTCAGGACCAAAATGAGGAATTTCATCATGCCTACTGCAGCCAGTGGGCAGGTAAAAGGATTAAATGAGATCATCTATGCAGCGCAATATACGTACAGAGCAGGTAGTAAGGGCGCCGTGAAGGCTAGCTCTTAATATCTTTAACACACTGGACTGACACACGCCAGCCTTGCAAACAGCAATGTTTTATTGACATACATTTATACAACACATTATCAATAAGCATCTTTTATGGCCATGTTTAACATGGACTTCAAGGTCTGGCATGGTCTGGCAGCCACCAGCATCTCCCGCCACATCCCTGACTGCAGCCCAGTTTATATCATGCCTTGCCCTGTATCTCTCTCCATCCCCACCCGTTGGCTTTTTGTGCAGAAGTCACAGCAGCCTTCCTGCCTTTCCATGAAAGCACCGAGCTCTTTCCTAAAACACACACTCTGCACATGCATTCCCCTCTATGTGGAACTGTACCCCAGGGTCCTCTCCTTTGCCCCGCGTAACCTTGTCTTCAGTTTTCTGCTTAACCAAACCTGAGTCTTTGACCACTGTTGTAGTTCTGGTTAGGTGCTAATTTTACATTTTTGATGTGATTCTTGTATTCATGTCTATTTTACCCACTAGACCCTTCCACCAGGGTCAGGTTCATGTGTTGGGCTTCTGTCTCACTATTGTATACGTCCCGGTCTATCGCCGTGTTTGGCATATGTTAGTTTCTCAATTCATATGGGTTCTATAAATAAATAAACACATCCTGGTACGAGGCTATGGCTCCCAAGGATTGGACATTTCTCTTCCCACTTTATTTCATGATCACTGTTCCCCTTACCCCTGGCCTTAACTCTATTATGAAAATATGCATTTACTAGGTTAAAATAACTTGAGGAATAATAAAATGTAACTTTAAGTTTAAAAAGAGAGGGAAGAAAAGATATCAATGAGATAAACACAGAAATGGCTGGTGAGTCAACATTAGCAAGGGGCAGTATGAATGGCGGTTAAACCACTACTGCCGGCTCATTCAGGGGGTGGGAGGAAGGACTGGGAGGCTGAAGGGTTTGAAGAACCCTATCCCATCCCCTACAACATTCTTCTTTACAGGCTTCCTCTCACTAGTGACTTCCACCAGGAGTGTGCACCCCAGAGCAATGGGCCTTGTCCATCTTGGTCTCCTCTGCACTATCAAATACCGACCTACTCCTCTGCAGGGTGCCCACCAATCATCACTCCTTAAAGAGCGTTTTATCATATTTAGATATTTCTGCAGTGAAATATCTTTCCAAAGCAGCCCCACGACACCAGTTTTGATGAGTCTCGTTTCTTTGTTTCTTAGAATCCGACGGGGCATTTGTTCACAGGAATGACTATTTACTATCTTTAGCTTTTCAAAGTGGTAATAAATACTTAAGTTTTTCTCCTTCGCCCTTGTCACCCTAAAACACATTGGATATTTATGTCTTGATTTTTCTTCTCCACTATAACATCTGACTAACGCTTTTGTTTCATCCATTTAAGGATTGGAAAAGTGCGTGGCACATAGCGGGCACTCAAATGTGATAAAACCGTGGCACAGGAAAGAACAGCTCGGGACTTTAGGAGGCTGTATGACCCAGAGAGGTGGCCCAGGTGCTGAGCTGGGGAGAGGTAGCGGCGAAAGCCTCTCCAGGACAGTCCCCGAGGAAGGAACGTTGGCCCGAGAGAACCAGATCCACGAGGATCGTGAGGGACGCCATTCTCCCGCCCCGGCTCTCTCAAGCTCCAAAAAGCAAGTCCTGTTCAACTGGACTAGTCTTCCCGCCTAAGCCAGAGCGGAAAGTGCCACGCGGTGAGACCTTGGGCGTCAATGGCTAGGCACGCCCCTTTCCGCCCCCGCCCTCTCGACGATTGGCTGCTCTCCCTGCCGCCCCGCCCCTGGCCTCCCTAGGATTGGCTGCTCTCCCTCGCCACCCCGCCCTCTCTCACCCCTTTCCCGGGGATTGGCTGCCCACTTCCCAACCCCGCGCTTCAGGAGGGATCTCTGGTGTTCGCGGGCTTTTGTGTCTCACCAAATCCGGAGCTGAGTGTGGCTGGACTCTCAGGTCCCTGGCGGCGGGGAGGGCGCCCGGTCCGCGGGCCCGGCTGGGGCTGCGCTCGCCCCGCGTCCCCTCGAGCTTTGCCCGCCCGGAGCTCCGCTGCTCCCGGCGGCCAGAACGGAGGGGTAGAGCAGCCCTCGGCGGCCCGGGGGGCGGGCGGTCCAGCCCGTCCCGGGGCCGCGCGAGGCACAGACGCCGCGCCGAGCCGCCG
>CM053567.1:151848574-151876883 GCA_028646485.1 Cryptoprocta ferox
GGCGAGGAGAGCAGGGGTCGGAGAGAACCCTGTAAAAACCCCAGGCCGCCCTTTCCTGTGCCCTTTTAAGGCTGACGCAGTGCCTTACGAGGCTAACACAGAAGGGCAAAGGAAGTCTCCATAAAACCCAGGGAAGAGACTGAAACTCCTCTCTGGATCCTGTCTGGAGTCACAGCTGAAGCAGAGGAAATTTTTCTTTGGGTTCAAGCACCGTTGTGATATTTTAACACATCTCAGAGCATAAATGGTGAATTCAAACTTAACCTTGGCATTGATGGTACATTCAGTTAAAGTGTTGGTATTAGTCACTGAAGGCGGTAACAACCTACAAGAATGACATAGACTATGAACTAAGAACATCTGAAGGCACTGACTCACAAAGGTCATAAAGCCTCTGGAGGCACACCTCAGTGGGTAGAAACAACAGGTCCAGGATACTTGAAATTGACCCATTTTTGGTCACCCCATGGCTGCTGACATTCTAAATCTTCCATTCCTTGTTTGGGTGAGCATTATGGGGCACTGGGTGAACAATACTTAGACGGTTACGTAGAAGAACTATTGGAGCATATCATCAATAGATGAAAAACACATGTTCTTCACTTACTAACAGGCCTCGCCTCCCTTTCTACCAGGAGATGGAGCATCCATCAAAGTCTTTAAAAGAAAACCTGCATTAGGCACCTCACTGGGTGAGGCCTTAGGAAGTACTGCGAACACTGCCCTCAAAATAAAAATCTTCCTGGATTCACATGAGACACACCAAGCAAGATCGAGATCATCACCCCCATGACAATTGGAAGGCCATCCTTATGAGTGACCTCAAATTGAGGATTTCCAGACTCAAGAAGGAGATGACACCATGAAGTAGGCAGCTTTGTCCAAGATCTTGAATCAAGAAGGGCACCCGGGTGGCTCAGTCGGTTGGGCCTCCAACTTTGGATCAGGTCATGATCTCGAGGTTCATGGGTTTGAGCCCCGTGTCGGGCTCTGTGTTGACAGCTCGGAGCCTGGAGCCTGCTTCAGATTCTGTGTCTTCCTCCCTCTCTACCCCTCCCCTGCTCACACTCTGTCTCTCTCACTCAAAAATAAATAAACATTAAAAAAAAAAAAAAAAGAATGTTGTCTTCATTTATCTTCCCTTGAAGCCTCTCTCCCTGACTTGGAAAATTCTCTGACCTAGAAATTAAAACAGCAACAACAACAAAAAAAAAAACCCCAAAACTCTATTTTATTTATAGAAAGATTGGGTGGAACTTGCTTGTCTTAATCTTATCTCCCTCTGTCTCTCCACTATGGGCTCCCTTTCAAACTGTGTCTTGCTTCAGCTAACCCTTGTTGCTTTTTCAACAATTCTAGCATAATCCCAATACCCACTCATACCCCTCTTCCAAACCCTGGCCACCTTAGCTAATTTATCTGATTGCTGGTTATGTCAACATCTAGATAACGCACAAGAACCTGAATTAGTTTTTGTTGCTGCCCGTGCAAGTACCTGGACCCAATCTGGACAGTGGATGATGTATAAAAGGGAATGGTATCCACAAACAAGAGGACAAAATAACCCTATTTCCTCCTATGATAGAGTATCATAGGAGGGTACTCTATGGAAACCTCTACGGAAGTTGGGAAACTTCTATGGAAGTTTAAGGTCTATCATTTACTCAGGTGAGACTTTTGGAGGGAAATTTTTCTCTTTGCACTGAAAACAAATGGCACTGGACCCTCCCTAGGTGACATACCAAAACAATACTGTAATCAAACACTATGGTTTGATTCCACAGATGGCACCTTCAGACTATCTATAGATGTTGTAAGTGAGTCCGAGACTGATTATTATGTTGCAAATGTTTTCCTAGTCACTGGACAATATTCCTGGTTTGCAGGCCACATGAGTGGGACCTGGAACAGCTCAGCTTTTCCCCTAGCTGGTCTGCCCAATATGCAAGACTACATATGGGTGAACTAAAATTCTGGAATGACCTGGTTAGGTAATGACACATATCTCTATAGCTGCCAGAATCAAACCAAAGGTCTTCTATACCAGATACTTCATAACTTACTTTGTTCTTATAGGTTGACAGAGGCACATGGTAAATGGAGATGTGCAGATGCCAACATAACTAATGACAAAGGTCATGATGGACACCAGATGCCAGCCTGGTGGGTCACATGTTCTACTCTGACGTTGTCCATGAACAGCTCTGGTCTTTTTATCTTATGCAGTAATAAACTATATAAGGAGTTCCCAGCTAGCTGGTCAGGGCCATGTGCACTCAGATATCTGGAACCTTCCCTCAGCTGGTATCCCACTTTCAATGGTAGCCAAGTTACAAATGTGGGCTCCTTAATGCATAAAGTAGCATCACACAGATACACCCAACAAGTCATCATAGACCATCCACCCATTTAGCACAACCCCCAATTCCCTAAGGACCCCTTTTTCAAGTTTGGAAACTTCTGATCTAGAAGAAACAATTCTAAACATTTCCAAAGTCACCAAACACGGATTTGCTGCCACTGTGCAGACCTCGGAAGCACGCCAGTCAAGAGTTAGCAGTTTACTCTCTGCACTCCAAAATCCCCATCTGGATCTACCGGCTGTTCAACAAGGAAGAACATATACAATCGTTGGCAACCAGAGCTGCCTCTGTGTAAATAAATCAAAAGAAGTAAGGTTTGGTTTGAACAGTTTGAAGGAACGGATCGACGTCGAATGAGGGAATTATCCTTTAATTGGACTGACCTAGTCTCAGGAGCGAGAGACTGGTTCAGTGGACAGTGGGGCCACGTGTTTGGATTTGTTCTTCTCAGCTTCATCATTGTTCTAATCTGTGTTGCTGTTCGCAGACGTCTCACCTCCCGAGTTCCTGCTCAAGTGTCTTCTTCACAGCAATACACGGGGCTCCTTGCCTGTGAGACTTCATGTGAGGTTTCAAACAAGGAAATCAGGGGACCAGCCCCACCAGAAGGGCATAAAGACAACTTTAAACTGAGAACATCTGAACAAACAGCAGCTGCAGAAGGCGGCCTACTTCAGACTTCTCTTTGATGAGTAAAGCAGGCCTTTCTGAGAATTCAGCTGTCCTAAACCCCTCTCCAAGGGAGCCTTTTGTAAGGGAGGAGGCTGACTTGGTATCTGGGCATCCAAGGAATTGTGTAAATAAGTCCTAACTGCACCTTCCATACTTTGCAGCAGAAGCCTTAATACCCACTCCCCCATCCCATTAAGCTGATATATAAAACCTTATCCCTGGCTGTTTAGCAGCTACCCTTTACAGCATGCTTCCACATACATGTATAATAAATGTTGCCCCTATTAATCTGTTAATTCACAGGCCCTCAGCCATTTGAACCTCTATGCTTAATAACTGAAGACTTTCCCTGCAGGAGAAAGCTATAAACCATTTAATAGCTGGGCGGATTTGGTGTGCTCTCCTGGTTGCTCGTGTACGTTTAATCTCCGGTCTAAAGGGGAAGTGTGTCTGGGGTGAATGGTAGCCATCTGATTTCCCCTGGGCAGCAGCGGGTGGTAGGATTGTAGAGACAGGGCAGCATTTATTGTGTTGAACATGTCATCTGCCCAGTCCTGTGGTGAGGTCCTTACATTTTACTATTGAATCCCCTCCGGTTTGCAGGTAAATAAACTCAAAAGGGTGGATAACATGTTAAAGATTACATCATTGCCAAAAACAAGAGCAAGGTGCAGAACAGGGTGTCTGGTGTACCGGTGTTCATAAAGCAGAGGAAATAAAGTATACATGTGTACATATGTATAGTTACTCAGTTTTGCAAATAAACCACCCAGGAAGGATAAGTCAGAAGCTAATGAAGGTGATTACATATAAGGGGCATGGGCAGTGAGAGTCTCACCCCCTTTTTGTAAAAGTTGAATATAAACAAACTGATGAACATTTTAGCAAATTGACAACTTTTTCATATATGGAAAATAATTCTTACACATTATGCATAATAAGCCAAGTAATTCTGGGTACATTTTATAAGTGGGTTTATTATTCATAGTAGTGTTGTCAAAAGATTGAAGAAACAGACTAGTCCAGTAGTACAGAGCATAACAACATTTCCTTTCCCGTGTGTGGTGAACAAGATGTGGCTGAGCTCTTGGTGTTGAAACTAGAGAAAGCCACTAAAAGACAAGCATGCAGGTCTCAGCATTCGGTGTGATATGTGGATCATAAGGTAGGTGAAGGATGCAGGGTTCTATATTAGAGTGGCAGAAGTGGTAAGCCATTGAGGGAAAATATTCGGAAAAGAAATCTAGATTCATAGTAACCTCAATTTTCTTCTGTAAAAAGGAGTTAAACAGTAAAGGGTGGGCAGGGCCAGTACTGCTTACTCACCTTTTTTGGCCATAAAAATGAGTCTGTTACTAATTTCGTTACAGGAGAAGGTTGATAGCTACTGGCCCTTGGATTCAGGGCTCATAGTCACTGTTAAAGAGGTTTAAGACAAACTGGATTATTTGTTCCCATGTGTGCCTGCTGTGTGCTCCCTGCTAGAATGTAAGCTTCACAAAGATGGGTGTGTTTGTGGAATCACAGGCGGAGAAGGTTGTGGTGAGATGAAAGAATGAGTGCCAAGCCCTCACAGTTGACCGTGGTCATTGCTTGACTAAATGTAAGACTGAGTTCACCTGTAGCCAATATAAGTATCTGGCAGATTTGAACTTTTGCATTGACTTTTGTCACGTGTTAATTTGAAAACTTTTGAATAAAGTTGATTATAAAAGTTGGAGTTCTTGTTCTGGCTTGCTTTGTTTCCCTTCAAGTAGTCAGGTGCATCAGAAACCTCACACCTACATACAAATGTATTTATTGAGCCCTTATTCCACAATGTCAGTGACTAACAAAGTGAAATGAGAGTGTGGTCATCGGAATGATAGAAAATGTCTGTTAGAAGAATAGTCTTGTCAAATAGCATGAGTGGTTCTGAGATATGTTAATCCCCACAATATTGGGTTAGAAGATAAGCTTTCCTGCTTCCATATTTAAAGTTTGTAGGGGATGGACAGTCCTAGAAAATAGTTTCAAGTGTAGTAATGATGGACACTATGACATTTTTGATATGTGAAACTTACAGGAAACATATCGTCATTATTCAACAGAACACAATACATTGGTTGGGAAAAGAGTTTATTATTTGTTAGCCAACTCAAAAGGCTCACCAGATGTTTTAGCAATTCACTGAATTATTTATCAACATTTACTGAGACTCAAAGATGCCACAAATCAATTCTTTTAGAATTGTCTTTTAGACTCAATTGTAATCAATTCCTTTAGAATTAACAGAAATCCTTCGAATGATTGTTATAGTGGTGAATGATTTCAACATCTTAACCTACAAATAGGACTAAGGTTGCTCTCCAAAAGACATTGCTTTTAAGTGCTTTGTTTGCAAATTGATACCATTTTATAAGTTTTGGTATCCTGAATTAAAAAAATCAAAATTGACATATTATGTAAATGACCTGTTTCTTTTTAAAGTTTAACTGGCAAAACTGTAGAATTCAATAGTAGATTTGCCGTTGCAATTATTACTGTGGACTTTATATGGTGATTTTCTACTTCTATGTTTATTAATTGAAATTCTACTGTAAGGAAGATTTATTTCATTTTTGTCAGCATGGACTCTTGAATATATACATTATTCTTTGTTTGTAATGCAGGACTGTCATTTTTACTGTTGCTCAAATTATCCCAGCTATGTCCTCTGAGAGCTCTTTCAAGTTGGTTCCCGCATCCTTTTGACATACTCCCATCTTTTGTTTTGTTTTATGTTTAACACTTCCTTTTTGGAGCATCAAGATGCTCCAGCTTCATCTCATCTTTTCGAGCCTCAGAAACCCATCACATACCAAGGAACCATGGTTCCTTTCACTGATAAGGTTATTGAGAAACCAAAAGCAGGGTACAAGGTATGCTCATTGCCACTGCTACTAGAGTGTCCACCCTTGATGGACAAAACTAGAAAATCTGTGTTCATATAGATTTCTTCAACTCATCTATGATGTGGAGAACAAAGGCAAAAGAAATATAGAAAAAAATTAAACTTCCTTATAACTTACAGCTCATTGACTAGTACTTGGGACAGGCAGAGTGACCTTCCTCAAGGATCTGAGCTGCGTTGATGTTAATACTTTGCGAGAGGAAAAAGGCAACTTTAGCTTGACATTCACCTGACCTCCAGCATCGTGTAAAAATCCCTCTGGAAACTTCCTTTATCTTTACCCACCCCACCAAGATATATGTTAGCAATCATCCTCCATGTATATGGCCAACTGATACACATCTGAAGGGTCTCATGACTAAGGTTTTACTACAGTAATAAATTACCTTTTCCTAACAACACCCAGCCCCTCAAGGTCCTGGAAACCTTTCTTCCAAATTCCTTAGAGACTTATGCTATCCCTAACCCTCTCCCAACTTGAAAGCGTATAATCAGTCACTCCTCACAGCCCCAATGCAACTCTTTCTGCCCACAGGTCCTGTCCCCTTTAGTAAGACCAACTTTTTGCACCAAAGATGTCTCAAGAATTCTTTCTTGACTACTTACTCCTGAACCCCAACTTTTCACATCACTCTCTATATTTTTTCTGAAACAATGAACTATTTTATCATATATGTACAGGTATATAGACACACACACATATATATATCATAAATGAATAGGTATATACATAACCTCTTTAAAAGTTGATCCATCATTGGAATCTAGATAATCTAAGGACAAAATGGAAGTGATCAAGAAAACCACTTAAATTACTTAAAGGAAATGAAGTCAATTCTATTTGGACAGATGGACTACTGGGGAACAAATACTTTTTATTCTGATGATTACATTGTGACTTTATAGAAGACAGAGTATTTAAATGCAGCAGTCTTAACCAGCACTCCTGCAAAGGAATATTTCAGGAGGAACAGTTGCACTATTACCTTGCAACACTTTTGTAGAATGTGACTTTCAAACGAAGAGATCTGAAAAAAACAAAGATTAAGACGATACCCATTGAACATTAAAAAAATATATAGCACATAGTGATAACAACTGTGGGTAAACATGTATAATACAAATAGTTGTTAAGGAAAATGTGGATGATTTTCTCAGTTTTCCAAACTGAGTGCCTTAGGATTCAATAATCTATTTTTGAGGGAGATCCTTGTGGTGACATAAGTCTGTGTCTTGTTTGTGATGGTGGTTACATGAATCTACACATGACAAAACACATAAAACCATGGAACACTGGCACACATATACCAATGTTAATTTTCTTTTTTTTTTAATTTTTAAATATTTACTTTTGAGAGAGAGAGAGAGAGAGCACAAGCTGGGGAGGGGCGGAGAGACAGGGAGACACAGAATCTGAAGCAGGCTCCAGACTCTGTTCTGTCAGCACAGAGTCCGACTGGGGGCTTCAACCCACGAGCTGTGAGATCATGGCCTGAACGGAAGTCAGACACTCAACAGACTGAGCCACCCGGGAACGCTCCAATGTTAATTTTCTGGTTTTGATATTATAGTTTTGTCTACTGGACGAATGTGGGTGAATATTTTTACAACTTTCTGTGAATCTATAATTCAGAGTAAAAAGGTTTTTTTTCCCCCAGGTAAACTTTTGAATGAGAATTTTAAAATGATCCTTTTGTCCTTTTGTAATCCTTTTGTTTTCTTCATCAAGTTCAGTAATTTGTTAATTTTCTGCTTATTTACTCATCCATTCATTCAACAAATGATAGTACTCAACTAGCTGCAGGCCAGAAGGCAGAGCCTCCGAAGGCCCCGAAGGGTCAGAAAGCACCTGCTCCGAAGGCATCTGGCAAGAAAGCATAAAAGCCTAAGAGGCTATTATAAATAAGTAATAATAAAGGTTCTTTTTGACAGACAGTAATAATAAACTATCTCCCTGGGTTTTTGTGAGATAGTATGAGCTTTTCACGCAAAGTGTCAGAAAATGCCTGACATATAGAGAAATAATTTTATAATGTTAGTTTCATTATTATTTTAAACTGGGGTCTCAGATAAGGTTTGCTGGAGGAAGAAAAATTTAAGCTGAGTTCTAAAGGACAAAAAGGATCCAGCCTTGTGGAGATGGGGGCCAGGAAGAGTATTCCAGGCAGAGGAAAGAGCTGATACAAAGATTCAGGTGGGTTCAGCCGCTGAAACTGGATAGGAGAAGGTGAGTGATCATGTGCTGTGTAAGCCTGACTAGAGGTTGTGGATTTTATTTAAGTGCTTCGAAAAAGCAATGATCCTTTAAAAAGGATCACTCGGGGGGGGGGCCTGGGTGGCCCAAACAGTTGAGTGCTCAACTTCGGTTCAGGTCATGATCTCAGGGTTTGTGAGTTCAAGCCCCATGTCAGGCTCTCTGCTCTCAGCACAGAGACAGCTTGGAATCCTCTGTCTCCCTCTCTCTATCTGCCCCTCCCCCACTTGTGCATGCACTCGCTCTCAAAAATAAACATTCAAAAAGTCATAAAATAAAAAAATAGAAAGGATCACTCAGCCCATCTTGCAGGGAAAGGAGTGTTAGGAAGGAAAAGGTGGAAAGGAGTGTTAGGAAGGAAAAGGTGAAAGCAGAGAGACCAGTTGGAGGAAGGGTTATTTTGGAGGTCAAGGTAAGAGATTGTATAGCCAGGATGGTACAAGTGGAGATAGAAAGAAATGAGGGATTAACCTTGTGTCATACTTGATTTTCAAGCCTCCTGGTCTGCTATTGTGCTTTCCTTTTCCATTTTATAGATATTTAAAGTTGTTATATATATTCAGATATTCCAGTCCTTTTCTACTGAGTTCTTCGGAGCAGAGAGAAATTGACTTTTCTTCCACAGATGTGTTTCAAAAATTGTCTACTAAGAATTCTCCATGAATTTAAGCTTTTATATTTAATTTCTTATTGATAGACTATATATTTTCATATTTTGAATCAATTATCAAAACATATTCATTAGTTTTCCTTATCGTTTTGATTTTGAAAAATCCTATACAACCAGGTTTTCTGTTTCTCTTTTAAGCTGGAGTTGTGTCTCTTTCTGGATTCTTATTTATTGAAGTAGAATTCTACTATACCACTGCTCTTCTGAAATTTCTCCATAATAGGTTGTAAAAGGTGATAATAGCCCTCCTCTCCTCTTCTGGGCATTCTTTTATATTCTAATCCATTTATTTTCTCCTTGTGAATTAAAAAATAAATTTTCTCTTTATATTTAGCATTCTCTACATATTTAATTGGATTTGCAGGAGAATAAAAATTTCATAATTTATACACATGTATGCAATGATAAATTCAAGAGTGAAAAAAGACATAAAAATATTTAGCATCGAGTTTCAGAACTTATTTCCTACATACCTGGTCATACAGTGTTTATTTATTTTCTGTCTCCCTCCATCCCTTATGCCTGTAAACTCACTCTATTTAAGAATATGCTGAATGGGACACCCAGGTGGCTCAGTTGGTTAAGCATCATCGGACTCTTGATTGCCGCGCAGGTCATGATCTCATGGTTCGTGAGAACAGTCCTACCTCCCTTAAGCTCTGCGTGACAGCATGGTGCCTGTTTGGGATTCTCCCTCTCTCTCTCTCTCTGCCCCTCCCCTGCTTGTGCTCCTGTTTGCACGCTGTCTCTCTCTCTCTCTCCCTCTCTCTCTCTCTCAAAACAAAAAAAAAAAAAATGCTATAGCTCTCCATCTATTCAATTCCTTTTCAAAAGACTCCCAGTAATAAAGTTAAAAGCTAGCACTGAAATGATACTTACTGTGTACCAGGGACTGTTTTAAGCACTGTACATTTTCAACTTGCAATTTTCCCAACTATATGTGGTAGGCACTATTAGTATCTCAATATTACAGATGAAGAAACTAAATCACAGAGAGGTTAAGTAACTTCCCAGTTCCTATAGCCATGAAGGGTAGAAGTCAAGAATAGCACCAGGCAGCCCTGTCTACAGGCCAGTCTCTGCAGCACTACCCAATATGGTTTATAACTACACAAATATGTACTCCATCTTCTGTTGTTTTAAGTATTTTATATTTTTGTGACTATTATAGATTAGATCTCTTATTTTTCAGCTGGTTATGACTGGTCATACAAGGATCCTATTGACTTTTATCTATTTTTATTGCCATTTACCTATTTTTATATCTCCAGGATATTTTTAAGCTGATTCCTTTGGATTTCTAGGAATATCACCTGTATCACCTAAAAATAATGGTGCTTTTCTCTTTTCATGTTTCATTATAATAACATGGAATTTCCAAAGCAATGTTGAATCATCATGTCAGTGGGAATAAATCTTTAGTCCTAAAGTCAAAGAGGATGTGTCTAGAGCTTCATTATTGGATCAAATTGCGTAAGTGTTTTTTAAACATAGTTGAATATATTCATCTTGTCTCCAATAGGAGCAAACATTCCCTTAATAATGAGACGTAGATCTGGGGTTTCCCTCCCATTCAAACTTAAATTATATTGTTAATTAATTAATTAATTTAGGTAGGCTCCACGCCCAACGTGGGGGTTGAATTCATAACCCTGAGATCAAGAGTTGCATGTTCTACTGACTGAGCCGGCCAGGCACCCATCAAACTTAAATTATAAATGAAGTGCTTTGGCTTAGCAGATCTTGAAAATATAAAAATGAACTTAATTCAGCTAAATTGGATTTGAAGGTCCAGGAAACCTAAGTATGATTTAGAGATTATAGGGAAGGGAAACGAGTTTGAGATGAAACCATGCTTACTAATACACTGTTCAGAGCACTAGTTCCCAAGCTTGGCTGCACATTAGAATCAACTGGTAAGATTTACATAAGATACTGATCGCTGGGTCCCATTCCCGGGTAATCTGGTATCATTAGTCTGGAGTGCAGTATGGGCATTGGGAATTTTTTAAAACGTCCCAGGTGATTCTAATGTATGGCCAAGTTTATAACCACAAATTTAGGGGAGACTTTAAACCTACTTCCACTGTGCAAATTCTGGTTATTAGGTTTTTGTAGACTACTACTAAAATATGCCAGTGTGTACACCAATTTTCATAGCGGTATTATTCACAATAACGAGAAGATGGAAACAACCCAGTGCCCACTGGTGGATGTGACTGGATTAAGAAAATGTGGTGTGTACATACTATGGGAGATTATTCAACCTTAAAAAGGAACGGGTGTCTGATAGATACTACCGCGTGTATGAACCCGGAAGACATCATGCTGAGTGAAATAAGCCAGAACCAGGGCAAGTGCTGTAGGATTCCACTTGTGTGACTTTCCTAGAACAGACTCATAGAGACAGAAAGTGGAACAGAGGTTACCAGGGGCTGGGAGGAGAGTGGATGGGGAGTTATTCTTTAGTGGGTACAGAGTTTCAGTTTGGGAAGATGAAAATTTTCTGGAAGCAGATAGTAATGATGGCTGAATAACATTGTGAAAGTTCCTAATGCTACTGAATTATATACTGAAAACTGTAAAAGTGGTAAAATTTTGTGTTATGTATATTTTATAACAATAAAATAACAGTTGCCAGTGGTGGATTATGAGCCACCTTTTCCAACTAGGTTTAGAGTCTTATGTTGAGGAATATAATACAAGGTGGTTTAGTCATTGCCTTAATAGAGTTTGTCTGGAGGTAGTTTTCCCCCTCACACCATTTTCAAAGAAGGTTGCCCTTTTACTTTCTTCACAATTGGCTGTCATAAAACCTTCCCACGCGTGCAGACAGGTGGAGGCGTGAACTGAAACAGGCAGCACAGCACTGGGAGGCCTATTGTGAGGGGCCTTTTGAAGCAAAGATCCGAGGTGAGGCTCCTCATCCTCACACCTGTGACGCGCTCCCAGCTGGATTGCACATGGACACACCAAACAAAACCGAGACCTCGAAATCACCATTTTTATTAAGCAAGACGTTTATCAAGAGGGATATAATTTGTATCTGACTTGATAATGCTTTTGGTGTTCCAAAGAGGTAGATGAATTGAATGGAAGCATCTCTGATTGCTATCAATTTTCATGAGGTAAATGAGGCCATTTAGAAATGGTCTCGACTGAAAGAAATGGATCACAATAGCAGAGAAAGACTTTGATTCACAGTAGGTGTGATGATCTGCTTCAGTAGGAGATACGTGAGCTTTCTTGGCTTGGTTTTCCTGTGCGAAATCATCAAATCCTAAATCCATGTAGGATGCTAGTAGCAAATTAGTAATATTTAGAATGTCTAAAATTTCGAAAGATGCAGTGTCCAGGAGATCTATCATAGATACTTTCTCACCAGACAGAAGATTCTAGAAACTGTGCCATCTAGCAGTGTGTTCCTGAAATGCGGCTAGTGCTACTGTGTGTATGAATTTCCTGCTGTAAGGAAATTACCACAAACTGGAGGGCTTAAAACAATGCATGTTTATTGTCTTTCATTTTGAAATCGGTCTCACTAACTTAGCTAACACTAAGCTGTCTGCAGGGCACGCTTCTTTTGTAGGCTCTAGGGAACAACCCATTTCTTTGCCTTTTCCAGCTTCTAGAGCTTACTTCTATGCATTCCTTCCTCCATCTTCAAAGCCAGCAGTGTAACTTCAGCCAGAGTGCTGTTTCCTTCTGTTCTGCCATCCAGTCTCTCTGTGTCTCTTTCATATAAGGACATCTGTAATTACCTTTGGGGTGCACTCAGATCAGCCAGGATAATTTCTCCATCTCAAGATCTTCAGTTTAGTCACATCTGCAAAGTCCATTTTTCCATATAAGGTGAAGTTCACAGGTTTTGGTGATTAGGATGTGGATATAATTGGAGGCCATTATGCAACCTACCATATTGAGAAACACCATTTTGAATGGAATGAAATTTGAATTTAACTGACCATGTGGTAGTGGCTACCATATTGGACAGTACATTTTCAGACTCACAGGAAGTTCTATAGGTCGCACTGCTTTGGAAGGCACCTAAAAGCCAATATCAGTTATAAAATAAATAAGTCACAGAGATGAAAAGTACAGCATAGGGAATATAGTCAATAATATTGTGATAACGTTGTGTGGTGACAGATGGTACGTACACTTACTGTAGTGAGCACTGTGTAATGTATAGAATTGTTGAACCACTATGTTGTGCACCCCAAACTAATACAACATTGTATGTCACCTATACTTAAATAATGTTAACAAATGTTTCAAGCTACTCATGAGTAAAATGGAAAAAAAAAAAAAAAGGGCCAGTCCCAGATGCTTCATTTCATAGTCATCTTGAGTTTATTGCTGGACTGCTCTTCAAAAAAGAAAATCTACATAAGTCTGTTTTTTAGAGATTTGGAACACATCATCCCATAGATAGGATGAGGAAAACTCCTAGTTATCCTTCACCACTGAGCAAAATTTAATGAGTATTCATGGTGGGCCAGGCACTGAACTCCAAAAGTAGTTCACAATCTACAACATAATGGATCTACATTGTGATAACAGGAAGCACTGGGACCATGAGATCAGAAACTGACCCCAGGGAGGTCCAGGAAGGAATTCCGTAGGATATGAAACCTAAGTAAAGAGATGGCCATGTCAAGAAGGATAAGAAAGAACACAGGCAGAGAGAGAGGGGTGGGAAAGCTACTACCAGGAGAGGAGGAAGCATGCACAGAGCAAAGAGGCTAAGAGAGGGATCTGGGAGGACAGTGGTGCTATATGACTGAATGTGTGGGGTCAGAAGGGGCAAGGCAGAAGGCAGGGGCCAAATCTTGATGGGCCTGGTAGGTCATGATAAGAGTTTGGACTTTATCCCGAGTCCAAGTGTCAATTAGGATTGGTTTGGATGCAGATAACAGAGCCTGTGTGAGTGCCTAAAACAAGGCAGAATGATGATTATCTTTACAGGTACCAGGGCTGGTGGTGATTGTGCTCCATAAAGCACGTTGGGGGCTCAGATTCCTTCCACCTCATTTCTTTGCCATCTCTAGTATATTCACTTGCTAGGGCTGTCATAAGAAAGTACTACAAACTGGGTGGCTTAAACAACAGAAATTTATTGTCTCACCATTCTGGTGGCCAGACATCCAAGAGCAAGGGGCTAACAGGGTTGGTTTCTCAGGTGGGCTAGAAGGAGGAATCTGTTCTAGGCCTCTCCCACAGCTTCCGGTGGGGTTCTAGAAACCTTTGGCATTCCTTGGTTTGTAGAAGCATCTCTGCCTTCATCTCCATATTCATATAGTGTTCTCCCTGTGTGTGTATGTGTCTGTGCCCAAACTTCCCCTTTATATAAGAACAGCAGTCATATGAGATTAGGATGACACTTCAGCATGACCTCATCTTAACCACTTTACATCTCCAATGACCCTGTAAGATCCCATTCCAAATAAAGTCACATTCTAAGATACTGAAGGTTAGGACTTCAGCCTATAAATGTGGGGGGCAAGGGATGACAGAATTCAACCCATAACACCTAGGATGTGGTCCTTATCCTTAGGGTCCAAGAGAGCACTAGAGACCCAGCCACTCCGTTCACAGGCAGAGTCTCCTTGAAGGGCCCATCCTTGTAGGTCCTTTTTTTCCAGTGACTCAGATGTTTGCTCTGGCGGTGCTAACAGATTCTGCTTCCGAGGTGATCATTGGAGTGTTGTACTCCTAAAGAGGGCACTGACCATTTGTTGGCAATGCCTCTTCCTCAGACGTAGGATCAGAGAATAGGTTGGCTGCATAATGAGGACAGGGAGAGGAAAGGTTGTTACTTCTCAGATTGTCCTAGAAGGAGTTCAGGAAGAAGAAGGGATTTCAGGACACATTCACAAGACCAAGTTGCTGGGCAGTGGGGCTCATTTCCCACACGTTGGCTACCTATACCTCCCCCTCCCTTTTGTAACGTCTGTTCTCCTGCGGGTTGTGCTTATCATGTTTGTCTCCTTTACTAGACAAGGTGTTCCTTGAGAGGAAACAAAGCTCCTTTGAAGTCTGAAGGGTCTCACAGAGGTGGGAGAGAGGTTAGGGATTCACAGCTTAAATCTCAGCTCTAGCACTTATAAGCTGCAGAAATTTGACCCCCCAAAACCTTAGCTTTATCATCTGAAAAATAAGGTAACAATATTTACCTTATGGTATTGTTATGACCATTAAAAATAACAAATGCAGGTGTGTGAGCTATAATAGAAGCTCAATGGTAACTATTATCTATTATCCATCATCGTCTCTCTCCAGGGCCTCTCTCTCAAGGCACCTCACAGAGTAGGTGCTCAACAAATACTTGTGGACCCGGTGGAGATGTAGATTGCCACTAAAGCCCTGTGCTATACTCAAGTCTGGAAATTGATGACAAATTAAAAAAGCCATCACAGGACACACCTGGGTGGCTTAGTCAGTTCAGCGTCTGACTCTTGATTTTGGCTCAGGTCATGATGTCATGGTTTGTGAGTTTGAGCCCTGCATTGAACTGTCAGCACAGAGCCTGCTTGGGATTCTCTCTCTCTCTCTCTCTCTCTCTCTCTCTCTCTCTCATCACCCCGCTCACACACACATTCTCTCTCTTTAAATAAATAAACAAACAAACAAACAAACATTAAAAAAATAAAATAGCCATCACAGTGCTAGAAAACACAAGACATCAAAAAAGAAACAGTTATCAAATTCAAGCATTGTAGAGAGAAATAAATACATCTACTGTAAAAAGTAACACCAGAAGTACGTAATAAGTACATGTGCATCATATTATGGCACAAGACTTCAATGTCACTGATGAAATAAACAGGACAAAATGGTTTGAGGAATTCCTTACACACAGGAGCCAGATCCGAGTGAGCCTTCTATGGCAGGTCAGAGGGCAAACTCTCTCAAACACAGCTAGTGAGAGCCCAGAAAAGACCTCTGAAGGAGAATTAAGTGTGACATTGGACCAGAACAGATAGTAAACTGCATGTAAGGGTACTCCAGCAGGAATCTTTTCATGTGATTTGGGGCTACATATTTTATGGTGTCTCATCAGAGGAAATGTCTCCCAAATCGTATTTTCATTGCTAAAAGTGCAAGGTCAAAAGAGCTGGGTGTCTTACCTACATGTGGGAAGATGTGTTTTGAATTTCTAAAATGAGACTTTACACAGATATTTTTTGAAGAGCAGCCCAGCAATAAACTCAAAATGGCCTGTAGCTATGATAGGAAGGATCTGGTATTGGCCTCCAGATGTCTTCCAAAGCAGTGCTGTCAACAGGACCTCCCATGGGGGTGGAAATGTTCTGTATCTGTGCTGTCCAGTTTGGTGGTCACTAGCTACATGGTCATTTAGATTCAAATTTAACTTAATTAAAATTTCAGTTCAGTGATGTACTATCAAGGGTAATTATACAGCAAATAGTAATGAAGACTATGTGGTATTGATGCAAAGTTAGACAAAGCAAATCTATCAAACACAATAGCGTTACCAAATAGGTCTACATGTATATGGCCACCTGATTTATGACACTGCAAGTGGGGGAAATGGTCTTTTCAATTCACATGTTGGATTAATTGGATATCCACATGGAAAAAAAGGCATCTCGATCCACTTCTACTTCCCACCATTTACAAGTCAGTTCCAAATGGTTTACTGTTCTTAATGGGCAAATTAAAATAGTAACATTTTTAGAAGAAAACCGAAGAGAAATCTTACTAACCTGGAGTAAGCAAAGACTTCTTAAATCAGAAACACTCAACAGAGAAGTCAACAAATTGGAATATTAAAATTAAGAACTTGTTTATTTCTCAAAAGCTTCATTCACTAAAAGAATGAAAAGAAACCAGAATGGAAGAAGATAATTTGCAACACATATACCTGACAAAGGATGCATACAAGAAAACCTCTTATACATCAACAGACTGTGGTATATTTGTCCAGTGGAATACCACTTGGCAATTAAAAGAAATAGGTTGCTGACACATGCAAAAACATGTGGAATCAGAACATGGAATCAGAAATACAGTATGCTGAGTGAAAGCAGACTGACTCCAGAGAGTACACACTGTTAAATTCCAGGATTATGCACTTTTGAAACACATAAAGCTATACAGTGGAGAACAAATAAGAATGGGGGGGAGGTGTCCCCAGGAAAGTGGAAATGAAGATTGACTGGGAGGTCAGGAACTCAAGATTCACTTGCTCAAAAGTCATCAAATATACAATAAAGATTTGTGGATTTAATTTCGTGTAAGTTGTACATCAAAAGAAACCTTAGACATTGAATTTTAGTTAGTGATGTACAGGCTAAAGTGTTTAGAGAACATGTATTGCTATCTGCAATTTACTTTGAAATGCAATAACATTCAGATGGATAACGGATAGAAATGTAATAAAGCATGTTTTATAAAATGTTATTCAGAGAATCTATATGGCAGGCTTATGTGTGTTTACTGTAAAATTCTTTAAACTTTGCTAAATATTTGAAACTTTTTATAATCAAATGTTAGGAAAAATACAAATGAAAAAGACAGCTCACAAAAAATGGGCAAAATTTTAACAGACACTTCATAAATTTATAAACAACTAATAAACATGTGAAAAGGTGCTCAACCTCATTAATCATCAGGGACATGTACATTAAAATCGCATGAGCCATGATTATCACCCACCAAAATTGCCAAAATGAAAAAAGAGAAAATACCAAGTGTTGATGAGAGTGTGGAAAAACTGGAACTGTCATATTTTGCTGATAGGAATGTAATTGGTGTACTTTGGAAAACTTTAAAAATATCTAAATTTGCATATGGCACAACCTATGACCCAGCAATTCCATTTTTAGGTATATATCCAAGAGAAATGCATTGATCATGTTCATCAAAAGATTTCTATTACAATGTTCACAGCAGCAATATTTGTAATAGCTCCTAATTATACACTATTCCACTGGATACACTATATCCACTACTGACTGGATAAATTGTGGTGTATTCACACAGTGAAATGCAATATGGCATCCTCATGAACAAACTATAAATGTAGTGAACGTATGGATGAAGCTGATGAACATAAAAGTGAGTCAAAGAAACTAGACATCAAAGATTACGTGCTGTAATGGTCCCCTTTATATAATTACAAATACAAGAATACTACTCTACTTACTACTTACAATTCTAAGGATAGTGGATAACTCTGGGGTGGGAAGGAAGTGGTTAGTGATTAGAAAGAAACACTTTTGGGATGCTGGTTATGTTCTGATTCTGTGATCCATTTGTGAAATTTCAGGAGGCTGCGCATTATGATTTGTGTACTTACTATAGGTATGTAATATTTCAATAAAAAGCAGCTTCTGTCAGAACCTGTGGGCAATACAGGGCCACAGAAGGATTGACATTTGAGAGACTTGAGAAGGATTTGAGACATGATTAGACTTGCATTAGAAAATTTAATCCTTGGCTTTGTAGAGGATAACAAGGAGAAGAGCTAAGGGGGTGTTTGTACAAGTAATCCAGGCAAGCAATTATGAAGCCATGAATTAAAGTAGGGCAATAGGGCTGACAAGGACAGTAACAGTACCTACTTCATTGGGGCTATTTTGATGACTTAATGAGAAGCACTTAATGGGTTTAGTTATTGTTCCAAATCAAACAAACAAATCAATGCTTAAAATTGCCTACTATGCAGAGCAAGATATAAGGTATTCGGATTAGAAGGCTTTAAGGGAAACATCTTAATTGGTCCATGCAAACTTGCCTTCTTTCAGGCACAGGTAAAATCACCTCCCTGCCTAAGACTGGATAATGTGGAACACAGAGTAAATGACCGAGGTAAGGAATACCATAGAACATGTCAGAACCTGAGCATGACCTGTTCTTATGGCGCCACAGGTAAAGGGTTAGGGCTATTCCGGGTAGCTCCTGAGCTCCTGCACCCGGAACCCAGCGCAACTGGAGGCGTTTCCCCTCCTTCCTACCGGCTCAGCTCAGAGGTGGAGCCATTGAAGGGGGCGGGCATTCAGGGCGAGGGGGTGGAGGTGGGGCCAGAAAAGATGCCAATGGGACGCGAGCTTTCCCATGTTTAACCAATTGAATACGCTCGGGACCGCCCCGATCCGCTGATTGGCACAACGCGCCTCCCCGTCTTCTCGCCGGTTGTGGGCGCAGGTCTTGTGTCTCGCGAGAGTTCCGGTGTTCGGCGGAGGTTTATCCAGTGGTCTGGCTCCTCCGACACCTGGAGGCGTATGCGGGTCCAGACGGAGTCGAGGGCTGTCGTGGTGCCGTGGGGACGGCCAGGAACCTTGACGAGGCGCAGGCTGGGAGCTGCCTCTCCTCCCACCCTGGAGCCCGAGCCCAGGTGAGGCGCGGCCCGGGCCTTGGGTCCTCGCTCCGCAGGAGCGGAGATGGGCTGGCAGAGACGCTCTGCTGCCACTTGGCAGAAGGACCCCATGGTAGGAAAGCGAAACTTGATTGAGCTCTGCCAGGTACTGACTCTCACCCCACCTGTGTTGAAGGGTTTGCAACCTTGAAAGGAACATTTGGATTAAGGATAGTGGGTGAACTTCTTCTATTGCTGACACACTTTTTAGTTCATGCAGTACATTACGGTATACCATGCTTCTAGGGTTTAACCGCCTTACTTAAGTGTCCCAGCCAGTTTTTAACACGTGCTTATTCTGCTAATTTACGGAGTTCAAGTTCACTTACATTTTGAACTTCGTTTCTAATGCAGACACTTAAACCAGCCCTATTCACCTCCTTTTCAAAAGGTAATGCAGGTTTCCTCTAACAAAGGAGTGTGTCCGTATGTATTGAATTTTTGCGCTTGTCAAAGCCCCCAAAACTACGTGTTCTCACCGGAAGGAAAGGCACTGCCAAAAAAAGTAGGGGGCCTGGGGCGAGGGGGAGGCAAAAGAGTATTGGGAAGCAAATACTTAACCCTGTAGATACCTGATTTTTCACCTACCGGTGTGAAAGTTTGTAGAAAATTAAGTGTTGGCGAGGATATGGAGAAATTGGAACCCCTGTGCATTGCTGGTGGTGTAGCTGCTGTGAAAAACAGTTTGATGATTTCTCAAAAAATTAAACACAGAGTTACCATATGACCCCGCAATTCTACTTCTTAGTATATACCCCAGAAAATTGAAGGCAGACACTCGGTTACTGGTACACGCATGTAACAGTACCATGTATACAGAGTTCCCATGTATCATAGTAACATTGTTTCAGTAGCCTAAGGGTGGAAACAACGCAAGGAAATGCAGAGATGAATGGATAAACAAAATGTGGCACATACACAATGGAGTATTTAGCCACCTTAAAAAGGAGTCAGTAATACCTGCTACAACATAGGGGAACCTTGAAAACATGCTAAGTGAAATCAGCCAGATACACAGACAAATACTGTATGATTTCACTGATATGAGGTACTTAGTATAGTCAAATTCATAGAGACAAAAAAGTGGCATAGAGATCCAGGGTGAGGGGAGAATGGGGAGTTACTGTTTAATAGGTACAGAATTTCTGTTTGGGATGATGGAAAAGTCCTGGAAATGTGATGGGTGCACAACATTGGGAATGTAAGTAACTGCCTCTGAATTATACACTTAAAAATGATTTATGGCATGTATATTTCACCACACAAACAAAAAGCAAAACTCATCGAATACAATCTAAGTTTGCAACCAATCATTGGATAACCTTGTCTTAATTTTAATTCCAGCATTTGTGTTGTAGAAACATAATTTGTGAAAACCTTTTCAAATTACTCAATGAAAGAAATTCATGTTCAAAGCTTACAGGATGCTGTTTTTCAATGTATGTGTGTTTGTTTTAAACTCTGAATACACTAGGTAGTATGTGCAGGATGAATATAGGTAACAATATTTAAATGTTAGAATTCCTAAACACTCAACTACATACATTGTATTATAGAGACTGGAGACACAAGCATCCATTCTCTTGTTATGTATTTGGAAATAAACTATTTTGGTATCTTACATTTGGCCTCCCTATCAATTAATATCATTAGAAAACCATAATTTCAGGGTGCCTGGGTGGCTTAGTCGGTTAAGCGTCTGACTCTTGGTTTCGGCTCAGGTTATGAAGTTATGGTCATGAGATCAAGCCCCACATTGGGCCCTGGGCTGAGCGTGGAGCCTGCTTAAGATTCTCTTTCTCTCTCTCTCTCTCTCTCTCTCTCTCTGTCTCCCTCTCTGTCTCTCTCCCTCTCCCCCTCTTCCCCTACCCTCCTCTGCCCCTCTTCCATACTCACCCTCTACGCTCTCCCTCAAAATAAATAAACTTTAAAAAGCCCCATAATTTCAAACTAGCTCTTTCTAAACATACAGCTAAGACACGTGGCACCTTCCATACTGTTATTAGGATGGATTTTATCTTCGGGTTTTTTTTTGGGGGGGGGGAGATGGGGCGGTAATGCTCCCTGCACATAAAATTCATGTATTTCAAATATCATTTTTTAGCCATTTGACAAGAAAATGCTGATTTATTTTCTCCCCTTTTGTATATATATGGGAAAATAAAAGGCATTCAAGCTGAGATGATATATACGAGGCTGAAAGCTTTATCAACTCCTCCAAAGATTGTTTGCCCTCTTCTGTTTTGATTATTTTTCATGTGTGGCTTGTGAATCACAGGAGGAATGACTGTCGCCCAGATACATGTTGTGCTTACATGTGAATAGAATTATTCTTTTTTCCACCATCAAACTGGATGACCGTTACTTAGACCGTTATTTAATATGAATGTGAATTCATATTAAGTTTTGTGTAAAGTTAAATAAATCTGCAAGTGAGACACTTGAGATGTTAAAAGTAGTTTATGGTGAAGAAGTAATGTCAAGAGCAAGCTGTTTTGACTGGCACAAAAGGTTTAAAGAAGGAAGAGATGATATCCATTGTGATGTGAAAAGAGGCTGTGCGGTTATCCACAGAACACATGGAAACATTGAGAGGGTCAGAAATTGGGCTGGCTCAAATAGCCAAAAAGGTCAATTTAGACCAAGAAACAGACTCATGCCGAAAGAAAACTTGCACGTGAGGAAAGTTTCTAGGAGGGTTATCTCTCATTCTGTTGTGGTTCAGGATCCTGCAGAGGCCAAACAAAAACAGAGCTGCACATGAACCTGGCACTTGGGTATATATTCAGGGCACAATCCTACGGTTTAGTCTCACTATTCTTGGAGTAACTTCTGTCTGAGTCTAAAGTGAGCTGAGCTTTTCCAAACATGTTCCATTGGCTTTTAAGGTACATGATTTGAGCAGTCAAACCTGCGGAGTTGAGGGTGACAAAGTAGAGAGCATGGAGCCTAGAGGTTTATTAGGAACTAGCAAACTGTTACTGTAGTACCTAAATTTCTACGTTGGGTTTTCAGGGTGAGCTCATTTGAATAATCAGTAGGTTACCTACAGTCTGGGCAGTTCAGCAAACTTCCAACAGGGAGCTAGACATCAATGTTACTCTGTACGGAAATACTTCATTTTATTATTATTGTTTTTAATGTTTGTTTATTTTTGAGAGAGAATGCGAGCAGGGGAGGGGCAAAGAGAGAATGGGAGATAGAGGATCCAAAGCAGAATCTGCACTGACAGCAGTGAGCCTGATGTGGGACTTGAATTCACGAACCGTGAGATCATGATCTGAGCCTAAGTCGGATGCTCAACTGACTGAGCCACCCAGACGCCCCTTTATGGAAATATTTCAACAGCATTAAGAACGGCCATCTTTAGGCAGAAATATTCAGACTTGTAATAATGAAACTTCTTGTAGTAGGAGATCGAGGTCAGATGTTAGAAAGAGGTATTCAAGTCTGTCAGCAAGAATGAAACAGAAGAGGCTGTAAGGAATAGTGGGCAGTTTTAGTAAAAATACACTCTTCCCTTTCACTCCTCCCACCCCCAAATCAGAACCTGATTTTGGCCAAAAGCCCACAAAACTTTCTATTCTTTATGTAATCTAAATTTCAGTTTTAAATGGATGCTTACATATACTGTTTGGGTCTGGAATTCAGTATGAAGAGTAGACAAATAGAGTTCAATTTTGTTCCTAACTTCTTTCACCAGGAGAATGAGATTCCGTGCTCTGAGTTTTGAAAGGCATTACTGCAATTAGCAACATGTGAATAACAACATACACAGGCTTTTCATCAACAAGGAGCTGAAGTCTGACCTTCAGTCTCCACGTGTCCTACTGATTGATTGAGTATGGTGGTCATATCCCAAGCTTTGGCTCTAATAAGCATTCATCAAAGGGAAGGCAGGATCTTGAATATTCAGTTGGCCCCAAATAGCATTAAGTACATTATGGTCAAGTCCAATGGTAGTTTTGCTGAAACAGTAATAAAAAAGCATTGGTAATTCACGTCAGAATGAGAGACAAAGTAATAGGTGAAAAATGATTTCACATGAAAGAAATTGATAAACCTAGAAAACAATTGCCGTTATTTTTGTTCGTTAAGATTCGCATTTTAAGGAGCTAGTTGAATCATGTGCTGTTCCTTCCCATAAGAAGAAATTTTGAGTACAACAGATATGAATTTCTCATTCAGAAACTTGTGTTTTGGCCCCAATTTCCTTCCCAGGCTCCAGGAGGATACTGCCATCATTCAGTACTGGTATCATTGCAACTTAGACACACCGAAATTGCAATGTACAGGACGTAAGTGAGAGCCCCATAGCAGTGACTCTGAAAAGACTAAGTTTTATTAGTTATGCTATTAAGGTTTTGTTGCTGTTTTAAAAGACTCCCAGAAATCCAAATTTACATGTTGTGGAACATGAGCCAAAACTAATGGAGGTTGTTATGGAAAAATTGTCTCATTTTAATGGTCTCTAGTCCCTCTGGGACACTGCTGGTCAAAGCTGTATGGCCCACAAGGCAGAAATTATAATTAGAATGATGTTTTTCATATTGTCTTAATTTGGTTTTATTACTGACTTTTTACAGCTTGATCTTTGGAGGTGCTGTAAATGAAATTTACTGAAAGTGTACATAAATGACGTCCCAATAAACCATAAATTGATTTTTTAATAATAGTGTTGATCATCTGTGTTGTTTTATGAGGCACTTGCTAATCCTCCATATTTTAGCCACATGCTCATGTGGCTCACGATTTAAATCTAAATAAAGTTTAATTTCATTGCCATACCTCTGAAATTTTAAAAAAATCGACTAATGGATAGAGATCTACCCCCCTGACCCGAAGGCCCATAAGGCACTAATAAAAACACAGTGTAGGAGGCAGTGTGGCGAGAGTACAGCTCCAGCTAGATTAGTGATCTGAAGCTTTCCATCTTAAGTGTTAGTTACCAGGGACTAGCTACTGCAACCAATTACTAAAAATTGGTGGCTTAGAACAACAGAAATTTATTCTGTCAGTTTCAGAGCCCAGAAATCAGTTTCACTGGGTCAAATCAAGTATATGCCCTCAGGGTGTGTTTGTTCCTCGAGTCTCCCGTTTCTGGTGGCTGCCAGCCTTGCCTAGCCTGAAGTTGTATCTATGTCATCTTCAAGGCCAAAATCAAATCTTTTTTTTTAATTTCTTTATTTTTGAGAGAGAGAGAGAGAGAGAAAGTGAGCAGGGGAGGGGCAGAGAGAGGGAGACACAGAATCTGAAGCAGGCTGCAGGGTCTGAGCTGTCAGCACAGAGCCCAATGCAGGGCTCACAGGGGTTTGAAATCACAAACTGGGAGATCAGAACCTGCGCCGAAGTCTGACACTTAACCTACTGAACCACCCAGGTTCCCCAATCTTTCTACTTTACACAGTCTCCTCTGAGCATGGAATCTCCTTCTGCCTCCCTCTTACAAAGGCATTTGTGATTAGATTAGGGCTCAGAGATTATCTAGGATAATCTTCCCATCTCAAGATTCCTAATCTCATCACACCTGCAAATCGTCTTTTCCAAATAAGGTAACATTTACAGGTTTGCGATTAGGACTTGATTATCTCTGGGAGTCAATTATTCAGTCCACTGTACCATAGGTATTTCTTTCCGTAAAATACCTTATAACCTCTAGAACTGTACAGCCAATGAAACTTTCTGTAGTAATGGGTGTGCTCTCCATCTGTTGCTAGTACAGTAGCTTCTAGCCCCATGTGACTACCGAGCATTTGAAATGTGGCTAACACAACTGAGTAGCTGAATTTTTGATTTTATTCAGTTTTGATTTAAATGTAAATAGCCCCATGTAACTAGTATCTATAGTTCTAAATACTCTGTAGCACCTTAAAAAAAATGAGTTCCATTTTCCGTTTCACTGCCTGGCTTAAGACTGCTTACATTTTTCAGCTGCTGTTGTTTAGTCTAGTGGACTTCAAGCTTTTTAGCATCAAAACCCTTTCTACCCCCCCCCCCAAATTATTTGGAAAACCAGGGTAAAGAGGTTGTGCTGGCTGAGGCTTGGTAGTGGGAGGGCGAGGAGGCCCCATGCAGACCCAGGGTCTCCACCTGTTCACTCGCCCAAGGCCAGGAGCCACCGCTAGTGGTCCTGGTGCCATTTGTGACACCAGGGTTGTTCTTGGAAACGGTTTGCCACCGCCCTCAGTCAGACTGAACACTTGCAGTTCTACACCATCTGTCGACAGTAGCTAGTGCAGTTGTTCTGACCCATTTTACCTGGACCTCTGTGGTGTCGATGTCTCACACATTCCTTGTTCTGCCAGAACTTGCTGCCGCCTCTTACATCTGTAGGACTGTTTTCCTTTCCCTTTACCTGCTTAGCATTTGAAGTTGCCTCACACAGGCCTCCTGTTCTACCAAACCTTCCCCACCCCCTGCACCCTCCACACAGCTAACTAGTTACCAGGCAGCAAGCAAGCCTCACGGGGCTTTACACTGGAGGACTCTTACCAGTGATGAGTTGCAACCATATACTCGGGTTCTTGTCTGCTTTGTGCACTGATGCATTCAGTGTGTTCACCTGGAGCTGTACTTGGCCTAAAACACATGCTCTATTATTTACTGAATGAAAATTAAAGCCAGCATTTTATCTATTTTTTTAAATGTTTGAGAGAGAGAGCGAGCACGGCAGGAGGAGCAGAGAGAAACTCAGTCAGCTCAGAGCCCAACGTGGGGCTCGATCTCACATACCATGAAGTCACGACCTGAGCTGAAACCAGGAATATGGCAGGAACCAAGATGGACTTTACCTGTAATAATCCAGAGCCTGCAGCCTGTAGGGGCAGGGGGATACAAGCAACCACAAAATGTACTTCTAAGTGTGATATATATGGCTACTATAGGACGCTGTAGAATTCCAGAACAAGAACACTCATGGCCACAGAAAAGCTGGGGAAGAGTATGGTGGTAAGGAGCATTCCTAGGTAAATGTTAGGGCACTCCAAGCCCTGAGAGGCCAGAAAGTTAAGTTGCCATTTTAGAATAGTCTCAAATACCCACCTTAGCCCTGCATACAAGTGGTGATGAAACCGTCCCCTTGGTCATTTCTCTGCAGTTTCACTCGGAGTTCCCCCAAACCTTTACACGCTTTGCTCTCTCAGGACCTTTCACTTGTTTTCACTCTGCCTGAAATGTTCTTCACCCACCCACCCACACACAGCATCTCCCTCAGGTCTTTTGTCACCAGCACTCCCTGGCCAGCCCGGTCTTGAGCTTATAAATGTCCTCCATTCAGTGCAAATACATGCACTTATTCCTCCCCCTTCCAGCCCCCAGCAGTTATGGCCTACTTACACAGTTGTTGAGTAAATTGCCTAAAAGTCACAAGGCTGGGTTTTACAATGTAACAGGGAATATTAAAAAATGTAGTGTAGATAGAAAGACTGCAACAGTGTTATGAAATAAGGATTAAGAGGGCATCCAAGGGGGGGTGGTGGTGCCTGGGTGGCTCCGTGGGTTGAGCAGCAACTCTTGATTTCCGCCCAGGGTTGTGGGATCAACCCCCCGTGTGGGGCTCCAAGCTAAGCATGGAATCTGCTTGACAATCTCTCTCCCTCTGCCCCTCAAAAAAAAAAAAAAAAATGACTCCAAGGTGAGTATTAATTATCTTTATTTAAAACTTCTGGAAAATGAGGTATCTGCACACAATCAGGGCTGGTCAGCAGGAAGACCTAGCCCGTACTGGGCTCTGTTCATCTGGCTACACTGTCCCATCTCTTCCCATACAGAAACTTCCCCCATCACCTCAGATACTTTCATGTTCTAACAATCTAGCACCATTGTGCCCTTTAAATCCCCTTTCCCGGCTGTTACGCTCATTCATCAAAACCACCTAACAGGCTGACAGATACTCCCTTTGTGCCAAATCGTGGGTAACTTCTGTAGGTTTACCATGATTAAATGCTACGAAGAGCTTATATTCTTCTTCGTAGCTCTAACTGTGGTCTCCCCTGACCAAATTGGCCTCATCTGTTTCAGTATTTCTACTGTTACGCTACAACACTAAATGCCCAGAGAGGGAAGTAACTTTCTAAGAGGTCCCAGAGCCAGAAAGTTACATGAGGATCCCTGTTCAGGGCTCCACATGTGACAGGACCCGGAGTCAATACCTGACCTGTGGCTGCTTCATCTGTAAAATGAGAGGCTAGCGTCAACTTCATCAAGTTGTAAGAACTAAATGACAAGATGAGAAATGGAACACCTGCTGTGCTGCCCTGTCACTGCCAGCACTGGACACATGGTTGCTACACGTGATGTAAGAATATGTGACCTCACTAGAGGCATGTGTATATTGTAAACTGCAGAGTTGGTGTAAGTCAGTTAAATAACCAGCATCTGAACATTCCAGCTTCTATGGCTTGTACCTGTAGTTTTCAACCTATAAAAAAAAGAAAACATTTTCAAATGACCTTTTAAACAGAAAGCAAATTTTGAGATACATTCTTTTCGGTTTGTCTCAAAGGATGTCTAGAAAAAAGCCTTGTATACACTGTCCCATCACCTGGGTTTTTCACCTTCAAAAATAAGCTGCTCTTGGGGCCCCTGCGTGGCTCAGTTGGTTAATCCCGGCGCTCTAGATTTTGGCTCAGATCATGATCTCCCCGTTTGTGAGTCTGAGCCCCACTTCTGGCTCTGTGTTGACAGCAGGGAACCTGCTTGGGATTCTCTCTCAAAGTAGTCAAAAAAAAAAAAAAAAAGGCATCGCCGAAGGTATCTTCAAAACTAAGGTTAAGTTTAAATTTATCACCGTGCTATTATTAACTGTATAAAAATACCACAAGGGTGCTCAAACTTAAAGAAAAATTTCCTCTGCTTCAGCTGTGACTCCAGACAGGATCCAGAGAGGAGTTTCAGTCTCTTCCCTGGGTTTTATGGAGACTTCCTTTGCCCTTCTGTGTTAGCCTCGTAAGGCACTGCGTCAGCCTTAAAAGGGCACAGGAAAGGGCGGCCTGGGGTTTTTACAGGGTTCTCTCCGACCCCTGCTCTCCTCGCC
>CM053567.1:151877383-152000621 GCA_028646485.1 Cryptoprocta ferox
CGGCGGCTCGGCGCGGCGTCTGTGCCTCGCGCGGCCCCGGGACGGGCTGGACCGCCCGCCCCCCGGGCCGCCGAGGGCTGCTCTACCCCTCCGTTCTGGCCGCCGGGAGCAGCGGAGCTCCGGGCGGGCAAAGCTCGAGGGGACGCGGGGCGAGCGCAGCCCCAGCCGGGCCCGCGGACCGGGCGCCCTCCCCGCCGCCCACCCACACTCACGGCTCACCTCGGCGGGACAGACACCGGCGACTCGCGTGCCGCACAGAGACCCGGGCGGCGGCGCGGCGACAAGGACGGCGGCGCGGCGGGCTGCGGGCAGCCAATCCCGGGAAGCCTCCGGCCGGGGGGGGCGGGGCGGGCCGGGCCATTGGCGCCCGCGGTCCTCGGCCCGCCCAGGTCCTTCGGGATCCTTCGGGCTCTTCCGCGGTCGGAGGACGCCCTAGGCCTGCGCGGAGCACCGTTCTTGGAAGCTCCCGAGCCCGAGCGCCTCCCCTTGGCCCTCGAGGACCTCGTTCTCGCAGGCGCTGTGTCTCCCTCAGCGTCCCTCCTCGGGAGGGTTCATGGTGACTCTAGGGCTGCTCCACGACCCAGAGATTCCCTTTCGGACAACTACCCCACTCCAGTATGTGTTCAGAGTCTGTCCTGCTAAACTGGCAGCTTAGAGAGAAGCCGGACCTTGTCTCTGACCAGGCTCACCCAGCGGCCCCTCCTAAACCTGAAAGGCCCATGGTTCCTTCATTCATTAACCGACTTCAATCGGCAAGGGCAAGGGGTCGAGGGGCACCATAAACCTTCCCTAGGTGACAGACTCAAACTTGACAAACAAGTGGAATAAAATCGGAGTATACGCTAAAATGAGAACTTGCATTACAGGCCTAAGAGTTTATCATCCGTTATCAAATTTAGTCCTCAAAATATCTTTTATCAGCCTGGCATTTTAAGTGGAGAAACTGACACATTGAGTAACTTTCCAAGGTGACAGAGTAGCTAGCAAGTGGTGGATCAGGGATTCCAACTCAAAAACTCTGGAAGTATAGCCTCTCAAAACGCTACTGCCTTTTACACAGATGTGTAAGGTGGGGCGGGAAGGGAAACAATGTAGCATCTACGTTTGACAAGGCTGATCAAGATAGGCCACTTCCCGGGGGGTTGGGGTTCCACAGGCACACAGGAGAGCTTGTGGTAGAACAGGAAAGCACATCACCACCCGTTTAAGGACCCCGGGGTGTAAATGGAACTTAAGGATGTAAGAGCAGAGTGGTCTGAGATGAGGGTGGCTCAGGGCCGGACCAAGCCTGAGGCCCTGGTAGAATGCATACTATAAGCCAAAAACAATGGAAAGCTGTTCAGGCAGTTTTTAGGAGTGGAAATGACAGGATCTGATGGAGGGTGTGGTTTGAGAGGCCTTAAGTTGCTTTTGCTGAAGAGAAGAAATGGAGGACATCTTATTAATAAATCCTGGCAGCCAGCCACTACTTTGTAGATATTCAAAAGATGAATGTAAAATGGGTCAAAGTGGCAGAGGGAACACCAGTTTGCTGTCCCTTTACCTTTCTTATCGCAGATTCTTCTAAACACGTCTCTGGTTTTGAATCTGTTCTTGTTTTAGTCCTTTTGGGTAGCTGAGAGGTATTAACCTTTCCGTCCATTGTGTGAGTGAATGTGGACAAGTTGCATGGTAAGAATCTTAGGACAGAGAAGAAAATCTCAATAAAGAGACTAATGTAGGAATCCAGTGGCGACCTAGTGCGGTTGCAGTAGTTGTATCGAATGTCTTCCTCCCGAACCAGGTGATAAAAACTGAAGGAGGTTATGAAATCATTACAGCTAGTGTTTAACTTGAACTCAGGGAGAAACCCACCTCAGTCTGAAGGCTTCACACAACCCTGGCCAAAGGACAACTGCAGTTTATTGGGAAAGGCAAAACCATTCATTTTGTGTAGAGGAAAAATGTCTTCTCAACTATTAAAAAATTAATTAAAATTAATATAGAGATGACGGAGTAAAATGAACTTATTGTATAAATTCAGGGCAATCTGTATTTGGTTTTAAAAATGCTTCTAATTCAGTTTAAAAAAAATGGAATCAATTGGCTTTATTACCGGATCTGATTATTTGAGAGAAATTTGTCCAATCGGAGAGAATTTAGCTTGACTCAGAGGACCAGGGATCCAGGTGGAAAAGCACAGGAGACCTGATGGGCTCATACTGTCTTCATATTTCCCCAAACTACCCCCTCGATAAACAGGTCCATCTCCCCTAGACACCCCTTAAGCCTCTGTCCCTGAGCTCCAGGCTCCATTCCTGTCAGCCTGCCACAGCCTCACAAGCTATCCATTATTTTGTTTTTTTCCCCCCTCCCTGTCTCTTCTCTCGCTTCTTCTGCCTGGCTCTTAGCTTCTCTATGTATATATACTCTATCTCTTCCAACCTGAATAAACCTTCCCTCCATCAAATGTCCCCCAGTCCCCAGATACCACACTCTCCTCCCCTTCCTAACAGACTTTCAGAAAGACCAGGCCAACACAGGTCTCCAGCCTTATTTAGCCTCAGCCTTATGCAGCCCTCAGGTCAGTATAGTCCGACTTTCCTCTTCCCTATTTCCCTGACACTGCTCTCCAAGGTCACCAGAGACCTCTCAAATCCAATGCTCCTTATCTCCTCTAGCCTCTCTGTGGCATTGGGCATAGCACTCCTTCCTTGAGTCCTTCTTCCTTCTGGTTTCTAAGTCTCCACTCTTCCCTGCTTTTCCTCCTACACCAGTGACCCTCCCTTCTCCCTCTTTTGTCCTAACCTTTCTGGCGACATTCTTTCTCAACGCTCTTCCCTTTTTGCTGTTTGCTCTTGCTGACCAACCTCCCAGGAATGACAGTAATAAAAGTCATTAATTGAGTATCAGACACTTTACACATGCCATCTCTAATTCATAAGACAATTCTGCAAGGGAGATAGTGAGAATATTATTAGTATCACTGAATGAGCACTTACGAACCAGTCATAGTGTTTAGTCTTTTACATAAAAATACCATCATCACTTTAGAGATCATAAACTGAGACCAAGAAAGCCTGAGTGATTTTCCGAGACTGCACAACTATGGCAGAGCTAGGATCCCCATGCCAGACTCCCAGCCTGCCTGCCTTCCCCCACCCCACACCATCCCCCATGCAGAGGCTACCCCTCAGTCAAGACCGTGCTCCCTGGCTTCAGGTACAAAATACCCACCAGCCCTGGCACACATCCTCATCTGGAGACACCACAGATCAGCTGGTCTCAAGCAGAGTTCATTTCTGTTCTTCCAACCCCACACTTTTATGTCCTCTTGATGAATAACAGTTCTTTAGCCCAGCGGTCCAGGATTCAGCCCAGATGACTTCCTCTCTCTGCCTCCTCTCCAATGCTCAGCTCTCTGCTTCCTCACCTCCTTTTATTCGGTCAGTTCTTTCTATAGACAATCCCATGAATCTTCCCTCTTGCACCCACTCCCTGTTAAACTTTAGTTCTAGCTTACATCGTCTACTTTCTGGCCCACGGCAGCAGCCTCCTTGCCTCCAGTCTGTCCTCCACACCGCTGTCATCTCCATTGGAAATCTTCAGATGGCTCCGCACTGCCACCAGGATCAAGATCAATGCCCTGTCTATCTTTCTACCTCCCCCCTCCCCACACACCTATTATGATCCAGCCATACTGAACTATCTGTAGTTCCCTGAACACGCTGTCCATCACTGTTCCTTACAACTCTCTCTGATAATGGAAATGTTCTGTAACTGTGCTGTCCATGATGGCAGCCTCAAGTGGCTAGTGAGAACTTGAAATGTGACTAGTACAACAAAGGAATGGTGTTAAATTTTTATTTACTTTTAACTAATTTATTTTTAAGTGTTTTTATTTAGTTTTAAGAGAGAGAAAGCATGCACCTTTGTGAGTGGGGGAGGGACAGAGAGAGAGGGGGGGACAGAGGATCTGAATCAGGCGCTGCACTGACAGCAGAGAGCCCAGTGTGGGCCTCGAACTCACGAACCATGAGATCATGACCTGAGCCAAAGTCAGATGCTTAATGAACCACCCAGGCATCCCTACTTTTAACCAATTTGGATTTTTGTAAACGTTTATTTATTTTTGAGAGACCGAAAGAGACAGAGCACTAGTGGGGGAGGGGTAGAGAGTGAGGGAGACATAATCTAAAGCAGGCGCCAGGCTGTCAGCCCAGAACCCAACGCGGGGCTGGAACCCATGAACTTTGAGATCATGACCTGAGCTGAAGTTGGATGCTTAACCAACTGAGCCATGCAGGCGCCCCTAACTAATTTAAATAGTCATATGTGACTGGTAGATACCATATTGCATAGGACAGCAATTTATATCTCAAAGGTGGCCAGCACAGTGGACATCACCTGAAAGCTTGTCAGAAGTAAAGGATCTCAAAAACAAAACAAAACAAAACAAAACAAAAAACAACAGATCTCAGGCCCCATCCCTGATCTGCTTATTCATAATCTGCATTTCAACCAATGTAATTTATATGCACGTTGAAGTTTCAGGAAGCACTGCTCTAAGAGCTCTGCTTCCTTGCCTTTGCACATGTGCTTTTCTTTTGCTGGACTGCTCATCACCTCTCCTCTGTTCCGTAACTCCTATTTGTCCCTCAAGACTCAGCATCTACAAGCACAACATATTCTTATCTGGAGGAAAGAGCGTGGTGGGGAGCAGTGAGAAGGAGAGAGAAAATGTCTATGATAAAACTACATGTATCTTGTGATCCCAAGTATCTATATATCTGTATCTATCCCCATATATACACATACTATATATGGTCTATGTATCGACGTGAAAAGATGGATACTGTTAGTGGTGCTTCTCTCAAAATGGTGGGATTTCATGTATTTTTCTTCTTTTAAATAGTTCTGAGGTATCATTCAAGTTCTTTACAATGAGTATATATTATTAATAATCAGAATATGAAATAATAATCACGGGGTGCCTGGGTAGCTCAGTTGGTTGAGTGTCCAACTCTTGGTTTTGGCTCAGGTCATGATACCATGGTTCTTGAGTTAGAGCTCTGCATCGGGCTCTGTGCTGGCAGCTCGAAGCCTGCTTGGGATATTCTCTCTCTCTCTCTCTCTTTCTGCCCCTCCCCCATTTGTTCTCTCTCTCTCACTCACTCAAAAATAAATATTAAGAAATTATTTTAAAAATAAAATAAAATAATTTTTATTACAGAAAATAAAAGAAAGCCTATTTTACACTTCTATAGATATTTGTACGAACGTGATATCAGAATAAAGTACAGTTGAACCTTGAACAACATGGGGGTTAGAGGCACTGACCCCAGCATTGTCAAAAATCTGCATATAACTTCTGACTTTCCTAAACGTAACCACTAAAAGCCTACTGTTGACTGCAAGCCTTACTGAAAATATGAATAGTCAATTAACACAATTTTGTATGTTATATGTTTAATATTCTTAAAATAAAGCTAGAGAAAAATGTTACTAAGAAAATCATAAGGAAGTGGTATCATTTACAGTAACAGTATCACACTGTATTTATTTAAAAAATCCACATATAAGCAGACCTGGGCAGTCCAAACCTGCGTTGGTGAAGGGACACCTGTGTAGGGCTTTTCAAAAGGAGAGCTGACACCTTCCACAGTTAGAGACGCTTACTTGATTAAGGGCTGGGAGCAGCCTGGGCACTGGCGAGCACTCACTGAAATCAGATGAGGGAAAAAACATCATGATCTCCCTTGCGATGCCTTTGCTGTTTTCTCTCATGTCTACCCTTGTGCCCAAAGAGACATGATGCTGACATAGTGATGACAGTCACTCCATCCCCTGCCTGGGTTCCTCCCTATGGCTGCAGACTCAAAGTGGGGTCAGGTGTACGGAGAGGGTCACCTAGAATCATTACAGGTATCTGCAAAGGCACTTGGGCACCTTGGGTGGTGGGATTTAGCTGGCCCTACGCATCACAGATTTGCTCTATTAAGAACCCATGTTTTTGTACATTGGCTATTGCATTCCATTCTTTTCTAAGTTTTGGCGATGTTTTCTTCACTGAAAAAAAGTGTGACAGTTACCTATAGAAGTTATTTTAAATGTGTTTTGCTGAGCTATCGGATGCAAGTTCTACAAGGCCAGTGGGATCCACTGTGGAAATCAGTGGGTCCAGTTATAGAGCAGGGCCACAAAAAGCCACCAGAGCAGGGGAGGCAACCTAGCCTGGGGCCAAAACATTCCACACAGCAATTAATCTGCAAAATCAGAGAATACTGTGAAATCTGATGAAGTAGCAAGGTGAAGAAGGTGGCATTGTTTAGATTAGAGAGCCACCTATTTGGGGTATTTAGGCAAGCATTCATTCGATTCTAAATACGGATTAGAAGAAAATGTATATAGTCTTTATTTTGGAGCAAAGGAGGCTCATCTAAGTGAATGACACCATTTTAAATGAGCCTTTGTAACGCGTACGATCATATTTATAAGACTATACCCACTTGTCAATCTCCCTGCTGTCAGCAAGCATCTGGCCATGTCGTAGTGGCTCTGGACATGTATCATGACTTGGATGCCAGATGGAGCCAGACTTGATGAGGCCTGAAGCTCAGACAATTTGAGCGGTCCTTCTTAAGATAAAGAATGCGAAAACATCCCCCTTGTGTGCATTGGACAAAAATATGGAAACATGTGAACACATGGTAGGGCCCCTCCCAGGCCTGGAACCTGAACTTTACTCAAGTAGCTTCATTCTAAACCGGCCTGTGCTGCTTGGATGGGCGAGAAAAGGTAAGCGGTGGCTCTCTTTCAATAACATCCCGAGCGCGGCACAGCTAGGGAGAAAATTCCACATTTGTACCGCAAGGCCTTCTTGCTGAATCATCAGAATAATGGCCAGCATTCATTGCACACTCATTATTATGTGCCAGGCACTGTTCTAGGTTTTTGACATATATTGTCTCCTTGAATCCTCATACTAACACTGAGAAATAGGTAATGTTATGATGTCATTTTATACATGTAGAAACTGAGACCCAGACAGGTGATAACTTGCCCTGAAAGATGCACTGTGCGCTGAAATGCGAGTAGAGGCGGGAACTGGTTTCCAGCTTTTGAATTCCTGCTGCAGTGCTTTTTCTGCCTGACTCTAGAACTGGTGGAAGAGAGCAGGGCCTGGGTCACCACGCTGAGATTGACCATGTGACCCCAGCTCTAGGAAGCGCTTGGTAAGAACAGGCAGGTCTGTAAGGGACCAGATAGGTCACTAGAAGGTGGACCCAGTTGCCAGAACTAGGCAGAAGGTCTCAGCCAAGTTTGGAGGGCAGCTGTGGAGAAGCTTGGTTTTGAGCCCAGGTATCTCTCCTGTACAAAATGAGATTGGTTTTAGAGACTCCGAAAAGATGAGTCAACCTGCAGAAAAGTTCCCTGAGAGCCACAACCTCAAATATAAAAATGGTCACTTGCCTGCACTCTCTGAATGGCCACCAAGCCCTCCGGATAAAAAAGCTGCCAGGAATGACTGGGGACCAGTCTGATGCTGCTTTTCTCCGCCCTGTTTGGGATGGAACATACCTCACATGCTCCTTTTTCCCATTTTGCACACACACGCACCTTAATCTCAGGACCACCTCTGAAGGGATGTTTTTGGTTTCCCAATGTAGGAAAGTCCTAATAATATACCCAAAGCCTTCTGAGTCTTGCCCTCTCTCCATTCCTGACATTTTGTGGTAAATCCCAGCTCATTCACGGTGATAAATGTCAGAAGGGAGCCAGACATCCATATGTAAAGGAAGAAGGAAGTAGTCCATGTTAAAATTGAAATGGTGTTAACCAACTACTTGCAAACAACTTGTATTTATTTGTAATTTTTTTTGTATTTGTTTTTGTATTTGCTCATTTGTAATTTATTCTTTCTTTCTTTCTTGTTTATACCCCCATTTTGGTCCAAAGAGGACTTGAATGTAATTTACAAGAATACATTGCAATGAGATTAAAAAAAAAAACAAAAAACAGTGAGGAAATTGGAGTGTAGGGGCAAGTACGCAAAATATACCCACGAGGCACTGTACACTTGCTGGAAGAAGGCCAAAAGTTTTGCTTTGAACTGCCTGGCAGATGATGCAAAAAATCAGAAAACAGAAGCAATTCACTCAAGAGAAACACGAATATTCCTGAAAGAATTTCCTCCGCTGGTCTTCATAAAGAGGGTATTGGAACCAGCGTCCTCAGTATCAATAACCTGAAAGGAATGTTTATAATCTTTCAAACTCTCACATGCCCAAGATTTTTGATGTCCACACAGGGTGTTTCCTAGTCAATGTTTTTTTCCAAATCCTAATTAACACATGGCAAGAGGGTTATCAGTCAGGCCAGATGGCGTTTGAGAGGAATATGGGATTCTGATTATGAAGCCCATAGGCCACCCTCCCCTGGAATACTGACATCAGAGGCTGAAGACACATGGTGTGCTCCCATACGAAAGATACGATCATTTGGGTTAATTGCCTGGTCAAAGATCCAGCCTTAAGTTATGTATATACACATATAATTTTATATACTATTAAGTTATACATGCGTGTGTGAGTGCATATACAGTGGCAGGCAGAGCTTTGAGGCACGTAAATGTCTCTAGTAAGATTATAAGAGTAAAATTCAGTTCTGAACCAACAGATCACCAGAGGAAGTCTTACACAATGAAATGTTGAGCCCAACACATCAGACACAAGCGGATTTTGATGTGAAAATAATTTGTTGCTTAAAGTAGCAACTGAATAGTTAGTTAACAATAATTTCATCCTCTTAGAACTTCAAGAGGCTTCGGAGGAATCTGAATAGGTATTTTCTTTTTTAAAATGACGGAGGAACTTTGAGCCCAGTATCTTTCTATTTTGTTCATTCATTTCTCTGAATTCAAGGAAGTATTCAAATTCTCCCTTTGGCCTTTTCCTGCTGGAGAGCTCAAAACGAAAAGACCTACCTCTAACACTTGCCCTTTAATCTCATCCTGACACTGTAGTGTGTAATCATACAACTGAAGTTTTTGGAATCAAAACAAATGAAGATAATCAAGAAATCCTGAGTTCCTTTATTCTTAACTTTTTATCATGAAAATATCCAACTATGCACAAAAATAAAATTCAACACATCCCTTGTGTATTTATTTTTCAGCCTACAACTATCAACCAAAACCACTCATTCTGCAGACTATTTTGCCAAATTATTTTAAAGAAAACCCAGATATCATGTTATTTCACCCCTAAATATTTCAGTATTCATCTCAAAAGACATAATCATACCTAACAATGCCAGTATGATTGCTAAGAAAATAAACAATAATTTCAATCTATATTCAACTTTGCCAATTGCCTAAAATGGTCTATTTTACAGTTCGTTTGGATCAAGTCCAAACAAGGTCTACTCACTGTATTTGGTTATATTTTGTTTTTTTTTAAGTCCCTTTTAGTCAAGAAAAAAATGCCCTTTTTCTTCACAACACCTTTGTCAAACAACAAAACCAAAACAATTTAGTTACAAGTTTGATGTCCTTTGTTCAAGGGAAAACGGTCCATGGTTTGGGGGAGTACAATGCTTCACAAGTCATGGGGCACTCTTCCGAAGGATTTTGGGCAAAAGTGAGTTTTAGGGAGCCTTAGAAGGGGCAGTGGAAACAGGGCATGATTGGCTAGGAAGTCCGAGATTTTAAATAAGACTAGCAGGCCCTATTTTCTAGGACAAGGTAAGCTCGCTAAGCCGGAGGTGGAGGGTTATGACTGGTGTATGTTAGGTTTCTTTGACAGGTGTTTCCTGTAAGTGCAGGTTGACCCAGGTTTTGACTCATGAGGAGGGCCAGGCCCCTGGGGTGGCTTCCGTTCTATGAGTCCTGATATAGGAACTGACTTTATCAACTTCAGCTTTTCTATGAACAGTTTTTGAGATAGACTGAGAGATCATAAAATTCACCCCTTTGAGGTGCACAATTGAGTGGGTTTTAGTACATGCATAGACTTGGGCAATCATCACCATTATTTGATTCCAGAACATTTTCATCACTCCAAAAAGAAACCGACCATTAGCAGTCACTCCCCATTCTCCCTCCCCAGATCTTCCAGCAACCACTAATTTACTTTCTGTCTCCGTGGGTCTGCCTGTGTAGGACATTTCATGTAAATGGAATCACACAACATGTGGTCTTTGGCGTCTGGCTTTTTTTACTTAGCATCATGTTTTCAAGGCTCCACAGACAGGAGTACCGCTAGGCAGTGCTGGACTCCTTCATCCCTTTTGATGGCTGCATTGATTGGATATACCGCGTTTTAAAATGTATTTAACAGCCGGTGGCTATGCCTTTGACTTTTTGAAGAAACCGGGCCAGTTGTCTTGCAGAGTGCTCTCCAGGCTGGCTCACTGCCTCCTCCTGACTCGAGAGCAGTCCCCATTCTGGAATGTTTGTTTGTCAAATTGTGTGGGGAAGAGCCACATGGCACACTTGCTTCAAGGAGCAGAAATCGAAGCCCCAGCAGCGGCAGAGTCTCACTTAGTAGACTCGACAGGGGGCCCAGGATTCTGTATCTTTTAACACCCCAGTTGATTCTGATAAGGGTACTCCCCGAAGGCATTCTGAGAAACTCTGCTGGGTGTCTGTCTGTCCTTAGAATTTGGCTTTAATGGCACTAGATATTTCACAGGAAAGCCAAAAAAGCAACTGGTAGATCATTGGCCGAGATTTTTAAAAAATAAAGTTGGAGTTATTATAGAATTCCTCAGAACAGCCTAGGTTAATATCCAAGCTGATGTGTGGTGGGTTGGAGGTAGGCATTTGAAGGAATCCTGGCCAAGAGAATTGTGCTGTGGGTGTTAATTAGCCGCCCCGAGTGAGTGAAGCTGCCAAACGTAAACGCAATGAAGAGCCAGAGAGCCTTTCAGAATTAAAGTACTGCACACATCTTTACAGTATTGAGCTCAAAATTTACAAGTGTGCCCAGATAATTAGAGTACTTTTTGGTTCAGGAATTTTTAATTCTTAATCTGAAGCCACTTTCTTTTTGGCCACCAAGAGGAAAGTCCGTTGAAGATAATTCTAAGGCGGCTCTCCTTGCGCTCTAGAAATAAGCTACAACAAAACATGAACATTTTTGCTTCTACTCTTTTTCATTATCTAGTGTATTTTACACCCAAAACTCCTGAGTGGGAAGAGTTGTTTTCCCTTAACTTAATGATGAGTTTTCTTTCACTTAATAGATGAGTGATGCTTTTAAGGGTCTTTTAACGGTTCTCTAGCCGCCAAAGCAGCAAATGGAATTCCATTTACTCTCTTCGTCTCATTAAGCTATTACAGAAGAGGGTAATGTGGCTGAGGAAAAAACGCTGGTGCTTTTCAGGGCTGTGAGAGGAAAAAAATGGATTTCTGGATTTGAAAACTGAATTTTGACTTTCAAATGCCCCTCTAAGGGCGTTTACAGGGGAGTTATCATTAGAAAGGAATGTTAATTCCTGAATAATAATAACCTCTGCTTCTTGACTTAGTAACCTGACTTATAAGCTGTGAGTGCCTACAGCAAAAGTGTATTTTAAAACACTTTTTATTGTGGAAAATTTCAATGATACTCTCAAATAAGGAGACGAATATTGTAAAGCTCCACATATCCAGCATCAAGCTTCCGCAATTAGCCATGTTTTGCCAATTTCATTTCATTCACCCACGTGGGTTTAGTTTTGCTCAAGCATTTTCAGGAAAATCCCACACATTGTGCCATTTCACTTGTAAAAACGTCAGTATGCATTTCTAATCAATAAAAACATTCTTTTTTTTAATGTTTATTTTGAGGGAGAGAGAGACAGTGTAAGCAGGGGAGGGGCGGAGAGAGAGGGAGACACAGAATCTGAAGCAGGTTCCAGGCTCTGAGCTGTCAGCACAGAGCCCGATGCAGGACTTGAACTCACAAACTTGCGTGAGATCGTGACCTGAGCCAAAGTCGGACACTCAACCGACTGAGCCACCCAGGCTCCTCTTGGTAAAAAATTCTGAAATGTAATGATATGCTACTTCCACACCTAACAGTAGTCTTTTTTTTATCATCTAATACCAGGTCCATATTCAGACTTCCCCTATTGTCTCTGATCAGTCTTTTTACAGTTAGCTTCTTCTAATCAGAATCCAAACATGATCCATTTGCTTAGGTCTTTAAGTCTCTTTTACTCTATAAAAATCCACCTTCCCTACCTGACCACTGATTTGTTATAGAAATTGAGTAATTTGTCCTGTAAAATGATGGCACATTCTGGATTTGTCTTCTTTCTTCCCTTTGGTGTCACTTGTTTCTTTATTTCCTATAAACTGGTTTGATGAGATTAGAGTTGAATGTTGGGGGCAAGAAAACTTCATACTTCCTAGTGCATTACATCACATGGCATATAATGGGCATAGTTGTGCCATTTTTCTAGGCTTCCTTAGTGGGTTCAGATGGTGTCCTTGTGAATCCTCCATTACAAAGTCAACCATCACGCTTTACTGAATGTCTTTAACTCCTACTTATGTTCATTCCCTAAACTCTCCATCCCATTAGTAGGTATAAAATAGTGATTAGAAATTGCTAACAAATAAATTCTCCTGCATTTCATTAGCTAGACTTCTATAAAGAACAACTTTCCCTCAAACACTATTTGGTTACCCACCCTGCCCCCCCAAACAGTTCATACAGGAAAGGCAGGATAAGCTCTTTTTCTTTTCCTTTATTTTTCAAATTTCAAAGTAATACAACCTCTAATAATAAGGAGGTTTCATACTCTTATGAATTCAGGATTTTTGTCTGTTTTACATTTCATCAAGAGAAAGTTTTTCAACTGTTGCTGGGGATGGAATCCTGAAATGTTGGCATCAGACTTCTAAGATCACATTCCTTAAGGTACACCCACAGACCATACGTCCATCAGAGTCCCCTGGGACATTATGTAAATACCTGTTCCCCACCAAGATTCCCCACCAAGACCTACTGGGCTTGAGTCTTTGGGAATAAGTCTTTGGGAATTGAGTCTTTGGAATCTGCATTCCTAAAAAACTCCTCTAGGGATTTCTAAGATAGCTAGGGAATGGATAGCTTTTGGGGAGCACCTCCTCAGAGCTTGGGGACAACGCATCCAAGTGGGTACACACCTAAGGGGTTACTCCAAACTAAGAGCATGAGCTTAACCACTGATGACTCAAGAGAAGGGAGGGCGGATAAACTAGGTCCTTCAAGGAGGGCTCAGCAGACAAGAGTAGTGCTGGGCAGTGCTGCCTCCCTGCACGGCTTTATCTTGATTGAGACAATCTGGGTTCCAACTACGCCTTGTTATTATTAGGACTCTGGGAAACTTTTATAACCATAAATCCTGTACCGTGTGGTTCTAGATGGCACTGAGCTAATTTCTCTTGGGGATTCCTGTGACCCGCTGCTGTTAACATCCACCGCCTCAGATCCTACACAGCTTCTGTCCACTGGGCCCCAGAGAGTCCCCCTGCACGATTCGTGTCATCTCATCAGGTAACACGGTTCCTCATCTGTTAGGACATGGAGTGCCATTCATATTTGAAGTATAAATTAGCACTGTCTTCATCCGTTCTATTTTTGGATGTCTCACCTCCTCTAGGGAACTCACTTCCAATATGTTATTCAAGTCCCCCAGTGCCTGACATTTTAAGCAAAACATTTGTTTAGTTGGTTTTCCATAAAAGTGATGATCCATTTTTGTAATTTCATTTGCCTTGATTTATTGAATATTAAACAGCGTTGTTGAATGCACTGACTCACGGGAGAAAAATACAGATGTTTGAAAGAAGAAACAAACTTGCCTGTCAATTGAATTCTTTGCAGATTGGAGACAAATAAAACACATCACTAAGCACTTTTCTGCCCTTGTACTTGGGAGGAGAGAATGGGAATCAGGGTCCTGGCACCTCCCAGTGTTCAGAGTCCCAGATCTCTCTCTCTGAACGAAATCATACTATATGCCGGCGAAGCTCTGTGTTGTGCCAATATCCTGCCAGCAGAAAGGGCATGGCCAAGGCCAGGGTTGAGAACCAGAATTCCATGCAGCCTGTTTGGAGACTCTTCCAGTTGCTGCCCATGTCTGGCATTGTTGCCTCCAGGCAGAATCCTGGGCTGAGACTATTTGATTAGGGCAGGTGTCTTAAACTCAAATGCCTGTGGGGGCCAGGAAGGTTACGTAAAAGAGTGAAGAGACTTGGATAGGAGACTGGTGGGTTACAGAAACTTGTCTCTGCTGAAGCAGGTTACTCCATTCCATTTCTTCTGGCTGTGGCCAGGAATGTGGACCCTGAGTGGCTAGAGCTTTTGACATTTCAAGAGAAGCCAATAATCTGAATTAAAAAAAATTTTTAATGTTTTATTTATTTTTGAGAGAGAGAAAAAGACAGGGTGCAAGAGGGAGAAAGGGCAGAGAGAGAGAGGGAGATACAGACTCTGAAACAGACTCCAGGCTCTGAGCTGTCAGCACAGTGCCCAACGCGGGGCTCGAACTCACAGACTGTGAGATCATGACCTGAGCTGAAGTCGGATGCCTCAGCGACTGAGACACCCAGGTGCCCCAATAATCTGAATTTTTATGTGAACTCTCTAGATTTCAAATGTTGGCATTAATTCAAACAGGTTTTAAACATAGGAATGATCAAACTAAATATATCCATGGGCCACTATTTTCGGGCTTTTGATTTAGGGGATTCAGTACTTTAATACCACAGTGAAACAGAAGAGAACTTATATTCCCCAGATCAAGATGAGTAAAAGTTAAGAGTCTAAAGCCGATTTGCTGATGCCATTAGCAGAGACCTAAACCCTAAATCTTATAGGGATAAATTAGCTATATTCTGGTCAGTAGCCAAGGGCTAGAATTTTGCAGTTGTGTGTCATTTGTCATCCAGAAGCTCTGTATGGATGCTTATGATCAGCGCAGAGCCACGACTCAACATTCGCACTCTACTGATTGTGGGTCAGGGGTGACCTCTTCTGACAAGAAAGCTATCGTTCCAGACGTAGCCCCCCCTTTTTGAATCCTCATAGGAAAACGGAGCTGAGTATTTATGTGGATTGCTTTATTAAAACTCGAAGGCTTGACTTGCAGGAAAAGAAGGTAGTGGGAATTTAGACAGACTGCTTTCCTCGTTCTGAAGAGTGACAGCCAGATAGTGTGTTCTGCTGGGATTAGATTTCAGTGTCAAGTTGTCTTCTGATTAGTCAGAAAGAGAAAGCATGACTATATAATTACTGCCGATGAACTGTTCAAAAGAAACAACAGGTCCAAAATGGAGTCGCTAACATTAAGCCCCACCAAGACTTAATACCTTAATACTTATTGCAGTTTTGGCCTCTTCTAGGAGTGGAATTTAAAACTCATCAGTCTGGAATTTCCTGATCAGCATTAGTGAGGTAATCTACCTAAGACCCCCTGTTCTTCTCCCTAAGGGAATGTGACCTTGCCTGAAACAATCTTTTTTTTCTCTTTTTTTTTTTGCAAATAACTGTCTTGTCCTGTCCTATTTGTGTGTATGAAAGCCTTCCATTTTCTACAGCTCCTTGGAACACCCTTCTAAGGGATGCTGCCGATTCACGAAACAGTGAATAACTCCAATTAGATCTTTTAATTTACTAGGTTGAATTTTTTTCTTTAACAGATTTGGTGGCAGGGTGGGACTGAAGAGAACTGTCAGATTTGGGAGTGAGAAACACAGGCATGGTACCTTCAAACCCTTTGAGTTCTCCTCCTGTTTCCAAGGGCTATTAGTAAGTTCTCCTCTGTTCTGATCTCCTTTCTCTTTGCATTGAGCTCCTGATCTAATTGACTTTCCACAGTTTCTCTTTGATTGGAAACCCCAGCCCTTGGTTCTATCCTCAACTCCACACTGAGATCTGCTGGTGGCAGCTGTCTGGAATCAGTCCACAGTCCTGTTCTTTGGGATCTGCTGATTCAAATCTTTCCCCAGTCCCGAGATTGTTGGTGGTTACCAACAACCCCCACACACGAAACTGTTGGTGGTTACCAACCAAAGTTGGACTGGGTCCGGGATCAGACTAGGTCCAATTTGGGCTAGACTGAGTCCAGTGGGAGCCCTTAGGTGAATATTACATAAGGGCTAGTTGCTAATGGGAATCTCAGAAGTCAATAAATTTGGTGGGCACAGATTCAGCATGTAATGGTGGTTAGAGCATGAGTCACCTCAAGGACTCCCACGATAGGCTCTCTTTGGTATTTATTTGGCTCCAGGAAATCCAAAGACCTAGCTAAATTAAGAAATGGAATCCTTGGAGTGCCTGGGTGGCTCAGTCGATTAAGCATCTGACTTCGGCTCAGGTTATGATCTCGTGGTTTGTCAGTTCGAGCCCTGCATTGGGCTCTGTGCTGACAGTTCAGAGCCTGGAGCCTGATTTGGATTCTGTGTCTCCCTGTCTCTCTGCTCTTCCCCTGCTTGCACTCTGTCTCTGTCTCTCAAAAATAAATAAATATTTTTAAAAAAGAAGAATATTTAAACAACAACAACAAAAAAAGAAATTGGATCCTTTAGGGGCACCCAGGTGGCTCAGTTGGTTAAGCGTCCGGCTCTTGATCTTGGCTGGGATTGTGATCTCACAGTTCATGAGATAGAACCCTGCATCAGACTCTGCACTGACAGCAGAGGGCCTGCTTGGGATTCTCCCTCTTTCTCTCTCTGCCCCTCCCCTTCCTCTCAAAATAAATAAATAAACATAAACAAAATAAAAGAAAGAACTGGGATCCTTTAAATCCAAGGAGTTGAGGGCACCGGCTTCTGGCACACCTGCTAATTTTACATTTAAGAGCTATAATCCTAGAAGCTGCACACATCTAGCAAAATGGCAAAACTTTACTAAAGATAACCTAGAATGACAATGGCTACTACGGGGAACACCCTCATTAGACAAGATCGCTCATTTAAGAAACACACTTGAGAGCAAGGGATCCCAAGTTGAACAAACAGAACGGGATGCCTACTTTAATTGGTGGGCAGAAGGTTTCAAAAGGCTTTAAGATTCCAAAGTAGCTTCATTAAAAGACTTGTTACAAAGGCTAATAAAAAATAGAAGACACAAGAGGCACCTTAAACAAAAAGATAATAAGACTGATGTGAGCCCTCATCCTTTTTTTACCTGAGTGCCCACATTTCACTAATTGTCTGATCTACCCTTCCATTCTGAAGAGATTATCAGACAGTTACCTTTTAAAATAAAACTTTGAGGTTGCAGGTGAACCTCCTTAGGTACCCTTCACCCCTTGGCCAAAGACTGAATGAACTAAGGGCCATAGTTAAAGAACGTCCTAAACCTAGGGAGGAACCCCAAAAGATTTTTGAAGAATTTTGAGTCATTTTCAGGGTGTATGACCCCAGGCGACCAGATCTTCATCAACTCATACACATGTTGGTAGGACCTGGTAAAGTCCAAATATGGATGCAGGAAGCAAGATGGCAAAATGCCAAAGATGACATTTGAGATTTTTTGTCTGATCTCAGGGCCCAGCAAAAGCTCACAAAATAGCAGCTGAACTTTTACAAGCCACTCCTAGAGTCTTCCCTGCCTGTCCTCATTGGTCTATTATACAAGCTCGCAAACAAAAAAACGTGATGAATCTCTGGCTGACTTTGAAGTCTGTTTGTAGCTCTTTCTCTATGGCTTTCGGGTTCCATGCAATAAATAAGGTCACCCTGCCTGTTCTGGCTGCTCTCTTTGTACATGGATTATCTCTTGAGATTAGTGGATTGATAAAAAGGCAGAAAATAGGATGGGAGGCCACTAGTCTAACTGAACTCGTGACTATAGCTGAGTATTTTGAAAGGACCCTGGAGCAAGATCATAAACAAAAATCTGCCAAGCTATAGCTTTCCAGCTGCAAGGCCAGAGACCCAAACAACACCTGGGCCTCCAGCACTGCACCTTCCTAGGAGTCCATGATCAAACCTCTGGTCCAAAGATTGATGTCTCAACTGTAATGAACTGGGGCACTGGGAAAGATTGTCCTCAATGGCCCCATGCAAATTCTTCTCAAAGTCCCTCATACTTGCCTTCAAAGGAAGCCCCTCACACAGCTGAAGGACTCTGAAGGGTTCTCTGCTAAACTATTATCAGAAATTCCCTTAAATAGACAAGGGAAAACTAATGTTAAAATTAGTAGGAAACTTGACAAATTTTAAAAGATACTGGAGTTACATGTTCTACCTTAAACCCCATCCTCAAAGCGAAAAAGGAGATTTCCATAGTTGGGGAAGGGGGTTTCTAATAAAGTTCAGAGAGAATTTTTATCTCAACCAGTACAATTGATTCAGGGACCTTTTACTGAAAAACATTCCTTTTTGCTGTGTCAGTCAGTTCCAGTCAATCTAGTAGGTAGGGCTCTCCTTCCTAAATTAAAAGAGCTAATACATGTTGCCTTCAATGGAGACTTGGCCTTAGAATTCCTGACCCACCTGAACTTGATCTTTTATGTTCCTTATAGTCTGTCCTTGACACAGGAGAGGAAGAATTCCAATAAAAGTCCCCAAATTTAATTGAGGAGCCTGAAAATCTGTGGGCTACTCCTGATACTGACACCGGAAGAATAAGAAGTACAGAACCCATAATGTTTTAGACAGATATAAATAACACTCTCTTTACGTTGTCTCAACGTCCCTTCAGGCGTGAGGCCTTGGATGGCCTCATGCCACCTAGTAGAATATCTAACTGCCCAAGGGCTAATCATTCCCTGTACTAGTTACTATAGATTACTAGAGTAACTAGTAATCTATAATCTATAATTATAGTAACCAGTAATCTATAATCTATAATTATAGATTATAGTTACTGTTCTGAATCCCAGTGGACTAAGGGGCGATTTGTTCAGGATTTGAGAACTATGAATACGACGGTCATCTGGTTTCCCAGTTGTTCCAAACCCAAATACCCTCATGTCCCAAGTTCCACCTGACTCGGTTCACTGCTGCTTTTTAGGCATCTCTGGAGACATCATCAGCCAGTATCTATTTGCCTTTACTTGAAACCATCAACACTGGACCTGGGTAGTTATGAAAGGTTCACCAAGGCCCCTTCTTATTTCTCTCAAGTAACATTACTGAGCTCCAAGTACCCTCCAGTTCCCCGGGTAAACCGAGCCCCGTATAGTATGTAGATAACCTTTTCGCTGTGCCTGGTTACAAAAGAGGGATTCTCTATTTATTTGCTGCAACAGTTAGCTGAAAAGGGACAGCAAGTCTCTGAGGAAAAATTACAATGATCTCTAGACATTGTTCAGTACCTAGGTCATGATCTAAGGTCCAAAGGAATTCAGTTGTCTCCAAAAGGAATTAAGCCAATTCAGGAATTTCTTAGACTTACAAGTAAGTGACAGCTTTGTGGATTTATCGCAGACTATGGGTTCCCAATTATCCTCTTTTAACTTCTCCAACTCCATAAACTTACTGAAATTTCAGTCCCTGAACCCTTTGCTTGGAAAGACAAACATGAGCAGATTTTTACAAGACTAAAACAAGCTCAGCTCTGTAAGAACCGCCTGCCTCAGGGCCACCTAACTGTCCAAAACCTTTTACCTTATTTGTGTGAGGAGGGGATACTCATGTCCTGGGAATCCTCATGGTTGGACACAGTAATAACATAGGCCTGCCGCCTGCAACAGGATACGGTGTGGTTCGGTTGCTGGCGCCTGTCCCAGCGGACTTATAGCCACAGCTGTTAGGTAAGTGGAAACTTGTGCAGGTCTGACCCTGGGGAACGACATTTACTTGGAAACTTCACACTTTGTCCACAGTCTTCCTCACTCTGCACTGACTCAACATTTCTCTGCAAGTAGACGGGCTTCCTGAGGTCCTTCTGCTTTGACTGCCTAAACTACATCTTATACATCTATCTGATGAAGGTGGGCCCCCGGATTGAGGTCCGAGCTCCCGTTTTGTGACACTTCATCCTGACTTATGAGACACCCCTTTAATCCTGATCTAATCTTGCTTACTGATGGGTCGTACTGTAGAAGTGAAAAAGGAAATTTTCAAGCAGGTTGTGCTGTTATTCCTCAATACGACCGACTGAAAAGCGGAAACCTCTCACATGCTAAATCCACCCAAGGAGCAGAGCTCCATGCCTCACTTGAGCACACCAGTTACCAGGAAAAACTGCTAATATTGATACTGATAGCTGGTGTACCTTTGGAGTCGCCCATGATTTTAGAATGGTCTGGAGACAAAGGGGTTTTCTTGCATCCTCCAGGACTCCAATAAAAAATGGGCAAGCAGTGAATGATCTTCTTAATGCTTACTCTTCTCTTACCTTCTCAAATTGCTGTTATCAAAATTGAGACTCACCCTGAAAGCCCGGAGTATTAGGAGATGCCCTGGCTGGCTCTCATGCAAAGGCAGAAGCAACTGAATGTACACATTGTGGCACATGTGGATGAAGTCCATTCTGCTTCTGCGACAAACAGCTCCGCGTTGCCAAAGTTTTGCCATCCTGAAGTCCTTGTAACATGGCAATAGTCTGCTCCTGAATCAGAGAAATGAAGATGGGTAGACGATGGCTATGAATTAAACAGACAGTTGAAGCTAAACCTAACCCTGTTTTTCAGTTTCTGTATTCCTTCGCCCACCTTAAGGCATTTAAGATGACTCAAGTTATAAATTGATATTGGGTAGGGACACTTCTGTAAGATTGCAAAAACAGCCTACCAGCAATGTCTGACCTGCCACGGCCATAATCCAGGCAAGATATTTTTGTCCCCAGAAGCCTCAGCCCTCCTTCCTCTGGGCTCTGAGCACCTGCAGCTGTTCTTCATTCAACTGCTATTTGGTATGGGTTATCAATACGTTGTTATCGCATGTGTTTTCCAGGTGTGCGGAAGCCATCCCCTCCCACAGGCTGATGCTCTCACTGTGGCAAAGAAATTGTTGGAAAATGTGTTTCCCACTTGGGTTATGCCTTCTATAATCTCCAGTGATCAAAGCACCCACTTCACTGGGTAAACCATATGAGCCTTAATGAATACCTTGCAAACCTCTTGGCATGACCACTGTCCCCATCCCCCTCAATCATCGGGCAAAGTTGAGAGAACTAATGGATCTGTAAATGTAAAATATCTAAACTTGCAGAAACCACTGGATTTCCATGGCCTACCATATTGTCTTTGGTCTTGCTGAATGTTCACAGTGCTCCCTTTGGGAAAGTCACTCTACACAAGATAGTCATTGGCAGACCAGTGCCTGTTGGTATACAACTTTCTGTTGAAGATATACAACTTTCAGGCTAGTATGACTAGTTACAGTAAGTCCTATGCTTGTCTTATGTTTAAGTATATCATCAACAGATTAAAGAAGCTTTTCCAGATCCCATTTCAAGGGATCCTGTTGTTCACAGTCTAGACCCTGTTGACTGGATATTCTGGAAATGTCATCAGAGGAAGACGACCTCATTGGGCCTCACTGGAAAGGACCTTAGCAAGTGCTCCTGACCACACACTACTGCAAAAGTAGAACACATTGAGCCTTGCTTGGGTACATGTCTCACCGATAAAGAAGGCTCCACCTGACATCTGGCCCTGGGCAGATGATGCAGACCTACAAATTGAACTGACAAGGAAGAGAGGTAGCTGACATGGAGTTAGACTGCCTTCACTTCACCCAAGACGCTGGGTCATGATTTTATACTTTAACTAGACATGAAACCCTTTCTCCTTTTTCTTTTCTTTACTCTGGCATTGGCATGGAGAGATAATCCCCTCATTCGTGCCCCCTAGGCCATTGCTAAGAGGGGTAAACTCTCCGACTGCAAGATTTGTCATGATGCAAGAGATCCTCCCTGTGACCAATTTCTCTTCAATTCTCAATGTCAATGCAAACTATGCCTGATACCCTCTCCCCACTTAGAAGTATGTACCCAATTAGACACATTTACATATGTGCATCTTAGCACACTTGGACCCTATGTTCCCATGATCATCTAGACCAAATTTGCCCCTATTCCCCGGGAGATCTCACCAGGAGCACCCATCTTTGTAAGGCACTTAGAATGACTTTTTATTTCAGGCTTGGAGATTCTCTTCCTACACATGCTAAAAACCTGACTGACCCCTGGGTTAGGAGTAAATACAAATAAGAAAATTATTAGAAACCTCTCCTTAACTCCTGGGCACACTGCAGATCCTGTTTGTTGCTAGGAAGCTAGCTGCCTGGCAAAGACACTCAGAACTCCCTGGCCAAAGCTCTCCTGAGCAAGGAGGTGTCTGTGTTGTAGCCAACACAATGCGATGTGCCTGGATTAACACTTCTGTAGAAGCTACGACTCTGTTGTGTACGATTACTGGGCAAGACACGTGGCTTAAAAGGGGGACTTCTTCAATGGGGTCATTCTTTGATTGGTTTGGTCTTGGGGACCATGGCTCTGAAGTGCACTCCAAATGTTGGGACTTATCCTGTTTAAGGGTATAATAATCTCCCTGGTGTGCTGCATTCTCCTGAAAGCTTTACATGTGTGTTTGCAGCCACTAAGCACCAAGGAAATGATCTCCCTGAGATTGGGATGACAAAAAAGGAACAAAGAAAATGACCCACTGAAAAATGACGAGCCTGAAGTCATGACCTGTGGTACCACAGAGTCAGCAAAACCCAGGATGAATGAACGCTTTGAGAACTAGAGCGGCTGCTGAGAGAGGCGCTAACGCCTTAAATTTTGATCACATCTCTCGGTGAGGTTGATAGTTTGATCAAAAGAGGGGAACTGTTAAAAAGAAACAACAGGCCCCAAATGGAGTCATTGGTGTTAAGATGCACCAAGACTTCATGTCTAACCTAACTGTAGTTTCAGCCTTTCTTGGTTTTAAACTCAGTCTGGAATTTTCTGATCAGCACTAGTGAGGTGATCTGCCTAAGAACCCCCTGCCCTTCCCCTCTAAAGGAAGGTGACCTTGCCAGAAACAACCCTTCCTTTTCTTTTGCTGGGAACTTCCTTGTCCAAAGCTCCTTCTGCCTATCAAAGCCTTCGGTTTTATACAACTCCTCGGATTACCCTTCTGTTTGTTAGATGGGATGTGAATCTTAAATAAAGCCACGTAGATCTTTCAACTTACTGTGCTAAATTTTGTTCTTTCACAAGACATAGTGGTCTTTTTCATGGTTAACTTAGTGCACCTACGAAATGAATCTGAACTTTGGGAAATTAAGTTAATTTTTTTAACTTTTCTTAATTTAAAAAAAATGTTTATTTATTTTTGAGACACAGAGAGACCGAGCATGAGTGGAGGAGGGGTAGAGAGAGAGGGAGACACAGAATCTGAAGCAGGTTCCAGGCTCTGAGCTGTCAGCACAGAGCCCGACGCAGGGCTTGAATGCATGAACTGTGAGATCGTGACCTGAGCCGAAGTTGGACACTTAACTGACTGAGCCACCCAGGTGCCCCTAAATTTAGTTTAAAGAGAAAGTTTAGATTTCAGAAAGTATGTTAAATAAAAATTCTAGGTATCCTATAAAAGGCTAAGGGTGTAGGGACTAGGATTCTACTTCTGGCTCTCTCTGCAACTGGTCTAGGTCTTGATCATTTAACTTCTCGTGGCTTTAAGTTAGTTGAATTAGAGGAATCTAACTAATATTCAGTTATTCTGCCAGTTATACTTGTTTTAAAAAATTGGTTGGTTTTCTCTTATTGCTTATAGTCATTGGCTATTCATTTCTCTACCTTGTTTTCTTTGAAGAAGATGTTAGATGAATCCTTTTGTTTGCTGGATAGTTCAGATGGACATGTCACATGTAAATATTACTGTTTTTGTTTTACGTGGGACATGGACTGATCACTGAGAGAGCCTAAAAGGAAACAGGATGATGTGCACTCATTACCAAAAATATTTTAATGATGATTATGAAATCTATATGGTTCTCACTGTTCTGCTGTAAAAGGAAACACAATTTGTGTTTATCAAAATACAGTACTTTAAGGGCACCTGCCTGGCTTAGTGGGTGCAGTGCATGACTGTTGATCTCGGGGTTGTGAGTTCAAGCTCCATGTTGGGTGTAGAGATTACTTAAAAATAATAGTATCTTTTTAAAAATATGTTTATTTGTTCACTTTGAGAGAGAGAGAGAGAGAGAGAGAGAATGAGAGGAGGGGGCGGGAGGGAGAGAGAGAGAATCCTAAGCAGCCTCCATGCTGTCAGCTGTTAGCACAGAGCCCAACACAGGAGTCAGTCTCATGACCTGAGCCGATATCAAGAGTTGGATGCTCAACTGACTGAGCCACCCTGGTATCCCCCCAAAATAATAAAATCTTAAAAAAATATATAATACTTTAATACCATAATGAAATACAGCTATATATACACACACATATATGTAACTATATATATATGTAACTACATAAATATATATACATGATTATTTAAATATATATATAGTCACACACACATTCACCAGAATGGCTATGGTTAAAAAGCTAATACTAAATACTGGGAGGATGTGGGACCACTGGAACTCAGACATCTGATAGTGGGAGTGTCCATATAACCATTTTAAAACTGTGTTTGGCATTACCTTCCCAGGCTGAACACGAGCATGCTCTATGACTGAGTACCTGGTGCCTAAGTATATGCCTAGAAGTAATGTGTACCTATGGAGGTCAAAGAGCATATACAAGAATGTTCACAGAACCATTTTTGGTAATAGCTTCAAGCTAGAAAGAACCCAAATATCTGCCAGTATTGAATTTGTAAACGGGTTGTGGTAGCTTCGGTGATGGGATACTACACACCAATGAAAACTAACAAACCATGGCTGAATCTCATAAATGCATAATGTTGTGCAAAACTTACACACTGCGTGATTTTATTTATATAAGCACACTCAAATGAAAGACTGAGGCAACATTAAGTATGGTGTTAGAAGTCATGATAGGGCTTACTCTTAGTGGAGAGGTCCGTGATCAGGAGGAATGTGGGCAGAGGCTTCAAGGATGCTGGTAATGTTCTGTTCCTTCACCTGGGTGGTGGCGGCACAGGTGCGTCTGCTTAGTGACAATTCACTTAAGATTTATGCACCTTTCTGAAGGTATGTTTTAATTAAAAATATTAAAAACAAAAATTTGGTGCTCTTAGTCAAAATAACAATAGGTCTTTAAAAAGTTATAATAATATATATGAATCAGTAATAGCTGTTCCTGAAACTCATTATTTTATAACACTGACTTTGACCAAATGGCTCATAAGTAACACCCTTCTCTAGCACAAAAAAACCCCAAAAAGTAAGATATCTTCAACTGTCCTTATTTTTTTCAAGAAAGTACACACAATACGCATACCAATGAGTGTAGTGTGCCTAAAATTAAAACATCTACAGTCTCATTGTTGCAGAGGTTCAGACTGAACCAGAATACCAACAGAACAGCATAAACCACTTGTAATTATTTAAATGAAGTAGTACTCTTGAAACTTTTGAATCTATTTGCTTAGTTCATGCAAATTTTGAAAGGTGTATTCAATGAATACAGCATTCTAAGCCAGGCAGTTGCTCACAGCCTTCCTCTTTGGGGCCGTCCTGATGGTGAGTGGTGGGTAGGATGTATGTAGTGTTTTACAAGGTACACAGCATCCCATCCACTACCATGCTGCTCACGTGGCTTTGTCAGTGGCACCCTTAATCTGGCCATCTGACTCTGTTTTCTAAGAAGAAATGGAAGAGTACAGCCTTAACCCCTGACTGGGGACAAAGCTGTACACTGAGAGAGTTCAGGATGGTGGTATCTTCTTCGCAATGGCTGCCAACTCTCTAGAAGGACAGGACCAAAGAGGAGATTTATAGGTACTGCCCCTGGAAAGAAAACGCATTCCAGACGCCACATGTGAATCCCTGCCCTCCCACCAGGTGGCGGTGGTGGCGGGGTTTGTTAAAACGATGTAAGCGCTCACATACAGGCTGCTAGGGCATGAGGGTATAATTTGACAAAAAGACTTATGTTCCCTTTATTGAAAATAGTGTTTATGGACATGGAAGGGATGTAAATGCCCCCAGTGAAAGCCTGTTCTGAGTCTGATCAGGCTATAGAACAACAATTCACCTTATTTCGAGAGTCCATACTTGGACTTCTTTCAGTCTTCTTTCAAACACGTTCAATCAAAGCCCCATTCAACAATTTATTGAGCACCTACTATGTCTCCTACTGTTCTGAGGGATGTGGCAGTGAATAAAGCAGTCAAAACCTCTGAAGAGTGATGGGAGCCTATATTACTCCCTACTTTACTGAGAAGATGGGGGTTATTTCACGTTAATTTCCTCAACCTAATGGATGGACTTCCTCTTTTCCAAAACCCTAGGGCTCCTGATCTGCCCCTCTACCCTTCTAATAACTACCTTCATCAAGCTTCACTGCTGGGTTCACCAGCCCCTCATTTTTTGATGACAAACATATACAAGGTCTCCCCAGACTAACAGTCATAATAAAAGGGACAAATAATATGATCGAACCTTTCCACAGATTCTCTTGCCTCCCTTAAGCTGCTGAGATCTCTCCTTATTTTATCACCAAATCTCTCTAGAAAATCTCCTTTCTAAAGGAGGCTCATTTGCTTCAACTTCTTTACTGCCCACTTAACTTCCAAACCCCGCCTTCTCCATACCCAATGAAGGCTGTCAGTTCTATAGAGTTCAGATCAGAACCTGGAGAAAAGAGAAAACCACCAGAACGCAGGATGGTGAGTAAAAACGGTTCTGATCAAGTGAGCCAAGTATTTCAGGTAAAATAATTACCTGCTAATTATCTGAGAGCCTCCTGTTGTGTGCCCAGCATTGTGCCAGGAATGCTAGGCTTCTAGAGAAATACAAAGAATGACCTTTGATGAAAACTTACCAAGGAAGACGAGGCCGAGAAGGTTTCCTCTGGAAGGAAGGTTTGAGCTGAGTTTTGGGGAATGGGTGGACTTGAAACCGAAGGAAGAATAATTGGCTGAGGGAGGGTTGAGGGGAGCCATGAACCTGAGGGCTTGGAAGCACAAAATGGGGATGATGCGCTAGTTTGGTTTAAACTTTGGCAGAGGTGGGGCAGAGCCACATTAGGAAGGTCCTTGCCAACCAGGCAGAGACACTCATTAAAGGTACTTTTGAACTCTTCAATCTTCTACTACCCCATCTCTCTTTCCCTTCGAAGCCAAACGTCTTTACTCTATCTTCTCCCTTCCCTTTCACTCACTACCCAGTCCCAATATGTGTTCTCTCCTAACCATTCCCTGCAGACTGCCCCTGAGACAATTCAAGCCTCCTGGGGAACAGGCTCTGCTGAGATAATACTTACACAAATCGGGGCACATTACTTAACACTCTCTGAGCCTCAGTTCTCTCTAAAATGGGGATTATAATATTGCCTTCCTCAAAGCGTTGTCGGAAGGATTAAATACATCTTAAAGCCTTGCTCAAGAATTGAACATTGTTACTATTATTATTTATCTTCCTTGATCCCTTAGCTCTATCTGATGCATTTGACTCCTTCCGCCATCTTGCAATACTCTTTGGCTTTTGCATTGTTGCACATTTATTTGCTCTCCCTCTACCACTTTAGAAGCTTTGTATTAGTTTTCTTCGGGTCCTCTTCCTCCACCTGATCCTCCCATGGCAGAGCCCTTCATGACTTTCTCCTTGTCTATTCTCACTCTAGACACTCTCCCTATGCAATTCCACCCATAAATGCATGTCCTGCCTTATCTTCTATGTATTAATTACTTTTAGATGTATCTCCTCCAGTCCAGACATTTCTTCTGAGCCCCAGATTTGCACCTGATATAACTATTCAGGTTTTTCATTGTGACCTGAAACTCAACACCTGTGAAACCAATGCCACTTCTTCCCAACTGCCTACCCCTGAACCTTCTCTGTCGGCATTTCCTACAGTAAAAAATGGCATTCTGTTTCAACCTAGCCGGAAACTTGGGACTCATCTTTGACTCATCTTTGACTCATCCTTGTCTCTCATCCCAGTCCATCACCAAATTCAGCTGACTGCCTCCACAAAGAGTCTTCAATCTGTCCACTTTTCTGTTTTCCCACTGCTGCTACTTACGTAGACTCAGGCTACCAACAACTTTCTCGCCACAGATTTCTTTTCTTTCTTTTTTTTAAAAGTTTGTTTATTTATTTTGAGAGATAGAGAGAGAGAGAAAGAGCATGAACAGAGGAGGGGTGAGGAGAGAGAGGGGGAGAGAATCCCAAGCAGGCTCTGGGCTTTCAGCGCAGAGCCCGAAGCTGGGCTCCGTCTCACAAACCTGGAGATCATGACCTGAGCCAGAATCAAGAGTCAGATGCTTAACCAACTCAGCCACCCAGGTGCCCCTTGCCACAGATTTCTAATTAGCGTCATAAAGAGAGCTTTTGCTCTCCTTCAACCCTCTTTCCCCAGAAGGCAGCCAGCTTTCTTTCAGTCAACCAAAATGTATAAGCAACTAACAATCTAGTCATGTTCCGCCCTAGCTTGAAAATCCATCCATGGAGTTTTCAATGGGCACTTCAAAATAAGCCAATTGCCCTGGAGGTTTAGGGAATCTTAACCATCCATAAATACACTCATGATCTTCGATGTAGTTTCCCTCTGGTAGGAACTCTCCATTGACTCCATTCACTCCAAAGTCAGCATGTCCTTATGTTACACTAATTGCATGGAAAACGTAGTGAAGACATCCATAAACAGTGCCAACGAATGAACACTGCATTGGAAATCAAGCAGTATAATCACCAGTGGCTCACACGGCTTCTGGCACAAGGTATGTCCTTTAGCAAATGGGTGTCTGATGCATGGTGAACCAGGAAAAAGACTCCCATTAAGTTCCTCACAGAATTGAAATACAATCCACAGAAACCACTTTGGTTGCAAACTCTACAGCCAGCAAAATATTTTCCCCATGGACAGCCAAATGTTTACTAGCATTTGCATATCAAATGAGCTGCAGTAACCTATTTGGCAAGGAGGGAAAAAAGGAAAGGAAGGAATGTGCCAGGCACAGTGCCTGAGACCGGCTGAGGTTTTTACAAATGTATGAGAGGAGCTTCCTCCCCTCCAGAAGCTTCCAGGCCACTCAGAGAGGGGCAATTGCCCCCAAATTTAATATTCACTCTCCTAACTCTTCCTATGGATAAAGCATTGTGTCTTTCTTTAGGTGTAAAATGGTTAATGAAAACAGGTCTGTCTCTCAGTCCCTTTATGTCTGATGAGGATTGGGAATTGGACATTAATCAAATAATCACATGTATGATAATAGCAGCTATCTTACACAGTGGTATGTGCCAGGCGTATTTTTTAGTACTCTGCATAAATTAATGCAGTCACATTCTATAAGGGGTACTCTCACCACCTCCATTTTTATAGAGACAGAAATTGCAGCAGAGAGAGGTGGAGAAACCTGCCCAAGGTCATACACCTAGTCCAGGCAGTCTGGATTCAGGGATCATTTTTTAAACTACTCACTCTACTGCCTCCACCCTGTGTGCTATATAGCAAAGATATATTTACAAATATGAGGTCCACGAAGGGAAGATGGATGGTGCTAGAAGAACATCTAACAGGGCATCTCAATTCTTCTTGGCTTATCTGAAGGGTGAGTAGTGGTTGTTTTTATAAAATTTTTAAATTTAATTTTTAGAAAAAGAGAGAGCATGCGGGAGGGCAGAGGGGTAGAGGGAAAGACAGAGAGAATCCCAAGTAGGTGCCAAGCTCAGTGCAGAGCCCCACTTGGGGCTTGATCCCCTGACCCTGAGATCATGACCTGAGCCCAAATCAAGAGTGGGTGGCTCGGTTGAGCCTCCCAGGCACCCCTGGAGGCTCAGTAGTGTTGACCAAGCAAAAAGGGGAAATGGGAGAGGGGAAGACATGAAACCGGTCACAACGAAGGGGAGACAATGGAACTGGTAGGGGTGGTGGGTGGGGGGAAGGGATCTGGAAGGCCTCATGGAGGAGGCAGATCTGAACGAAGACCCTGAAATATTGGTTTAGTTTGTAGAGAAGAGAGGAAAAGGAAACATGAATTCAGATTGAACGTTATTAATTTGGGGGACAGGAAGACACTGGTTTTTAGGATTCTTTCAATTGGGAAGAGCAGACACTCAATTTAAACTGGCCAAAGAAAACAATGACTTTACCAGCCTGAGTTGCTGAAAAGTCCAGACTATAGATCTGGCAGCAAGTAGATAAATGATGTTAGGATCTCTCTTCCATTCCTCGGTTCCATTTTTCAATGTTGGCTTCAATCTCAGGTGTGGAAATATGGAAGGTCTAGACTTTATCCTATCAGTTCAGCGAACTCAGCAAGGGGAGTACTTACTTCTCCAAAGGCCCAGCGTCGACTCTCATTGGCTCAGCATATATTACATTCTCCTTGTTGAACCAATCACTGTGGCTGGGCCAGGAGGTGCTCTCATTGGCCAGGTCTGGATCATGTGATTTCCTCTTGACCCTTGGGTTGTGAAAATGAGAAAGTTCCCCACTTTGTGGAGCAGGGGGTCACTACCATCTAGAGTGACTGCCTCCCTCAAATTTACTTCGACTGTTTAGGGCTAGCTCTGTATCTCCTCCTTCCATTAGCCTACTTTCCTGTTTTTTAACTCCATACCTTCATATTGGCTGGCCTGTATATGAAATGCTTTTCCTCCAAGTCCTCTCATTAATTTGTAACATTTTTATGACTTTACCTCTATCACCTCCAAATGTCTCCTCACTGAGTGAAGCTGAGGTTAGGATTCTTCTTCAACTGATGCCTTTTCCAATTTAGACCTGTGAACACTAACCTTGTGGTAGTGTAAAAACATATTTAATTATTCATGAGTCTGACAAGATCTGCGGTGTTCATTGATCTGTTGTGTATGTAATTCACTGCCTGAGTTTCAATCTGGGTGTTTGTCTGTATTGAACACTTCAGTTTTAGGCTATAGGCTGTTAAAAGGCATGCAAAAGATCCTTGGAACTTGCTGATATAGCACTCAGTAACCGGATGATGTTCAATTTTCATTATGTCATTGGTGTTTTCAGTCGTCTGGACTTTGCAATCCACTGTGCCGATGTTGGCAGAAATACTGAACTCTATTATGGTATAAAATTTCCGTATCATTTAAGGCTTTGGATAATGCCTTTAGAATGGAATGGAAATTGAGTCCTGGGGCCTGAATTCTAGCCTCAAGTGTGCTCCTTGAACTTATTTTGTGACTTTCTTCAAGCCTTCAAACCTCTCTAGGCCTTTTACCCAGCTGGCCATGTTGGGTGTCTTGTGGTCCTTTTCTCTCCCACAGTGCCCTGCCAGCTCAGCAGACCTGCTTCATTTGTGACGTGTGGGTGACACCATGGAGGTAGGATACCTGACCCTCTGAGCCTTATTTTACTCACCTGCATGAGGCAATAATCATCATCTGATAGCTGTGATGGTGACTGAAGGCCGTGACTGTAAAGAACATCATGACTGACAAGGGTAAGAAATCATGGTGAGCTACTGTCATCATCAGGATCTGTTTGGAAATAAGATGCTGCCAGAATGACTTAACATATGCAGGAATATTATTCCTTAAATCCACTGAAATATACAGAGCTGGGGGGGCACGCTTGGGTGGCGCAGCTGGTTAAGCATCTGACTCTTCATCTGGGCTCAGGTCATGATCTCACCATTTTTGAGTTCCAGCCGTCACTGCGCTGACAGTGCAGAACCTGCTTGGGATTCTGTTTCTCCCTCTCTCTGCCCTTCCCTCTCTTTCTCTCTCCCTCTCTCAAAATAAACAAACAAACAAACAAACTTATCCCTGACACGAATAACACTGCATTACTAATGGAGGATAGGAGGCATGATATTTTGCCGGTATGTCAGACTTGGTTAGCAAAAATCTACCTTAAAGTATAATTAGTTTCTCTTCTAATTCAATGTGTTATGAAATACATTTGTCATTAAACACATCGGCTTCAGAATTATCACGGGTTCCACTTGTATTAACTTCTCCGTTGAAAGCACTGGACTGCAACTTTGTACAGTCATTTCACACATTCGTTAACCCGTTCCTCCACTTGAGGCGAACAAATCGGTTAAATGATGTAGATTTCGCGTTTTGAGCCAGAAGCCACGACCTTTCATGCAGGAAACAACATAGCGCCCTTACCGAAACCCAAAGAGGCTGGGTGCCCGAGAGAGGTCTGTTTCTCCCGAAGATGCGTACAAGTTTGGGTCCCATTCTATCCGGATTCAAATCGCTCCTTGAGCAGTCTCTAGTCCTCGCCCAGAACCGAGACTTCTCTTTTGTACCTGCTCCTGTCACAAACTGCCCGAGCGCGCCCGTTGCTGGCCTCCGCCCAGCCCCAGATTCTTGTCCCCTCCCGGCGCCTTTGACCAGGCGGCCGGCCCGCTGCTGGCCAGGGCTTTCTGACAACCCGTGACCTGACCCCATTTACTTCTTGGGTCCCCGCCGGTGCCATCTGGCCGGAACCACGGGGAGAAACTAAAAGTTGGACGTAATCATCCCTACCCCTGGCTTTCTCCACTCGCCCCAAATGAAAAAGCCGGGGCTGTTGGAGAGGACGAGCGGCAGGAAGGGAAAAGCGAAGACGGGAAACGGCCCCGGGTCCCCGCCGGCCCTCTCGGCGGCCCCCGCCTCCCCAGCCCCGGGACGGCAGGAGGCGCGGCCCCTCGAGTCGCCCAGCGGCCAAGGCTTGCCCCTGGTTCCCCGCGGGCCCCGGACGGCCGCCGCCGCGTCGGAGTCAGCCCGGGGGACCCGCGCGGTGTGGCTGCCGCAGCCACGCGAGCGAGGGCCTGGCCTCGCGCTCCAGCCCGAAGAGGGTGAAGCAGGAAATAAAGAGGCCACGAGAAAGGCCGGGCGGGGGCGCGGCGCGGGCGCGGCGGGGGCCGGGGCCGGGCGCGCGGCGGGAGCGCTCGGAGCGCGGGCAGCTCGCGGCGCGCTCGGGCCGCCCCTCCTCCCCGCGCCGCCGGCCGCGGCCCAGGCTCCCTCGCTCCGCCACTCCCCGCCCCTCCGCTCTCCCTCCCGCCTCCCCGCCTTCCCCGCCTCCTCCTCCTCCTCCTCCTCCCTCCCTCCCGGCCTCCCTCTCCCAGCCAAACTGCTAGCCGGACCCCAGGCCGCCTCCCCGCCGCCTCCCCGCCGCCCCGCCGCCGCCCGGCCTCCCCGCTAGCGCTCCACCATGGACAGTCCTGTTTTCACCTTATAAAGATGGCGGTGCGGGATCGCTGCAACCTTTAGACTAATGACTGTCCGAAACATCGCCTCCATCTGTAATATGGTGAGTGGCGGCCACCGCCGCCTCGGGGGTCGCGCCCGAGGCGCGGCGAGGCGAAGAAAGGGAAGCCCGAGCCGCACTCCCGCGGGTCGCCGGGGTGGGGGCGGGGACGGGCCGTGGAGGGGGGGCTGGCGGGGTCCGAGCTGCGCGGCCAGAAGTTCCCGGCCCCTGCGCTCGGCGGGCGGGCCGCAGCCCCCGGGGCGGCCGGGGAGGGGAGGGGCCCGATCCCCCCGCCCCCCTCCCAGCCCGGGCACCCGGGAGCTCGCCGGCGGGTGCCCGGCCGCGCCGCCGTGCCTCCGCCCTCGGGCTGCGGTGGAGGCGTCTTTGGGGGGGAGGGGGTTGGGGGATTTGCCCGGGATCCGAGGCACGCATCCTGCCCTTGCGGTAGATAAAGCCCTGTCGGTCTCCCAGACCGCCCTCATCTCGTTTCGAGTTAACTCCTTAAACTGTATTTAAAATTCACTTTGCAAAGGCAGTCAGTCGGTGTATCTGGAGAAATTTGAAATGCAATAAAGCTGTAAAGAAGTGGAGAATCGTAGGTACAGAAGTGAACTTCTACCTGCTTTGGGAAAGCACGGTAGTTTGTTGTGGATGCCTCAATTTCCCCACCTGTGAAGGAGGGTCAAGGTTATTTGGCGGTAACGAGTGGAGGCCCCGAGGGTGGGGCGGTCTTTGGGCCTGGAGGAGGTCTCCAGGGTTATCCTGACTGATGCACTATACCCAGTAGAGGCTGGTGAGCCTGGACGCAGCAAGGGGACGTCATTGGCCCTGGCGGGGCTGGGTCCCTGCTCCGCTACTCACTTTAACTTGGGTTTCTCCTTTGGCTCTCCCTTCCTTTTCAGTTTCTGCGGGAACAGCCTCCAGCCCTTTGGGTTCCCAGGGTGCATCCTGCTGGCTCCCCCCACTTGTCAGAGCTTTGCGAAGCTCAGCGTGCCCCCTGGCATAAGGCCTTGCCCTCCTGTGCAGGCTGAGAGTGTGTGCTTTGCCTCCAATCTCCACGGTCCCCTTCTCTTCCATCAAAGCGCCCCCTCCCCCCAGCTGGAACATGTGTTCTTTTAATGCCAGTTTGGGGAAAACCTCCCTTGAAGCTAATGATACAGGCCCCTAAAGGGAATCTGAGAAGCCTTGATTGAGAAGCTTTGGGGTAAGGTGATCTGGCTAAACAGCTTTTTAAATCTTCTGTCCCACATTCTCCTACTAGATTAACACATGGCAAAGGAGCATTAAGGAGCCCTGTGTTGTTAGCTCAGGGGTGGCATCAGGACCCACTGGCGCTGGCTTTGGTTTTCAGCACCGTTGGACGTCGCTGCTGCCTTGGCCAGCAGAGCAAATGCTGGGGCTTCCCAGAGCGGTAGCTGCAAAGGTATTGGCGCAGGACCAGTTAGATGTGGTGGGTGGCTCCCAGAGCCGTTCCATTTCCTCGCTTTTCCTTCCTCCTCCATGCAGAGTCGGGTCTCCTGCTCCCTCCTGTCGAGTGGCATTAACGTTGCTTGGTGCAGTGGAAAGGTGATGCCTTTCTTCTCAGTTTCTCTCTCTGCGAAGACCAGCTCCTGAGGGGAACTGTGCAACCAGAGCTTGCTGGGTGGCCTCGGGCTTACAGGGCGGTGAGGCATGGTCCCACCCCTTAGTGGTGTTCCCCTCCTGCTTGGATGCGGTGACCCGTCTTTGTATTGAAGTAGGCTGGGAACGTGAGAGCTTACATGTCCCAAGAGGAAGCCAGCCTCCAGCTTTTCTCCCCCTTCCCCCTCCCCCCAGTGCAGCTGGGGCTTCTTAGCACACCTGGGCGGAATGTCACAACCAGTTTCCAGTAAAACTCAGGGAGGACATGAGAGGTGCAGGCCAGTACTGTGTCTGGAGAGTCGACGCCTTACGTGGAATCTGCAAAGGCACCAAAGGTTAGGATCATCACCCAGGTGAAGTGAGGAGCCAGGAATTCCTAAATAAAGATTTTTCCATTCCTGTTTGGCCACTGTCTTGAGTGCAAGTCCGGGTTCTAACATGTACCTGTTTTTTGTCTTTAAACAAGTTGCGTCTTACTTTCCTTTTCTAGAGAAAGGGGATGACGGTGGCTTCCCCCACCCCAAATCAGGCTTTTGTATTAAATGAGCTCCTGCACGACGCAGCCTAGTACCTAGCAAGTACTCAGGGAGGGGTAGCTGTCGTAATTAACATCTTTTTCATTACTCTGTCGCCTTCCAATGGTTTAGAGAACAATGAGGATGATACGTTCTTGGACCTGGTCGAAGCAGCCACTACTGTAAATGAGCCCCACGATCATTTATGCAAACCAAGCCGAAAGACTGTATAGGAAGGTTGGGATGGGAATCCTTTACCCCGCCCCTTATAAAAGACTGCTCAGATCACCCCTGTCCCTCCCAGTCTTCCTTCCCACGCGAAAAGCCTTGCTGGTGAGGCGACGGCTGTCTTTTCACCTGGCCACACATACCTTTACACCGGATCCCCCTCTAGATTCTTCACTTGATTATGAATTGTTTCCAGGTAGGTCTTGTCTGAATCTCTCTTCACTGTTTACCTTCTCTCTGGGGCTCTGACTGGTCTTTTCCACTCCGAATGTGAGTAGGTCCTAGCTGGTTTGAGTAGTTGTAGTAGGAGCAAGTGGCAGTTGCGTTTTTTTTGTTTTGTTTTGTTTTTTTAAGCAGGCCGTTTGTCATATTTTAAACAGGTTGATGTGTCTAGAAAGGGTGCTCGAAGGTACCATCCATCCAGGTAAGATGTGAACAAGCCATGACCTAGCGTAGTAGATTTGTTTCCTCTACCAGACAAGAAAGGACCCACCAGAGCAGAAACTAAACTTGGAGCAAATCCTTTATGTGATTGAGAAATGATCACCTTGTTTTTCACCCACACATCTCATGCCTGTTTTAGATACAGGCGTCTTGGAAAATATCCACACCCCTCCGCCTGTCTCCTTGCCCGCTGAAATTTTATTGTCTTTTGCAAGTTTCATGCTCGTGCCTATTTGTTTTCATTTTACTTCCATGTGAACTCCTGCCGTAGTGATTCTTGATCAGCTTGCTTGTGTCAACTTAGCCACACAGCGCATCTGGTTCAGAGAGAGTAAAGCTTGTTTGGTTAGTGTGTTGTAATTTCTAAAATGTACTAACTGCTGCCAAGCATGAGGAAATGTCCCTCGTTGATAATCCTCTGATTTTTATCCAGATCAATGGATTTAGCTTCCTGTGTATTTTTATAGCCCTACAAATGAAAAGGTTGTTTTTTTTTTTTTTCCTGTTTTCAGTTTGAAGAGCTTGAGAAATTTTCTAAAGAGGAAGCATTCGTTAGGAGAAACCAAATGTGCCCTCTAGAAATGTGACTTGCACCAACATAAATTGGCCTGAGTCCCTGAATCTTCGTTTGTTAGTAGCGCTCTAAGATGTACCGCAGAGAAAATGCTGTGTGTCAAAGAGACTACATTTTCGTTCCCATAAGCAGCCATTTGTTGAGGACCTGCTATGTTTGAGTTGGCATAAACTATGTGTTGGTGCTTCATGAATGAGGGGAGGCCCTGTCCCTTGGAGCTCAGCAGTTTCTTATTTTGTGAGCATAACATTGGTAAAGACAAAACAATTTCAGTCCGGTGTGGTATCTGTACAGATGAATGTGGAACAGAATCTCAGAAGCAATACAAAGACAAGACTGATGAACCCAGCAGGAATGTTTTTTAATGTAATTTGCATTTGACCAAAGTTGGATTATTTTTTATTTTAGAAGAGTCAGTGTAACTTAGAACTGGCATCTGTTCTAATGGCTGTCTCTTGTTTTGAGCCTGGGTCTAATGGTACCTTTGGACAAGTTGTTGTATTCCTTGGGACCTTCGTCCTTCTCACCTTGTAAAACTCATACATTTTTTGGGGTTGTCCAGAGCTTCTTAGTGAATGATATTTCTTAGAGTCTTTATAAAAAAAAATCTCCATCTCTTAATTGGTTAGCAACCATTTGAGGACCTAACCAGCTTATTTATTATTTAAAAAAATTTTTTTTACATTTATTTATTATTGAGAGACAGAGAGAGACAGAGCACAAACGGGGAAGGAGCAGAGAGAGAGGGAGACACAGAATCTGAAGCAGGCTCCAGGCTCTGAGCCGTCAGCACAGAACCTGACGTGGGGCCTGAACCCGTGAACTGTGAGATCATGACCTGAGCTGAAGTCAGACGCTCAACCGACTAAGCTACCCAGGCACCCCCTAACCAGCTTATTTAAAACTGTGTGGAATTTACCAGATATTAGCATTTTTGCTTTCATTGAACAGTCCCAAGATGTCATTGGACACCAAAAGTGGCACGTGAGTGGCATATTTGAATTGTTTTAAATAAATGAAGTCACCTTGATATGAAGGGAAAGTAAATTTAGTAAAAACTTGGAACGAAGCCAGAGGATTTTATAGAGACCATTTTATCTTGCTAAGTCAATTGCCTGAGGCAGTATTTTGAGCCCAATTGGAAAAAATTTTTTAGACTATTCAAAAAGTATGTACATCTTGTAATATGGGAGAAGACAGAACTCTCTTCCTCTAGTATTGTTACTGTTGTTTCCCCTTCCCAAAGAGAATTGGAGACTCAGTTTAGTTGAATGTATCAGCTGGGGGTGGTGAAAGCTGAGGGTCTGCTTGGATTGCAGTCTCGGGTGGGGTGGGTGGATGTTTAAAGAGAAATTCTCTTCCTCTGGCCTCTTGGTCTAATATGTAGATGTTTGTGTTGGGTCAGGACCTGACAATTAGGCCTATAGATTTTTCTCTGTTTTTTCTTGGATTCCTAGAGGAAAACAAAGTTGAATGTCAATATTTAGTTAGCATTATAGATTATAATATTATTTTCTAGATATCAACTTTGTGTTTCAGTTCACCCACAGAATAAAACCTGTGGGGTTTTTTTTTTTTAATGTTTATTTTGAGGGAGAGAGCATGAGTGGGAGGGGGCAGAGAGAAGGAGAGAGAGAATAACAAGCAGGCTCTGCGCTGTCAGCACAGAGCCCAACGTGGGGCCGGAACCCGCAAACCTGAGATCATGACCTGAGCCAGAATCAAGAGTTGGTCGCATAACTGACTGAGCCACCCAGCCACCTCCAAACCTATTTATTTTTTAACTAATGTGGAATTTTGGTCGCTTGGGTTGTAATTGAACGTAATTTTCAATTTTGATTCTCTTAGCAATTAAGAGAAATCTACAGTCACATGTCCCCCCCGCCGTCTATCTAGTTTGTTTGAATGACTTCAGGCTTTATAATAGTGTTTAATTCTGTGGTATCATCAAAAAGGTATCTCCTGGTGGTTTTGTCTCTAGCCTTCTCATGGAGCCAGCCCAAAGCAAATGGACTGGAAGAGTTTGGTGTATTTTAGTCTAGTTAGTGTACTGGAGTAAATATTTTAATGCAAATTCTTACACCTTCAATTGTGGTGAAACCAGTGCTAATCTAAGGGTTTGAAAGGCCTTGCTGATCCTTTAAGAGAAAAAGCCACTCCAAAATGAACAAGCAGATACTTTTTTGAGACAGATAAATTCTGTATCAACAATCAAACCTGGCATTAAAGGCTTTTTGGAATGTTTGTGTTCTGAGATTGTTGCCAAGAATTTTGGGTATGTCATAAGTCCTCTACATGAGGTTTTACTACAGTGTTAAGAGTGGTTATTTGTGCTGTATATTTTTAAGAGCGTGTGGAAGAAAACTCTGTTGGTTCCCAAAGCTTCACGTTGCCCATGTCAGTCCAATCTTCTGCCCATCCAGTTTCGATGCCATTTTCAGAGCCTGAAAATGCTTTAAAGTTGTTCAGACTTGAGACTCTTTTTCTGGGTGATGGTAAATTTCAGGCACACAGAAAAATAAGGAGAGTAATAGAGTGAATGCCCATGTGTTTCCATCCACCACCCAGTGAAGAAGTAAAATATTACATATAAATACAAGCGAACCCTTCCTCATTTCACTTCCCCTCCTGCCAGACAGTGACCGCTCTTCTGCATTTGGTGTTTATCCCGTGTTTGTATACTTTTACTAGACACGTGGATATTCATCAACCACATGTAGTATCATTTTCTCATGTTTTAAACATGCCCTCTGATACCGAGTTTGCTTTTGTTTAAACTCTGATTTCGAGATTTATCCATTAAAGTATATGTAACTAGGTTATTAACTGCTGTACATGCCTATGCTACAATATATTCACTGTATGGTTGATAGCACTTGGGTTTACACGTTTTTGTGTTTGTCAGGACAGTTTTGAACTTGTCTCCCTAAGCATATGTTTGAGGTTTCTCTGTGGCATATACTTAGGAGAGGGATTGCTGGATGAAAGGAAATGGGCATCTTCAACTCAATACATTGTCCCATTGCTCTCCAAAGCAGTTGTGCCAATCTGCATTTCTACCAGCAGCACCGGGAAGTTCCAACTGTTCCACATGCTTCCAGACCCCCGATATTGTCAGACTTGATGTTTTGCCAGACTGATGGGTGTGAAATGGTATCTTTGTGGTTTAAAATGTGCACTTTCCTGTTTACTAATGAGGCTGGACATCTTTTCATGTGTTTATGTGCTGGGTTGTGTTTAATCCAGGGACTCCTGGAGCGGTTTTCCAGGGCTTGAAAATCAGGATTGCATTGGTTTTCTCTGAAAATAGGGAAAGGGAGTATGCAGTGGCAAACTGGGGAGATCAAAGAACAAGTTGAGAATGGTAGGGATGGAATGGAAGATAGAGGTCGAGGGAGTGATAGCAAGGGGCTGAAAACTTGCCGGGAAAAGACTATAGACTAGAAGTGAGAAGAGGGGCGCCTGGGTGGCTCAGTCGGGTAAGTGTCCGACTTCGGCTCAGGTCATGATCTCACGGTTCGTGGGTTCGAGCCCCCCGTTGGGCTCTGTGCTGACAGCTAGCTCAGAGCCTGGAGCCTGTCTTCGGATTCTGTGTCTCCCTCTCTGATCCTCCCTCCCTCACGCGCTCTCTCTCGCTCTCCCTCTCAAAAATAAATAAAAACATGAAAAAAATTAAAAAAAAATAGAAGTGAGAAGATACATTGAGTGTTGAGAGTAAATGAATAAATTCTGGATACATTGTCAGGCAGGCAAGGCCTCTCAGTTCAAGTTATGTTGTTCATGCATTGTTTAATTGCAATTGACTTTGGTGCCTGGGGCTTCTTCCGGTGAGAACGACATCGAGGCTGGACTTACAGAGTTTTCCTGTTTGCCCAGTTGCTTTCTGAAGTTCTTTTCATTTTTTTTAAACATTTTTTAAAATTTATTTTTGAGAGACAGAGTGAGACAGCGTGAGTGGGGAGGGGCAGAGAGAGAAGGAGACACAGAATCTGAAGGAGACTCCAGGGTCTGAGCTGTCAGCATAGGGCCCGATGCAGGGCTTGAACCCACGAACTCACGAACTTGAACCCATGAGATCATGACCTGAACTGAAGTCAGACACTTAACCGGCTGAGCCCCCCAGGCGACCCTTCTGAAGTTCTTTTAGAAAGGTGGTGTCTTTCTCTGGAAACAGTGCCGCTGTGAATGTGCGCACAGCTGTCTTCTTTGCACACGTGCCTTCGTTTCTCTAGGATGGAGGCCTCAGAAGGGAAGTGCTGCTCTCAGGGTGTGCCCATCAGGGCTCTGCTGGGTGTTGCCAGATTGCTCCCCAAGGTGGTTGCAGGAAATAGAGCTTTTTGGATGTGTAGCTGCTGTGGCCCTAGTCTCAGAGTTTCTGATTATACAGAGGTGTAGGTAGGTCTGCAACGGGTTTTAATCACCAGCGAGTTTTTTAAGTGGCACTGCTGATTCTGAGGAGCATCCAAAGCTTAGAAAACCACGGTGTTAGATCCGCAGCTCCTGAAGGACGGGGCCCTGGGTATCTTCACCACCATTGATTCCTCAGCGTTCAGCACAGTACCTGGCACGTAAATGCTAGAGGCTCAACCAGTGAGTCCTGGATAATTGAATGAAGAGCTGGAGCCTGGGAGAAGGGGAGAACTGCCTTGTAGTAAAGCAGCGCCCTTCTGGTTTCACTGTCCATAGGAATTACCTGGTGAGCCTGTTAAAATGCAGATTGTGACTCAGGAGGCATTTCTGGCATGGCCTGATTGCCCTGGTTGGGGAAGCACACTTAGAACAGCAAGTCCCCAGGGAAAAAAAAAAAGAAAATGATTTTTTTCCTAAAGTGGAGGAGTTGGGGATTTGGAATCCTGCTTGGTAGATTTCAAAGCCTGTCTCCTCATCTCTTGATGACACAAAAAGGCAGATGATAAAATGCCTTTCTCACAGCATTTTTGGGAAGAATCAAAGAAGACCTTGCTGCCTGTGGAAGTATTTTGCGAACCGTGATGCCCTCACACATACTACTTTTCATAATTATTCTCGTTCTTTTAGGGCAATTAATGTTTTCCCTCAGGTTACTCAGAGCACAAAGCTGTTGGTAAAAGAAATCGAACAGATTTAGGGAAAGCTACTAATAAGTTCAGGTAGTACACGGATGCACTGGAAACCACAGAGGGTAACACACTGACATCTGAGAATCACTGGTTTAATGGAATTCTGCTTTCATTTTGACCTGCTGTCTACATTAGTGGGCATTTTGGGAGGAGTGGGGGAGGGGGGAGGAAGTCAGGCAAGAGCAAAGCCAAATTCACCTTGTGTGATTCTGACTGCAGGCGCTGGGAAGTGGTTCCCTTCTCACTGGTTTGTGGTGGGGGGAGGAACGGGACTAGAGAGAGGCCCAGAGCTCTCTCCCCCTCAGCTCTGTACTGCGGCAGGTGATAGGACAGTAGGGAAGCTCTCTAGTTTATTTCCCCTAGTCAGACACTTCTTATAGTGAGAGGGGGATGCTCCAAATAGTTATTAGATATTAATTAATCTACTGTAGGAGTAGTCAGAGCTATTCAGGGCAAACCAGGCCTTGTGGTCAACCCAAGGTTAAGCCACCAATGGACACTGCCATTTAAATGCAACATTTCAGGGGCGCCTGGGTGGCTCAGTCGGTTGAGCCTCCGACTTCGGCTCAGGTCATGATCTCATGTTCATGGGTTCGAGCCCCGCGTCGGGCTCCGTGCTGACAGCTCAGAGCCTGGAGCCTGCTTCGGATTCTGTGTCTCCCTGTCTCTCTGCCCCTCCCCTTCTCATGTTCTGTCTCTCTCTGTCTCAAAAATAAATTTAAAAAAATTAAATGCAACATTTCAGGGTGCTTTATTTATTGGGGATACTGCCTCATCCACCTGAGCGAGGCAATGTGGTATAGAGAGGGGAGGGCAAATAGAAATAAAATAAAAAGGACATTCAAAACTGGCATGTATTGTATGCTGCAATTTTTTTTTTATTCCCAGGCTTCACTATATCTTTTTATTCTCAAGTTTTCACTGTGTCTTTCAACCATTTGAATTTAGTAGCAGTTTTCCTTAAATCTGTCCAGCCTCTTTTAATTTGGCCTTATTCTGTGCTAAGACATCAGTGAAGTAATGGGTTTGGTGAGCTAGTTATGTGCCTTTCTAATGCATATCAGAAACACAATCGCTATAGATACAAATATCAGGTCATTATGTTGTACACCTGAAACTAATTTAATGCTGTATGTCGATTATACCTCAATAAAAAAATGCATAATTGCTGGAGTTAAAAGTGTTCATAGTGGTGCCACCCCTAAGATTATCTCACCTTCCTCTGGGATTCATGGTTCCTCGTTCGGGAGGCATCAGCTCAGATAAGTGGTTCTTTATGGTCCTTCAAGTAACTGACTATAGGAGGAACACTTGTGTTTTTGTTTTGAGTAATCTCCATGCCCAACATGGGTCTCCAGCTTATGACCCCAAGATCAAGAGTCACATGCCCCACGAACGGAGCCAGCCAGGCGCCTCTGGAGGAGTACTATTACGGTGGCTTGTAGATTACAGCTTGGCGAGTTTCCTTGGGAGGCAGGTTAGCGTGTGGAGGAGATCTGGTTGGGGCCCCCACACTGTTGTTGGTTGTGTGAGAGTTGCCAGTGCTCCCCCTCTCAGAGACTCTGCGTGTCTGTCACGCATGATGTCGGTGGCAAGAGAACTTCCCTCCCTGTGGTACTGTGGGGCCGAAATGGACTCCTTAAAGTCTAGTGCTTAGCCCAGAGCCTGGCCATTTGACTACTGTTGTCTTCTAGTGCCCCTGTTTTTCCCACTAGCCCTGGAGTCCAAAGGACGGAGTGGAAATTGCCCTGGGATCTGAGGTCTCGGATTCCAATCTTGATCCTGCCACTTTGTAGCTTTCCTGACATTGGGCAGGTGACTTAGACCTCTCTAGGTCTAGAAGATGAGCAGCACTCTGCAATCTAGCATGGCTTTCAGGTGGGGACAGGACTCGGGTGGAGAAAGCTGGGAGGGGACAAAAGGAGGAAGAAGCTGTGATTTCCGACTGAAAGGTCCGTGAGAGAGAGAGTGCGGATGGAGTGTGGCAAAACTTTTGTAATCATCAGTCAGGATACAATGTTTTTCCCTTTTCCTGATAATGAGGGCACATCAAATAGACAAAGACTTTTCATCATCTAATAAGCGTACAACATACCCTCTTGTATTACCTGGCATCGCAGTTAGGTGCTCCTGCCTGCGAAATATGTAAGTAACTGAGCTCAGTTTCTTTAAAAAAAAAAAAAAAAGAAAAAGTTTTAAAAAAGGTAATATGAGCTCCTGTGGTAGAAGTTTCAATTTGTACAAAAAGATATATATTGAAAATATACCCACCACCCAATTCTTATATCTGGCATGATTAATATTTGCAGTTTCTTCTGCTTCCATTCAGAGGTATCTTATGCGTATACAAATATGTTTGTATTTCTCTCATAGTTTTTATTTTTAAGTTTCTTTTATGTTTTCTTTATTTTTGAGAGAGAGAGAGAGACAGAGCGCAAGCAGGGGAGGGGCAGAGAGAGAGGGAGACACAGAATCCGAAGAATGCTCCAGGCTCTGAGCTGTCAGCACAGAGCTAGATGTGGCACTCGAACTCACGAGCCATGAGATCTGACCTGAGCCAAAGTTGGACACTTAACTGACTGAGCCATCCAGGTGCCCCTATTTTTATTTTTTTTAAATGTTTATTTATTGAGAGAGAGAGAGAGAGAAGGGGCAGGGGAGGATCAGAGAGAGAGGAAGAGAGAGAATCCCAAGCGGACTCAATGCTCAGTGCAGAGCAGATGCGGGGCTCCATCCCACGACCTGGAGTTCGTGACCTGTTGGATGGTCAACCGACTGAGCCACCCAGGCACCTCTATATTTCTCTCATCGTTTTTAAAAACACAGATAGTACTTTTGGCATATACTGATCTATCCTGATCTGCCCCTTGCTTTTTATGCCTTGAAGGTAGGTCTGTGCCCCGTGGTGTGCAAAGAGCATTCTCATTCTTTTTTAATGGCTGCAGAGTATTCAGTTGCTTGAATGTATTGAATTCACTTCACCACGAATGGGCGTAAAGGTAGTTTTCTACTCTCTGGTTTTTACAAACAAGGCTATGGGGAACCTAGATCCATATGTCCATATATCATTTTACATGTGCGGGAATATAGCTGTCGGCCTACTTCTTAGAAATGGATTTGCATTTGTAACTTTGATGGATTCTGCCAGATTGTCCTCCACTAGCAATATGTGCGACTCTCGTTACCTGCAGCCTTGCCAAAGCACTGTGCTGTCCAGAAACCTTTTGATCCTTGCCAGTCGGGAAAAATGGAGTCTTAGTATATTTTTAATTTGCGTCTCTCTTGTTGGAAGTGAGCTTGGGCAGCTATTCACACGTTCAAGAAAACCAGCTCAATTTCATTTGACTGTTTTGTTGTTGGCAATTATTTTCCAAGTCTGTAGGGAAGGACCAGTTTTATTTTTATTTTCAATCTGTCGCAGACTGGTATTTTTATAAAATACAATAAAAAAGAATTATTAGCAAAATAGAATTAAAAACTCCAAAGATACATAAACACACAAACTCCTATTTTTTTTTTTAATGTTTATTTATTTTTGAGAGACAGAGAGACGGAGCAGGAGCTGGGGAGGAGCAGAAAGAGAGGGTGACACAGAATCCGAAGCAGGCTACAGGCTCTGAGCTGTCAGCACAGAGTCCGATGCAGGGCTCGAACTCCTAGACTATGAGATCACGACCTGAGCCGAAGTCAGACACTTAACTGACTGAGCCACCCAGGCACCCCACAAACTCCTATTTTTTATGATTAACTTGACAGATACAGAATTACACCTGTTTTTGGTTTCTGACCTTAGCTCATGGCAGTGTTAACACTTTGAGTGATCTTGCTGTAAAGAACTCCTTACTCGTTTCTTTTTTCCATTGCAGCCCTGTTTGGGGATGAGAGAAGAATTCTATATTTTCTGTTTCACAATCAGTACTAGATGTTTTTGCTCCATTAGAGTAGAGTATCTCTAATGGTGCAGTATTGATCCAGAAAGGCAGGTGCCATGCAAACTCTTCCCAGCACGTTAACCCCTTCAGTTCTCCCAGGCTGTGACATGGAATACCGGTGTCCGGGTTTTTCCTTGATGGAGACCTTGAGCTTGAACTACTAGACGGGGTTGGGTGGAGAATGCTCAAAATCACCCAATTAGTCCAATTTGCAGAGTTGACCTCTATACCCTGAGGCTTTGCCAGTATCCCATGCCACTCATGCTGCTTCTCTGGGAAGTGATGGGAGGGGATCCTGGGTAAGGTAAGAGCATAAGAGACCTCATAATCAAGGTGGCACCTTGGTGGCTTTGCAGAACGTTGGAATGGGAATGAGTTGCTGCTTCTAGCGCACCGAGTTCAGTGACTGTGGGAGAAATTTCCTTTTTCTCCACCTTCAGCCAGAAGATAGACACAGACCAGTATCTTTTGTTCTGCTTTTGAGCTGAAAATTTTATCTTTGCATGAGGACTTTATTACAGTAGCTCTAGGCATGCGGAGAGCTATTTTACAAACCAGAGTCTCTAGCTGCTCTTTAATGTCCCTTCCTGTGATGACTTGGGATCATTATGTATCCCAGGGTCCTCTTTCTTCAGTAGCAGACGTTTTTGTTTCCGTGTTATGATCATTAAATGAAATCCTGTTGAGATATTTTTCCGCGTGTTTGTCCCTACCCAGTATCATACAAGGCATGGAAATACCATGCTATCGTGGTGCAGAATGAAGATGTGTTTTCACTGCCTTCGGATGATGGCTCCCAGGGAAAGCCTGCAGAGGTCCGGGAGGCGGGTGAGTGCATGCACCAGGAGTCGGGGCTGCAGTGTGTTAGCATGTAGGTCGTGGGTTCACAACAGACCTCTGCTTCATACTAACACCTGACCTTGGCCAGTTCCTTAACCCCCCACTAACCTCATTTCCCTCCTGGAAGGAGAGTTCGGTTTAGGGTTGCTCACTGGGCCTGGGTGACCCGTCTGCTGCCTAAGCAGGACGGGCACTGATAGCCATGCTGGGGTGTTACGGATTTGGTGGTTAGGTGATGAGGTGACGTGTGACCAAGGGCCAGAGAACACATGCTCAGAAACAGCTCTGGCTCCCTGCCTAGTCCCTATAAACTGCAGCTATGGAATTACTAAAAATACAAATGAAAAGGTCATCTCCCCTGACTAGGGTCAGGAGTTCGGACTCTGAATCCGAATGGCCTGTTGGAGTTCTTGAGTTCTGTCTCCTTGACAGACTGAGTGAATGGGGGCAGGTTCCCTCCATTTCTTCATAAGTAGAACAGGGATAATAAACATAATCTAGCTTGGGCTAGTGGACAATATTAAGTGAATATATAGACAGGAAGTTTCTGAATGAGTGGCACATACCACTTACTCTTCCCCATTTGCCGAATTTATTCAATTAGCAAATTTATTTCAGTGCCTTTTATATGCCAGATGCTCTGGAAGGTGCTGGCAAACCAATCAGACGTAATAGAGTCTGTTCTCATAGTTTATGGTCTAGGGTAGAGATTAGCAAGCTTTTTGGTGAAAGGCTCTTTGGTGAATCTTGGGCTTTCTGGGCCCTAGTGTCTTTGTCACAACTACTCTACTATTGTATTGTGAAAGTAGCTACAATAAGTAAATGGATGACTATGGCTGTGTTGCAGTAAAACTTTATTTACAAAAGCAGTGGTACCAGTGGTCCATGGATCATCATTTGTCAACCTGTGGTTCAGTGGGAAAACATGTTAAATAATCACAAATATGTTATTAGAAGTCGTGCTAGGTGTTGTAAAACTGTGAAATCTCACAGGATTATATAAGAGAAAAAGGTCAAGAAAGGTAGCTTTGAAGGAGTGACATTGAAGGAAAATGGTAAGAAGGTAGCAGAAGGAAGAAAGGGCAGCTGAAGGGGGCACAGCACCAGGGGACAGAGAACTGGCCACACTAGCTGTTAGCTAAGAGGCTCAGAATTACAGCCTGCACGTCGATCTTTTGGAGGTACATTGGATATATTGCAGCATTCTTTGAATTAAAACAGAAATGGGTGTCCGACTTCCGCTCAGGTCATGATCTCATGGTTTGTGGGTTTGAGCCCTGCATCAGGCTTGAGCTGTCAGCATAGAGCCTGCTTTGGATTCTGTGTCTCCCTCTCTCTCCGCCCCTCCCCCACTTGAGCTTTTTTTCCCTTTCTCAAAAATAAATTAACATTAAAAAAAAGTTTAAACAGAAGTGGAAAATTTTCCGATGTATAATTTATGCCAATTGTCTCCCCCTTCCAACCCCCAACTCCTGTTATATAATCTTAACACTGAGAGAAGAGCTGTATTAATATATTAAGACATTTTGAGGCTCCTGAGCACGTGACTCTCGATCTCAGGCTTGTGAGTTTGAGCCCCACATTGGGTGTAGAGATTACTTTAAAAAAATCTAAAAAAAAAAAAAAAAGATATTTATATATACACACAAACACATTTTATTATGCATTCTTTTGGTAGTTTCTTTCTCTATTCAGGTGTTTTCATTATATGGTCAGTATCTAAAAATTTAGAAGTTAGAGTTGTAAGATTATACATTATTTCATTATTAGGTATACAATGTTTTACGCCTTAGAACTCATTTTTATTTTTTGATGTTGTTTTCTCTGTTTGCCTTGTTAAACTTAAGATTATATTCTTTTCCTATTTGGCTAAAGATTCACAGACCTTAAAACCATTTTGGGGAAAAAAATCTGTTTTCTTATTGACTACATCCTAAGATTTTCCTGACTTCCAACCTCAGTTGTATACTTCCTTTAAGCAGGGTGCAGCATCCTCCAGTATTCTGTAGAGATTTTACAGAGAAGGATACTTGTGTTGCTCACTCTGGACTATTCGAAGGGGTGCCTCGGAGTTAGGGGTTTGTCTGTACAGCTGTGTGACCTCTTCAGGTTTTCTCATTTTGGGATTCTGAGGGGACCCTACCTTCTTGAGAGTCAGTGTGGTGCAGTGGTTGGGAGCACACTGGTGTGAGTCCAAACCCAGTTCTGTTACTTGGCTGTGTGAACGTGGATCAACTTACTTAACCCTCTCTGGGTCCCAGTTTTCTTGTCTTTAAAGTGGGAACAATCATGGCATTCACCTCATGGAGTTAACATTTAGAGGATTAGAGGGGTAAAATGAGTAAAATACACCTCAAGTCCTTGGAGCAGTGCCTGCAGTAGGGAGGGTGATTTGTGTTATCCGTTGTTGTCATTATTACTAATTACAGCGGGGGAACCAGTGGCCCTATTCCTCCTTAGCCATCCTTGAATTCTGACAGATGCCTCCTGACCCCTCCTGAGGTCTTGGGCGGTATCACTTCGTTTCTGTTTCAGTCTCTCTGTGAGGCCGTAGGAGTGACTCTAATCAACAGAATCAGGGAATAAGAGTCTAAGAGTCCTTTTGAAGTCTAGTTCTTTACGTTCCTTTGTACTTTGAAAACTTACTTGATGAGTAGAACAGCCTTTTGAACATGGAACTAAACGTATGTCTTGGAACAACAGTCTCTTCTCCTGTCACATATTTTAATTCCGGGTTTATAATGAATGACTTATTCTCTGTATACTTGGCAATTTTTACATGTTCTCTTTGGCCTTTTTTGTGTGTGGCCCTTCTTTACTTTATACAAACTTGAAAGAGAGGTCACCTAACCTAGGATGCTGACACATGGGCTGTCCTGGGGTTATTTTGGCCAACCAGACTTACTTCTCTGGGTCTTACTTGAGTTTTTTCATCTGTGAAATGGGTCTAGCTGATCTTCAAGGGCCCGCAGCTTTAGTTCAGGCTCTCCCATATTACAGCAGTATTCTCATTGGCTTTTATAGACCTTGCAGTGCTGTTGTTCTGATTATATCATCCTCCTGAGCAAGATTCTGTCTCCTTTTTATCCCCCCCACCGAAAGAAATTCTAATATGCTTTCCTTATAAACTACCTTTAAAATCACTTTTAAAAAGAAATGCCTTTCTATATCCATCTCATGCATTTATGATTCATCCTTCCCAGTGGTGGTGGTTGTTTATTTGGGGGTTCTGTAGCCCCCCTTGGCAGCCACAATATTGCTCTCAGAAGTGCTTTGAAGAGCTAACATTACAGTCTTCTTGTTGGAAGTTGTCCCAGCTCAGATTCTATTTTTAATAAAGTGTGGTGCCTTGTTTTTCAAAGGTTACCAAATTTTTTACTGATGGAAATAAGATCTTTATGTTTCTATACTTCCAGACCCTGTGATTTACCACCATTGATAAGTTCTTTTGTTCAGCATCTGGTCACGGAGTAATTATTCTCCGTGCCTCCCACTTGCCTTTTGTGCCTCTATGCTGGGTGCTAGCAGTGGAAGTGTAGGCGCTGGGATTTGTAGCGTACCTTGCAATTTGCATAGTGCTGATGACGTTCCCAGTTTGCTTGACTCTCCCTGTCACCCTGAGCAGTAGTTTGGCTGGATTCCAGCTACTCCCCCCACCCCACCCCATCCCCAGACAGGATTCCTTGGCAGGAAACCAAGGCCAAGAGAGGGGAGTGACCAAAGCCAAAGGCAAATTCATCCTGGGAGGAAGAAATGGCCAAATACAGTCTGAATTGTGTGCTGTGGGCTTGAGATAACTGGTCTGCAGGATATCAGTTTGCTAATTTTCATTAACTTGCTTTAATGACAAAAATAACCCGATGCCCAGAGTAAAAAATGTGAATAGTTGGGAAGAGAACACAAAAAGCCCCTTGGTGGCCTCCTCAGGTCCCAGCCCTGCTCCTAGACCCTGGTGACTAGTGTTCATCATTTCTCAAGTATTCTTTTAAAAAAAATTTTTTTTAATATAGTTTATTTTTGAGACAGACAGAGCACGAATGGGGGAGGGGCAGAGAGAGAAGGAGAATCTGAAACAGGCTCCAGGCTCTGAGCTGTCAGCACAGAACTTGATGCGGGGCTTGAACCCACGAACCGCGAGATCATGACCTGAGCCGAAGTCAGACTCTTAACCAACTGAGCCATCCAGGCGCCCCAATTTTCTCAAGTATTCTTGAAGGGGTTTCCATTAGAATGTAGGCACGGAGGGGCGCCTGGGTGGCTCAGTCGGTTGAGCATCTCATTTTTGATTTTGGCTCAGGTCATGATCTCACGGTTTGTGGGTCTGAGCTTCACCTTGGGCTTTGCACTGACAGCGTGAGCCTGCTTCGGATCCTCTCTCTGCCCCTCCCCCACTCAGGCACACGCACATGCTCTCTCTCTCTCTCTCTCTCTCATTCTCTCTCATTAAAAACAAATATGTAGGCATTCAACACAGGCCTGGTCTGTGTGTGCCGAGTGCCTCAGATAGAAATGCTGGGCACAAAGCAGGGCTTGGTGTCTGTTGATTAAATGAATGACATTTCCAGTATTGTCTTGCACATTGTCACGCTCCAGCATGTTTCCACTTATTGCTCTATCTTGAACAGATTTTCATAGCAGGACCTGTATGGCATCTTTACTTTTTTAAATAGCTGCACAGTATTCCATCATATGGATTACTGTAACTTTGTAACCAGTTCAAGCTGTTTCTTTTTTTCTGTCACAAACCTTGCTCTGAGGGCCCTCTGAGACATTGACTGTTGGCTTTTCCCCCAATATCCATTTTACAGTTCTTTTTTTTTTTTTAATGTTTATTTATTTTTGAGAGAGAGGAAGAGAGAGAGAGACCAAGCAGAGGAGGGACAGAGAGAGAAAGGGACAGAGGATCTGAAGCAGCCTCTGCGCTGACAGCAAACAGCCTGATGCAGGGCTCGAACTCACGGACCGCGAGATCATGACCTGAGCTGAAGTCAGACGCTCAGTCGACTGAGCCACTCACACGCCCACTTTCCATTTTTGATGTCAGCTGGTCATGGCTGCTTGGGTGAAGACCATACTTGCCAAGACCCCTTGTAGTAGGTATGGATACCATCCAGGGGCCCCGGGTTGGGGGTGGAGGCTCTGTGGGTGAAGTTTCCTATTGCTGCTGTAAAAAATTACCACAGACTTAGTAGCTTCATTTGAAGCTCCAGAGGTCAAAGTCCTAAAATCAAGGTGCCGGCTAGATAGTACACCCCCAGAGGCTGTAGGAGAGAATGCGTTTCCTTGCCTTCTCCAGTTTCTAGAGGCTGCCTACATCCTGCAGCCCAGGGCCGTCCATCTTCACATCCCCTCTCAGAACTCTGCTTCTGTTGTCACATCTCCTCACTGACTCTTGCCTCTTGCCTCCCTCTCCTGAGGACCCTTGTGGTTACACTAGGCCCACCCAGATAATCCAGGGTAATCTCCCCATCTCAAATCCTTACATTAATTGTACCTGCGCAGTCCCTTTTGCCATGTAAGGTAACAGAGTCACAGATTCTAGGGATTAGGATGTGGAGGGGCCATTGTTCTTTCTGTCACAGGGACTACCAGAGCCTAGGGGTAGTCAGGAATGTCCTGAGAAAGATGACGAGGTACAGCCGGGTGAAGAAGTTGAGGAGGAACCTTCAGGGGGTGGCTGGGATGGAATTGGAGGTGTCCTGAGCTGTGTGAGGCATGGAATGAAAGGCTGTTGTGACAGGTCAAGTGTACAAGGGAGTGGGTGGTGGGAGGTGACGCTGGAGACAGCAGGGAAAGTCACTGGAGGATTTTAGAGTAGATTTGTATTTACAAAGAAGTCTTGTGCTGCCATGTTGACAGTGGGGTTAGAGGTGGGCATGGAGGGTATCGGAGGCCACGTGGGAGGCTGTTGTAATCCAGGTGAGAGACACTGGTGGCCTGGCCTTGCTGGTGACAGAAGATTGAAGAGAACGAGATGGCCCTGAGAGATTGAACCCACAGACATGGTGGTGGGTGGGTCGGGCAAGACCCCCAGGCTAGATCTTGCATCGGCTGAGAAGGTGGCAGCATTGTCATCTGTGGGGAAACGCCAGGAAAGGGTTGGACTTGGGGGGAAGTAGAAGGGAATGCTCTAATTTGGAGTAGATTGATTTTGAGGGCCTAGGAGACAAACCAGGGGAAATGTCAATCTTCACCCAGTCTGAATGAGCTCAGAAGTTTTCTGGAACGAAGATGAAATTGGAAATGGTAGCTGCTGATTGATGCCACATGAGTGGTTATTGCCTGGACCCTACAGAGAGTCATGGAGAAGAGGGAAGAGGGCCTCAGTGCCTGTAGAGAGCCAGGGGGTAGCTAAAAGCGCCCCCTTGAGTTGGTAAGTGTTTCGAGCTCATTAGGGATGAAGTGGGGGTAGAATCCAGACGAAGAGATGTGGAGGTGAAGAAACAGAGAAGAATCTTAAAGATTATTATGGAACATTTCCAAAAATTGTATTAGCTTCCTATTGCTGCTCTAAGAAATTACGATTGACTTATTAGCGCCTTAATACAAATTTATCGTCTTCTAGTTCCGGAGGTCAAAGCCCTGAAATCGGCCTCCTTGAGGTAACATGTAGGATGTACAGGGCTGCGTTCTTCCTGGAGGCTCCAGCAGAGACTGTTTCTTGCCTTTCCCAGTTTCTAGAGGTTGCCTGTGTTCCTTGGCTCGTGGCCCTCGTCCTTCATCTTCAAAATTAGCAAGGGCCCGTTGAGTCCTTCACACATGGCATCACTCTGATCTGTCATTCTGCTTCTGTCTCCCAGTTTTAAGGATGCTTGTGATAACATTGGGCCCACCAAGATACTCTGGGACTGTCCCCTCCTACTTTGAGGTCAACGGATAGGCAATTTAATGCCATCTACAAGCTGAATTTTCCTTTGCCATGTAAGGTAATGTAGTTACAAGTTCTGGGGATTAGGACACAGACATCTTTGGGGGACCATTACTCTGCCTATACACGTATATGTTAAAGTATAAACAGAAGAGTATGATGAGCCCCCCACATACCCAGCACTCAGCTTCAACAACACAGTGTGGCCCCGCTTTTCTCCACCTCACTACTGGGTTATTTAAAACCAGTCTTGGAAGTGAGCCGACTCCTCTGCAGATGTTTCAGAATAGAGAGTTCTTTAAAGAAGTTGAGCTCTCATGGGACAGTGATAAGGGGGAGGTCACTGGGGAGATGTGTGGGAGAGTGTGCACGTGTGCCTTTTTAGTGGGAGAGGCACTTAGACATGCTGAATTCGTCACTTTGACATTCGCAGCCCTGGGCAGAAATCACGTCATGTCAGCACCCTCTGCGGGGCCCTGTGATAGGCATGTTAAGTTCTGATGGGAAGGATCTAACCGTGGAGGAGAGACTGGCTTAGACAACAGAGAGGTGTCCGTCATTAACGGAGGGAGGTGTGTAGGTTTGAAGGTTTGGGAATGAAATTAAGGGGGTTCCTCTCTGCTGGTTTAATTTAATCCAATTAAAAAAAAATGTCTCCCTATCGAGTAGGAGGCCAGTGAGAGGCCCAGAGGGGAACTAGGGGATGTTGATGTTTTGAGGAGCTCCAGGGAATTGGAAATAGTCACCGTGGAGGGAATGAGTGCACTGAAGAGACACTATTGGAGGCGGGACATGTTCAGGGCCAGCTTGGTAAATTCAAGTGATTCCGGCCAACGTGGTTGTGGACTTCTTCCACTAGCATCGCACATCTGTATGCGTGTATGTTCAGAGATGGTGGACCATTTGGCTCCTACTGGGTTAGTTTTTTGCCAGGTGGTGTGATCAGAGGATGGGGTTTGTAAGATCAATTGAAGTGATGATCCCTGGACTCTAAGCCGAATAAGAAAGAAGAGGGGTGACAGGTTCAGGTGAGGTGAATGTCGCTGTGGTGCTGGGATGCTTAAGGACGCTGGCTGGCAGAGCGGAGCCTGGATCGATTATGGGGTGGTGACCAGGTCCAGAGGACATCTTTGGGCGTGAGGAGCTAGAGCAGAGTGGAATAAAAGACATATGGGTAAGAGGACACCCAGTTACGGAGAGAGCAGGCTGTGGGTATTGAGATGACCCCGGATGACGGCAGGAGATGGGGGCAGGGAGGGTAAGGTCGGCTGTGAATGGAGGTCAACCAAGAAGAGGAAACCTTGCACAGAGCTGCAGGTGTGAGCCTCAGAAGGGCAGGTGTTTTGAACAGGTTATTCCTCGTAAACATTGCCTTCCGTATGAGTAATCATCTCCCCGACTCCCTCCAGTGGGAAAATATTAAGATAGGTAGAAAAAAGCAGACTCGATCCAAGAATTCCTAAATAGCAAAAATCATGGATTAACTTGAATAATATGGCTACCTCATAAAGAGAGATTTAATGAGCTCCGTCTCCATGTGCTGTACTTTTATATCTGACATTCCTCCTGGGCTCTAAGCCATATAGTCTAATGTTGCTTCAGATATGGCTGTGGGTGTATTTAATATGCATTATTTATATTGATTTATGATTGGTATGTAGCTTTTTTGAAAACTTTTAGTGGTTTTTGTCTAAACCATAAAATCCTGCTGTAATATGGTAACTGTTATTTAAAAGACTCAGCCTTGTATATGATGTCGCTTGTGTATGGTGTGGAAGGTGGTGAAAACTGCACGTGCGCACAAGAGAAGACAGCGAAACTATCAAATGCACAGATGACCACCAAGCTCAAGGTCTCAGCTGTCAGGAAGGGTGGGCTGTATAACGGGCCTAGAAAACACGTGAAAACAGGATATTTCGAGAAGGGAATAGAATTGTCATTTCTGCCGTGGTTCTGTTTGTTCAAAATTGGGTTTTTTTACGTTAACATTTTCTTGCTGACAAGTGAACCATTTTGACTGGTCCTCAGTCCACCTTTTGGCCATTTCTTCCTATGACAGGAGATGCTAATTATATGAATCAAGAATAAGTAGCAGCAGCAGATTCATTTTTTTTTTTTTTTTTTTTTTTTTTTATAAAACATAGCGGTATCTCTTCCTATCTCCCAGATGTTTGAGATTCTCTGAACGGAGTCCTTCTCGGATAGCCTGAGAGCGTGAGAAGGCTATAGAATGATGATAGAGCCACCGGTATATGTGGGGCCTGATCCTCCCACCCCAAACTACTTACCTGGTTGGACTCGACTTCGGTCACTTTTCCTAATTCTAGTGCACTCATCTGGGCCTTCGGGGAGAAATGGGTGTGGTATTGCTGGTGGCCACTTGGCCCTTAGCCATGTGTTCCATTGTTCTGCATAGCATTTGGTTAAGATCGGGGCCTCCCAAGCCTGACTCCTGGGTTCAAGTCTGCCACTTCCTGCCTGTGGTCCTGGGGCAGATTTTTAACTATTGTAAACCTCATGTTCCTGTCTGTTAAATGGGCGTTAAAATGGTACTTACCTCTTGGATTGTTGTGAGAATAAATAGTGCAGTCCCTGGCACTTAGTAGGAGTACCCAGTAACTTCTCATCATCATGTTTGAGCTTTTAGCTTGAGTTCACATGGCTTACCGATTTGATGCACTTGGGAAATGTTGCGTTTTAAAGTGTATTGCTCCATTATTCACAGTATTCCTTGGACATTTCACTTTCCCAGTTAAGGCCTTTCTCTGAGCTCTGCATTTAAAGCTTCAACTATGCCCACTCCCCCATGTACACTCCATGTCTCTCCTCCACCTCCTCCTCCCCGAGGTCCACACCCTCATTTGCTACTTCATTGTTCGTCACTGCACTTATCACCTTCCAGCATACTGTCCGTTGTATTTGCTTTTTCTCTCTGCTGTCTTCCCTAAAATGTGAGCTCCCTGAGTGTGGGCTTCCTTGCCTGCTTTGCTCCCTGTTATATTGTCACTGCCTAGAATAGTGCCTGGTGCATAGTGGGCATGCAGTACATCTTTATTGGAATGAAGAAGTGGACTTCAAGAGCGGTGATATGATTCTCTACACCACCAAGTATAATAAAGGCTGCTGGGCTTACAATGTTTTATTCACAAGTTCTTAATGATAATTTGCTTCTTGGCCTTACTCAAACCAACTTTCCTAATAGAAGATCATTGAAGCCAAGTAGAACAGGTTGGAAGGGATGATTACATTGGATGAATAGAAGAATAAAGGCTGACATATTAACTCATTTACCGATTTACTTCTGACACTTTTTTTTCCCCAGCATGAACAGCCCCAACCACCATGAGGATGAGAGAGATGCTGGTCTCAATAGTGGACTCTTTCTTAAGAGTCGATTGTCTGTTTTACGTACAGTAGAAACTTTGTTATTTTTCTCTTTCAGGGCACCAATGCCTCTGCTCTGGAAAAAGACATTGGTCCAGAGCAGTTTCCAATCAATGAACACTACTTTGGATTGGTCAATGTAAGTATTTAAAGATGTATTATTTTTATCAAATGTTTTAGAGTTCTTGAAGCAACTTCATGGCACTTCCTCTTATTACCAATTTTTTTTTTTTACATTTATTTATTTTTGAGAGACAGAGCGAGACAGTGTGAGCAGGGGAGGGGCAGAGAGAAGGAGACACAGAATCTGAAGCAGGCTCCAGGCTCTGAGCAAGTATTCAGCACAGAGCCTGACACGGGGCTCGAACCCACAAACCGTGAGATCATGACCTGAGCCGAAGTCGGACGCTCAACCGACTGAGCCACCCAGGTGCCCCTCTTATTACCAATTTTTAAATAATTGTTTACGCACCTTCGTTCCTAGAAATGGCAGATGTTGGGGAGGAGAAATTTGGTTCCGTTTTTCGAAGTGTCAGTTGTCCCAGAGAAAAGGGTTTAATTACTGCATTATTGGGTCCAAGTCTCACTTTTTCCCCCTGTGCTTATGAGATTTCCTTTGTAACTTTTGGAACAATTTTCTTAGCCTTTAGGGCCCAGTCTGCCTGTGTCATGTGGATGACACATGCGGACGAGCTGCTCTCGGTTTCAGTGTGCATCAGTACAGAGGTTTAAAAGTGTTACCAGCTCATCACTGGTACCTGTTTATATAACTTGATGGTGGTACTTAAAGCAGGGGTGGATTGTGGGGGGGAAACTGGGACCAATTTATCTCACAGTTCCATGGCCGCCTCTTATCTGTGCTCAGCAGTGCTCCCTTGCATGTGGCCACACTCAGCCTGGCTCTGCTTTCTTGATAAGTTGGTTATGACTAAGTCGTAAGGCGGTATTACCCAATACCCTTGTGAGCTTTCTTCCTCACCTGATCTGCTCCCTCTGGGGTAAAGGTTTTCCACCTCATAAGCACCTCACCAACACCTGGTTTGCTGGTACAACTGCTCTGAGCAGAATGTGTCAGGACCCAGGTGTAACAGGAGTAATTGCCACGGGGGAAGCTAGAAGTATTCTCAGTGAGCGAATGCCACTTGTGGCACTATGGAAAGAACATTGGCTTTGAGGCAATGCAGACCTGAATTCTGCCTGTGCTGCTCACTAGCTGTGTGATCTTGAGCAAGTCACCTGGCCTCTTTGAGCCTCCATTTCTCCATCTGTAAAATGGACACCATAACGATATCTTTCTCTTGGGTTATAGTGAAGGATCAGTGAGCGAGCTCCTACTGAAGACCCTGACGTGAGGCTGAGGCGCATTGTGGACACTCCTTAAACGTTACTTCCTTTTCTTTCCCAGGAGTCGTCCAGTGGATCGGCGCCAAGCATTATTAAAGGGTCTCTAGGTAAAGGTGGATATACTGAGTCAGAGAGCAAAGGATGGAAGAAGGAAGCTAAAGTACTAGAATATAGGACATTCTGTTGGCAAAATACAGACTTCCAATTAAAAAAATTTTTTTAAACATTTATTTATTTTTGAGAGACAGAGAGCATGAGCAGGGGAGGGGCAGAGAGAGAGGGAGACACAGAATGTGAAGCAGGCTCCAGGCTCTCAGCCGTCAGCCCAGAGCCCGATGCGGGGCTTGAACTCACGAAACGTGAGATCATGACCTGAGCCGATGTTGGATGCTTGACCAACTGAGCCACCCAGGCACCCCTGGACTTCTAATTTCAATACGGTTTTTTTTTGTTTTTTTTTTTTTTTTTTTTTTAGTCATTATGCACAGGCCTCTGCTGAAGATAGTTCAAGTTGTGGAAAATTCTGCCCTAGCTAGGGAAAACACAAATGGGGAAAGAAAGAATTAAGGCCGTTTCCTAGTTTGTGGAAGCATCGTAAGATGACATTTATTAATAGCTTCATTTATGTTCACTTCAAATGGTAATTCATGAAAGTTCCAGCTTCTCTTTAAAAAGAGGTTTGTCTCCTATTACATAATTATGTCAAAGTAGATTAAGATATGTAAAAATAGGAAATGTTCTCTCAGCATACGTAGAAATGTCACATTAAGTATGGTGGAGCATCTGTCTCACTCTTGGGAAAATGACACACAAGCCAACAACCAATCTTGAGAAGATGTTCGTGTTCTATTTTAATCATACAAAGGATTTTGAAATCTGTGTTATTAATCTCATGGTTTCTTTAGATTTTTCCCTTTTCATTTTCGTCTGTGTGAAGGTTTCTGAAGTGATAGTCTGGGCTGTGTTCTTCCACAGAGTTGGTGTCACAGTCCATTGAAAGCCAGTGAGGTGATGACTTTTCCCCTCTTTAATCATAATCTGAGTACCCGTGGTTTTTGAGAGGAGCTGAATATTAGGGCATGAGAGCAGATGTGACCGTAGGAGACCAGGAACTGAGTGCTATGGTGTTGGGACACTCACCATCATGGCAGAAAAGAGAGTGAGGGTGACTCAGGAGTTTGAGGGGAAGAAGCTGGTGGGATGACCTAAGGAGGCACCTCTTTGTCCCTGTTGCTCTGGAGTAAGTGAGAACGTGGAGTCTGAAGCATTGAGCAGGGGCGCCAGAATCCTGGCGTAAGAGTAAAACTGAAACAAGTCCCCATGTAGGCAAGGCTGTTTCAGCTGACCCAATGGTTCTTTTTCCTGGATTTCTTTCTGATTTGGATTTTTATTTTCTGTCATACGAGTTTAGATATGTTGTAATGTGGCCTTATTTATTTATTTAATTACTTTTTAGTGTTTATTTGGAGAAAGAGAGGTGGGGGAGGGGTAGAGAGAGAAGGAGACACAGAATCCAAAGCAGGGTCCAGGCTCCGAGCTGTCTGCACAGAGCCTGACGCAGGGCTCGAACCCACGAACCGTGAGATTATGACCTGAGCCGAAGCTGGTCATTCAACTGACTGAGCCACTGAGATGCCCCATGCCACATGGCCTCTCTTATTAATCAGCTACTTCCTTGGTCACCATATTATGTTGATTTTTCTTCTTTCTTTTTAAGCACCAGAAGGACTCCTTAGATTTTTTTTTTTTTTTTTTTTTTTTTAAATTAAGGCTGAGAGCTTTCTATCTATTTTAGGGACTTTTATGGGCTCGAGAAGCACCAGGCTGATGGAAACCTGTATTCATTTCCCTGTTGCTCGGATAGTCACTGGTGCGTGTTTAGAGTGGTTTGCCAGTTTTCTAACATGGTGGGCAGGCCTCCGACACTGGGGACTCTGGGCTGGCTCATGGAGGCTGGACCTCTCCGTCTTCCCACCGGAGGTGGCACGTCTCCAGACCATGAACTGAACCATCCCTGTTGTCCTTTGGCAGTTCGGAAACACGTGCTACTGTAACTCCGTGCTCCAGGCATTATACTTCTGCCGGCCGTTCCGGGAGAATGTGTTGGCATACAAGGCCCAGCAAAAAAAGAAGGAAAACTTATTGACGTGCCTGGCAGACCTTTTCCACAGCATTGCCACGCAGAAGAAGAAGGTCGGCGTGATCCCACCAAAGAAGTTCATTTCGAGGCTGAGAAAAGAGAATGGTGAGTGACATGTTTGAAGGTCCGAAATAAGGAGAATTTCATAGTTCTGTGTATCCTCAAAATGCATTTACCCTCTTCCTTTTTTCCATGGGAAAATGGTCTGGCCAACTACTCGTAGAGGCAGATATAATGCTCCTTTTCCACCACATATATATAAAACAAAACTGGATAAAAAATATGCTTACAAATTCAGATTTATCACTGAATTTTGGAATGGTCTTTTTATTTGCCGTGCATCAGGAGGGGCTTTTCCTGGATAGGACCGATGTAAGAGAAAACTTGCCCAAGGCAGCCTTCTAGGCCGGGACACTGGAATAAATAGGTTGATGCAATAATTGAATAAAATAGTACTCCTATAAACTTGTCCTAAATGATTAAAATAAATGTATATTATCTAATCGGAGACTCTGCTCTTTTAAAAAATAATACCTCTGACTTTTATTTGCCTAAAACAATTGAAGGCTTTTAAATTGATGTCGTCATACTGTAAAAATGCCCTGCTGTCACCTGATTTTTTTTTCTTCTGGACTAGGTTATTCCAGAAGACTTGCGTTGGTAATTTCTACGACTAGAAATAGATATGGCAACTTGTGTTTATCCTAGATTTCAGCCTTACTCCAGCAGACTTGCACAGTTAATCAGATGTTTGTTTTAGAAAGTCTCATTTAATTTGATTGCTGTCTTTTAAAGTTGTTGTAGTTTATACGTACCAGAATAAAAATAATCTGAGCAGGAAGCAGAGCGCTCCCGAGTCTTGTCACGAACGTGATTAATAATGAAGTGTCAACAGCTGCATTTGTCTCTTGATTGTCCGTATGGCAGGGAGCAACAGTAGGCTTCTGGAATCATTTGTCTTTGGTTTCAGAACACTATCAGATAGATACATATATCCCTCATCTCCCATATGTATTTCATTTAAGCTGCTTTCAGTCTGGTCCAGGGTATAATATGATCTTTGGGAAGAGACCCCTGTTGCTCTAGATAAATTGCAAAATGAATAATTGATCACATCATATTAAACATTGATATTTTATCAGGGAACTTCTCAAATAATTTCTTGGGGTTTTTTTTTTTTGGTAGAACAAATAAAAATTTCGGTAGGTTTTTATATACATGATGACTTTAGGGAGATCGGGGAAATTTAGTTCTTGGTGGGTAGCAAGAAAATGAAAATGAACAAAAACTCTTTTGAAATTTACCCATTAAAGTTGCACAACAGAGATGAATCTACGTGATACCTGTACACTTGCCATTTCAATACAGAAGTTGGAGTGTGGCATGTAAAGTTGAGCATTTTGTTTGCTTTTCAGGAACCAGAGATTGAAATAATGACCTTCTCTTTTCCAGATCTCTTTGATAACTACATGCAGCAGGATGCTCACGAATTTTTAAATTATTTGCTAAACACTATTGCGGACATCCTGCAGGAAGAGAAGAAACAGGAAAAACAAAACGGAAAATTAAAAAATGGCAACATGAACGAACCTGCAGAGAATAATAAACCAGAACTCACCTGGGTCCATGAGATTTTTCAGGGAACGCTCACCAATGAAACTCGATGCTTAAACTGTGAAACTGTGAGCATTGCGGGGGCTTTCGTGTAATTTGCTCATGCATGTCTGTACAGGCTGTGTTGTGCGTGAGTGCATTGTGGCATACAGTACCTGGCGGCTGTCTTCAGCACATGCAGACAGTTCTGTTTGTGTATATGAGCAAACTTTTGGAAGCGTGTCTCCATCCAAGATGTCTCAGATGGCTAAAGTAGACTGATGAGGGAAAATCTCAAAAATTGGGATTTCCTTGGATCATGGGCAGAATTTAGGGTGCACATACTGAACTGTTAAACTAGCCCTCCACCTGTTACCTTGAAAAGATTTTGCTCATGCAGAGATCATGTGAGTCTTAGAACAGACCATCCCTCCAGCTTAACGGGAATCAGCTGTGGGACGGTGAATTTGACGTTGGAAGTCGGCTCGGCTTCTGATCCTGCCGCAGTTAGCTGGGTGTTTTTCGAACGAGTCCCTCACAGCGCTGTTGCAAGGGCCGGGTGAGCTCATTTGTCCGGATAAGTCTGATACATGGTAGGCGCTTACTCTTAGTTGAATTTGAAGACATGGTCTCCGGAGTAGGACTCAGGACGTCACATATGAATGGCCTCATAATTTGGAAGCGAAAAGCCCAGCTCCAAAGCCGGGCTGCTGAGTTTGTATGCTGGTTCCTCCGTTCTTTAGTGATGGGATCCTGGGCCTATTATTCAACCTCTCTGTCTGCACTCTCCTCATCTGCAACCTGGGGACAATGAGAGCCACCTGTGTCATAGGGTTGCTTGGGACAATGAAATGAGTTAACAGTTGAAAAGCACATAGGGCCATGTTTGGCATGTGGCAAATATGTAATAAATGTCAGCTGCTATTATTTACTGTAACTACTAACAACGTAGAAAGCCTCTGAGTTCGTTAGGAGTCTCAGAGTTTCTTCACATCATGTGAAGAATTCTGTAGGATTGTGCATTTTTCTGGGGGGGGGGGAGAGTAGCTTCCATTAGTTTTTGCAAAGGGACTAGGACCCAGAAATGGTTCAGAAATGTGGATTTAAGTGGGAGGCTCTTTGTTTTTTTGGCAGTCTTTCTTCTGTCCTTCTAAACAATTTTTGAATCAACATTCTGATCTGTCCATTGTAGAAACAACTAGAAAGACTAGCTAAGCAAAAAGAGAAAAGAGACTAAAAGTTACCAGTGATCTCCCCACCCAGAGATGATAAATTGGTAACATTTTCTAAAAATTGTGATCACATTTGCCCAGAGAGAACCACTTGAACATTTTGAGATCTATCCTGCCAAAACATTTTCTACGCATACTTTTTTGTCTAGAGATCTTTCCTCCCTCCCTTTCTCCTTCTGTCCCTTTATATTTTATATTCCAGTACAATCTAAATGAATACGGAAGTAGAATAGTAGAGTAAATCCCATATGGGTATTACTATGAGTGTTAACATATCGGCCCGTCTTGATCATTTCTTGTTTCATGCCTTCCCTACTCCCCCCGACCCTGGCCAAACTGGCCAAGCAAATCTCAGATAACATATCACATCCTTTGAAGTTCCTTTATCACTTTGTTATAGATCTCTAAAAGGCAAGAAAAAAAATTTTAAACAAAAGTACAATACTGTTATCACACCTAAAAATTTCTTTAAATCATTATTAACTTAGTGTTCAAGTTTCTCAGACTATGTCTTTTTTCTTTCTCTCTCTCTCTCTTTTTTTTTTTTTTAGCAGTTGGTTAATTCATATCAGGAGCCAAACGTCCACACACTGCATTTAGCCAGTGTGTGTCTCCATCTATAAGTTACTACCCACTGTTCTTCCTTCCTCTTTTCCTTGCAATTTCACTGTTGAAGATATCAGGTTTGTCTTGTAGAATTTCCCACATTCTGGAAGCATCCCGGGGTGTTAACAGGTACGGAAAAACAGCAGTATGTTTCTACCGATCTGTTCTTTGTTCTTATTTAACCCCCCTATTTTATATTCCTTTTTCATCCTTCCCTTCTTTTATATCAATTAATTCTTCCCCCCCCTTGCATCTATTGTATTGTTAGTTTCAAATTCTCTGAGAGGTTGCTCTAGACTCTGCAATATACATCTTTGCCTTAATTTTTTTACCACTTTCCCAACATGGCTAGAACCTGTGGAATGCTTCATCTCCTTTTCCTTCTTTTGTGTTACTGTTTTGTGACAAACTCATGAATTTTAACATTGTACGTGTTTTAATCCATTGCAGTTTTTTATTCTTCTTGGTACTGAATGTATTTTTAGAATACCTTCGTGTACTTTTAAACATCAAAATTAGAGCAATACTGTAAATATAGCTTTTTTTCTTTTCTTCCCTCTTTTTAATAAGGGACTTCACACCATCCTCACCTTACCTCTTGTATCTGTTCTGTCATCAGATTCTGTCTGTTGTATCTTTTTTTTTCTTAATTTTTTTTAAAGTTTGTTTATTCTGAGAGAGAGAGGGAAAGAGAATCCCAAGCAGGCTCTGTACTGTCAGCACAGAGCCTGATGTGCTCAATCTCAAACTGTATGATCATGACCTATGCCCAAATCAAGTCAGATGCATAACCAACTGAGCCAGCCACATGTCCCTGTTGTATCTCTTTATATTTTTTATTTTTGTTAAATTTTTTAAAATGTTTATTTATTATCATTTTTAATGTTTATTTTTGAGAGAGAAAGAGAGAGCAGGGGAGGTGCAGAGAGAAAGGGGGACAGAGGATCTGAAGCAGGCTCTGTGCTAACTGTAGAGAGCCTGGTACGGGGCTCGAACTCATGAACTGTGAGATTAGTGACCTTAGTCAAATCAGACGCTTAACTGACTGAGCCACCCAGGAGCCCCAAAATGTGTATTTGTTTTTGAAAGAGACAGAGTGTGAGCCCAGGAGGGGTGGAGGGAGAGGGAGACACAGAATCCGAAGCAGGCTCCAGGCTCTGAGCTGTCAGCACAGAGCCCGACTCAGGGCTCCAACCCACGAACTGTGAGATCATGACCTGAGCCAAAGTCAGACACACAACCAACTGAACCACCCAAGCGCCCCTGTTTTTAATCCTCCACTTTTCTCAGCTCCCATGGTCACACCCTGGCTCAGGCCCCTCAGGCCTTGACAGGCGGTCTCAGTTAAATTGCAGTAACTTCCTATTGGGATTTTCTGCCTTTTCTCTTGCCTCTTGCATGTTACTGTCCTGCCAAAGTATAGCAGTCTATCAGTTCTTTGAGTGTTTGGTACAACTTGCAACTTATTTTTGCATCCCTGAAATGTATCATTCCATTTGGCTTGTTTTTTTTTTTTTTTATCTTGATATGATCGAAATCATACAATATGTATTCTTTTGTGTACTGTTTTTTGGTTTTGCTTTTTTGTTCAGTATCTCCAGTGAGATTCTTTTGTGTAGTTGCAAGATTCTTTAGTTCATTCATTTTCATCACCATATAGTATTCATTCCATTGCATGAATATACCACACACATACTTTACCAATTCATTTCACTGTTGGTGAATGTTTGGTTGTTTCCAATTTGGAGCAACTCTGAGCAATGCTGCTATGAACCTTGCCGTACGTATAATCTAATGTAGGTAAATCTCTCTCTCCACATATATATATGTACGTATTTAGTCGTATGGTATGCTTATCAGAAAATATCAAATCCCCAAAGAGGTTGTATCATTTTACACATTCAGTATATGACCATTCTCCTTTCTCCACATTCTTGTCTATACCTACTATCCTTAGATGGCTTCACTTTGGATAATACAGTGGCTATGTAGCTGAATATTCTTTTATTCAGTAAATTACGCCCCAACCCCTACCCCCACCCCGCCTCATATCTGCTATGTAAAGGCACTGATTGAGAGCTTTGCCTTTCTGGAACTTTCAACATGGAAGACAGGCATTAATAAAAAAAAATAGTTTTGTAATTAAGATTGTAAAATGCTGTGAAGGAGAAGCACCAGAGTACTCTGTGAACTCATGATGTATGAACCAGAGCAGTGGGGCATCACACCTCTCCATTCTGCAGCCAAGAAACCTGCCGCACATGGTGCAGCGGGTCTGGTCCTTTGGGTTGTCTTTGAAATTAACACGGTAACTTACTAAATCTATCTTGTGGAAAACTAAGTGAGAGTTTTCAGGAAGCCTCAGATGATAGGCTTAGTCACATTTGTAGTTTCTTTTTTTGTCTGTGAGCAGGTTATTCGATCCCAACAAATGCAAATACCGCATCCTCAGATATTTGTGTTGCAGCACCTATCACTTAGCCTGTTACTTCCTGCAGGGTTATCGTAGGTGTGACGCCTGTGCCCAGAGATTCCCTTCCAAACTTTCGGGTGAGACCCTGGTTTGTTATAATAGGATTCTAATCATTATACTTGGTTTGTGGAAGTGAATGTGTGAGTGTATCGTTTTGTTTTTGTGTGAGTGTATCTTTATGGAGGAGAGCAATCTGAAAAACCTGTATTTTTTATTTCCTAAAGTGATTTGATTTGAGGCAGGAGTTTTCCCTGGAGTTCCTTAGGTAATCACCTTCATTCCATAGATCCTTTAACTGGATGGGATCCTGGGAGTTATCTAATCCTTCTCTACCAGTGCCCGAGTCTCTTCTGTGACATCCTAGCCAGTTGGTCACCAGCATCTGCTTGGCCTCTGTCCAGAGATGGGGAACTCAATCTCCCCAGGCAATGCATTCCATTTTTAGAAAGCTTTAATTGTTAGAAAAGCCCTCTACTTTCTAAGAAAATACATAGCCTGCAGGCTTTTTTGGTTGTTGTTGTTACTGTAAAATGTCGAGGACTTAGTGTAAAAGAAGACCTAACGTTTAAGTTTTCCTTCACTGGAGGAGAAATATGGGGCCCCCTCTGAGTAAGGTTCTCTGCCCAAGGCTAGCAGCCTTTAGATGGTGCTTGAGTTGCATTTGTGAAATCTCACCGTGGGATTCAACTGCACTGCATCCTGAGCAGCAAATGAGCCCCTGGGGTGGGGGGTGGGGGGGCGCAGGGAGGGAGCCTTGCCTTTGTAGCCACCTCAGCCAATTGTGTAAAAAACTCTTTGTGCCGGCTTTCATGCTTTTAGAAAACGATGATTATTTTTTCTTGGTCTTACCCTTTGTAAATGTTGCTTGTGATTGCAGTATAAATGTCAACTGAGAGATTTATGGAGACAAATAGTTTCACTCTGCAAAAGACTTGGAGAAACTATTTTAAGGGGGTCTTTCAGTGCAGACTTTCCCAGATAACCTTGATGGAGACCCTTCAGAATTGCTGCATGGGGATTTTCCAGCCTAGTCTCAGTGCTCCTTTGGTGTCCTTTGCTCAGTTTATAAGATTTGCTGGGCCATTTGGAGCTTAATTTTGTTGTTAATTTCCCCCCTTAACAGTTAAGCTGAGTTTTTGCTTTGCGAACGTGAGGTTTTTAGTGCTTCTTGGAGGCTTTAAGGCACATTTCTGTCACTGGAGCCAAAATGGTGTCTAAAGAACTGCTTTTGTAAGTACCAATTGTATGGGGTCCTTCCTCCTTCATTTGCAGAGGTTAAAATTGATTCAGTAGAGCTTCTAAGCTCTTCTGTAAGAAGGGGGGGGGATGGGTGATGGGTGATGCGGCCAGGTGAGATCACTCCATGGTGATTCCGAGCCCCTCAGGTGGGCTGTTATTACCACTTTTCCTAAGCCCACTTGCTTTTGCACTGCTCTAAGGTAGCACATTTTCCCTTCCTGGCTGATCAACATCGAATAGCCACCTGCTCACCTTTTCTACCAAGCCAAGGAAAGGAGTCTGGGGATTCGAAGCATATTTGAAAATGATGTCCATTACTTAGGACCTTTGGAAAGCTCCTGATTTATATGTATACCTTATATATTAATTTGGTCTATGAATTGATTTGTAACTTACTAAAAAGAAGAGCAGGTAGGGTCACTTAATGTTCCTAGATACCTTTTAAACTAGTTTTTGGGGAACTCCATGCCCAGAACTGCGGGAGAAGAAAGGAGCATAAGATGTAATCTGCGCTTGCTGAGAGTATTGGAGTCTTAGTGACATATATGTTTCCTTGGAGACAAGCTGTATTTTCACTTAGACCAGAATGAGATCCTTGTGTGTGGGAAGAAAATGGTTTCATTATCTGGCAGCTTTCTGGGAAGATAGAAAGGAAAAACAAAATTGCTTGATCACCCATTGCTTTTGACTGTATCAGTCTGAGTCGGGGAAGAAGAATCCTGATGGAAGGGTTTAGAGGCATTTTTCATATCCCCCCACGGGGTTGATCTACCTGAGCAGTGCTTTCTCACACTATAGATTCTGGAAGCAGTTTACACTGGGAATTGGGAAAGTTACAGTAACTTTCTTAATTTCGTTAATTAGGTTTGTACCTTTCTCCCCTCCTTAAAATAATTAAGTAGAGAAGAGATTTGCAGGAGACCATGTTTCTTTGTTTTTGCCCCCTTCAAGTAAAAGCTTTCTTAGATTCTGATCCTCCCTCTCTCAATTATGTACGATTTCAGTTGGCTATAATCCTTTTGTTTTCTCCTAGACAAGGACCATTTAGGTTTAAAAAGTTTTACTAATTAAAAAAATACAATACCTATGGATTATTTCTTTACAAATCAGACACAGGAATGTATAAAATGAAAATCACTTATAATTCTGTTTTCCAGATGCCACTATTGACATTTAGATATCTTTCCATTTGTTCAGCCATATATTCATTTAGTAAATATTTATTGAGTACCTGTTAAATGCTGGAAATTGTTTTAAGTACTAGGGTCATAGCATTTAAAACAAACAGGAAAGATAGTTCCTGCTCTTTTGTTTACTAAGATGCACATTTAAACCTATACATGTCCCCTTTAAGTAGCGCTTTAGCTATATCCCACAAATTCTGATTTTTCTTTGTCATTAGTTCAAAAAATATTTTCTAATTTCTCTTGTGTTTTTTCCCCTTTGATCCATATATTACTTAGAAGTATGCTGTTCAACTTGCAATTATGTAGGATTTTCCTAGACACCTTAATTTTATTGATTTCAAATTTAATTCTCTGTGGTTGACAGGAAGATAGCCTGTATTATTTCAGTCTTTTAAAATTTAGCGTGACATGTTTTGTATCCTAACACATGATCTGTCCTGGTAAATGTACTTAAAAACTAGGTCTCTCAACCTGGGAACTATTAATATTTAAAGTCAGCTGACCCTTTGGGTGCTACCCTGTGTATCATGGGGTGTTTAACAGCATCCCTGGCTTCTACCTGCCCGACGCCAATAGCATTACCCAAGATGTGACAGTGGAAATGTGTCCAGATGTTGCCACATGTCCCTTGGAAAGAAAAGTTTCCCTTGCTGAGAACCACTGGGTTGAACAGAATATATATTTTGCAGTTACTGGATACATGATTCTAACAATAGAGTTCTTCAGGTTTTCTATGTTTTTCTTGATTTTTTTTTCCATCTAATCTTTCTATCAGTTGCTGAGAAAGGGGTTTAAAATATCTATGATTATGGGGTTATTTTATGTCTTCCTCTAATTCTGTCAGTTTTTGCTTCATCAATCTTTTACTTTAAAAAAAAAACTTTATTGAGGTATAACTTGTATGCCATAAAGTTCGACCTTTCAGTAATTTTTAAAGTAATTTGGTGAATTGTGCAGCGATTATCATAATCCGGTTTTAAAACATTTCTATCACACCAGTAAAATCCCTTATGCACCCAGCAATTAATCTCTGTTGCAAGCCCCAGGCCACCACTAACGTTTAATGTAAATTATTGGTATGGGGGCTTGGGGCTCCCACCTTATTATTTGTTTTCCATTTATTTCCCCTCAGTTTTATTCTTCTGTTCCTCCTCTGCTTTTTTAAAAAAAATATTTTGATATATGTATATGTGTTGAATAGATGCACATATACATGTATGCTTATGGAAACAATTCCATTTTAATCTACCTCTTCGTATACTGTGTGTGTATTGTTGTTTGGTTGTTTCTCTAGAGATTATATATTCTTTACTTTTCACAGTCCACTTACAGTTAATAATGTCACTATGCACATAAAACACAGAAAGTTTAGAAAGCTTATAACTATACAGGTACATATTCCTTCTGCCTGCCCCCACCTTACCTTCACCTTATGCTGTAGTTGTTATATGTTTTGCATTTATTTTATGTCTTCCTCTAATTCTGTCAGTTTTTGCTTCATAAATCTTTTACTTTAAAAAAAAACTTTATTGAGGTATAACTTGTATGCCATAAAGTTCGTCCTTTCAGTAATTTTTAAAGTAATTTGGTGAGTTGTGCAGTGATTATCATAATCCGGTTTTAAAACATTTCTATCACACCAGTAAAATCCCTTGTGCACCCAGCACATGGGATTGTTATATGTTTATGCTGTAGTTGTTATATGTTTTGCATTTATGTACATTATACACCCCACAGGGCAATGTCAGAATTACCATTTTTTAAATGTTTTATTTATTTTTGAGAGAGAGGAAGAGAGAGAGGGAGAGAGAGGAAGTGGGGGGGGGGCAGAGAGAGGGAGACAGAAGATCTGAAGCTGGCTCCCCACTGAGAGCAGAGAGCCTGATGTGGGGCTCAAACTCATGAACTGCGAGATCATGACCTGAGCCGAAGTTGGATGCTTAACTGAATGAACCACCCAGGCGCCCCCAAAATTACTATTCTTGATGCTCTTCGTTCTTTTCTTGAGGATCTGGATTTCCATATGGAATCATTTCCCTTCGGCTTGAAGAAATTCCTTTAACCTTTTTTTTGCAGTGCAGGTCTGTTAATAATTACTCTCTTTATTTTGCCTCCATTCTTAAAGGATCTGTTTTTGGACTATAAGAGTTCTGCATTGACTGGTTTTTCTTTTAGGACATTAGAGATGTTGTTCCGCTGTCTCTGGGCTCCGTAATTTCTGATGAGAGATCAGCTTCTAATTGAATCATTCTTCTGTAATGTGTCATTTTTCTCTAGATGTTTGTAAGATTTGCTTTTTGCCTCGGCTTGGAACTGATTGTAATGTGCCTTGGCTGGCCTTCTTTGTGTTTATCTTACTTGGTCTTTGTTGAACATCTTGAATCTATAAATGTATCTCTTTTACCAAATTAGGAAATATTTAGCCATTATTTTTTAAATGTTTCTGCTCTATTCTCTCTCCTCCCTCCTGGGACTCCAATTATATGTATGATATTTTCTAACAGTTCTCTGAGTGTCTGTTTTTTATTTCAATCTCTTTTTTCATTATTCTTCTCGTTGGGTATCTTTCTACTGATCTGTCTTCAAGTCCACTTTTTCTTTCTTCTGTCATCTCCTGTTCATTGTTAGGTCCATCTGGCATATTAATTTTTCAGTTCTGGAATTCCCATTTGATTCTTTTTTTTTCTTATTTCTCTGCTGAGATTTCTTGCTTTTTGGTTCATTGTGAGTATGTTTTACTTTACTGAGGATAGTTATAAGAGCTTCTTAAAAATTCTTATCTGCTAAAAAAAAAATTCTCGTCTGCTCACTTTAACATCTGCATCATCTAAGGATCATGTTAGTTGTCTTAAGAATGTCTTCCATTTTCCTGGGTCTTCACACCCATTGTAAGTTTGAATGATATCTAGGATACTGAGGATGTAAAATTTGAGACTCTCTGCGTTCTGTTCTTTGGTGATTATTGTGTTTCTTGAACATTAGCAGGCAGTTTATCTCAGTTGGACTCCAACTACAGATCTGTCTCGTAGACGGCAGCTTGAATCTTGGGTCAGGCCTTTTGTCTGTAGCCGAGCTGCTGTGAGTGTACCCTGTGCATGTGTGGCTCAGGAGTCAGCTAGAGGCGAGGGCAGACAGAGGTGGGGATACCCTCTTAGACTCCTTCCCTTCTTGCCAGTAGACGTGGCTTCCCAGAGTGAGTTTTCTGGTTCCAAAACCAAACAGACTGCATTATGTTCCCCAGATAAAGGCTATGGAACCATAAAGTTACTCTGTACAACTGTCCTCCTCCAGGTGTGGACTCCCCGTCTGCCTGTTTGTGTTTATTCTCTTAACACTTCCTGGTAGCTTCTTTTATTTACAGTTATCTGAGTTTCATAGTTTCCTGGAGGAGTATTGAAATGGTAAGATTTTAGTCATTACTAGACCCAGTCTTGAACTTTCATTTGAGTAAGGGAGAGTCGGACAATAAAAAACAATACCAATAAAACATATATAATGTGAAGGAGTTGTATCGGTTATCTATTGCTTTGTTGCAAACCACCCCTAAACTGAGACTTAAATCAGCTATTGTTTATTGTAATTCGTTCAACTATGGGTTGGCGGAGGGTCGCCTGATCTAGGCTGGACCTGGCTGAACTTGTGTGTTTCTGTTTCAGCCAACTCACACGTGTATCTACAGGCTAGCTATATGCCTTTTGTTCTAGACTGCTGTTGTCTGGGGCGCCTTAGTGAGAATAGCTCTTTTCCATGGGTCTCTCACCTTCCTGGGAATGGTGGGCTAGCCTGGTGAGCTGGCCTGGGCTTATCTTTCTTATGGTGATGACAGAAATGCAAGAGAGCAATTTCATAAGTGCTTGTTGAAGCTTCTGCTTATAACATGTCCTCTAACATCCCACTGGCCAAAGCAGGTCATGTGGCTGAACTCAGAATCAAGGATAGGGAAGCTTATCTCTTGATGGGAGGATCTGTAAAGCCATATGACAAAGAAGCCAGAGTAGGCAGTGGTGAAGATCTGGGGCCTTTTATGCATCCTACCATAGCAGTAACAAGTGCCATTAAAAAAAAAAAAAAGCAGAATGATGTAGTGTGTGTTTATGTAGTAGGGCATGTGTATGTGTGTAAATGTATATGTGCCTTTTTTATACAAAATTGGAATTAGCTTATATATATAGTAGTGTAAGCTGCTTATTCATGTAATATGGTACCCACCATGCAGGAAACCTTTCCCGGCTCTTAGACCATGTTAGGCCATTTATAGTTTTTATACCCCTCTCCGACTTAGTGACTGTTTACTTTTTTTTTTTTTTGAAGTTTATTTATTTTGAGAGAGAAGGAGCACAAGCCAGGGAGGGGCAGAGAGAGAGAGACAGAGAGACAGAAAGGGAGACAAAGAATCCCAAGCAGTTTCCGTGCTGTCAGCATAGAGCCTGACGTGGGGCTTGAACTCCCGAACTGTGAGATCATGACCTGAGCCAAAATCAAGAGTTGGACACTTAACCAACTAAGCCACCCAGGTGCCCCAACTATTTTACTTTGGAAAGCACTTTACATGTATTATTTTATCCTTACAACAGCCTTATGAAATTGATACTCTTACTGTCGCCACTTTACAGATGAGGAAACTGAGGTACACTGAGGTTGAGTGGCCTTAAGTCATCTACTGCATAGTGGCAGAGACAGGATATGGAACTGAAAATACCCTTCCTTGTGTATACTAATAAAAGTATAAAAGAATGTGTCCACGTTCTGAATATTTCTTTAGATAATGGCTCAGCAGTAGAGTATTGGGTCATAGGGTAGTTGTCATACTTAAAGGAGCATTTTCTCATTTTGCTGCCAATTGACTGAACACTTCAAGGTTGTTGCTGAGCTAGTTTGTCCCTCCCACTGCCCGAGAGTGAAACGCCAGGCTTGCTAGTGAACTGCCGGAGTGCAAGCACTTGCTCAGTGAACTTGGATAGGTCTGAGAGCCAGGATTGGTGTGGTGTGAACTGCCGGGGCTGAGAGACAGCTGGGCCAGGGAGCCAGTCCGCAGCGGGGGGCCTGTGTGAGCCAGGGCCCCCGGCCAGCTCCAGGCCCAGCTGTTAGCACACTCTGCAAACGATGGCCACTTCCCAAGCTAAGGGACAGGTGCGCATGCACTCTCCAGCCCGGCACACACTCGGCTCCCTGGCACACAGTTTGGATGGCAAGGCGCAGGAGTGAGTGATTTCAAGGGATTAGCAGTACATGTGGACAGCCTCACGAAGAGGTGGCCATCTGAGCGATGGGTTTCCAAAATCTCCTGTCCTTGTCCATTTCCGTTTTTGTCATTGTGCCAGTCTGGGCTATGTGGGTGTTTATTTGAGAACTCCCTACTTTGAAATGATGGGGAAAATGAATAGAGAGAAAGAGACATCTGGTTGAGTGTTAATTATGAAAAGTTCTAGATCAGAGCTGGAATGGGAATATGGTTAAATTGAGAATTTGGGATTTTCTCTAGGTTGTCTTCAGTGTAGTTGGTTGCCAGCGAGTATACAAAACCTCACGTGACTATTTCTGCAGTTACGGGTTTTGGTTACGTAGGAGTGTTCAGAATTTTACTACTACGTCTATTATGTATTTTAATACTTTTTTTCTTTTTTCTTTTTCTTTTTTTGGCTTCAGGTTAGTAGCAAAGATGAAGATTTTCTTGACCTCTCTGTCGATGTGGAGCAGAATACATCTATTACCCACTGTCTCAGGTAACCTCATGAATTCTGACTGTGATCTGAGCTTTGGATCCGGCTGGCAAATAAGTGGGGGAGGGGAGGGAAATCCCTGTATTTCTTCAGGAAGTCATCTTCCTTTCTGTTAAACTCATATAATCCTATTATTTTCTGTTTCTTCTTTCCCAAGAGAGATTAAAAATAAGTATATGTGGTCTAGAGAAGGATCCTGCTGAGAAGAAAGAGGATCAAGTGGAAGTCATTAGTCATTAAGTTTAAAAATAAGTTTTCATCTTTCATACAGATGCAGGCTTTTGGCTTTCATCAGTTTTTCTCTCTCATCTTTGTCTCCTTGACGCACGCGAACACAATTAATAATTGCTACACACGCCTACCGGTATTCTTTTTTTTTTTTTTTTTTTTTTTTGTAAGCTAATATTAAAAATTGTGTACTTTTGAGCGGAGACCCGGTGAGGGAACTGCCTCTCTGTCTGTCTTTCGGCATTCTGTGGAGACCATTAATGGAAAGGAATTCTTCCTCATTAGGGTTGAGAGCAGGTACGAACCTGGAATGCAGGAACAACTCACGTCCAGGATTCCGTGCATACTGTGTATTGACTAGAACGTTGGAAACGTGCCCCGAGTTGATATGGAGACACGATTCCCTTTTCCCTCCTCCATCCCTTCCTCCCTGCCCTGCTTTTGTGAGGTCACGAGGGCTTAGCAGCAGCCCAGGCCTGCTGGAGACACTGGGCATGGAGGAGCGAGCGGCAGACACGTTCCCGGCCCTCACAGCGCTTGCATCCTGGAATCCGCAGGCAACGGTGGGTGCTTTGCAGGAAATTGAACGGGTCCGAGAGTGCGTGGTCATGGGGGTGCCAGTGTAGATAGACCTCGTGGTCAGGGCAGAGCCCAGAGCTCTGAGACATTTTATAGTGCCAAACAAGGCACTGTTGATTGTTACCAATGGTGATTGGGTGGCAGAACCGTAATTTCAGCTCACGTTACCTGGAACCTTTTAGAAGGATAGGTTGAGGGGACCGGCTGTGGTCGTTGGCTGTTAGAAAGTCATCTCTCGAGTGAAGGCGACAATGCCAACGTGGAAGAATGTCTTGGTTCATCTGGGTTTCGTGTGTTGTTTGGGCGGGTGGGGAGCTGACTGCTTTCCGGTCACCCAGCACTTCCTTTTGGTGCGGCACACTGGCCCTTGTGTCCAGGCGCCTTAGGCCCAGATGTCTAGGACAAGTGTGTTAACTCTGTTTGCAAAGTGTTTTGTGGGCCAGGGTGACCTCTTTCTTCTGAACGGTTCTGTTTATAGCATGAGTTCCTAATATTCCTGTGACAAGAAGCCATTTTTTATTTGCCCACAGTCTTCAGATCACTGGGAGTGGGAAAAATTATGATTTTGCCAACTTCAGTTGCAGATGAAGGAATGGGAGGAAAGATATCACTCCCCCCACCCTTGTTTTTTTAACAAGTGGGCGTTAGGGAGAATTTGGAGTTAGGTTGACTGCTTCCCCTCCCTTCTCGGAAATTCCTGGGTGGCTCAGAAGGGCAGATGGCAGTGGCTGCAGCTTTGGGATCTCAGTCAACCAGGTAAAGGAGGGCTAACTTGTTGGTTATGATTTTACTCTTTGGAACCTTGTTATAAAGAAATGTAACCCAGATTTATGTTTCTATTATTATTTCATTATTATTATTATCATTATTTTGAGAAACATATATATTAGTCATGCATCCCTAATGCAGAGGGGTTTGGAGATGTTAAAGCTGGGATGGACGAGCATGAAATAGCTCCAGAACGCCTTTTTAAACAACACTGGATTCGCATCCGATTGGACTTTCTGGGGTGATGTTCCCGAAATGCCTGCCCTGCTGCCATTTTACCTTATCCCCAAGACCTTGACTGACTTACCCATACGTGCCCTCGCGAAGGCGACATCTCACCTTCCCAATGGGAAGACAGGCCCCGGCAGGCGGCAGGTGGCATTGCGCCCACCCTCACTCTCACTAGAGTTCTGTGCCGGGAGTGGCAGCTTTCAAACCTACCCCAGAGGACTGGAGTGCTCCAGAAAAGGCCCTGGGGAATAAATGACGTCTGCTGATCCATTCGCATTTTCTATCTGAGACAACAGGGAAGGAACGATTACCATCTTGATCTTTCGGGCCCCTTTCTTGGTTTAATTTGGTTTGCATTCTTAGAGGTTTGTTTTTAAAATTAGAACTATGAATTTTCTTTTCATGTCTGCATGTCTTCTGATATTTTATCTTTGCTTCATTTTGATGGCCAAAGAAGAAAGTTGAAAATCAAGCTAAAATTGTAGGATTTTCTTTTAATGTGTATTTATTTTTGAGAGAGAGAAAGAGCACGAATTGGGGAGGGGCAGATAGTGAGGGGACCGAGGATCTGAAGCGGTCTCTGTGCTGACAGCAGCGAGCGCCACACGGGGCTTGAACCCAGGAGCCGCGAGATCATGACCTGATCCGAAGTCCGACGCTTAACCGACTAAACCACCCAGGTGCCCCTGAAATTGTAGGATTTGGACGTAAGGCCTTTGCCACCTCCTTCTGGAGGGACTTTAGGTGACCAATTATAGTGTGTTTTCACTGCTTTGGTCGCAGAGAATTGATGAAATAAATAGTGGTTCTACTTAGGGTGCAGGCCTACAGAAACCATTAAATCTATACTGTAACTGACCTAAAATCCGAATATTTCAAATATCTGTTCCACGTCTTAGCCAGGTGGAGCCATCGGTATCCTAAGTGAATACCAAGTAAATTTTTTCTTCTTTTGAAAAGTCCAGGGATGGCCTCAGGCAAAACCTTCAAATACCCTTCTGTGGCCTTTTGGGTATTTTTTGCCTTTCACGTCAGTGCCTTGGTCTCTCCCTGTGGCTCCTTCACGAAACCTTCTCTTCAAGCAGTCCTCTCTCTCAAACAACTTTTCCCTTCCCCTGGCCTCCTCTCCTATTAAATGACTGTTCTTCCGGCACTGCCGAGGTCAGCTGGGAGGAAAGTAGCTTTTCTTTCTCCCGTAGCTCTGTTTAAAAGTGTATCCTCTCTAAAACCAATTCCTTTTCTACTTATTTTAAAAAACTTCTTTTATGTACTGAGTTCATATACATCCCCACCACATATCCATTGCCACATGCTTATTTATTGGTTCTCTGCTTTGTTTCTCTGACCTGTGTTGGGTTATTATTGATATCAAGTGTTTTCTAATATTTGACCTCTGGATGTTTCTTGTGGATTTCTTTTTTCAGTCTTTAATACTCTATTCAGTGGCTCTCAAACTTTGGCATGTACGAAAATCACCTTGGGGAGAGTTGATAGAACTAGGGGCCTAGCCAGGATTCAACTTTAGTGGACCCCGGCCTCTCTCTCCCTCTTTTTTTTTTTTCTTTTTTTCCTTTTCAGAGCCAGAGCCCAACAATGATTTATTTGTTTGGGGCATCATATTCTTTTTTCTTTTTTTTTAAAGTTTTTAATTCTTAATTCCAGTATAGTTCACATGCAGTATTATATTAGTTTCAGGTGTACGATATAGTGATTAAGCAATTATACAGCACCCAGTGCTCATCACAACACTTGCACTCCGCAATCCCCATCACCTATTTCACCCATCCCCCACCCCCCCCTTAGTAACCATCAGTTCTTTCTCTGTAGTTAAGTGTCTGTCTCTTTTTTTCCTTCGTTTGTTTGTTTCATTTGGGTGAAATCATATGATGTGTTTTGTTTGAGTGAAATCATACGGTTTTTGTCTTTTTCTGACTTATTTTGCTTAGCATTATACTCTCTAGCTCCATCCATGTTGTTGCAAATGGCAAGATTTCATTCTTTTTTATGCCTGAATAATATTTATGGTAGAAATACACACACACACACACACACACACACACACACACACACCTTCTTTATCCATTCATCTATCATTGGACAGTTAGGCTGCTTCTATAATTTGCCTGTGGCTGTATTCAACTTCAGTGAGCCTGGGCCACTATTTTGTTTGTTTGTTTTTGAGGGAGAGACAGAGGATGAGCAGGGGAGGGGCAGAGAGAGTGAGGGAGACACAGGATTCGAAGCAGGCTCCAGACTTCTGAGCTGTCAGCATAGTCAGATGCGGAGCTCTTGGGGCTCGATCTCATGGACCACGAGATCATGACCTGAGCTGAAGTCAGATCTCAACCGACTGAGCCACCCAGGCGCCCTGGGCCACTATTTTTAATTAATTTTCTAGGTGATTCTAATACCACCAAAGTTTGAGATGCACTGCTCTAGATCTTTGCTACTCAGGCAGTGGTCTATGGGCTAGCACCATGGACATCACCTGGGATCTCATTAGAACAGCCTCTCAGGCCTCCCCCAAAAATGAATGAATGAACCAGAATCTGCATTTTTAAAAGATCTCTATGTGATTCAGGTGCATGTTAAGGTGTACAAAGCACTGAGAACAGTGGCTCAGACTTCAAAGCATATTCTTCAAGGGAAACTTTAAGAACAGTAATGCCTGGATTCTACCAGGAGAGATTCTGATGTAATTGAGTGGGGGCCAGGGGGAGGGATTAGGCATTGTGATGGTTTTGAAAGCTCCCCAGGTAATCCTAATGGGCAGCCAGGAGAACTGCTGATGCCACTGATGTCAACCCTAGAACAAAGTTTTCCAACTGTTATGCCACAGGAAATAGGTTCCAGGTGTGGATTGATCCCCTTGGCTCCTGGGAAGTTGGGCAGAACCTGGAGCCACACTGGTTTACTCTTCCACAGGGTAACCTCTGTGTGGGTCACGACAGGACACTTATTGAAACTGTTGCTTGAGAATTTTTTTAAAAGATCAATTTCTGAACTATTGAGTTGAAAAGTTAAGACTGTACTAAAAAATGTGTCAAACATGGACATTACCTTGGACCCAATGGCTGTCTTTCCAATAGTTTTTCCACCCAGAAACATAGCCGTTCTTCAGTTTTTCAAGCTTTTCCTGTATACATTTTTGTAGAATCTTATAGTTTTCTTTATAAAGACTTCTATTTCTTATTAGATTCATTTCCAAAGTGTATTTCTGAACGCTGATTTATTGCTACTGTAACTCTTTGTAAAGAAATACAGAATTTTGTGCTTTCCCCTAACCTCACCTCTGTGCTTTGGTCATTTATCCTGAGCATCAAAAAGGCGTCTCTACTCTTTCCCTCCTCTTTGACTTTCTCCTTGAAAGGTTTCCTCAACCTTTGTTGCCTGCTTTTATTCCAACAACTGTAACACAGCCTCTATTGCCAGACGTGCTGTACCTCAGTTTCCTGCTGGGGTCAGCCCTTTTCCCTAACATAGCCTCATTTCCCAGTTCTCAACTCGCAGATGCCCTACAAGCATTGCCCCGTCTCTCAGGGCAGTGAGCCCCCAGCCAGCCGGGCTGGGGCGGGATGGTGGGGAATTTTAAATCAGGTCTTTCAATTAAGTACTAACTTCTGCTACATTTCCACCTACGGGGGTCTGCAATTACTTCAGAAAACTTTGAAAAGTAAGAGTAGAGAGTGTTTTAATTCCTTACTCACTGCTGTGCTTGCCTTGGTTATTCTGGTTCTTGAGCTGGATGAAGAGCTGTATCTGTGGTGGACATCCCAAGGACATGAATCTCCTCCGTCACCCACCCGGACCCTCCTCCCCCCTCCCCGGCCCCGTTCCTCCCCAATTCTGTGCAGGCCAAGAAAGGATTTCACATCAGTTACTTCGTTAAAGAGTTAGTCTGGGACACCGGGGTGGCTCCTTTGGTTGAGCATCGGACTCTTGACTTCGGCTCAGGTCATGACCTCATGGTTTGTGAGATTGAGCCCCATGCCGGGCTCTGTGCTGACAGTGCAGGGCCTTGCTTGGGATTCTCTCTCCCTCTCTCTGCCCCTCCCCTGCTCGTGCTCACTTGTGCTCTCTCAAAATAAACTAAAATAATAATAATAATGATAATAAAGAGTTAGCCTGTGTTCCTTCAGCTAAGTCTGAGTCTGTATCACGCACCGAGCAGCTGAGAATTGAGGGTTGAATATAATTGTCTTCCTAAATTATTTTCTTGCCTCTCAGCCCCTCCTATCCCTCCTCTGTAGTGCAGCCAGAAATGGCATCTCTAGAAAGCACTGTCTGGTTATGTCTTTTTCTTGCTGAGATCCGCCAGTGGAATTCCAGAGTCCCAGGGTCCGAGCCTGCTTCTAAGACAGACCCATCGCTTGCCTCTGCCTTGCGGTGGCTGGGGCATTCCCTCGGTCTGGAATGCTTGCCTCTTACCCACCTGGCACTCTTCCCTTCTTTGAGAACCTGACTTCCACATCACCCCTTGGAAATGACTTGCATTACCCCAAGTTCCTTTCTCCTTCCTCTGTGCTTTGCCCTGGACTTCATACACATACTTCTGTCTTCACTTAGCCAACAACTATCATGGAATGCTGGGCGGCGTTGGGCCTCTTCATAGGGCTGGGGCTGTGGCAGTGAGGGAGACAGTCATTGCCCACATAGAGGGAAGGCAGGTAATCAGATAAATAGGAGGGTGGTTTCGGCTAAGGGTAAGTGCTCAGAAGAGAACAAGACTGCCAACGACATAGAGGTTTGGAGAGGGTGGACAAAGAAGTCTTCCAGGAAGTGACATTTGTGCTGAGCTCTGAGCAATCAGTGGAGGCAGCCATGGAAGCATCTGGAAAGGCTCTGTTAGTGCGGGGGAAGCCGCACCTGCAGAAGCCCGAGGCAGAAAGGGTATGGCATTCTGGAGGGACAGGAGAAAGACACCATGTGGCCCGAGCAGGGTGAAGGAGGTGGGGAAGGGTAGGAGGGGAGGTCAGAAGAACAGCCAGGGGACTGAGTGCCTACTGGCCACGGCAAGGAAGTCGAGATTCATTTTGAAGTGCACTAAGGAACTGTTGAAGTATTTTAGGCAGGAGAATTGTATGAAATGATTTTTTTTTTTATTTTGAGGGGGGTGGGGGGAGAGAGAGAGAGAGAGAGAGATAGAGATACCATAAGTGTGGAGCCTGACTTGGGGCTCAATGTCATAAACTGTGAGATCATGACCTGAGCCGAAATCAAGAGACTGACACTTAACCAGATGACCCTGAGATGATTTTCTTTTTAATGTTTACTTATTTTTGAGAGAGTGAGAGAGGAGAGAGAGAATGAAAGAGCAGGGGAGGAACAGAAAGAGAGGGAGAGGATCTGAAGCAGACTGCCCACTGACTGCAGAGAGCCTGACACGGGGCTTGAACTCACAAACCTTGGTATCATGACCTGAGCTGAAGTCGGACACTTAACCCGACTGAGCCACCCAAGTGCCCCCCAAATGACTTTTTAACCTGCTCCGAACACTTATGTGGCTCACTTGCACGTGTGTGTGTTAGACTGGGAGCCGTGTGAGGGCAGGTGCTTCTGCGAACCCCCCGCACCAAGCCCAGAGTGCTGTCGGCAAACATTTGAGTAGTGCATGAATGAGCCATCCATGTTTTCTTTTGGTAAGCTCTGTTTAAGTGTGTGAGTCAATAACACCATGTAAATAACATTTTCTGTTTAATAAAATCTGATCATTCTGGTGCCAGGATACTCCCTATGAATAAAGAAACATCACAGGCTTTCTCAAGACTCTAGGGTATTATTATATTCTGGATGCTCTTCTCTGAAGCGGTACCACAGGAATGTTAAGCAGAATCTCAATGACCAGAAAAGAATGAAAAGCCATGACATTTAAGAAATGAAAACTATAAGTAGTACAGTAAGTCTCATGATAGGGGTGAATACAGATATAACATCACAATGGTGTTGGTCCTCAAAAGGAGCCCAGGGGTGGGAGGTGGGGAGCGGGGGATTGTAGAAAGATGGCATCTACTGGTAATTTGGGATTTTCTTAGTTCCATATAAGGGCAGTTGTATGTGATTTAAATTTCATTATCTTTTGTGATCTTTGAAAATAGAGACTACTGAGGTATCCTATTTCTCATTAACTCCACAATAATGTCCCCTTGCATTTTATGTCATTGAGGTTTTTGGGACCTGACTTAACAGTGTAATGATGGACGTTCACAATAGTTAGCATTTTTCTGTTATAGTTTTTAATCTCCAATTTACAGGTAGTCTTGTTAAACCTTGAGATTTTTTTTTTTTTTTACTCCTTTGGAAACTCTAATTTATATCTATTTGTGTCCCATTAAATAAAGCTGTTATTGAAAATCTCCAAAGGTGTAACCATAACCCAGTCCAGCAGACATGCTCTAATGGCAATCATAGCACCTTACTCCTAAGAAAAATCTTCCTCATTACTTCCATCCTTGCGTTCACTTAGAAATTACCCTGTAGATAATAAAGGGTTTAAAACAGGGTATATATAACCAACTACGTTTTGGACTGTGTTTTGAGTTGAAAATATTTTTCCCTGCAGAGACTTCAGCAACACAGAAACTCTGTGTAGTGAACAGAAATATTATTGTGAAACGTGCTGCAGCAAACAGGAGGCCCAGAAAAGGTGTGTAAAGGATTCAGCCCAGAGGATGGCTTTGTACTCAGGGAAGGACCCATACCTGATTTTGAATCCCAGTTCCATGGGCTCGTGGCCAAGTAGCTTTGAAGAAGTCAGTTGCCTTCCTCCCCAGCTAAACGAGGATAAGGACACCTGGCTGGAAACGTGTCCATTTGTCTGATTGTCTGATCATTTGTTCATTCATTCGTTCCACAAATATTTATCGTGTGCCGTGTGCCAGACACTGTGCTGGGTAAATGAGTGGTGGTCAGATAGAATTACTATTTTCTTGGGATTAAAGACAAATTATAAAAAGGGTTTAGCATAGTATGTAACACTTAGTAGATGTCTAGTAATATTGTTACTTCTTATTGGAACTTCTTGAGAGGCACAAGAGGTTTTAAAAAGTGAATTATTTAATATGGAAACTTGAGGAAATCAATAACACATCAGTTGCATGGATAGGTGATAAGTATCATGTTCTGAATTGATACAGGATCTAGGATCCATTCTGCCTTTTTTTTTTTTTTTTTTTACCAGCACCAGCTAGTTACAGCCCCTGGACAATGTGTGACAATCAGTGGTTCTCTGTTATCTGCCCCCCGAAGTCAAGAAACTTGACATTTTAATTATCCTGTGAAGCCTTACTGTGAGTTAGATTTACCTTGCCCACGGTTGTGGAATATTCCGAACCACTCACAGAAGCTCATTACCGCCACCTAAAACCTTCAGGGGTCTCGGAGCTGAGGTCGGAATCATTTCTCTGCCCAGCCTCCCCTGCCCTCCCCCTAGACATGCACATCTTTCCTTGCTCCATCAAAACTTACAAAAGGTGTCTCATTGCGGCAGATGGGAGTGGAGTGCTGGCTGGTTAACTTTTGTGAGTTCAGGGGAGCTCGCCTCTCCCTGTCCTTACAATCTCCGTCTGCCCAGGGCCACCCCAGGCCTTCCTAGGTGGCATGAAGTCGTGTTCATTAAAATATTGTGTGTTCCTGTAAAATATGGGGTTTCCCATGATTCTTATGTTTCTGCAGACGTTATTTTGCTTCTTTATATGAACAGGGTTTTTCCTCAATCGATTCCTGAACGATAGTGTCTTCAAATTTGTCCTTTTCAAATAACATGCATTGAAAATGTATGCATGCTGCATAGCACTGACCGTGACTCAGGGCATTTCTAGAATGGGGGTCCCGGAAGGTGAACAAAGATCCTCTACCCAGCAGAGTTGTCTCCATAAACCATTGTTTTTATGAGGTGGTTTTTTTCTTTTTTCTTTTTTTTTTTTACCGAGCAATATTAACGGTCACCTGAAAAAAAGATTTCTGTGTTCATGTATGTTTGGGAAATGCAGCATCAAGCAAGAGAGAACAGTTCCTTTACCGTAGGGTGTCTCAAAGCCTACCTGCCAGTGCGCAGAGAGGAACTTGGGAATAGAAAGTAGTGCTGTCCAAACTTGGTGCCAAGAACCCCGCCGCTGCTAACGTCTGCGGTGTCCCACAAGCCCGGTTTGGGAAGCCAACCCCTACAGTTCATGGATGGGGAAACCGAGAGCTCGACACGGGGAAGGACTGACACGAGAGTGAGTGGGCGGGAGCGTGGCGTGCTTGGTTTCCTGACTCAGACCCTGGAAGCCCACACCACAGCCACTTGCTTGTCCTCTTCCCAGCTTCCTTTTCTCAAAAGTTGTCACCCCTCCTCTCCATTATCTCCAGGCGGGGTGCAGGGGTGTGTGGTTGTCCAAATAGTGTTCCTTTCTGGAAGGCGGGGGGGCAGTAACGGAGAGCAATTGCACACCGTATTGGTATTAGTACAAAACATCAGGACTGCCTCGTTTGGCTGCAGAGAAACAGGGAGCTGCTCTTGCCCTCTTCTCCTGCGGGCCGAGCCCGGTTAGCCAGGCGAGCAGGTGACGCCCGCGGTGTGGGCGCAAGCACCCTTGTATTCTTGGGGCCGGTGTGGTTACTCGCTGGGTTGAAGTCCGTTAGGCCCCTCTGCTCTCCACTTGGGTGGCAGCAGTGTGTTCTGTCCCCCCGACAGCTCTGAGCGGGTACAACTTCTTTTCTATCTCGTGGTTTCTTAGGATGAGAGTAAAAAAGCTGCCCATGATTCTGGCCCTGCACCTGAAGCGGTTCAAGTACATGGAGCAGCTGCACAGGTACACCAAGCTGTCTTACCGGGTGGTCTTCCCGCTCGAGCTCCGGCTCTTCAACACCTCCAGCGACGCCGTGAACCTGGACCGCATGTACGACCTGGTGGCTGTGGTAGTTCACTGCGGCAGGTGAGGGCCGGCGGGAAAGCGGGGCGCGCGCCAGATGGGTGCCGAGGTCCAGCCGGCTGTACCTTCCCTGGGCCGCGAGACTCCGAGGTAGTGGGCCTTCTGAGAATGGCTTCCAGGCTCTTGTTTATCATCTCAAAATAAATCCAAAATGCACTCCTACAGATACTCTCCATGCAGTTTTGAGTCCTTCCCCAACCAGAAAAAAGAATAAGAGCGAAGGCTCGTAGATATGGAGGAGAAAAGTGTTTTGCTGAAAGTCCTTTGAGCAGATATTTCTTTATTCCATAGCTATGGATACAAGCGTGAAAGAGTCCACCAAAAATACACCTGTTTGTTATCCTTTGCTCACAGCTGGGATGGGTTTGTGTCCTGTCGTCCCCCTGCCCTTCTGGGTTTTAGATGGGGGTTTGTCACCGAGCAGGCGTATTTTCGTCTCCATCCTCGTGGATTGGATTTTGGTGCACAGACCATTACAAGAGGATGCGTGGTCCATGCAGAGGAGTAGACCGATTTACCTTCCCCCTGCACTGCGGCAGATGCTTCGCCTCCGAACCACTTTATTTGTCCCCTGCAGAGCAGACTTGAAGGCACAGGATGCTTGCTTACATCCTCAGTGTTCTGTGGATTGGTCAGTTATAAGCCAGCTCTGTGGGTTTCCTGAAGAGGAGTACTGCCAGTTATTCTTCTAAGGAACACAGAGGCTGGTGATCTGGAAACCGGCTGTGAACACTGGGTGGGACCCCATGGCAGGAGCTGAAAGGTCTTAGAGCCGGCAGAGCCTGGTGCCCGTAGGGCATTGTGGCCGAGGTGGGCAGTGGGCTGACGTGGGAAGGTGATGGGGAGACAGGAGTGCTCAGAAGTACATATACGTGTTCAGTATGGCTCTCTGTGGGTGGTGACTAGTCCCCGGAGCCCTGGTGAGGGTAAGGCAGCAGTCCATACAGGGGACCTGGAGGACAAGTAGAGGCTGGGTTCCAGAATAGTGACTTTCTGTAATGAGGGTGCAAGGTCAGAGCGGCCCTGGCAAGCAAGGGCAAATTGGTGCCGAGTCATACGTGCTACTAACTAGCATTCATTAAATTCTTCCCCACTAGAGATAGCACCGTCCTCATACAGGGAGCAGGGCTGGCCTTGCGCATGGGGACCAGGTGGCTTTGGGCTGTGGGCACTGGGGAGCTCAGACGCCGGGCAGCTGAGCTCTTCCTCGTCCACACCAGGACCTCCTGGCCCACGGATGCAGCCGGTGCAGTCTCATTCACTGATTTCTGCTGCAGATATTCTTTGAACCTTTGTTTCTTGGGTTTGTAGCAGAGGCTGAAGGTACACCAGTGACAAGGACACGTGGGCCCTGTCCTCATGAAGCTGAGCCTCTAGTGGGAAAAGTAGATAATTAACAAGTAAGCACACCACCCGCCAGCACAAAAACAAAACCACTGGAAGATAACTTATGAGTTTGATGGGTGCTGTGAGGAATGAACGGGGTGCTGAGAGAGAGCAGTGGGAGGTTCCTCTTTAGGGAAGGTGATCGGTGAAGAGTAGCTACCAAGGGGACATTCGGGGCTATGGCCTAAGGGACAAACTGAGCCAGGAAGGCCCACATTAGGGGAGGATCACTTCAGGCAGAGTCTCGCAAGGGCAGAGAGGCCCACCATGTGCAGAAGTGGTGTGTGAAAACCGGAAGCCAGTGGACCGGAGTTCAGGGAGCAGGAGAGAGTGGCTGGATGACGTTGGAGAAAGGCAGGAACCATTCGTGTGGGTCATCTTGTATCTAAAGAGAGCAAATAGAGGCACCCGGCTGGTTCAACCAGTACAGCATGTGGCTCTTGATCTTTGAGTTGTGAGTTCGAGCCCCACATGGGGCATAGAGATTACTTAATAACATTAAAAAAAAAAAAAAAACAAAGGCAAATTTGGGTTTTGAACTTTAATGGTGCACTGAAGAAATGAAACAGAACTCTAGATTTAGGGTTAAATTCCCTCAGTTGTGCAAATCTAACTAATAGTAACCTCTGTGTAGTTCCACTTTTTTCCATAGTATGTGATACGTACCCTTTCATTTTAGCACTTGTTATTCTACATTATGGTTTAACATATGTCTAAAACTTAGATGATGTCACTCCTTGAAGTTCCCCAGCGTCTTCCTGGCTGACTCACAGCAGAGTCCAAAACCTGAAGCCCGATTCCGCATGCCCCATTTCTGTGGCCGCCCTGCTCCCCTTCCCCTGGCTCACTGGGCTCTGGCTTCCTTGCTCTTCGGTGAACACAGCAGTAGCTGCCCCCTACACCCCCCTCCCCCACCCTGTGCCCAGTACCGTTGCACTTGCTCTGAACTTTCATCACATAGTCACATGGTTTGTCACCATCACCCACAGCTTTCAGCAAAAGTTCCTTCTGCTCTGTCACCACTTTATATCAAATAGTACTTTTCCTCTGTCACTTCCCATGCTATTCCTCTGCTTTATTCTTCGTAGCGCTTTTTATTTTAAGTTTATTTATTTTGAGAGAGAGCAAACGAGAGGGAGGAGGTATGGGCAGAGACAAAAGGAGAGAAAGAATCCCAAGAAGGTTTGCGTTGACTGTCAGTGAAGAGCCTGTTGCGGGGCTCGAACTCACAAACCATGAGATCATGACCTGAGCCGAAATCAAGAGTCGGACGCTTAACTGACTGAACCACCCAGCATCCCTTCATGGCATTTATTATACCTAGAAACCTATTTTAGTTTGTTCAGGGCCTCCCCAACCCTCACCCCAAGAAAGTGGGGACTTTTTTTTCTTCACTGCTTTTTATGTCTGACAGCCAGAAGAGAGTCTGGCACATAGTAAGTACACAGTAACTGTTCATTTATATTTGTTGAATTTGAATATCTGCTTTCCCCACTGGACCGTGGGTCTTTAGAAGCCCGACATTTTTGCATCTTTGCCAAAGATTCCTTTATGCTCAGCACAGCACCACCACGTGGGTCTTCCCCCATAAATTGTGGCCAAACAAATGTGGATATAGACATGACCTACACGAGTTCTGTCTCCTGATGAAAGAGGTTGTTCTGGTAGATCACTGCTTTAAAAGAACGACCGAGTTGTTTAAAGAAGTAAATGTTAGCTTGTTAACCTGTGTTTGTTCTTTTCTAGTGGTCCTAATCGTGGGCATTATATTACCATTGTGAAGAGTCATGGCTTCTGGCTTTTGTTTGATGATGACATTGTAGAGGTTGGTATGCAGATTACTCTATAATGGGGCTGTAGTGTAGACTGTATTTGGGGGAATGTGTAGGTGCAGACATTTCCTAAAATAGGCCTATTTTCCCATAACCTGGCTTCAAAACCATTTATTTACATTTCTCTCAATACTAAATTCTGCTGCTCTTTATTCTCTATAGAAAGGGAGAAAGGGGTGTGACTGAGGACTCATTAATACTGCGTTCTTGTTAACTGATCAGCTATAGATGTGGGATCTCTTTGTCCCCTGAAAATCATATTTATATGTAAGTCCCATTTTCCACTGTGACTAAATCCTCTAGTACAGACCAAAGAATAAACTTTTTATTTTTATTTTTAAATGTTTTAAATTTAAAATTTTTTTTTAATGTTTATTTCTGAGACAGAGAGACATGGCGCGAGCAGGGGAGGGACAGGGAGAGCGCGAGACACAGAATCTGAAGCAGCCTCCAGGCTCTGAGCTGTCAGCACAGAGCCAAATAATAAGCTTAATAAAAAGCTCTGTTAGCACTCTTTCATTATACCAAATTCATCTTGTGTGATTTTTTCAGTCTGTTGGACCTGGAAATCTTTATATTACACTCAAGTGTTCCATATATTGATTTCGTTGTAAAGGAATACTAGCTGGAGAGAATTCCACACTCAGACAAGGTCCATTTTAGCTCAGAGGGTGAGAGAAACGGGAATGAAGTCTGATGACCTGAAAGAACTAAGGTTATTCCCCAGACCCCCCAGTTTACCATGTGAAAGACAAAAGTCCTGACTGCTTCAAAGCATGCCCACATAGGTCTGCCTGACAGAGTGAAGGCTGGCTTTCCTCCTCCATGATTTGCAACATGTGTAATCATGCCCCTTTGTCAGGTCTGTGGAGTTACCCGTTTGCCTGAAGTTCCCAGTTGTGATTTTGTGACAGTGTTGCTTATGTCTTCTTGTTCATTCCGTTTGTTTTCCTTCCCTTCTCTCAGTCATCACATTAAACAATCGTATTGTTTTTGCTCTTTTATTGCAGAAAATAGATGCCCAAGCTATTGAAGAATTCTATGGCCTGACATCAGATATATCAAAAAATTCAGAATCTGGATATATTTTATTCTATCAGTCAAGAGAATAACTTGAAGAACTGTGGGACTAAGTCACATGGGGGGAAACGTTCACAGCACTACTCCCTGGTTTCTCTGCAGACTCTCCTCCCCCGTGACCCACCAGGGGTACTACGCCAAGTCTAATGGTCCGGCTGTGTTAGACTTTCTCTCCCTTTGGTTTTTTACATGCAGCACTACTTGTGGTTTTATTTTAGTCTGAGGTAGAGTTAACTGCAATCAGATTGTAGTATGATTTATATGAGTAACAGTTGCTAATGTTAGGATTGGGTAAATGCTACGCCACTGGCTATGTCTGGCTGAATTAGAGTGACATTTCCTATGAGAATGTCTACAGTCTGTTTTGGGTCTCTGCTAAACGTCCCAAGTGGCTTCCGGGATCTCATGTCAATGCATTCCTTTAACTCGTCCCCGGAGGCACAGCTACCCATTTGTAGCTTCTCTGCCTCTTTCCTGACACAAGGACAGAATTGGGGCAGAAGTTCACCTGTTAGGGCTGCAGCTATAGCTTTAAGTTTGTGCAAGTGAAAACGTTTAAAAGTGAGCAACCTCAATACTAAAATCATCCTCCAGGTGGAACAGGGTGGCGAGAAGCTGTTCCCGGTGGCTAGCGCCTGCCTGGGGATATACTCGCCTAGCCAGTAGGATCCCGGAGGCTAAGAAGACGCGGAGCTCAGGGCTGGCAGAACCCAGAGGAGGAAGCTTTTGTGGACAGTGAGAAGTTACTTTTCTTATCTTTCTACCAAAACCAAGTTTCAGGAAAATAACCCTATGCCATTTGTTTTCAGTGATGCGCTCTACTTCCGTAAGGTCCTGTGAGTTGTATCTGTCCTTTATCTGGGGCTGCTGAGCTTTCCAAGGTCTTTACAGTCCTGCTGGTGTTTTGCAGTCTGTGGCCGCAGGGCTGAGGCGCCGAGGTGACTGCTTCGGGCACAGCTCTCCTTAGCCAGTCAGTACCCACATCCTCCTCTATCAGGAAGGACCCAGACACAGCACCTTCACCACCATTGGCCGCATTGTACAGCCGTTCACCTTGTAACATTTCAGTCTGTTTACGGAGGCGCTGGCGAGTCCCAGGACTAATATGGAACCTTCCCTAGAGGGATTACTGGAGTCAGCTGGGTGTGAAGGTGGGTCAAAGGAAGTGGTAGTGGGTGGGCGGAGGAATGAACAAAATGGCAACGTTTCTATGGCTCAGACTCCTAGAATGCTTGACAAGACAGTTTTTTGGAAGAACCTCATCTCACTATAGTTACTTTTACTTTTTTCACTTTTGTTATGTATGTATTTATTAGATCACTTGAGTACTGGTACCTTTTATTAAAAGGGTCAATTTGGTGTTTTGCTGTTGAGCTGGTTTTTGGATTCTTACAAATACTATGAGTCATAGATCTTGGCTTCCTTTGGGAGGTCAGTTGACTTCCATACACTATAAGATACTGTGAACATATTATTTTGTTACCTAATAAATCAGCAAATGAACATGCAAATGTTTGGCATAATGTGAACTAAAACTGAAATCAGACATGTTAGCTGCCATTTTGTAACAATTAAGAGCATAGCACTTTATCTAGATGAAAACTGGATTTCTTGTCTTTAAGATATCTTGAACTGTTTATTGCTCAGAACTTTAATAAGCATGCCAACACTTCATTTGTTCATGCTTGAAGTGAAATGTTTTACTTTTCACTGGAGAAGACAAAAACAGGGTGATCTTCACGTTATTTTATGAAAGTGACGAAAATATACCTTGCCTTATTTAGAGGCAAATTCATATTTATAAATATTTTGTCGTTTTTTTCCTACATGAAACATATGCAGTAATCACCTACCTGGAAGGTGAGTATTTATTCCGTTTTTAAGGAGAGACACTTTGCAGTTGAAGGCGGCTGATCCAAGGAACTGTTTACGATGTATCACCCATATATTTGACTGCAGGTTGCAAGGTCTTAAAAAAAATGATGGTTCATATCTAATATATTTGGAACCGATTCATAAGAAAAACTATTAAAATTATCTTTGGAGTGACTCTTGAAGCTAATTTGTTAGAAAAAAAAGTTTCAATTGGAAGCCGACAGAGGTAATATCTAAATGCTGTCATAGATTCAGTACTGGTTTTTTTGTTTTTGTTTTTTTTTTGTCTGTATGTGCAAAGAGTTTTTCCCAGTGACTTAACAGAAGTAATTGAAAGGGTCAGTTAAAATTCCGAATTCATGGATAGAGTTTAGGAATAAAAACAAGTATGGAAGATAAAACGCAAAGGCATTAAAATGGTTGTGTGATGCAGGAAAAGGAGCTTGGAGAAAGACCAAAACACTTATCCACCGACACTCCATCAGCGTTTTAAACTTAGAGCTATCTGGTAGTTTCTTTCCTCTTCAGTAAATGAAACAAACACTAGGCAGCTACCTTTTCCCGGAATCATTTCACTTTATGTAAAGACAGTAGCATGCAAACACTTTATCTTTCACCCCTTGTTCATCGTGCAAAGCAGGGAAGGGTGTGAGGTATGTGAGACCATTCTGAGGTCAACGATAGCACAAAGGCTCAGCAATATTCCCTCAAATGACAGGGTTTTGGTGGGTCCTTTTCCGGCAGGAGTGATAGGCCTGCTGTATTTTTTTTAACTGCTGCGGGGTTGTTAAAATAAGTTACAGTGTTTTAGACCTAGAGAAGAGATGACATATTTGCTTTATTGGTTACTTACTGGCTGAGCATCTAGATTATTGTACAGTTTGCTAAAAAGGCATTTGTTTAAAAGTCACTTTTTGGCAGAATGCTGACATCCATTCCTGTTACCTGGATGCATTTTTCCTTCCAAGGCAGCACGAAGTGGACTGGTTCTCAGAGAGCCAAGGAACAACGCAAGAGGGTATTGGTTTGACTCGGTAGCCAGTCCTATTTGGGTTTACAGCCTGGTATATTTTGGATTTCAGATGAAATGGGGTGGGGGGAAATGACAGGAGTGGTCCCTATGCATTTATTTTCATGGATACGCTTAAATTCATGGGCATGCCTAACAATGAACTATGTTCTAACTGGAGCTTAGGGCTTATTTTAGATATTGGAGTGTAGCTTTATTACAGATGGATTTTATCTTTAAACATTGCATTTTGATCAACTTTGTATATTCACGTGTATTAAAATATTGTGCACTAAATGTTTTGCCCTCATTTGCTATTATATGGTCAAGGCATTTATCGGCACTATTGTGATTAACTCATGTAAATGGCATGGGTCAGGGAAAGTTATTTCCTACTTTTCTGCCTAATTAAATTTCTGTTTTCCAGTATTACATTAATTTATTTTTGGCTTCCATTTCTTTGTAACCAAAATAGTTACTGTATTTGTGTGGCATTCATTTCATTTTGTTGCTAAAGAAACAAGTTTAGTTTTTATTTAAAATGATCTGTACCTTAATTTTTTTTTGTAAAACCAAGTCAAGCACTTTAAGCAATAATGTCAATCTTGTGAAATTTCAATCAGTTTAACACCCTGCCTCTAAAATTGTTTGCAAAAAAATAAATAAATAACATAGGAACTCCCTTCCTAGAGAATTATATCTTGGTAATGTTACACACATGGTACTTAAAATCCTTTTTATAAAATGTGAGTTATTGGCAAGTCTCATGTCTGGCTAATCATTCCAAACTTCATTTTGAAGCAGTGGCCATGTATAGAACATTCTGGTCATGGCGACCTATAAAGGCTGTGCCACTGTCAAGGTTCTGGAGGTAACTCCCCCTTTTCGCCGAGTAAAAAAGATCCACAGAACTAATCCAGAAGCCTGTATTTGGGGAATAGCAAATTGAGGATATCAGTGGGCGGGGAGGACTAGGGGCAGGTATGTTAGGGGTATTAGGCGTCACAGTGGATTCCTTAGCTGGGACTCTGCATCTAAACAAGTCCTTTCCCGGTTAGGAAAGGAACGATCCATTCATTCCGGAAGTGAGGAAGTAGCTGCCAGCATCTGGCTTCTAGGCTAGACTGGGGAGTGTGGCCCTGGCCCTGTTGTATTGACAGCCAGCCCTGGACCTCTATCTAGGTGGTTTCTGAGCCGGGGGGTGGGGGTGGGGAGCGGGGGGAGAGGCAGTGGGGTGCATACCACTCCCCACACTGGCCTGCCAGAGTGGGGGCAGCGCGTGGCCTCCAGCCCGAGATTCAAGGTTGCTGTTAAAAAGCTCAAGGCTTCCCCCCACCCTCCACTCCCAGCCAATCACTTCAAGGGGCCATGTGTGGGCAGGAGCTTGTCATCTGCATACATTTGCCTGGGGCCCGATTTCGGGAATACAAACCCACAGACCATGAGTGGGACCATATGCCATTCATTCATTGAGTCCTCAGCTTCTATCTTCTCTCGGGTCACGTCAGCTGAACGTGATTGAGCTGGAACAGAGGCTTGTGGGAAAGTCACCTGTATCCTCCAGGAAGGCTGTAGGAAGGGAAGACCTCAGGAAAGCCTTTTTCTTTTCTAGACCTGGTTTGGGCCATCCATTAGATGGCGTCTCTAGGATAGGCTGCCACTGCCAGCGGGACCCAATTTCTGGGGAGTGAGGAGTGTTCTCCATTTATCCTCCACTTCTGTACTTTGAGACTTAAAACACCTTTAACAGAGAAAGAAGTCTTCCTTTACCTTCTATTTACGCGAAGATAAAAATACTTGCTAAGTCATTCTCCCTCCCCCGACCCCCAGGAAGATTGTGATTGTGGGGATAGTACTAAAAACAAGCCACTTAGACCTGTCCTAGAGATGTCCCCAGTGGAGAGATTTCTAATGAAGCCATCATTTAGCACCTGTTACATGCCAGGTGTGTTGGGAATTGGGGGACAAAAGGGGGAAACAGGATCTCCTTTCTCATTTCTTAACCTCAGGAAAAAAAAGATTTGTGGACAAGAGATTTAAGTTGTGGAAGTATTGTGCGTGAGGGGAATTCACAACTGAGCACCATTTGGCTGTGGGCCTGGGTCTCCGGGAGCAGATGGGCAGTTAGATGAGGCAGGCTGGTTCCTCTCCCCCGGGTCCCCTTCTCGGAGTCCCACGTTCCTCTCCGCCTGCTCCTTTGAGAGAGGGACAACACTTTTTAAAAGCAGCGTGTCAATCTGTTATGTTGCAGCAATGGACTTGAGCATTTTGCCTCTTAATTTCATGTCAAAAGCGCCAGAATTTTGAAAGTCTTAACAGAGGATTTTATGAATAAGGTAAGCAGTCCCTTTACATTATTACCAAATAATTGGAGCCTGTCTGCACTTAGCAAAACCGATCAGGGCGGGAGAGTTTCTAAGCTATGCGGCCAATGACTTTATTGACTTACCAACCTGAGCTCCCTTTTTTGAGTTCCTTTATGTTTTATTCTTTTTAATGTTTTTTTTTATTTTGAGAGTGAGCGAGCACAAGCAGGGGAGGGGCAAAGAGGGAGAGAGAAAATTCCAAGCAGGGCATCGTGTTCAGCATGGAGCCCGATGTGGGACTCGATCCCATGACTGCAAGATCATGACATGAGCCGACATCAAGAGTGGGACGCTAAACCGACTGAGCCACCCACGCACCGCGAGCTCCCTTATGTCTTAAAAGTGCTTTGAACAAAGCACATTAGGAACTTACAAACAAATGAAAAGCTCCAGTTTGGTTGTGAGACACCAGAGTCAGAAACGACATTAAATGTTGTAAAAAGGATTCCCAATTTTGTGCTCATTTCCCACATGATCGTTCATGATAAAGTTTTTATTAACGACCCTGGCGTAGCATATCCGTGTTGTCAGTTACCTGGCCACACCTTCACAAGTGAGCCCACAGGTTCTGCTAAGGCAGTGTGGAATTCCACAGAAACTCCGTGAGAAGGTTGGGCATTTGTGTTGTGGGTTGAAATCTTACAGTAGGGGGGCGCATGGGTGGCTCAGTTGGTTAAGCGTCCGACTTTGGCTCAGGTCATGATCTCACCGCTGGTGGGTTCGAGCTCCGCGTCAGGCTCTGTGCTGACAGAGCCTGGAGCCTGCTTCGGATTCTGTGTCTCCCTGTCTCTCTCTCCCTCCCCTGCTCGCACTCTATCCCTCTCTCAAAAATGAAAAAAATGTTTAAAAAATTAAAAAAAAATCTTACAGTAGGGAGCTTGGAGAAGAAAACATGTAGATTTGACTTGGCAAGAGGCAAAATAATTTAGTAGTGGAAGCCACCATTTCCATGTATTTAACCAAGACCTCTTGTGATCCAACTCGGCTGTGTTTTGTATGAAAGAGGCTTTCAAACCACCTTACCTGAGAGAACATTCTGTGCTGGGATAACTGAAAATAAGCACACAAACAATTTAAGAGTGAACCCTTCTTCCCTCCCACAGCAAGCGGAGTCTCTTCACTAAAGAGCTCATCTCCAGGTGAGAATTCCCCATTTCCCACGCTGAGGGGTAGAAAAAGATCTTTTTTTTAAGGTTATTTATTTATTTTGAGAGAGAGAGAGAGAGAGAGAGAGAGAGAACCTGGGTGGGGGAGGGGCAGAGAGAGAATTCCAAGCTGGCTCTGCTCTGTCAGGGTGCAGCCAGACGCTCAACCAACTGACCCACCCAGGCACACGGAAAAATATCTTTAATGGGTTATAAAAGCTGTGTGAAGACTCATTCATTCACCCCCACCCCCAGAATAAATGGTTTGGGAAAAGAAGTTGCTTCTGCATATTTTTCCATCTCTGCAACCCCACAGCCCAGAGAACAAAAATAAGTGTGTTGTCGGCCTAAGTTGGTCTTCTGTGCTGATCTGGACTATGAGTGGAAGTAGGGGTGAAGGCTGTGGAGAGGATCCCTCTTCCTGGGTGTCTGTTGATTGACCTGGTCCCTCAGTTATGTCCTCTGAGGAGTCTGAAAGCTTATGAGGAACAAACTTACTTCAGAATCTGCCTTCAAGTGGGAATGTGCACAGAATGTAGAAGAATAGGGGGTGTGGCTCTCAGAGGAGGCAGAGGAGGGGGATAAGGTTAAGACCCTTCTAACATCACGGCTTAGCTTCTAGCCTGGGTCTCACTGCTGTGCCTGCCCCAAGCTGCATTTGCCCTGCAGGGTTAGATGAGCCCCAGGGAACCCCACAGGTGCCTCTGGCCCATGGACAGCCTACAGATGAGATGCTTTGCCATTTTTGTTATTGTCCTGATCTCTGACAAGAGAATGTTGGGCTCGATTCAGTGGTAGCGCGGAGAGCCCTACTGGGCTTGGAATCGGCTCCAGGCTCTCATGCGGGTTGGTCGCTAGTTGGTGCCCTCGGCAGAGCATGTGGGGGAAGCAAGGGATCAAAAGCCATAAAATCTGAGTTCAAGTCCTAACTGTGCCATCCCAGTTGGATGGTACTAGAGATCTGTCACCTAAGTCAGATGTGAGCCACAATGTTGGGGACAGGATGCTAGTGAGCAGTATTTGCAAAGGGGCCCTTCTCTCAGGTCTCTAAAGCAGATAAAAACACAACTGCCAAAATTAATGGAAAGCATATCATTGCTAGTTTAAATTCTTTTTCAATATTTATTTTTGAGAGAGAGACAGAGAGACAGAACGGGAGTGGGGGAGGAGCAGAGAGAGAGGGAAACACAGAATAGGAAGCAGGCTCCAGACACTGAGCTGTCAGCACAGAGCCCAATGCTTGAACCCATGACCTATGAGATCATGACCTGAGCCAAAGTCAGATGCTTAACCGACTGAGCCACCCAGGATCCCCTGCTAGTTTGAATAAGTTCTGGGGTACCATGTTGTATTACTTCGTTTTATCTAACCACATCTTGCAAACATCAAAGACAAGACTGAACAGAGCTGAGAACAAGAAAAACAGCCCCAACAGGCAGGAGCTAGCTTGCGACAGCTACGTCTTAGATGTTGTTAAGAGCTGACCTGGCACTCCGGCTGGGCCACCGTGTTTTCTGGTTGGACATACACAATGTCACAAAATCTCAGACAAGGTCATGCCATGACCATGATGAAGTGACACAAAAAGTAAGACCACGTCACAATTTTATCTAAGCACAGGCAAAAACAAGGTCACTGCCAACCACAAACTACCAAACATTCCTTTATCCCACCAAAGTCTGAGTCACTGCCATTGCTTTACTAACAACAGCATTAGCTTTGCCCTCAACTGTCCTAGGTGAGATTTATTGTAATACCCCATCAAAGAATTATCCCCACTTCCTGACAGCGCACATTCCAGAGCAAACCCGTGTTCCTTGGACCCCCCCCCCCAAATTACCAAACCAAAGCCCCAATCCCACCCGCTGTTACCGAGTGCCCCGCGCTTCTGCACCATGTGTGGTCTTGCTGCTATGAGCGTTAAACACGATTCGTTCAGCCCCAGTCGTGTTCCTGGTGGTCCGGCTGGAGGACATCCATGCAAGACTGTGCTACACTGACAGATAAGCCACTTCCTGGGGTCGGTCTGGATCTGCTCTTCTCCTGGCTGGAAGAAAATGAGCCACACACATTCAGGGTTCTCGTTACTGGAACTCCTCCTGCCCAGAAGGGATGGTGTTGGTCTAGACGCCAAGAGAGGCTTCTTACAAGTGACTACGGATAAATCTAGACCTCAGTTTTTTCTAACCTGTAAAATGAAGTTAGAGCAGGACTGTGATGAGCAGAAAACTGCTGGAAAGTATGGTAGGCATATACCGTGGGGATTATGAGCAGGATAGGATATATATTGCTCATTGTTTATGGACCCCTGGTACCTCCACACTTACCCGCACTTAGAATTTCTCAGACTCAGGTATGACTCTCTCCAGAGCCCTTGAATTCACCCAGGTGTCAGCACCCCTATTTTGAGTCAGGGTCTGAGAACTCGTCAGATGGTCTGAGTTCCATTTGTAGGGAGGGTGCAAACTCTATTTGAGGAATTCCCATTTTCTCCAACAGAGAAGGTCTCAGTTCTGTCTGGATCTTGTTATGTATGCAGAATAGCTTTTTAGAATTATGGGAAGTGAGGGGTGAGGGGCATCGCGAGGTGGGGAAGGCCCAGGGTCCCAGAGGTGATGGAGAACATAGTGCAGGGTCTAGTGCCCTCTAGTGGGAATGGCCTAAAAATACCCCCGAATTTTTCTCCAAAGAATTAGTTTGTCTGCTTTTATTTTATATGCATTATTTGTCCATGGATTTTTGTTAATTACAAACAAGCCCTAAATCTGACAACAGCTATGTTGACTCCACATCGAAGCTTTAGTTAAACAGGCCCTCAGTTTTCTGCAAGATGACGCAATGGAACAAGGTATTGGCAGGGTCAAAGGAGAGAAGAAAACGATCTCTTTGAAGACAGAAGAGTGTTGCTTTCACATCTGGGGCTTCATGCCTAGAAGAAGCTGTAGAGTGAAAACAAAGCACTTGATATCAGGCAGGAGCTAGAGGAGACAAACCGAAGACCAGAGAGCAGAGGACAGTTGACTCCTAGTCCTATGTAGCTTGTTAATATTAAAAAGCAGGAAAGGAAGAATAGAAAAAGAAGGAAGGAAAAAAATATGGCATCACTGAGGAACTGATATAAAGAGTTAAGTGAAATATCTGTCGGCTCCTTTCATATTTGGAAGATAAGAGAGTGCCCCACAGCAAGCCAGCTAAGGCGACAAAGCATAAATTTTAATCCTTACGGTTTTGCCCAAAGGAAAAAATACTGTTCTCTCTTTTTATGCTATTCACATTTTGGTGAACATTCTTTGCAAGCTATTGATTTTTGTCCACAAAGACTGTAAGACCTCTGCAAGGGTGATATGGGGGTAGGGATTCATTTCTTGCTTTAGCGTTTCTGGGAAACCCTGTTGCATTTTAGGGCAGTCTAACATTATTTTTGCTAGAGGCGTTTATTTGTAATCATGTCTGCTGACCTTCAACTATAGAATATAGACAATAGAACTTTAATTACAAATAGGCTCTGGATTTTTCTCTTCTCCATTTAGACATATGAGGGAGTGATGTATGGACAGAAAGTCTCTAGTGACATTTGGGGACAGGAGCTGTGAATGAGAGAATGAGGTGTGAGAAGAACATCCAAGAAGAAAAATGGCATTGCAGAGCCAAAGGGAACAGGGAGAAATAATGATTAGTCTTCTTAGGCATGGCTGGTCAGTGTGTGACTTCTGTCACACTAAGATTCAGAGGCAGGTGACTGTTAGGATCTATTCTAAAATAGATTTCAGGGAGGACAGATTATACAAATACATATACACACATATATTTAAACTTTATTACAAGAAAACCTAAATATGTATAAAAGTAGGATAGAATACAGAACCTCCACGAACCCACGTCTGGTCTTCAACAGTTAGTTATGGCTGGTCTTGTGTGAGACTGATAGAATTTTCAGATCGCACTGGAAAGTTACCCAAACTCCCAAGCCTCCAGCTCTTCTGGATATCGAAACACATGAAGGATAAATAGATGAGGTGTTAATACAGTTCAGATTAACAACCTTCTCTAAGGGATTACCTGTCTTGTCATGCCTCTAACATGAAACAATGTGTCGTTCCTCCAACCTGCTGTGTTTCTGTATACATGTGGAAACATTTTTGCAATACAGAGATTTTATGGTGGAGGTGGGCTTAACTTGTATAATGGCTAAATAAAACAAAATATCATGAAACCAAAGCTGCAGCGTTTGAGGGTTTCCACATTTATTTGGAAAATTATGATGAAAATCATGGCTCTTCTATTAGTTATAAACTAATCTAGATTTTGGAAGATGGTTTTACGTATGTTTATGCAAAGATGAAACGTTCTATGGCTCATATTTCCTTCTCTTCTAGGTCTTCACTTTTCCATCTACCCCTTCTCTTTCTGGAATTTTCCAGAGGGATGGGGCCAGGCTTATAATTTCTATCTGTCTCCATCCTTTCTTATTGGTTTATTCCCTCCTGCCAGGTCAAGAACGGATCCCACCGATAAATGGAGTAAGTTGAAGAATGCCAAAGCAGAAAGGAAGTTCTGGGTTAGCAGGAACCGGAAGCTCCGAGCTCTTAGCAAGAGTTGCTTGATTTGCTCTCCAAGCTGGCGTGACCTAGAATCAGGCAGGAGGAGATGGCGGAGGTGGGCTCGGGCGTTGAAGCAGGGCCACTGTTGTGTGGTGGACCCCTGCACTCTCTGAATCTCATCCCCACCTCTGTCCGCTGACACGACCTCAGAGCTGCAGGGTCTGGGCAAGGAAAGAGAAACAGGTGGTCTTAGCAGACAGGGTAGAGCAGAAAACTGAGGGGCTTGTGCGTGGGACTTCTCCCTCCCCACCCCATTTGTCCAAATGGGTTAGGGCTGAGGTTTTCAAACTTATTTAGTAGCATCATCTTTTTTGAAAACTATAAGCTTATGCAGAACCTTACTGCGGGTGTATATAGTAGTTTATATCACGTTTTGTTGGTCTACATTCCCTTTATAAGTTAGCTTTATAAAGTTAATGAGAACAATGAGACTACTTGACCCTGGTATTTTGAAAGTGGCAGTGTTTTATTGGTCCCAGCACCCAGCGTTACAAATTTTGTTTTGCTTGTGTAGGATTAAGAAAATCCGAGTTCACACAGATATATGATTACAAATAATATTTGTTTTGTTTCTCTTGTTTTTTAAAAAGTTGTCTTGCTAATTCCAGGATTCTTTTCAGTAAAGAAAGATAGTGGGGGAACTTTTATTTTTGAAATCTTCATAAAAATAAGTTAACCTCCCAATTTAGTTAGTCGGAAGTCTCCAGTGAATTTAAATTTGATTTATAATGCACTTGAGTATATCTGTTGATTATTAAACCACATTATATTTAAAAAGTAAAATCCTAATGGGGCACCTGGGTGGCTCAGTCAGTTAAGCATCTGACTTTCACTTAGGTCATGATCTCCGAGTGAGCTCAGGCCCCAATCCAGTCTCCACACTCTCTCTCTCTCTCCCTCTCCCTCTCTCTCTGCACCTCATGGGATTCTCTCTCTCTCCCTTTCTCTGCTCCTCACTCACTCATGCCTTCTCTCTCTCAAAAAAAAAAAAAAAAAAGGGAAAAGGAAAATCCTAATGAAAACATCTCTGAAACCTCTGAAAGCAGGGTTCTGTGGAACATAGTTTGAAAACTACCAATCTGGTCTTCAAAAGGTAAGGCTTCCTTTATTTTCTTTCCCAAACATCTTTCAGCCTTTAAAGCTGCCCTTTCATGGCTTTTGCCCCCATGTAGACAAGCACATTGAGATGATATTTTCCCCCCAGCTTTACTGAAATGTAAACAACACATAACACTGTATCCATTTAAAGTGTACCAGGTAAGGGGCGCCTGGGTGGCTCTGTCGGTTAAGTGTCCGACTTCGGCTCAGGTCATGATCTCACAGCCCGTCCCTGGGTCAGACTCTGTGCTGACAGCACAGATTCTGTGTCTCCCTCGCTCTCTGCCCTTCCCCTACTCATGCTTTGTCTCTCTCTGTCTCTCAAAAATAAATGTTTAAAAAAAAATAAAGTGTACCATGTAATGCTAGGATACACATATATGTGGCAAAATGACTACCACCATTACTTTCTTAACATTCCATCACCTCAAATAGTTAGTGTGTTTTTTCTTGTCTTTGTTGTGAGAACTTCAGGTCTGCTCTCTCAGCAACTTTCAGATAAGGTCGAGCTCACTTAAACTATTTCCCTAAGACAACGCTGTTGGTCGGAGGATGGAAAGGAGGGTAAAGTAGTCAGCCGGTTCTGCCTTGGCGGTTACCAGGGTCAAGTAAAATCATCAAGTAGGTGAGCTTGAGTCTCATGGCTTCTTCAGTCCTTCTGTCAAGACTTCTCTCTGTTCAGTGTCCCCTGACTCAGACCCTATTTCTGCTCGGAGTTTGCTGGCTAGCCTGGTAAACCCATTCGGCTGCTGTGCCTCCTGGCCCTCTTTTGCAAGTACTAGTTATTTGTCTTACATATTTATTGAGCAGCTGCTATGTGCGAGATACTAAGCTAAGCATGTTACATGAGTTACCGCCTTGGGTTCCCACAAGACCCTGTGAGATGGGGTCAGGTCTTATCATTCCCATCTAGGGATGGGAAAACTGAGGCTGGTACTTCTGAAACTTGCTATTCCGGTTCGAATTCCAGGTACAAATGATGAGGGGGGTTTAGAACCATGCTTTTGTTCATCTGAAGAATAGATTTTCCTTCAGTAACACAGCAGTTAAGAGCACAGGCTTTGAAATCAAATTACCGTGAATTCAAATATAGGCTCTGCCACCTGCCTGCGGTGCATTCTTGGTCAATCTCAGTTTCTGTCTCTGTAAAATGGGGATGAGGAAAATAATAGTACTTATGTCTAAGGGTTACGAGGATTAAATGAAGTATGTCAGACGCATAACACAACTCTTATCTCTGAGTTCAGTGCATTCGATACATTCGATGCCATAAGTGTTCAGAAAGTATTAGTTACTGTTTTGTCATTATTAACTCATGAATAGGTCTGGACTAGCTGAACACAATGGTACCAGTCAAATCTTCCACTTATGCACATATTTAAAATAGGAACAAATGAAGTTGCCTGGATTAATTTCAGAGAAGTGAGACTATGCTAACACCATTTAGATTCTTTTATTCTTTTGAGATATCATGGCCTCTGAGAGATGCTAGCTCATGTTTGGTGTTTGCTGTGGCCTAGTTCTTTTTTTCTTATATTTTTTTTAACATTTATTTATTTTTTGCAAGGAAGAGACAGAACATGAGCAGGAGAGGGGCAGAGAGCAAGGGAGACACAGAATCCGAAGCAGGCTTCAGGCTCTGAGCTGTCAGCACAGAGCCCGATGCAGGGGTTCAAACCCATGAACTGCAAGATCATGACCTGAGCCGAAGTTGGACGCTTACCAACTGAGCCACCCAGGTGCCCCCTCATAGCTCGGATTGTAAATCACATTTGCAGATGAGGAACACTTCTGGCCCCAAAAGGTTAACAGCAAAGCAACTATTACTAGATGCATTTTAAACCTAAAGAGCAGAGACTTTATGTCAGAGAATATAAGGTTAATGTTTTACATCTTTTCTTCCTTTAGGACAACAAAGTCAGCAGCTCAGGGCCTGGGGTTAGGTCCCTGCTGTTCTGGCCCACCCGTGAAAGGGCAGAGGGAGCTGAGATCACCAACTCATCATTCCTGTACTTTGGGTGAACTTGGCCTGTAAGCAGCTTTGGGACAAATTTTGCCTCCCTGGGAGCTGTTCATGCTGCTGGTGTCTAAACAAGTCAGCACTTTCTGCCTGAGTGCGGTTTCTGCACTTGGGAAAGGACAGGGGGCTTGCCAGTTGCCGGCCACGCTCGTGCACATAGATGGGCCTCAGCAGGGCTTGCCCAGGCCTCACTCACAGATCCTGGGATGTGTCCTGGGTCTAACGGGACAGTCACGGTGGCCCGTGGTGATGGTTTCTCACTTCCTGTCCGTCCACTGAAGACTGGCCCGGCAAGCCAGCTGCTCCAAATCTGTAGCGATTTTGCAGCCCTTTTTCTGACCCATTTAGGGATCTCCTACTGGGCTGTTTTTTTTGTTTTTGTTTTTTTTTTTAAATACAGAAACACCTTTGCTTTCCCAAGCTCCAGTTAGATGTGTTTATCTTCTCTTTTAAAAAATACTTTGCCTTGGGGCGCCTGGGTGGCTCGGTCCGTTCAGTGTCCGACTTTGGCTCAGGTCATGATCTCGCCGTTCATGAGTTTGAGCCTCGTGTCGGGTTCTGTGCTGATGGTTCGGAGCCTGGAGCCTGCTTCAGATTCTGTGTCTCCCTCTCTCTCTGCCCCTCCCCCTCTCATTCTCCCTCTCTCTCTCTCTCTCTCTCAAAATTAAACATTTTAAAACATTTTAAAAAAACTTTGCCTTATTTTTAAAATAAAAGTAAATGCTCATTGTCCGTACACACATTACATACATACACACATCACACACATACACACACATACATTACATACACACATACATTACACGCATACATTACATATATAACATACATACATACATACATTACATACACATACACCATTTTTGAAAATTATAGAAGTGATGCACAAATCACGATTCTGGTTAAAAATTCAAAACTCCCCGGTAAAATAGGATAAAAACTGAAGATTCCCCTTTTCCTTTCTCCCAACTGCATTTCCTTCCCCAAAGGTAACTAGTAATGAAAATTTGTAGAAAGCCCTTCCAGACCCTTTCTTGCATTAACACACTCATCCATGCATGTAGACAGGTAAATGTGTACATGTGTTTACTTTTGATTTTTAAAACTTAAATGTTGTGAAATGTTATTCTGCAACTTGCGTCCCCTCCAACTCAATCATCTTGAAGATCTTCCTATACCAGAGCTGCTGCATTTAAAACCTCATTGCATATAATTCTATGATATGATAGATCATCACTTATTTAAAGAGCAGTTAGGTTCTTTACTTGCTATTATAAGCAACCTTGTAGTAAGTATCTTTGCAAGGGACTCATTAAAAAAAAAATTTTTTTTAAGAAATCTCTATGCCCCGCATGGGGCTTCATTGAACTCATGACCCCTGAGATCGAGTGTTGCATGGTCTATGGACTGAGCCAGACAGATGCCTCTCATGAATCCATTTGGGCAAGAGCTAACGCTGACCTTCAGAACTACTTGGGCTTACAAATGCCCAAAGAGATATTTCAGTTTCATGTTTGTTTGACATACACAGACCTTGGAGCCATCATCTAAGGGTAATAACCGGAGACATAATTTTAAGATTACTGGAAGATAGTGTAAAATGGGCTTGATGTGTATCCTCATCTAGTATTTGGGATTTTGTCAAGTATCCTGGAGCCAAAAGAGGGCTTGGAAGTTGATAATATGTGTTTTTCCATTGTTACCCTTTCACCAGGGTTCAGAATTTCCAACTGGTTCAATTGTGAGACTTGTCTTCTTGCTGAAATGTTTTCCCTTGATTTGGGAGCGTTTTTTAACAGTTGCCAAAGTCACATGATTTAAATTGTAAATGCCACAGAATGCATTCTCATGCTGCTGTTCTTGAGATAAAATGTGTGGGTCCTGAAATTTGAAGAGCAGGATGTGGAAGGGAGTAGGTAGGACTTGAAAAGCTACAGTTTCAAAGTCTTCATGAAAATGATGCCATCACATGTTGCTTTGACTTTTAGAGTCTCTTGAATAATCCTGTTTGCCTGTCAGACAGTCACTGGGACAGTGATTAATAAACCCCCTCTAGACTGAGTGGAGGCTTGCTCCAAAACACTGAGGGAGGCAAATGCAGCAGGAGTCAGAGACTGAACTCCAAAGCCAAGGCTACGCGTGGAGCATTGGCTGTCCACCCTGACTGGGCCTCAGAGCCAGAGGGAAGCTTTCGGCAGCATCGTGTCCCACGTCTCACCCGCACGTACCCCACGTCTGACTAATCACAGACTCCAGCAGTGGTTACACTTCCTCCACAAACATTTGTTACATCAGTGGGAACAAGTTATTAGTACGTAGTCTGTAATAATTACATTAATGATAACACTACGTTTATGCTTATGGTGACTTTAAGGATTATCGTGATATATTGAGAGGTTAATATTATGCTAATAGACCAACCTGAAAGAAACCGACATGTAGACTTATGTGATGATGACAAGTGTAAATCAGATACCTCTGTCTCTTCATGCCCCAGGCACATTCCTTCGCCTCCAAGACAAATGCCAACCATATGGGCGTCCCTTCACGTCCATTGTCAAATGCCTAGACCAAGCCACTTTTCTGTTTGCTTGGACCAACCTTCTGGACTGTTCCCTCCAATCTACTCATGGCACAGCAGCCTGAGGGCTTTCCTTTACCTTTTTATTTTGAAAAGTTGCAAACCTGAAGAAAACTTGCAAGAGTAGAGTAATAAGCACGTGTGTACCTTTACCTAGATTTATTGATTGTAATATTTCACCATATTTGCTTTATCTCTTTATATACCTGTATCGTTTTTTAAAAAGTTTATTTATTTATTTTGTCGGGGGGATGCAGAGAGAGGAGGAGAGCGAGAATCCCAAGCAGGTTCTGCACTATCAGCATGGAGCTTGATGTGGGGCTTGGACTCGGGAACTGTGAGATCATGACCTGAGCTGAAATCAAGAGTTGGATGCTTAACTGATTGAGTCACCCAGGTGCCCATATATATGTATCTCTTATTACTATCACTATAAATTTTATTTATTTATTTATTTATTTCTGATCCACCTAGAGTATGCAGGAGACATCATGGCGCTTCTCTTCTAAATATTTCAACAAGAGCATCCTCTTACCTACTAACTACAGTCCAATGATCAAATTTGGGAAATTTGACATTGTTTCAATACTACTATTAACACTATTAATAAACTATTAATAATACTATTATTAATACTATTTAATACTATACTTTACTATAGTATTATTAAACTATTATTAATACTATAATGCTGTATCAATACTATTAATATTATATTATACTATTAATTAATAGTATTATGAAACTATTATCAGTACTATATTAATAAATAGTATAATACTATTTAATATTACATAAATATTAATACTTTATTAATAAACTATTATTAATATAATATTAATACTATTTTAATAAACTATTATTAAATTTCACCAATTGTACCCAAAATGGCCTTTATAATTTTTTTCTTTGAGGATCTAGTCCCCAACATACATTTAGCCATTTTTAACCTCAGACTTTGTCTTTCATAAAGTAGGATTTTTGAAGAGTGTAGGCCAATCATTTCTAGAACACCCCTTGCTTGGGATTTGTCCGAGATTTCCTCACAGGTAAAAGCAGGGGATTCGTTTGGGTAGGTTCCTTCTCAGAGCATCACATCAGGGGTAGGACCTGGTGCTTCAGATGGTAGGACAACTGGTGCTTCTGTGGGGTAGTCACCCTCCGGTGGCCTCCCTCAGGTAACCTTTCCACGCCCTGGCCACAGAGCCCAGAGCCCTGCACAGCCTCATGGCCGCTTCTCCCCACCTTCCCTCCTCCCACCGCTCCCCTTCCTCCACCTTCCCTCCTCCCACCCGCTCCCCTTCCTCTCCCTGTGCTCTGGGTCGCACCAGGCTTCTTCTTGTTCCTTGAGCTGCTTGCCCAGTCCCTGGGAAGCTCTTCCAGCCCTGTTCTACTTGCATTCGGTCCGTCTGTACATTCCAGGAGTTCAGCTACAGCAGAGAGATGGAGTAAGGAATCGCCACTATTTTGAAATGGAAGTCACTACAAGATGATTTTTGTTAAAAACATTTTACCTCCCGAAGGCTGCTTGTCTTTTGTTCCCTTTGCTTTGCTTCAGTTTTCAGTGCCAGATTGCCCAAAAGGCAGGCCGAGCTATACCTGGGACTTGGCACACGCTAATGTAAAACCCCAACCCCCAATTCCATGTGGCAGGCTTAGGTTTTGGTGTTTTTTTAAGATTTTTTTAAAGATTTCTTTTTTTTCTTCTCTTTTTATTTTTCTTTCTTTCTTTCTTTCTTTCTTTCTTTCTTTTTTTCTTTCTTTCTTTCTTTTTTACAAGAGAATCTAAAAGGCAGCATTTAAAAAATTTTAGACGACTTTAGATTTACAGCAAAGTTGCAAAGATATTCCAGAGTTCCTGTAAATCCCCTCACTCCTTCTCTCTGATGTTAACATCTCAACTTCCCTTGGTACATTTGTCAAAACGAAGAAATAAAGACTGATGTTATTATTTATTTTTTAGTTTTTTAATGTTTATTATTTTTGAGAGAGAGGGAGAACATGAGTCGGGGAGGGTCAGAGACAGAGGGACATAGAGGATCCGAAGCAGGCTCCGTGCAGACAGCAGAGAGCCCAATGTGGGGCTCAAACCCACAATCTGCAAGATCACGACCAGAGCCGAAGTCCAACACTCAGCTGACAGAGCCACCCAGGCGCCCCTGGCATATTACTATTAACTAACCTCCTGACTTTATTCCGATTTCCCCCCTTTTCCTACTACTATTCTCTTCCTGTCCTAGGATCCAATCTAAGACACGATAACACATTCCCTTGACATGTCTCTATAGCCTACTCTGATCTGGAGTAGTTTTGCATTTATTCCTTGTTTTTCATGATTTTTTAAATCATTAAACAAACTTTTATTTTATATTTCTTAAGGGGTACAACATGGAGACTTAACATATGAATACATTGTGAAATAATTACCACAAGGTAATTCCCATGTTTTTTCATGATCTCGACAGTTTTAAGGAATACTGGTCAGACATTTCATGGAATGTCCTTCGATTTCGGTTTGTCTGATGTCTTTTTCATCACTGGATCAACGATATGAATTTTTGGAAAGAAAACCTCAGAGGTGAGGTGTCTTCTCATTGCATCCGGTCCATGGGTGTGTGCTACCAACAGGACTGTCGTGTTCATCTTGGCCCCTTGGCTGAGGTCGTATCTGCACACTTCACCACTGTAACATTATTTTCCCCATTCCATCCTCCATCCTTTGGAAACAAGTCACCAAATCCATCTCACATTTGGGGGTGGGCATGGGGACAAAGGCAGCTTTAATATGTTTAGCATACACGCTAATTTTGCCATTTAGAATTAAATTTTTTTTTCAACTGCTTCTGGGGTCAGAGGGGCCATAATCTTTTGAAGTGTTGTAATCAGACCCTGCTTCAATACCTCCCCAGTGTTAATTCCAAATGCCTTAATATGATGTGGCATTTCCTAGCTGGTTCACAGCCAGAACCAGCAAGGTTTTGCCAGGAAGTTTATTTTGAAATAGTTTTGATTTTGTAAAGAGACCTCTATATTCGCATAGTTATTTAATGAGTAGATAGTTATTGAGTGCATCCTATATGCCAGGCGGCACTGGGGAGTCAAGGACACATTTCCTCACCCTGCAGTTTGGCATGAGAGAATAAATAGAATCACAACTACTCACGGAGGGCCTGGGACAACCTAGACATTGGGTTCTGGGTGTCCTATATCCGTGATTAAATCTTTTGGCAGAACTGCCAAAAGTAAGGCTTTAATAACCCTGGTTGATTTGATTCTAAAAATTAATTTATTTTTTCATCAGAAAAGCTCAGCATCAAAAGATTTACAAGGAAATGGAGGAGTTCATCACCCATAAGCCATGCAACCCTGCAGAAGTAACCCACCCTCCCCTGTTCTGGCCATTTCTCCTGGGGTTTACATCTGGATTTGTAAATAATATGCTTGCATTCTTATTAAAATTTAAAATACGCGTTTAAGGCAAAATAGAATACAGACACAGAGCCCCACACAAAGCCAATGAATGGTTTAATGGGATATAGTGAGCCGCACACCTTGTAACCACCACCCAAGACACGAAACAGAACTTTGGGAGACACCCCAGAATCCCTCGGTGTGGCCTAGACTTACCTTTGTCCCTCTTTTTCCAGAAGTAGCCCCTCTGCTGACTTTTCCTGCTATCACTTTCTTGTGTTTTTTCAAATAGTTTTATTACCTGGTGTGCATCCTTGAACACTAAGGTTTATTTTTCATCCTTTAAAAAATTGTTACGTCTTTTCAGTCTCTTTTAATCCAAGGTTTCCTCTATCCTCTTTTCTTCCCCAACAGAATCCACAGTCTGGATTTTCTTGGTTTTTGTCTTGGAGGGTGTCTTTGATGTGACCTTGCCCCAATGCCTAGAGTCCCTTGAATACCGGATAGCTATGCAAATAGAGACAACCTGCCCTAAGAGACATTTTTACATCTATCATTTTTTGGCGACCAACATAAAATACAGTCCAATGATCATTTTGGAAGGTAGGAAAATGAGGGTGAAATAGAAGTGTGGGTGCTTGGTAGAGAACAGCAGGGTTTTACCCAGCATTTTGCTTTTAGCAGAAAAATAACATTATTATATGTACAGTTTTGAAATAAAATAGACTTTAAAAATTGCATACTGATTAAAAGCAGGTGCTCTGATATGTGCCTGAGTTCCAATCTTGGCCTCTCTACTGCTTAGCAGCTTCGTGACCTTTGGCAAGTTACTTACTTCCCTGGGGCCTCAATATTCTCTTCTGCAATATGGGGGTGAAAACTGTCAGGGCTGTGGAATGCTTTGAGCATTCAATGTTTTGAGCTCTTATTATTCTTTGCAGTGGGAAATAGACTGAAAATGATCAGCTGAAGTCTGATGTACATGGCTAGGATTTTCAACTCATTTATTTGCTTTTCCTCCTGGTACATTTCCAGATCTTGTTCATGTGACTGGGGATAAAATTAATTCATCCACAGCTGTTCTTGTTCTTTAATCTCTGGTTATTTTCTGACTTCTTGGCAAATAAATTACCAACCTTTAAACTAAACAATTAGTCCTTGCTTGAAAGAATTTGTATATATCTCCAAGGCCATGCACAATGAAACAAATCCTTTGTTTCCTCTGTTTATACATAAACTGTGGGTTGTAACTTACTGAAACCTCTACTCTTCTCTATAGCATTTAGGAAAGGAAAAAAAGACTATCATAATTAATGTTTAGCATCAAAGAGAAAACTGGTGTATTTCTATGTACATCCTTAAAACCCACAAAGTCTTTTCCTGCAATCATATTTTTCTAATATAGGTATCCATTCCCTTGTAGTGGGTTGAATGTATCTCCCCAAAAGATGTGTCTGAGTCCTTACCGTCTGGTACCTGTGAATGTGAACTTATTTGGAAATAAGGTCTTAGCAGATATAATTAAGCTAAGGAGCTAAAGTTGAGATCATCGAGGATGTAGGGTGGGCTCTAAATCCATTCGCTGGTCGTTATAAGAGACAGAAAAAGAGACACTGACACAAGGGGAAAGCCAGTGGAGACTGAAGTAAAGCTTGGAGTCACGTGTCAGCAAGTTAGGGAACATCAGAGATTTCCAGAACCCAGCAGAGGGCCGCTGGGGATGGATTCTCTCAGAACTTCCAGAAAGAACCAATTCTGCCAACATTTTGATTTCTGACTTCCGGCTTCTGTAACTGTGAGAGAATACATTTCTCTTGTTTTAAGCTGCCACATTTGTAGTAATTTGTTATGGCAGCACTGGGAAACTAATATAATGCTCATGATAATAAAAAAAATGCTGAAAATATTTCATTTTAATATATGTGCTGCCACAGCACTCTTCTGAAAAATTTTAAATCAGAAACTGAAAAAAATACAGTGTAGACTACTGTAGTCTACTGCTGCCAGTACAAATGACACCGCTTCCTCACACATTCACCTTTTATTTGTCCTAAACTAAACGTAGCTGGGAAAAGGGCAGGTTCTGTTTCGTACGGTGTCCCACACCAATATCCTTGTATTTAAGGAATCCAATATTTAAACCACATTGCACATAAGCTATTCATTCTTAGATGATCCAGAGGTGCTGCATATTTTTAGGGGCCCGTAAGTTACCTGTGACGTCCCCATCGCATTCACCCTGACATCCAATTAATCACATGTGCCTTGGACGTTACCTTTGAAATACCTCTTCAGTGCATCCACTCCTTTCCATTCTTCTGTCACACACTGGTCCAAGTCACCATTCGCTCCCACCCTGACCACGGCAGCCACCTCCAAATGCCCTCTGCACATCCATTCACTGCGCCACAAATAATCAGCGTCCTAACTATGCAACCCCGATTATGCTATCTCCCACTTGAAACTCCTCCCTAGGCGTTGGGTCTCTTTGGACAAGAGATCAAACTCCTTGAGAGAAGAGACTTTGCTTTCTTTTCTTCTTTTCTGAATAATTGTTTTTAAAAAGTTTATTTATTTATTTTTAGAGAGAGAGAGAGAGAGAGCTGACATGTGAGCAGAGAGAGCGGGAGAGAGAGAGTCCCAAACAGGCTCCGAGCTGTCAGCGGAGAGCCTGATGCGGGGCTCAATCAATCTCACGAACCGTGAGATCATGACCTGAGCCACAATCAAGAGTCTGACACTTAATGGACTGAGCCGCCCCGGCACCCTGAGACTTTGTTTCCTTCTCTTCTCTATTTCGATGCCTAAAGCAGTGCATGGCCACAGTAGGTGCTCAATAAATGTCCATGGGATAAGTGACTTAAACAATGCTTTGCATGCTCTAGCTCAGGATCTAGCCAGTCGCCACGTGTGCTGGCTGCATGACTTTGGAAAGAACCACTGAAATTCTCAGGCTCCCTCGGGGGTCCTGCTCTGCCTTTGCTCACCGTGCCTTAGCCACACGGAGCCTCTTGGATCTTTGTGTATGTCGCCATTTCTTCCTGAAGAGTTTTTACCAGGCAGTTCCCACCTCCTTCTCATCCCTCCTCTCTTAGCATCTACACACCAAATGCCACTTCCCAGGTGAGGTGACCTCTCCTTATGATAGAATCTCATAGGACTTTATATATTTCCTTCAACCTGCATATGACTATATTTACAGCTGGCCCTTGAACAGCCTGGGTTCAAACTGTGTGGGTCCCCTTACATGCAGATGTTCTCCCCAGAAACACAGTACAGTGCTGTAGATGTATTTTCTCTTCCTTATGATATTCTTAATAACATTTCCTTTTCTCTAGCTTACTTTCTTGTAAGAATACAGTTTATAATACATATGGCATACACAATCTGTGTTAATTGACCACTTACGTTATCGGAAAGGCTTCCAGTCGACAGCAGGCTATCAGTAGTTAAATTTTGGGGGCGTCACGAGTTGTACATCGGTTTTTGACAGCATAGTAGGTGAGCGCCTCTGATCCCCACACTATTCAAAGGTCAGCCGTACATATTTATTTGCTGATTACTTGTTTGCTCTCTGCCTACCCACAGGGCTTCAGGTTCCATAGAGGAGAGATAGGCTCTACCATACTTACCACTGTAACCCCAGAAGCAGGCATGGCCCCTTTGCTCCATAACGGTGTGTGGAATGAGTGAGTTGCCTTGGGGCGTCTCGGCATTGTCATTTTGTCTGTCAATGTGCACAGCATTCGTCTGGCTTTGGGGTTCATGACTCATGAGTATTTACAGTAACATTCACTGAAACCCAACATGGCTAGAAGATTCTATCTGATATGAGGGAAACAGGCTCTAATAGGTTAGAGCCCTTTACCTCTGGAAATGGCAGAACTGGATTCAGTCTTTGACCTACATCCCTATCACAAGCTATTTCAAAATCCCCTCCCTCTCAGGCAACATGTGGTGCCTTTGGGAAAGTCACAGTCCTCACCAGGGCTGTGCCGTGAGGAGTCAGTGGCAATAAGTTGGGGTGAGGGAGGGGCACCTGCAGGAGCCTCTAGTCCCACACAGGAGCCTGGCAGATGGTGTTGGTGCGCCACTCATGTCCCCTCCACCCTCACCGTCCAGACACACGGCAGCAGCGTCCTACTGTCAGCCCCGGGATTCTCCACACAAAGGTTGGCTCTCAGTCTGGGCATGAGGTAGGCTGAACAGGTCAGGGAGCTCATGCCCTTGGAAGATCGCTCAGCCAACAGCAGACAGAGCTTAGAGGAGAAACACCCCTCAGTGGCATGTTTAACCCTGTCTCCCAGCAGAAGGAGCCTTGGTTGCCCAGGGGGGGACACTTACCTGGCTTCCTTCCCTTTCCTCTCTCATTTCTCCCCCTCCTGGGAGAGGTGCTCCAGAGAGGTCCACAGCATGTCCTGATTGATGGCCAAATAGCACCAGCGCGCCATTTCAGCCAGGTCCCTCAGCTTCATTGCTGTCCTACCTCCCTGGGGGTTAGAGCTGTTGGAGCCAGAAGACCTGGGAGTTCAACACCCAGTGGAGATCAATGATTGGTGCTCCTAGAGTGCCTTGGAGGACTCACTGAAAGAATGCACAGGCAAGGGCTTTATTCAGTGCAGAGTTTTATGCAAATACTGTGATGTTGACAAGGAAAACATGGAAGACGGAGGGAGGAGGCCAGCCATTGTACTGACACTGAGTGCGGCGCATCACAGAGGTAGCAGATGTCAGCAGAACTCACGGAACCCACACCTCCTCTTCTGGGGACAGAGTGAGGCTGCGTTTCTCAGCCTCATCTGCAGGTAGTGAGACTTCTGACCCTAAATCCTCCTGCCTGTGCGTCCTGACTCTCTTTCCTTCCTTGTCTGCTGGCCAGGTGCAGAGGGTCTGGTGACAACCGTAAGGCTTAGCTAGAAGACAGTGGCCCCACTAGGCTGCTTGCCCAAAAGCCAGTCGAGTTATTTGCATGAGTAAGAAATAAAATGGTCTCATGTTAAATCACTAAGATGGTGGTTATTTGCTGCCCTTTGTAATAGAGAGGATGAGGATATTTGCCTAGTTTCCTTCTCTTTTTTTCTTATTTATTAATTTTTTTTACTTTTTTGCTCAGACCAGACAGAAATCCCACTCTGGCACCTATGGGGTACATCCTTTGGCTGCAGAATGCTTTGTTCGAGCTGACCAAAGATGGAATTGCTCTTCCATATTGTTTTAATTAACAAACAAGCCAACAAGTGATTTGCCCTCCCTTTAACGTCATTTTCTAACGAAATGAAAAACAGGATTTAAATAATGGTAATTCTTAGAAACTTTGGGGATACATACTCTGGTATTAAATCCATTCCCAAATCTCATTATCCATGGCGAATCCCTGACAAAATTTACAGGAGCTTGAGCTCTGCTTAAAAGACAAAAGTGCAATCATCTCCTTAGAACAGAGGCTCTCCTGGGGGCTTGTGATTTGTGGAATGTGGTTTAAGTTAAGCTTTCCCGGCAGGGGTCTTTCATATGAGTGAGGATTACTCTGTTGGCTAAGCTCCTTTAGAAGGTCACCAGGATCAGCGGCCCAGGGCAGCAGACCCATTTTAGGAACCCGGCCCACACTTGGAATGGCAGGAAAACACAAGAGGAAAGCCTGCCCACTGGGGCACGTTGGGTCTGGATGCCAGACCATAACGGAGGGCCAGGGATCTCCTCTAGAAAAATTGTCACAGCAGCCTCTGCAACACCAGAAGGGGTTCGTCATAGCGTGAAAGTTAAATAGCCACCGCGTGTCAGGAGCCCTCCGAATTTCGGCAGCACTGTGGTAATGGTTAGGGACTGAATGTCTGTGCCCCCCCACCATCATATGTTGAAGCCCCAAACCCCAAAGCGATGGTATTAGGAGCTGGGGCCTGCGGGAGGTAATTAGGTTTAGATGAGGTCATGTGGGTGGCACCCCCATGGTGGGATTAGGGGGGGCAATAGGAGGGGGAGAAGAGACACCAGAGCCTCCACCTTCTCCATCAAGTGAGGACCCGGTGAGAAGGCAGCCATCTGCAAGGCAGGAGGAGGGCTCTCCCTGACCCCCACCATGCTGGCTTCCTGATCTGAGACTTCTCAGCTTCCAGATGTGAGAAATAAAGGTCTGTTTAAGTGCCAGCCTGCGGTGTTTTGATATAACAGCCTGAGCTAAGATAGGGGTTTACTCCGTACTTCAGTTTAAAAAGAGGGTTTTTGGGGGCGCCTGGATGGCTCTGTTGGTTAAGCACCCGACTTTGACTCAGGTCATGACGTCACGGTTCATGAGTTTGAGCCCCACTTTGGGTTATCAGTGCAGAGCCTGCTTCGTATCCTCCGTCGCCTTCTCTCTCTGCCTCTCCTTGTCTTGTGTGCTCTCTCTCTCTCTCTCTCTCTCTCTCAAAAATAAATAAAGATTTAAAAAAAATTTAAAGAGGGTTGTTTGGGGTTTAGAGTGCAGGGACTGGGTTCTTTCTCTTGACGGTGATCTTTTGATGAATCCGTAGGACAGAACCATATGAGAGTCCTTTCCTTTCTGGAATCTGAAAGATACAGGAAGTCTACCCTATTAGGCAGTTCGTTATTCTTCTAAAAAGCTTTTTTTTTAATCTTTATTTATTTTTGAGAGACAGAGAGACAGAGTTTGAGTGGGAGGAACAGAGAGGGAGACACAGAATCTGAAGCAGGCTCCGGACTCCGAGCTGTTGGCACAGAGTCCAATACAGGGCTCGAACTCACAAACTGCAAGTTCATGACCTGAGCTGAAGTCCGACGCTTCACCAACTGAGCCACATAGGCACCGCTGTTATTCTACTTGCAATCTTTCGAATCCCGTGTTATCCCACACCTGCAAACGTGTCAGCACAGTGTTGCATGACACACACAGTGGTATCTTCTTTCCAAGCTCTCAGTCCCAACTCCCAGAGCACAACCGGGAGCGTCTGTTGCTTGCACATCGTCTCTCCCATCACGTCCTCTGTCCTGGGCCTGTTCCCCTTCAAGTCACATCAGCGAGGCATCCGTTCCCCCTACTCTGTGTGGTAGGTAGCTGCATCAGCTCAACAACTAGGCTTCTTTCTTTGCAAGTGACCATAAATGGAGTGTAAACTAGCTCAGGTAGAAATGGGAGATCATTGCTTCACGTAATGGGAATGTTAGAGGCAGCTGGTTCGGCTCTAACAGAATGCCTGGAGGCCAGCAGGGAGAAAGGCAGGACCAGCTATCAGGAAAGGCAGAGGTCCATCCTGGCAACACTCCAAAACAAAAACCACGAGAAGCCAGATCAAACCAGACAGGCCCAAGATGGCTGACAAAGTAGGCTGGAAAACCCTGGCCCAATAAGGAAGAAAAAGCTGGAAACCCTGTTCCCAACCCATCCCCACCTTGAGTAATGAATATTCCTCCCCCTTGTTAACAACCTTCAGTAGAAGATGGAGACCCAAACCCCAGGTTCAGCTCTCTTTTCAGCTTACCCGTTCTCACATTTCCAGAGCGTACTTTCGATTTAATAAACTTCCCTGCTTGTGCCGCTCATCCACTGTGTCGTGTCTGTCCTGGAATTCTTTCTCATGACCAAAAAGAGTCTTTGAGGACATCTTCTGGATAGGCTGGGCTGAGGCCTGAGGGCCTGAGGTCTCCCCACTCTACCTGGCAACAAAATCATCCCAGGTTTGAATCTGCTTGAGGGTCAACTGTAAGGCTGTCACTCTCTGAGAACACTGGAGGGACTTTCCAGAGATGATGATCCCAGAGAAGGACACAAGGCACCCTTAGCCTTTAGTCTAACCTGGAGTAGCCCTTTTAAGGGGGTGGACCAGGACCATCCTGGCATGTTCCCATACCTCTCCCAATGGTGATTCCAAAGACTGTGGAGTCCTTAGTGATTGGGAGTCGCTTAGAATCTAGTGTATGGTCATTTTCTGCAACGCTCAATGAAGGATCCTTTTAATCTCCTGGGAAAATACTAGGTTACTATAGTCCAAGGAACTATAAGTAAATTGAAGAATAATAGTTTTGGTTCTAGTACAGAAAGTTCATCATGTTTTCTCTAGGTTGTATGGCCACTTGACATTCCTGCTCATGCAATCACTTCTACTTCTCCCAGACTTCACTGGAAAGACTTGCCATTAGTCATGGTAAGTTGAACACATACACCTACCTCATTCTACCACCCCATCCCATCACCAATATCTTGTAAAGGGACAAGTAAAGGCAAAGTCACAGGAGGACACCAAGTGAACAGTGAATACCTTCTATCCCAAGCAAGTTCCCTTTCCCCACTGGGTTCAGACTGGGAAAGAGGCTTTGTACCCTTCTCTATCCTAGGCAGAAAATTGGAGGATTCTTGTCTGGTAAAACTAGAGAAAAGAATTAATGATCTCTAGCCTGATATCCTGCCAGAGGAGCCCCTCCATCAACAAACATCGTGTACACAGAGTTTTCGTTGTTTCTCACTTTGTTTCCAAATGAATTTTTGAGGACTTGAAAAGAAAAAGGTAGAGATGTAAAATGGGGTCAGCAAAGAGGCTGTGCACAAAATGTAAACGCACACTTGTTATGGGTGGACTGCAAATTTGGCTCACTCAAAAGCCAACTCCAGAATAGCCACAAGATAAAAGCCAACCCCCGTTACTCCTAGCTCCCTTCTCTCTTACTATACCTTGTCTCCTAGTGACAGTTGCCATGGACCCTCTGTCTGGACTTCACTTTTGTAGACTGACTGTCTGTCCTGGGGGGCAGCTCAACCAAATGCCAGTAGCTCTGGTTCTGTTTGAACTGCAGTCACCCTGACCGTGTCTGTCACTCCCACACCCAGCACACACACACTTCCGATTTCATAACAGCTGATGAACATACCTCCTGGGAAAATTCTGTCATGGCTATTGACTTCTAACCCACCAATCCAGTAGGTCCCCAAAGAAGATTAAAGGGATGACAGAGATTAATTTTTAAAAAAGAAAGAAAATTTCATTTTAAGGGTTGACTTCTAAAGCTTTCATACCCCAGGGGCAGGAGGTGGGGAAGCGTATTGACTCAGATGCCTGTCTCTCCATGGAAATTGTCCTGAAGGGGCACGGGTTATTTGCATTCTCTGGGCCTTTGGTTTGGAACTTCAGAGTGCCCTCATGGAAGCAATCCTACAATTAAACTCAACTCAGGGTATACCCTGTGCTCTGCAAATGTATTAAATGGAAGCATAAAACATGTATCTTCTTTCTTGAAAGCCTGTGAGGACTCCCTTCTGATATCCCCCAAATATGTATAATGTATATGTATAGTCATCTTTTCATGCCCCAAACTGACCACAGGAAAACAGAGCTTTATCCCTTCATTAAAAATGGATGGAAAAGTAATCCTGTGTACAAATAAGGTAATTTTATTTTAGATATTGTATTGCCCTTACTCACAATGTATGTGGAATATCTACTGTGTCAGGCACTGTGCTCGATGCTGGGGTACAATAACAAATGAGACCCTGCCTTCCTCAAAGGGTTCATGGTCTCCTGGGGAAGTCATTACAGACAGAAACTTCACAAGCATATGCATCTTGATCAGTACTTTTAGATAGATTTGTACAAAGTGCTGTGGAAAGTACATGAAAGGTCGGTGAATATTTTCCCACAGGGATGGGGGTGGGGATGAGGAAGGGTGATGTTAGGGAAGACTTTGTGAAGCCACGCTTCTCTTTTCATTTTTATATAATGAAAGGAAAAGAATAACCAAAATAGTTTAATTTGGGCATCTATTGAGTGCTGGCAGTGGATATTGAGAAAATAACATGCAGTTTTTGGCCCTGATAAATTTCTTCCTTCTTTTGGGTCTGAAATCTATTTGGTTTCCTATAGACAGCATTCAGTAGGAAAATACATACTTCATACATGTTGAAAAGTACCCAGATGCTTGATCTGAGGACTAAAGAGGAGATGATTGTTCCAGTCTGGGAAGGGAGAGTGTGAGTCCTCACACTCAAGGAGTCACTGATGGAACAGGCATTGGGCTTATGAATGGTAGCTTGGTGGAAATTACATGAAGGCAGTTGCGAGGCCATTTTAAGAAAGACTTATTTTTCTGATATTTAGAACTCTCTAAACCTGAAACAAGATGTCTCGTGGAGTGGTGAGTGCCTTGTAAAGCAAATATAAAATAATATTCAGGTACTATAAAAGATTGAGCCAGGGAGCTCCTGTGTGGCTCAATTGGCTAAGCGTCCAATTCTTGATGTTGCCTCAGGTCATGATCTCATGGTTCATGAGATTGAACCCTGTGTTGCGCTCCACACTTGCAGTGGAGAGCCTGCTTGAGATTCTCTCTTTCTCCCTCTCTCTCTGCCCCGCCCCTACTTGTGCTCTCTCTCTCTCTCTCTCTCTCTCTCTCTCAAAATAAATAAATAAACTTAAAAAAAAATTGAGCCAAATTTACTTACTTAACAATTATCTGCCATGTGCTCAGCATTTTGCTGGTATTTAGGCATTTAATGATGAGTAAATCATAAACCTTGTCCCCTAGGAAACTGACAGGTATACAGGCAGTACATAGAGTATGCGTAGCAGTAAATTTAACGTATTAAAAGGGATTATGGAAAGCTTCATAGAGGAGGTTATTTCTAATCTGGGGTCCAGAGGACAAGCATAAAGCAAATAATGACAGTGGAAGAACAAAGCTGCAGGCATCACACTTCTAACTTCCAACTGTCTCATATAGTAATTAAAACAGTATAGTATTAGAATAAAAATAGACATATAGACTAGTGGAACAGAATCAAGACTCTAGAGATAAACCTTTGCATATATGTGAACCAATATTTGACAAGGGAGCCCAAACTACTCAATGGGGAAAGCGTAGTTGTTCAATAAATGGTGTTGGGAAAGCTGATACTCACTTGCAGAATATTGGAATTGGACCCTGATTTTACATGCCTCACAGAAATGAACTCAAAATGAATCACAGACTTAAATACAAGATCTGAAATGGTAAAATCCCTGGAAGAATACCTAGAGGAAAAGGTCCCTGACATTGGTCTTGGCAATGATTTCTTTTTTTGCATATGACACCAAAAGCACAAGCAACAAAGGCAAAAATAAATAAATGTGACTGTATCAAACTAAAGAGTTTCAGCACAGCAAAGGAACCAACAAAATGAAAAGGCAACCTACCAAATGGGAAAAAATGATTGCAATCCATCTATCTGCTAAGGGGTTAATATGCAAAATGTATAAGGAACTCCTACAATTTAGTTGCGGGAAGACCAAACAATCTAATTAAAAAACAGGCAGTGGGATTGAATAGGCACTTTCTGAAGAAGACATACAAATGGCCACCAGATGTATGAAAAGATGCTCAATATCACTCATCATCAGGGAAATGCAAATTAAATCTACAATGAGATATCACCTCATACCTGTTATAATGGTTCTAATTAAAAAAAAAAAAGAAAGAAAGAAAGAAAGACAGGGGCCCCTGGGTGGCTCAGCCGGTTAAGCGTCCAACTTCGGCTCAGGTCATGATCTCACAGTTCGTGAGTTTGAGTGCCATGTCAGGCTCTGTGCTGACAGCTCAGAGCCTGAAGCCTGCTTCGGATTCTGTGTCTTCCTTTCTCTCTGCCCCTCCCCAGTGCATTCTCTCTCTCTCTCTTTCAAAAAAAAAAAAAAAAAGGCAAAGGAAATAAGTGTTGGCAAGAATGTGGGTAAAAGGGAACCTTTGTGCACTGTTAGTCAGAATGCAAACTGGTGTAGCTACCATGGAAAACTGTATGGAGGCTCCCCCCAAATTAAAAATAGAACTTATGATCCAAAATCCCACTTCTGGGTATAGATTCGAAGGAAATGAAATCAAGATCTTAAGACATCTGTACTCCTGTGTTAACTGCAGCCTTATTCACAATAGCCAAGACATGGAAACAACCTAAGTGTCTGTCTATGGATGACTGGATAAAGAAGATGTGATACGTATGTATTATATACATTACATATGTCATATGTATGAATATTATTCAGCCATTTGCAACAGTATGGATGGACCTTGAGGGCATTATGCTAAGTGAATGAAGTCAGACAGGAAAAGATAAATACTTTATGATATCCCTTATATATGAAATCTAAAAAAATCATAGAAATCTAAAAATCATAGAAACAAGAGTAGAACAGTGATTGCTGAGGTGGGGAAGTGGGGAGTGGGTGGAGACCTGTTGTCACAGGGTAAAAAGTTCCAGTTATAAGAGGAATAAGCTCTGGGGGTCTAATGTGATCTAGCGTGGTGGCATTAGCTAACACTACTGTATTATATACTTGAAAATCGCTAAGAGCGCATATCTTATTTTTATTTTTTTTAATGTTCATTCATTTTTGAGACACAGAGAGAAGCAGAGTGTAAGCGGGGAGGGGCAGGGAGAGAGGGAAACACAGAATCCGAAGCAGGCTCCAGGTTCCAGGCTCCGAGCTGTCAGCACAGAGTCCGATGCGGGGCTCAAACCCATGAACCGTGAGATCATGACCTGAGCTGAAGTCGGCCGCTTAACCGACTGAGCCACCCAGGTGCCCCAGGAGGGTATATCTTAAATGTTTTCACAACAGAAATGATAATTATATGAGGTGATGGAGGTGTTAACCACCTGTTGTAGCAATCATTTTGCAATATATGTATTTCAAATCGTCATGTTATACATCTTAGCTTACACAATGTTATCTCAACTCTATCTCTATAAATTTGGGGAAAAGAGAAATAAAGCACCACATACAGGCACAGTTCTGAGATATTGTGGGCTTGGTTTCAGATCACTGCAAAAAAGAGATGAGTGAGTCAGATAAAATTTTTGGTCTCCCAGTGTGTATAAAAGTTGTTTACACTATACTGCAGTCTATTACATGTGCAATAACATTATGTCTAAAAAAACAATGTACTTGCCTTAATTAAAAAATTCTTTATTTTTATACTAAAAATGCTAACCATCGTCTGGGCTTTCAGCAAGTCATAATCACTGATCGCAGATCACCATAACAAATATAATAATGATGAAAAAGTTTGAAATATTGTGGGAATTACCACAACATGGCACTAAGTGAGCAAATTCTGCTGGAAAAATGGTGCCAATGGACTTGCTCCACACAGGGCTGTCACAAACCTGCAATTTATACAACACACACACACACACACACACACACGCACACACAATCTGCAAAGCCCAATAAAGTGAAGCACAATAAAGCGAGGTCTGTCTAAAAAACAGGTTGAAGTGCCCCAGAGATGCTTTCCTAATCTCATGTCCTCTCTCCCCTCCCCAAAGGTAGCCATTTGCCTGGACTTGGTATTTATCTTTATAAAATGATATAAGAAGACTTGCTATTTTTTTTTTTACTCACTATTACATTTTCAGATCTATGTTTATACATATATATTTTGTTCATTTTAACCTAGGTATAGAATTCCATTTTGTAAATATACCGCAGTGTATTTTTCCATTCTCTGGTTGCAGCACACGTTTTAGTAGATGTCTTTTTGTTTGCAAAAGTGCAAAACTCTCCTTGGTGTTACAAACCGAATGTTTGTGTCCCCCCACCCCCCAATCCATATGTTGAAGCCCTAGTCCTCAGTGTGATGTTATTTGGAGGCGGGGCCTTTGGAGGTGATTAGGTTTAGATGAAGTGATGACAGTAGAGCCCCCATGATGGGAATTAGTGCCCTTCTAAGAAGTGGAAGAGACCATGAGACCATCCCTTTCTCTCTCTCTCTCTCTCTATGCCATGTGAAAATATGACAAGAAGGCAGCCCTCTGATGAAGGGAAGGGAAGAGGGCTTTCACCAGACATTGAATCTGTTGGCGCCTTGATCTTGGACTTCCCAACTTCCAGAACTGTGAGGAATACATGTTTGTAGTTTAGCCTACAGTCTGCG